>OY804259.1:95128532-96328532 GCA_963680825.1 Meiosimyza decipiens | reverse complement strand
TAGCAAAAGCAAACTGAGCTACAAAATCAAAAATAATAGTGGTCATGGCTTCCTGAATTTGCACGTTGATTATGATGCGGCTGCTGTTGCTACCATGAAGAAGTGAAATTGCAGGAAATTGAAAAGCGCAAACATTTGCTTTACGAAGCACAAAGCATCACTGCGTAGCAAAACATAACGCATCAACATCAATGAGCAACGCAGTAAAGATTGCTGCTGCTGCTGCTGCTGTTGGTGGTGGTTTTGTTACCTTTATGAGTTGCCAATTTAATTAGCAATTGTCTGTAAATAGCCAACAACTGCAACTCTATTGATTTCTCCTTCTTCTTCATTTACTTCTTATATATTGTTCTACATACAAGTAAATGCATTTGCTGTTGCTGTTGCTGCACGGCATATTCTGGCGCTACTCGTTGTTGCTACTTTCTACAAGTCTTCATATGTTTCTGTTTGTATGTCTGTCTGTTTGTCTATATCAATCGAAGATTTGTTAAATCGCATCCGCAGTTTTGGCTAATTGCATTAAAAGCTGATTGGGGTCTATCGGCTAAGACAACAACAACAGGCGTGCAATTCAATCTGCCGATAGTGGTGCAACATTGCTGAATATTTGCAACATTTCCAACAGTGTTTTTGTCATTATGATTTTGCCACTGACGCAAAATTCATTGCTGGTTTCGTGAATGATGTGCATTGGATATTATTTGCTGTGTGTGTACAACTGATCCGAAATTGAGATAACTTTGATCTTTGCCACTTAAGGGCATACATTTTTGTATTAACTACTGAAGTAAAATGTCCCCTTTTGAGCATTTATTTTATTTACAAGGAAATTAATTTCTTCAATAAGAAATTGTTCTTACACAGTGGATTTTTTTTGATATTGTAAAATAATTTTTTCAAGAAACAGAACTTAATTTTTCAATAATTCAAGAAACATCTGGTATACATAATATATGTTAGCGGTAAGGCTATATAAGCTGAATTCGCCTCGTGCGTCCCTCTTTATCATTCACCCATCTGAGAATGATATCACATAAAAACTCTTACAATTTTCCGATCAATTCTTTGGGTAAAGCCGAAGCCATGATTTGTAATATCAGACCATAATACCGTGGGAATGAGCTTACACTTGCCAGACTAAACTAACACTCAGCTGGTACTTAAATCGTTTCAGTTAATACCTATTTACAAATTGAACAGTCCTAAGTAACTCAAAGAAACAAAGGCATTCATAAAAACTTAGTCCCAAAAGAATTTTTATTCATAAGGAAAAAGATTCTCAAGAAAACCACCGCCTGGACAGCACCTTCAAACCAACCAACGCTCGATTTGAAGATTGTACGAGAACATCCTAGAGTTTTGTATAAGCCAGCAGCAGATATTGTATGCACAACCAAGCTCAGTTTTAATTTGTGTTTTAACTGTCCCATAGTGAAGTAATAACTTTTAAAAGACTAAAATACTTTTAAGTTTAGAATAAGGTATCTACTATACATATAAATAAACAGTTGAGAAATGGTCGCTTGACTTAAATTAATTTGTTGTTAAAATGGTTGTGAAGAGAGGCAGTGCAGAAAAACTTTTCTACGACTAAGCTAATGAACCGATTTGGATGAAATAAAAAATACGTAAGTATTAAAATCTCACTCTGAAATCTTTTAATGGGCGTGGCACTGCCTTTAATAGGAACAAACGTTTCCACAGAAGAGCTGCTACACCAATTTTGATGAAATTCGGTATGGAGATCGGTTAATTTCTAAGTAAAAATGTTTGTTTTTAGTAAGCGGTACCACTCCTTTTGCAACAAATATGTTTTCACCGATTAAGATTAACTTTGATACACAGATAAACTCGATTCTGAGGAAAGGTATTTGCATTTAGGGTAGAGTGCCACGCACCCACCAAGAAAATATGTGTTAACAGCAAAACAAATGGATGGACTTTGATGAAATTTAGTATAGACATAGATTAAGCCCTTAGGACTGGTGCGAGATAGGGGTAGGGATAGAGTAACATGATTACATGACTTTAATTTTTGAAGGAGGAGTGAACGAACTCTAGTTTATATCATTGAGCAGCAAGTAGGCTTTTTTATAATCAATAATCTGAAGAATTCTCCTAGGTTGCTTTGTTGGATGTGAAAGCAGCGATTAATTTCATTGACGTAGGTATGATAATCATAGCACTGCGGTACTACAAGACAATAACATGGGTTACAATTCCCCAAAAGGCACAGTGTAGGCAGAACCTGATATCATTCTTGCTAGCAAATAGCCATTAAAAAAGACTCTATTCGACAATGAGACTTCAGTTTGCTACATGAAACCAGATATGTACCTGTAAAAAGGGTCTCAATAGAGCGACACATACTAGTATATGATAATTTTGCTCAAGTTTTCCCAACTTTTTTTGAAGCATAGACTTGAAACCCAACAGATCGATTTGTACTGAAATTGACATCTTCTTTGATGCTCACCGACAAAAATTGGAACAAAGGCTAGAGATCACTACAAATTCGAAGTTCGTTAAAACTATCAGAATTTGTAATGCTTGTCAAAGTTAGGGATTGATGGTTGATAAAACTACTAATGCAATGCGTAGTATAGTTCGGGCTGGTCAACTCAATAGTTTCTTGACAGTATCCAAGGGTTTTAAGATGTGTACCCTTTTAGCTAGGCGTATAAGAAAGCAGAAAGATGGTGATTTGTTTCACAACGGACTTTATCAGTCTTTGATGGGAAAGATCTTATAATTAAAATGGCCATACGCAGCTTATGAAACACCAACGTAAGCAATATAATTTTTAGTCAATCACAAATTGAGATTAATTTTGCCCAAGACTTGTAAAAAATTATTGAAAGCACTATTTAATTGATTGAAATCGTAATTACATGCTGTCTAAAACATTAAAGTCGATATTTTTCTTTAACAAAATCGAAATTTCCACTTAGTTTTCTAACAAACAACCCACACACAGTGGGAAAAAATGTCAGTTTTATTTATTGCACTTAAAGTAATCGCCTTTAAAAGGTTTAACTTTTTATTAGCCACCATTTCAAGTGATAATATTTGCAACGCGAAAAAAGAGCAAAAATTGAATTGCAATTGATATTCAATACTTTTAGTTGCCGACAACATGGCAGCTTTCAATTGCGTAGCGAAATGAAAGTGAAAATCGATCAAAGCATTAAAGCCGTACTGGCCCACTTTGATCCAAATTCAAGCGAGACGAAATCAACTGATTTAATTTATGCGCCTGCGCGCACGCTGCACTTATATCAGACTAAGCTTTAGTTTAGGCATGGCGTGTTTAAGGCCTTTTGCGCTGATTTCACTTGTTTTAACTTGTTGTTTCATGTTTTCAGTCCTGTTGTTGTTGTTGTCGACAACAACGACGATGAAGACTCGACAACATTTGTCATCTGTCAAAAGAAATCCCAGTGAAATCCAAAGTAAATTCACAGCATAAAACCTGCTGCAACAGGCTCTGGCGCATGCAACGGTGCAAACATGGACATGCGTCAAAACGCACTGCTACGCAAAGCAACGCACTTCAGGAAATCTACAGCCGAACAGGCAGCGCACCACTGCTAACTGTGATGCCAATTGAGAAAGCTATATGTATGGACAAGTAGGTACAACTGCAACATACTCAAAAAACAACGGTATACAAGTTAAGCCGCCTTTATCACAGTTTTAATCAAAAATCTTTTGGGCGCCTGCATATACCATGCCATGAAGCAAGCATACGCTCAATGAGATATTCTTAGTCAAGCTATTTTTATTTTGAATGCAACTGCTGATGATGTGGAGGTCTTCAGTCGTTTTGTTCCTCATGATCTTTTAGGTAACTACACTGCGAAAACGATTTGACTGAACATAACTATGATTATCTGAGTTAAACAAATTTTGTATCGAACAAATAGTGACATATCTTGGTTGAGACCTTATATGTTTGACTCAAATGAATTTTTAATTGCTATATATCAAAAATAGTTGGCTATATTCAATGATTTAAGAAAAGAACAAACATTCAAATATCCTAAGAAGCTCGAACTTTTGATCTAGTAACCTCAAATAAACTGTTCTGGTAGTCTCATTCACGAGAGATTGCAAAACTCACATTCTATCTACGGATTAAATAGTAGGGAGGAACCACGGTATGATCAGGGTTGTTTTAGTTTCTACACGGAAAGTTTCAAGGTAAAAATAATTTTTCGACGAAAACTATTTTTTATTGTAGCACAAAACAACAAAACAAAACAAATTTTCTTAGAGAAAATGTTTCTTATTTATATATTCAAACTCTTTTGCGTAGAAAATTAGTAATAAAGTACAAAAAAAAAAATTATTTCTTATCCATAAAATTTGATTTGCATATATTGTCGGAGTTAAGCTGTGAAGGCATATTTTTCTCTTACCGCTCACTCAAAAACAAACACCTATGGTTTGGCCGCGGAAACGGATTTTCCAGTTAGAGTCATGGCCATTCCTACTATTGGACTATAGGGAAAAAATATACTCTGCACTGCTTCTTGTTAGCCTTTCCAACAAAAAAAATTAAGCAATTATGTTGTGTAATGGCAGCTAAAACAAGATGGAGCCGTTTTGCCAGTGCCTGTTTATATTTAGACGTAGATAAGCCTTTTTTAAAATTTCCGGAAAACAAGGTTTAGAAAAATCATTAAAACTTTATTATGCTGAGAAAGTTCAAAAACCAAAGAACTTTTACAATTATCATTTATTTTTAATAAGCTTTTAACATGGTTTAAAGCTTCAAGCACAATAGCTAACAAGACAAATAGCTTTAGTAGCTAAACTCTGAAAAGTAGCCGTTGACCCTCTGACAAGTGTTCGTTGACACTGTTATTCTTTATTGGAGAGTGTTTTCTAAATTATTGCTCTGATAACTGGCCTCTATCTCATCAGTAGCCATGTGGACAAACTACCTTTCAGCAAAAGCTGTGGCGATGTTGAGTGGGACGAAAGTATGAAGCATTTTCTTTACCATTGCTCTTATATTGTGAGGATAAGAGAAAACGGACTTATTTTTATGTCTGCTATACTACGATATCTGGTAGTTGCGACCCAAGAGCTTACAAATTATCGCATGGCATAACAATAAAACCATCATTTGATAAGTTGGCGATTGAACAGACAGCTATTCTTACCTATTCTATTAAGAGCAATAAAAAGCAGTAGTGCTCTCCTAAGCCTCTTTTCGACATCATGTTCTTCTGCATTAAGAAGTTTTAATCACTTTAACTTTTTAATAAAAATTTTCAGAATGATAACGAATAATATTTAACTTTTACAAATATTTTTCTTTGGGCATACGCTTACACAAGCGTTCAGCTTGGAAAATGTGTACTAAAGTGTGCAGTTCTCCGGTCTTATCGCACGCCATAATCTCGCATATTTTCTCATTAACAAGTGGAAACGCGAGATATTTTTTTCAAAGTTTTTATGAATTATTTTTATATATTTAGTAATATCGTTTTTGTAATGCCAATTTATGCTCATTGATACAGGTGCATTTGCTTAATTTCAAAATAATGCCATGTGTTTTTTTTTCTTGTTATGACTATTACAGGCATGGCTGTAAATGGTCAAAAATGTTTAGGCAATACTTTGGCAATAGAGGGGAGAAAAAAAGAAACAAGCAAGAAAACCTGTCACGCGTTAGCACCCAATAAGGATTCAAAGATTTTAATTGTTTGCACTAATTGTGAAGTGCGTTTGAAGACAGCCAAAAGTGTTTGCAGTAAACTAAAATTTGCAAGAAGCATTCAATTATATAAGAAAACTGAGTATTACAGTAGCACTTTTAAATAAAAATTAAAAATAATATTGAAAACTTTGGCGAAAATAATTAACAAAAATTCAACATGTCAGTTGATGTTACACCCATATTTAAAACAAAAGACTTAAGCAACAAACCTTTAAAGCATTACATACAAAAAACTCATCAAATTCTCCAAGTAAGCTGCATAATTGCATTAAACTTAAAAAAACACTAATGCATTTGCAAATCAACATAAATAACAACAACGCAGTTTGTTGCATCCTTTTCCATGACATGGCACCCAACCAAATATTGCAACTTTTTCACTGACAACAGCGGCAACGCCCGCATCATAAGCGGCACAAAATTGTTGTTGATGATGATGTTCAATAATTTTACGCACAGCTTTGCTTATGAAATATTTTTACCACAACAACAACAAAATCAGCAACATCAGCAACAAGCTATTAAGTGCACAGCAGTGCAACAAATAAATGTTAATTGGCAATACATTTATTTGGGTGTCAGTTAAATGCGCGCGTTGTTAATTGAATTTGCGTTTTTTTCCTTTTGCAGTTTTTCTAACACAACACTTGCAGTTGTACGCGAGTTGTAATGCCTTTTTTTTCAATAAACGATAGTGGTAGCAAGTAAATTAATATTCAAATTTAGCAAACAATCTTTTAAGGAGCTATGAAAAATGTTTATTAAATAGTTTTTTATTCAATAATTAATCTACATTTTGTGCAATTCCGCGTAGGCTGTGCATTACTTTTTCGAAAATTTAATTTATTTTTGGCATATGCTTTCTCTCCGGGGCAAATATTGCATCTAAATATTTTATTTTATCAGACATACATCTGTATGTTTATTTGCCATATCCCACTGTGCAGCGACAAATGAGTTCATTTGTCTCAAACAAGTGCATAAGTTATTTTGGTTGGATACATTCACCGGAAAAAGTTAGTATCATAGTACATAAGAATATTTTTAAGGTTTTCTAAAATATTTGAATATTGAATTTAATGCAAATCATTTCAACTATTTCTCTATAAATCTCTTAGAAATTGTTAACTAAAACAATAAATTATTCATTATAAAGATTCATTCGCTATCCAGAACACAAGTCCAGCAAATGTGCTCTATTGCCAATATTACAATTTGAAAGTGATGTAAATACCTTTCGGAAAAATTTTAATAGTTTTAGGACATACAATTCTTCACAAAACTAAAGACATTAAAGAATTTTCCGACTTAAAGTAAAATATTAAAGTTTTAATAAAGAATTTCTTAGATAAATGCACAATTTTCAAATTCCAAATCCAAAGTTCAATATTTAGCAAAATTAAATTTAGAAAAACTCATGTCGAAATTGTCAGATACTTAAAATTGGCTAACATTTTGTTGGTGTGTTTTGCACAAATAACTCGATCCTGATAACTTTGTTTATACTGCTCCATATTATTCACTGTATTCAATTACTGTTAAAGTTTCATGTTTGCACCGACTTTTTTTTATTTAGTTGCATTGCATTACATTGCGTATGACATTTTTTTTCTACTGCTGAGCGGCATTTTTCAAATCTTGCGCATGCGCAAAAATTTTACCAGCTATAAGGATTTAAGTCAAACATTCAACAGCACACTCGATATTGAAAATAAAATAGTTTTGGTCTCTGTCATAAATTGCTATGATTTATTTTGAACTATGTTGCTACATATTTTTTCATACCAATCGCAATATTTTCGCATTGTTTTTGTTGCAGCACACTTGTCTCCAAAGTGATTTCATTCATTATGTTTGCTGCATTTCCGTGGGACATGACTTAAAAATGCACATTTAATCTTTGCTGGCTGGAATGAGAAACCGTAGCAAAGTTCTGTTTTCCGTTCCTTATGTTGCAGTCATTGCTGGCATGTTGCTGCTGTTTGTATTTGCAGTAATAAAATAAATTGAATTGTTGTCGGCCATAGAACTGAAGAATGTTGTCATAATTACCGGAATTTGAATTACGATATTTGGAGTTAATTTGATAAAAATGAATTTTACAAATTTTTTGTGAGTTTTCATCGATTTTGGTTCGAACATTTTTTTGGAATACTACATTGGTTGGAAATAAAATCATAAGCATTGAAATAACTTATGTCGCACTAAGTCATACGATTTTTAATTGAAATTCTGGAGCCCCTTCTGAAACTCCCAACATAATTTCTTTATTTCTTAAATCGGCAAATTTGTTTTTAGATCTAAGGACATATATTTTTACCTATTTTTAACATATGAATAGAACTCACACGAACAAATTAATCTTATCTTAATGATTTTTAAAATATGTTAAACGCCCAGGTGCCACAAACGTACAATGTCCTTTCCTGAACCAAAAGGACTTAAAATTGGTTCTTTCCGAAGAGTAGTATTTGTTCCGGCACTTTGCGAAAAGTTGTCTGTTTTTCAAATAAAAGCGCTTTATGTCTGTGGGCCAAAAAGGGACAAGTAGTTTTTTCATTTTCTTATCCAGAATTCAATTTTACTCGCTTATACTCGATATGCCATACCTGCAAGTTACTCTATTTTTCAATTGAGCAAAATGCAATTTTATTTTTTATTTCCAAAGCAACTCAAGATCAATCTGAACATTTGCACTGCTGCCTGACTAAGTGGCCTCCACAAGTGCTATGTGCAGATGTCGACGTTCTGCAACTGGGCTGCACACCGATAGCCAAGCCAAGTCATGCAACGCGACCCTACTTGTGGGGCAGTCTTACAAAGGCCATTAATGTGGCTTAATTGAATCAGATCGTATATTCAGATAATAAGCCGCATTTAGAGGCCAAATTATTTTTCATTTATATCAATTGAATTCTTAATTCTATTTGGTATTGGTTAGCTCCTTGATGGTTCGATTCGAAGTGATTGCATGCACCTTATATAAAGTGAAGCCACCACCCATGGTTTGATTTGATGGTGCAACTATTTGAATGCCGAATCGCAATTAAAAATGTACACAATTTTATACGAACGCCACATAACTTAAGAGGGTAGCGCATTGTTGAGTTTTAAAAAGACACAAAACTGTTTGCTACATTTAACTCAGGACGTGCGAAAAAAGTCGGTAAGGTCTGGAAAAATATTAAAGAGAACCAGCACTTACCAATAGTGCGAAGAGCTGGCCAGAGAACGTTTTGAAGATATAAAAATAAACTCAATATTGAGGTACTGGAGGATTTCGGATGAAACATTTTTTTGAATCACATTTTCAAAAGCCGGTACAAACCATTTAAAACCGTTTTTATTTCTAAGAGGTTTAATCGATCATTTACGTCAATTACGTTAAAAACAAAATAAGTCATAGTAAATTGAGGCATTGCAAACGGGTTGAGTGGATCTGTGTGTGTCTAATTCTGTTCTCTTTTGTCATGAGTTTGAGAAAGTACATACAACAATCGAGATATAACTTTCAAATTGATCAATCGAAAATACATTATCTTCCACGAGAAGAAATTTCAGATTACTTAGTTGAGTCCTTGCCTAGCGATTAATTAATAAAATTAAAACTTAAGAGTTTTCTAAAATAAAGATTTCAATGTCCGCAAAGGACACGTATCCACATAATGGCATAAGCTAATAAATACGTAATTCATAAGATTCTTCATCTTCTAATAAGATTTCTAGAGCGAAAGTGAAGCCAAAATCAATCATAAATGGAGGAGATTTCCCGCAGTGAGGTCGTTAGGTTAATCTTCAATAAAAGTTGCATCGCTTATGTCAGAAATCCCATAGGCAATAAGTATGCTATCAGAGAGCTTGGAATGTGTGCTATAGGCCAAGCCCCTACCATGGCCTAGCCCTACTAGATTTTTTTAACTCTTCTGTCATTGCTTTTCCCCCTTAAAAGCCAAAAAACGTCAAATGTCTTTTGCCTTACAAAAAACAAAAGAAGTTACCGACCTTCGCAGCAGCATAAGATAATCACCAGCGGCAAACTCGAGACCAATTCAAATAGTTAACGACTTTATTTTTTCATACGTCAACCATAGATGTCAGCATAGTAGGGTCATCATACCTTCATTGTTGTTGCACTGGGGTGTGCGGTGTAAATGAATACTGCGCCGTTTACTTTCATAAAATCGTTTACCTACGAAATGAACTGCCAAAGAACTTCCATGTAATTTTATTCAGTCAATTTTAGTTAAACTTCTGCGATCTTAGTTTTAGGTAACGCCATTAAATGGAATTATAATAAGTTTAAGAAATTACACTGAAAAAATTTTATTCCATGATGTATATGCTCTGTTACTATTGACGTACGATCTCATCGGTAGACTTTACAATAAAAAATTCCTTCTGTTAACTATCCAATAACTCTTAATCCTGCAAATGGTCTCCTGCTGGCGTATTCGTTTGCTTTATTGGTTGATTTGCATCTGTGACTGTTTGTAATGCTGGTCCGTCTGTCAGTCAGTCTTTCTGTCCAGTGCTCTCTAACCGACCAGCTACAAGCAGATGTATGTGTGTGTGTCTAATAGACGTATTTGGTTCAATTCAATGCATGTTGAATTCGCACAGTCATCTTTGCTCCATATGCAAATTCTTTTTCTGCCCAGCATTTTAGTCACAGACCGCCGAATAGCTCAACTTCTAGTGGCTGAGAACTCTATTTTTGTTTATCGTTGTGCATAAAATCGACAAGTCTATTTAAATTTGAATCAACTGCCTTTGTATGATTTATCAAAACATGGCGATCTGTTGAGTTCTCATGTTAAATTTATCAGTGACATAAAAGTCAATTAAAGTTCTGAATGAGAGCAATTAAAATTGTGAAAAGTTGTTCAAATGACAATGAATAAGGAATTACATTTGTAGTTAAAGAAAGAAAATTAAAAGAAAAAAGTGACCTGAGATTTTTGTATCCTTTTTCAATTAAAGCACTTGCACTCAGCAAAATAAGTGTCCTAAAATTATTTTAAACTTAATTTGCATGAATAAATCCATCCATAAGAAATTCATATGAAGTACAATTTTGCTCATTTTCGTGTGGGTGTAGTTAACGAGTAGTGCGTAGTAGCTGCCATTTAAATATTTCAACCGTTTAACTGTTGGCCATTAAATGTGCCACTTTTATGATGAATAGAACTTGCAGCTACTGAGCACGGAAATTCATCAGCATTCCACAAGTACCGGCATACAACAAAGGACATTTGATAAGGAAAAAAGCCAGCGTCAAGTGTTGATTCGGTTGGTTGATATATAAAACTGTCAAGCAGTGTCAAAAATGTCATATAACATCGCATGCGATAGCAAACGATAAATTTGAAAAATGCTCTAAAGATCTGTGTATATATGCTGAAAACGCTGATAAATATCGAATAAAGTCAACAAACATCGATAGAATTGCAAAAATTTCGAGCAGTGCGGAAGAAGTCAAAAGTTTTAGTTTTCAACCTTGAGTTATTGAGATGTTCACACGTCTAAAATATGGAATATTGTCGGTAAATTTGAATATCGTTGAAAAATGCCGAAAACTATCAAATAGCCCGATTAATGTCGAATTATCGAAAAAATCTATGATTATAGCGAATATCGATTAACATCAAAAAAGTCGATAGTAGCACTTGGCGTAATATATTTATAAGTAACTGTGTGGTAGCTGCTACAAGCAACTACGCCACTTACGTTTCAGTTCCAATTGCTGTGCACGGTGGCGAATCGATTCATTCGGGTCCTCTTCAACATTTTGCTCTACAGCGGCAATTGTTTCTTCGGTGCGCACTGTTCGACGTCTCTGCGGATGCGTATTATCACATAGAGTAAACATAGTGCGAAAACGATCCATGGTTAACCGAATTAATTGCTCTGATGGACGATTATGTCGACCATAAAATGGACGGAGCTTGCGGTAAACTTCGCGAACTGAACCATTATTTTCGAAATAAATTTGCACGATTTGCAAGCGTTGTTCTTTTGTCAACCTGTTCATGATAAAATGGCAAACCAAACTGAACATAAATGACATTAGAGTTGCCAGATTTGACCATAAAATGCTAGTTTTATCTCCATTTGAAAAACAAACCTCTTAAAAAAAACACCCTTTAGATCCTTGAGAAAACAAATTTTGAAAATTTGTCATCAACCATCACTTGAAATGAAGGTTTGAGTAGGTGTTGGTCTTATCACGTACAAAAAAGTAAATAGATTTTATGTATCATTGTTAAAGTCACACAAAGCTTAAATGCATTTAGTAGTGCTTTCAAGTTTACGATGCATTGGACTTTTTTTAAAACTAAATTTAGAAATTTTGCTTTGTTTTGAAATGAAAATTATTTTCAGGCATACTGTCTGTCTACGTAGCCAATTATATTGAACAACATTGGCATTAGATGAACTATAAATACCTAGGAAACAAATATCGATATGGCTCCACTAAAACTTTTTTCCAATAAAATTTCAAATTGTGCGGAAGTTTTAATTAAAAAACTAAAAACATTTTGTTTTTGCTTTGTCACTCAGACAGAAAATACAACTTTAAGCCTCCACCCAACTGCACTGAAATCAACACATACTTTCAACTTCTTTACAACGCATGCGTGGCATTCCAGAAACGTGTAAAAGTTCAACAAACACGCAAAGGCAATTAAAATTACTTAATAGACATGCGATGCTGTGAACCCAGAGCACAAAATAAAGAAGCCAACTACCAGCACCACTACCACCATAACAATCACATTGAATTTATCAAAATGTTGAAACAAAAAATAGAAAACCCAAATGGCATTAAACACTTGCTCTTACACAGCAAGTGCCTTAATGAAAGGATACAACGCTACTGAAACGTTCTTTGCCGTCGTCATCATATAACCCCTTAGCACTGAACACCAGCACCGACTACGAGCACAAAAGTGCTTCCTATGAATAGCAGCAACATCAGCAGCAGACAATGGTCACCACCTTGCGTGTGGCAGCTCACTAAACCTTTTAATGTTGGTTGCTGCTGATGCTGCTACACTTGCTTTCCGCTTATTACCAGTACTAAACGCGCACTGGAACCCTATCTTAAGCTTTTACTAAATGGTCTTTCTAATTTTTATACTATTTTTTTTCATGCCGAGGAGCTAAATTCCAATTCAAGAAATTTTTCAATTCTTCTTAGTTTACTACATTTGCAGCGTAGCAGAAGCTACGTGGCACATAGTTGGGCCTTCGCTGGTGTATGTCATGTTGTTAGTTGGGATTTTTTAAATGTGTTGCTAATTTAACAGCTTCTCTAATGTTCCAGTTTTTTCGTTTGTTTTTGTTCACAAGTTCGATTTAAGAAATAAAACATGACTCCTCTTGTGGTACGAAACGTTGTATCGATATTGATTTGCAGGTGCAGTGCAGAAGATTATATCCTTCATCACAAATTAAATGGAAAAATAAAACAATATATAAATGTTTTTACTTTTTTTCCAATCTATTTCAAAATTTGACTAAAAAAGCGGTATATCTCAAAAACTATGGGGAATAAAATAAAAAACCTGAAATTGTTTTTGTTTAAAAATGCCTTGATTCTGTAGAAAAAAAGTATTTGATTTTAATAAATTATTAATCATCAATTTTTTTATTAATACATTTAACCGTTTTCTTCCAGAATTTCATGGCTTTGAGTATTGCCCCTAGAATCTGAAAATAAATGGGCAGACGTTTACGTCCCTGCTTTCTCAAAATATATGGGGTTCGCTGCGCTGGAATCTATCGCTCGATAGCTGTAGCTTAGGCTACAGCGTCGCTAGCTATGAAGGTCTCAGTAAAATAAAAACTAAAATATTTTTTTAAATTGAAAAAGATCAGAAAGTAGTTCAGTCATTAATAAAAAATTACTTGAAGCTCAGATTCTTGAGAAAGAGACAAAAATATTGATTTCTTCTGAAGTTTTGAACATATGCTGAGGACTATAAAAATTAATGTAACTTTTTACTTTCGAAAGGTTATCCTTATCTCTGCTAAATGATGATCCTGAGTCAGGATGAGGTGCAGGATTCTAATTTTGGTGTCTTAAGCATGTTTTTTTAATTAATTTCGTATTAATTCTTTTTTAAAATAAAGTAATTAGCACATAATCACACCAAGCTACTCGATGCTGCAATCACTCGTAACCGCCGCACGAGCAACTAAAAAAGAGGTGGCATTTTGCATTTAGGAATAATTGAAGAACGGAAAGAAGTCTGATACTGTGGGCACTGGAAATGGAAATATGCTGCATATTTCGGCTTCTTTTGCACCATCTGATTGGAGTATCATATGCTAGAGGTAACGACAAGAACATTATCTTAGAATCAAGTCAATACCAAATTCACATACCAGGCACACATGATATTTCATAGATAGCAGAATTAGAATTCGCACTTAACTCTTTATGTTTTCATTTCAATGACGACATGCATATCATGTATCTGAGCCGAATCAAAGCCGCTAATTAGAGTAATTAACACCTATCAACTGAATTTCAGCAGCTGCACGAAGAACTTTCGACACGGAAGCCTTTAGCCAATTGGCTAATGGAATTAACAACTTAAAGTTAAGTGACTGACATTTGTTTGAATGCGGCGCAATAGCTATAATGATCATGGCTTCAGTAGATTTCTGAATAATTTTTTTTTCCTTTTGATGCGAGCACTGGTAATAAAAAAAAAATCTGCTGACAAGGATACGTTTCATACAAAAGACTTAAACATACGTCGCACAAGTTACTTACTATAGAAAAATTGCATTGTGCGCTTTTGCAATTGTGTTCCAGGCAGTAGGTACTATTGGCTTTTAATAAAGAACCAACTTATTTGAAATTGTTATGGAGCAACATCAAAGAACTCAATTGAATCGCAGCTCCTGCTACTTTATTATTATTATTTTTCTCGATTTGAAATTGAAAGGTCTTTGAAGTTGACCGCAAATGTAGCAAAGGGAAGTTCAAGTGTATTATAATTATAAGGGAAATATAGATAGTTGCATCTTAAAAGCTGAGAGGTATATGCTAGTGATGGTATTTTTACCCCTTCGGTCACAGCACATTAAATGCCACATAAAAAGCAGAAATGAAATTCTCATAGACTGTGCAGTAGTCTTTTTGTTTAGAGATAATCAGAGGTAGTAAATTATTCCAAAGGATAAAAATCTTTTTACATTTGATGAGTAAAAACTCTGTTCTTGATTTGGCAGCATATGAAAGCTTGGAATTTTGAGACCACCCAATGCTTAAAGTGCTACATCAACACACGCAGCTCAATGAGAAATGGCCATTTAGTTAAATTGCAACATTTAGTCAAGAAATGCATTAATCAACGTGCCGTATTAATGTTTCACTGTGACATTTAGTGATTACTTAGGAAAAGACGGCAAAAGTGACACAAAATATTTAATGTAACGATGTTTTTCATTTGTGCTCGCTTTATGTGCCATGGAATAAATTTATCTCTAAAGATTAAAAGTGCATACAAGTATATGGTAATCATTCTTTTAACTTACAACGAATGCTGTTTGCAGCACGCGTTGCTGCTTTTTACTTTACATAATGCTAGCAGCAAAAGTGGCTAGAAGTGCTATCACAGAACCAATCTTGCTAAAGACATTAAAAATGCAAATTATATTCAAATTTTTCATTAAACGAGTGCGTAACGTGAGCTGCACTTGCACTTTTTTCAAACTTTTTGCAATCACAATAATTTTCCTTGTTTACCATTGCTGAGCACATTGATAATGAAAATGTTCTTTGTGCAGCTTTCAGTTTATGATATGAGCTAATTGCTTTTGGCCAAAGTTATGTGATAATGAATAATAATTGACTGGTTTATTGATGAAGGTGCTGGTAAGCTAATTAATTAGTTGTTTAATTGCATAAATCTATGCAGTTACTTATCGTATGGCGCCCTGTGCATGCTATATTTCAACATGTGTGTCTTATAAAGTCGAAGTATTTAAGACAGAATGACTACTTTCGATATAAAGAAATAGAAAATTTTAAATAGAAATCTGAAAAATCCTTAACATGAACAGATAGAATCGAACACAAACAATCGCTCAATATATCAATTAAAAACATTGATCACAATTTGTTCAGCGATAAAAAAATCGTTGGCGAACATATGGGTTCCAAAACTCTAATTTATATTGTTCATTATACGCCAAGATTTCCGTTTTTTACATCTTCTCAGTGTTAGCGCTGTCAAAGTGCTACAAATTTCGCTTTGTATGCATCAGTGCGTGGTGTCCATCGTCTTCTTCTGTGTAGACGAGCAGCTGTGGACAAAAGATGTCGTTAGGAAATCAACTTATACAACAACAACAACAACAACAATAACAATGTTAACAGTATCAAGTAGTGGAAAGCAAACATAATTTCCAACGCCTTGTTTGCCGTGCAACAGTGTTCGACTGTCATGTTTGCAGAATATCAGTGTTGCCTACACAATTGCGCCTCAGATGACCAAGTGCTATTGTGCCGTTAGTTAGAGAAGCAAAAATTTTGGATTGTACCATAAAAACGTCAGTTGGGTTGACATTGTGGACGCGTGGTAGATTTAAATTCAATGCGATTGCAAAGAATTTTTGCAAAGGAGCATAAATATTACACACTTTCGCATAGATTAACTTCTTGAATAGGACTTTCTTTTGGCAAAAAAAAAAGTAAAAAAGGCTTTGACACAATTTCAGCTGAAAGTTTTTATTTCAGAAATATGTATATAAACTTAAGATCGTAAGTAAATATGTCTTTCTTGCGATTATGAATTAGATTTATTTCAGCGCACTAAGATTTACTTCAGCGCGCATATGGCAGCATCCTGAAATAGGTTGACTCTATAGTCAGGTATATAGCTTAGGTTTATGTTATAGGTTTAATAATTCAATGAACGATTTCAAAAAAAAATTTGATCATTTCAATTTACTTCGTTTAGAGATGTTCGCTTAGCGACAATGTTTTTAATTAAGAATTCAGAATAAATACTAAGCTAACACTATGATAATCTAGTGGTGTCCACAGCCTCGCATGCGCACTTGCCGTTTTGTTTTCATAATGATGTTACTCACAGAACATCCCACTCCATAGTCTTTCTTCAAAAGTAACAATAAAAAAACTATTGATAAGGAATTCGTCCTAGGAACTTCAAAGCCGAATATAAACGGTTAAATTAGAAGAACAAAAATTGCTTCATCAACACAGAGTTCAGGAGATAGCATAAGCGTTAGCAACGCAAAATCAAGCAACAAGTTTTGTGTTAGGTTTTGCAAAAACTTATTTCTAAAAAGCTGGGTACGTAAGTTTAAAAAAAAAATATATAATATCCTTCTCCAGCACAAATACGTTAATTTAAAAAAGAAATTATTAAAATCGTATCAGTATATTTTGCGCCAAAGCGTTACAAGCCGCTTTCATAAAAGCAATTTTATGTAAATTGTATAGTAAAGACATAATATAAGTTTATTATTTATCTCACACAGCAGTGCATATTGTCAATTATGCAGTCACCTTTAATAACTTAAGCCATTCACATTACACGTTGCTTTATAAGAAACTGATATTATTATTCAAAATTAGCATAGACATTAAAGCTTATATTAAAAACACCAGTAAATGGTGGTATGACATGTTAACTTATTAGTGTTTTGGTAATATAAAAGAGACAACATGATCTAACTGATAGTTCTAAAGTCTATGAAGTCATAAGTTCTGAAATATATTAAGAGGAATGTAAGTTTATATTCGAAACATAGAATGTATTTCCGCTATCGCAATTCATAAAAAAAACATATTTTTATTTATGACCATAAAATGTTTTAAATAAAAATATAGCTCTGTCATTAGGTTTGTTAAAATGAATTCTTGCATTTAATTCAATTAAATATGTTAATCGGTACATTTGACTTGTATAATATCAATGAAGACTATAAATTTGATTAAAGCAGTAGATTGGATGGAAATGTGGCTTTGAGAACTGTAAAGATTAAAGTAAAGACACATTCCCTACTACAGTTTGGAAAATATTCTGCGGATACCAGAAAATGAGTGCAGCAGCGCTTCAAAGAAAAAATATTAAGAGATCATCGGAAATTTTATCGGGTTTATCGTTGGCGACACTATCAATAGCAATACGATTTTATATTTCTTGAAATGCAACTAAACATTAAATTTTAAATTTTTTTTCACTTCATTGACAAAAAAATATCAAAACTGAACTGTACACATTATGTCATACGTAAGACGTTCAATCTGAAATACCAAATCAACTGAAGTACAATAAAACTTTTAAGCTTGTGCACATGTGCAGAATACATTCTCTTTTTGCACTACACTTAAGCTTAGACTTAAAAAAAATTTGCAGCCACGGCTTAAAGTTTGCTTTAAAAAAAGAAATCGTAAAAAAACTCGTATTGCCAAATAATTGTTTACAATTCAATGTCCAGAAATGGTTTCGACAAACTTTGCGTCTTGGCTAAAATTAGTGGCAAAATTCTTATAAGGCATCAATAATTCGCTTGCGCCAAAGCAAATGCAACAAATTTTATTTCAACTAAATATCAAATCAAATTGAATTCGCAAAGGCCTTCAGCATAAAATGCTCAAATTTATTGACAGTTGTTATTATTACGGTAAGCAAGTCAAATTAATATTTCAAATACTTTACTTTCAAAGTACACACTAGGCCTACATGATTTCAATTTCTTAAATTGCACATTTTAAATTGGTCAAAACACCGCAGGATATTTGTGTTATAAAGTGGTAAACAAACGATTTTTTCATTGAAAACTGCACATTTGTTGTAATGGTTTCCTTAATTTTAATTTCATTTTATATTCAACTTATAAACGGTCGAATGACGTTAACAAATTATTGAGTATTTACCATAAATAAAAAGAAAAAAACTTACTAACCATTTGGACACATCATCAGTTGAAATTGTTGCTGTTGCTGCTGCTGCAGCAGGAAATATTGAATTGCAATCGAACGCAGTTGTCAATGAAGCTGTCGTTCATTTGAAATCCAATCATGTTGCATGTAGCACCACTGTAGATGCAAATTTTATGGCAACAAATTATGGTAACAAAGTGCCAACTTGTTGCTACAGTTATGATAATAGTACGGGTTGACATTATATTCGCATGGAATTATTTTATGTTTTTTATGACTTAATTGAAATTGCTGCAAAAAGATAAAAAAAATTCAATACCCAATAGTATTCACATAAGGATCGTAAAACTCCAAGAGCACTTGGCTTGGATTAACAACGTTATTAAAAATATGTAATCAATTTAATAAATAGAAATACCTGCAAACACAAGTATTTAATTTGTATATTTAAACCTTGAATAAAATAACGTTACTCGTAAATTATAGATTCCATCAGCCTGCACAATACAGACTTTTTAATAACACAAATTAAATATTGAGACAACTTCAATATTTACCGATCATCTATTAAATTTTCAAAATTATATAATGTAAAGCAATACTGGAAAATTGTGGTTATGCTTAAGGTTCAGAAAATCCTGTTGACTACCATATACATTCAAGTTTGTGAATCTTAACTGTCTTCAGTTTTTTGATTCGAATGCTTTCGATAGATATTGACGATCAATTATTTCCAGGATATCATATTCGATGATTAATATTGATAACGAACATTAAAACTGTAATACTTTTAATGAAAAATCATTTTAATGAAAATATTTTTAGTTTTTTTGGAATTTTTCAAAAATGTTTCCTCAAAAAACTTGACTTATAAATCAAATGAACTTTAACGCCACTGGCATAATTAAAAGAAAGATTTAAGCCGTACTATATTCTTTTAGGATTATCCTTTGTTTATTCAATGAGAAAAAGCGTTAGTTTTCGACTTTTAAAAATATAATTCAATTAAAATTTTCAAAATCTAATTCAGAGATAAGAAGTCGAAAAAAACGTTTGATGTTAAATTTTGTTTTCAAGAGAAATTTTTTGGCTTCTTTAGATAAAAGTGGAGAAAAATTTTAACTGAAAAGTAATCTCTTAAATATTTATGAATTATCTTGTAATAAAAAATATTCAAATCTTATTTTAGTTAAAAACAGAAAGTTGAAAAGTAGAAGTAAATTGCAATGATGGTGTCACTAAAATCAGGTAACTTGAGTATGCCATGTTACGATAACTCTATTTATATGATACTGTGTCAGATGAAGCATTTGAATTCCGATATTTTGTCCATGAGCACTGGCACAATGCCCACGGAGTAACGTTTCAAAGTTCCAAATTTTCGTTTTTTGTTGTAAATAAAATATAATAATTGCTTGAAACATTACTATATATATAGCATACAAACGAAAACTTTAGCTTACAAAAGTCGCAGAGTCCCTAAGCGATATGGGGCCTATAACCAGCTGCCCATTTTTCTTTTGAGATATTCCGGCACTTCTGATGGAGAAACAGATTTTACGTACAGCTAATGTAAGACACTAATTATGTATGAAGTTTAGAACTGAATAATAAGCAGAGTTGCAAAACTGACCCTAAAGTTTATTTGAGGTGAGAATTTCACAACGTATATATACATAGCCCTCCTGTGTGTAAGCTTGAAGCATGAAGAGAAGATGTAATCGATCCATCTAAGAGCTATAAATAATGTGGATGTAATTCAAGTAGTGAAAACTTATCGACACGGACACATTGGTGAATGGAAATCGCATCGCAAATGATCTTGAAATCATAGCGTCTTCTTTCAGAGAGTGATCCCTTATATTGAGGATTGAGAAAGATAAAGGGCTTTTTTGTCAGAGCCTCACAGAGCATGTCACTGCATGGATTAGTGGCAGCATAAAAATGAACCAAATTTTATTTCATTTGCATGTAGTTTTTGAAACAACTCACAAAACTGGTTCAACGATTTACATGAATTTATATGATTTTATTGTTTGCATTAAAATGTTGTTGTTATTGATATTGTTATTGCTTCCACTACATCTGTAGCAAAATGTGCGTTCATGTATTTGTTCTCCCAACTAAGCCAGCTTGTCGTTATTCCATGTCTTGAAAATGTTGGCTATCTATAAGTGCAAATTATTGTCTGTAGATTTTCTATTGCTGATTTATAAGTTCTTTATTTTCTTGTATGCAGAATAATTAGTTTTCTCCCTTAAGTTAGCAACTTGAGTATTGCTGAAAGTTGGCTAATAAATGAAAAAACGACCGAAATAGAAAACAGTAACTGATTCAAATGGAAAATTCTAAATGTTATTAGAAATTTAGTAAATCAGAATGCAGAGTTTGTTTTACCTCCACTCCTTAGTTATTGCGCTCAAATTGCTTATCACAATTGGCATTTTTTCTATATTTTCAGCAAAAAAGACAAGAAGACTCTGAACAGCACGTATTCAAACCAAATAATTTCGTGTACCATGGGATAACATCACATGTTTGGGTGACTTAGAAACTAAATTGTTTTTTTTTATTTGGACAAATTTTTGCGACCGATTGCTGTTGTTTTGCACTAAGCATGCTTACATCACGTTCCTAAAATAATGCACACTCGTACCTTATCACTTTTAATCTCAACAACAAAACGAGAACTCTGGTTACTAAATTGCTTAAAGAAACAAAAATATACAACCTGATTCACGAGTTTCTCAAAAAAAAAACCAATGCTTATCACACTTCGCTTGCAATGGAACAGTAACAACAGCAGCAACAATAATGCTGCTGCTCATAAGGCCTTACAGTTAAATGTCGGTGGTGCATTTCTCCCACATTTGGAAATAAAGCTCAGGAGTTCAACAAGTTTCAATTACAAAATCAAAATAAACAAAGTCAAAATAAGCCAAAAAATAGGAGAGGAAAGGGAAATCTGTACATTTTGTACTTTGACCTGATATGTAGCAGCGCGATATAGTGTGCACTTTTGATTTTTTTCATGTAGAACTATTGATAGAAGGGATTGAGAAAGATGATTGAAATTACATTTGAAAGTAAGAGCGTTGCTTAGTAGTGGAAAATCAGCAAGCTTACAATTTTACTTTGATCTTGTAAATAAAGATCACAGATATAATGTGTTTACTTTTGACAATTGTGTATCAGGTGTCAATATGGAACGACTGCAGACACAATTAATGTAATAACCTTTTCAAAATTAAAATTTGCCCAGAAAGTAAAAAATTACTTTATTACCACTAAGTGAACTTTATTGACAGGTTTTCAATAATACGCTCTGATGAAACACATTCCAACACTTTTAATTTTTAATTGACTTGTTAGCATTTAGTTAATATTTATTTACTTCAACGCAAGAAACATAGAACGTAGAAATTTTTCAGTTTCTATCTCAAGATTTCATCTTTTACAACAATCACTTCAAACCACACAAATCAACTACCAAGCGAAGCAAACAAACGATACGTGAGAAAAGACTGCTGAAAAAGGCACTTGATTTTGCAACATTGTCATTTGAAAACAAACAAAAAACAACAGGTCACAATTGTGGCCGGTTATATTATTGGTAAATACCTTCAAATGTTGCAATGCTGACAGTGTTACTAGCGAATATGGTTAAAATTTAGAAATCGTAAAAAATTACTCTAACTCCCATTTTCGGTAAAGTGCAACAACATGTTGCACGACCAAAAACCAGAAACTCAAATTTCAGCATGAAAATAGTTGTACTAAAAACACAAACGCAGCTGCCTTGCAGAAAGTAGGACCTCATGTGTCTTTTAATGTTTTATTTCTCATTATAAGCTTTTTGCGAAAGGTTTTTTTTTTATATTAAGTACAAGGTTTGAGGCTGATAGTGATGTCGCACTTAAAGCATCAAAGCAAAACTTTATTGCCGCTCACTGGTCTTTTCAATGAGCCCTAAATTCAAGTGACAGCAAAAGCTGAGCTTGCAAATTCTTTAGTTCAGCCTTTGGAGAATAAAAACTGGAAGCAGCAAAATTGTTCCTGTTCGTATTTTTGAAAAAATATTTTGAAATAATAAATCACTCAAATCAAAGATATATTATATGAGATGGCTAACTATGTGAGCAATCATATGTCATGTCAGAATGTTTTTACAAAAATCTATTTCTAGATAACAATCGGGCTGGATTGTTCCAGTGGGTGTCTCACCAGCCTAAAACTTAAGACATATTACTGCATATTTGCAAATTATCTAAGCTTTTGCACCAAAGTTTGTTATGCCGATGCCTATTTCGAATATAATTTATTGAACCAAAAGTAGGCGGAATTGAATCGACTTTTTCAGGCTATTAGAACTGTTTCAAAATTTTTCACCTGTATACAAATAAAAGAAGTTTCTTGCTCAGCAACTGTTTACTTCAAATTTTAAAACTATGAAAGTTGGTCGTACGTAGGAAATCAATGGATTTGTCGGTATATAAAAGCGTCCGATCACTGAAAAGATATAAGAGTCAAATTTATTGCACTTGGCACCACTGTTTTCTAGTTGCAACGAAAATATTCAAAGGTAATTTTAATAATAGCGTCAGATTTCTTTGTGTTCGGTCCGTAGTGTACATTCTTATGTTGAAGTTTGGCTTAAGTGGGTCTTGAATGGCTATTTTGTTTTGTAACATATATGAGATTACCACAACAAACCAATAATAATAATCAAAAGTATATCAACGAAGACAGGTACGGAGAAAAATTTCATAGGTAATAAATAGTTTGGTAGACCATACGCAACTGGCCTTTTTGACACAGGATGCACAATAAGTTCTAAGTACTCAAAAGCCTTCTCGGACTTGTACAAATATAAGATATACATTTTGTGCCACAAAATTACATAGTGACGATCGATCGACACAACGGACTATGTTTTGTTTTTTCTCGGCAATTTGAATTTTTCTTGCAGTAAAATATCTTTATATTCTAAAGTCTTTCGAATGAAATCACAATAATCGTAGCAAAAGACTTAAGCTTAACTCATGCAATGAGCATATGGAATGGCACGTAATAACTACCTAATCAACGTTATATAATCTAAGACAATAATTACATCAGTGTGAACAGGTTAATTCTATGTTATCAATTGATCTATGTGTATTTGCATATTGATTTTGCATTTGCGGTTCCACTCTTCTGCTAGCGTATACCCAGTAGACTTGTTGTCGCTGCTTGAGATTTCAATATGATGTCTCTAATGCATGGCACTTGGATGAACACGTGCTACTATCGACCCGTTTAATTGTGTCATTTATAGTGAAAAAATAACATTTAATAAAACAACAAATTATACGACTCAGCGAAAACTTAACGAAGCAAATAATTGGATGCTGCAGAAAACGTGGTGAACAAAGTAGCAGCAGCGTTGATGGTAATAGCGCTTCATTAATCATGTGCAGAATTGAAAATGTTAAAATTACAAATTTTTGTTTAAATTTAATATTTTTTTGCATTAATGAATTGATTTAATTTATGAAGTGCAGCTGTATTTAAACAGCTCTAGCAAAATGAATCAATAATGGGTGATGATACAAGCAGTACTTTTGTTACAGCTCAGTTGAGAAAACTTTTATACTAAATATTTCCATTAATGCATCTACAGTAACACGTGGAGTCGATATAGCCGCTTTGTGGTGTTTCCGGTAAATTGGCTACTCGAATGCCAATATCAATCTCACGGACTAAGTGCTCTGTTTTTTTTTTTTCATTTTTAGTTATTACTGAATGCCAATTTTTTTTATTTTATCATTCTAAAGTTAGATTCACTGAAAAAGCTTAAAAAAAACGGCAAAATGTTGCCATTTTATTGCTGACAATGCATTCTTGCAATGCTAAAGATCGTGTTACATTCTGTTCTACCTTTCACCAACATAAATCA
The DNA here is from genome assembly GCA_963680825.1 of Meiosimyza decipiens. Lineage (NCBI taxonomy): Eukaryota > Metazoa > Arthropoda > Insecta > Diptera > Lauxaniidae > Meiosimyza > Meiosimyza decipiens. The sequence goes on along the minus strand of OY804259.1, from coordinate 96,303,929 downwards.
TAGCAACAATGAAAAATTAAACGCTCGAAACTGTCAACAGCAGCCAAAAGCGACCACGCGACGGAATAAGCAATGAGTTCAAGTGGAGCAATTAAAACCAGCAGCAGCAACTGTGACAACATCACCAACCAATTGCAATAATAGTGACATCATTTGCAGTGGTATTTCTTAATTGATTGCTGTGAATTAACACCATATTGGCAATACATATTACTGAAGAGTACTGATGATTAACTATGATGGTAACAATGACCTACTGAGCTTCGTGCAAATGTCATTGAAGACCAAGTCTTCTTTGGATAGAATATAAATGACAACTATTTGGGTGTTTTTTTAAATGACAAAAATAAAATCGAAATGAGGAGCCAAATATGCATGAAACAACTAAATCTTATGATATTTGGTCAGAGTATCGTAAATGGACCGGCTTTAACTAATATAATTTTATTTTCACAATAAAATTTTTTGCCTTAGATGGCATGGGAACGTTTGGTGATGCAAGGCAGCACTGACCAAATAATAAGCGGCGTTGGGCTAAATTGAAAGTGATACATTTAATAATTTTGTCCCTTAATAGTACAATGTATTTCTTTCTTTTTTGGGTTTTGTAGTTAAAAATTCTATTATATATCACATAAAAGAACAATAAATATTTTTCACTAGTTTTCAGACCGGAAAACCAAATTTTTTTTTCTATTCTATCGATGAAAAGTATTTATTTTTTAATATATGTAAAGGCTAGGATCGATCTTTTCGGATTTTTTAGAATCGAGTTAAAACACAAGAAATTTTTTGAAAAATTATCCCTTGCAGCGCCGACGTTTCGAGGATTATTTGTCCTCTTCTTCAGGGCGTCAATTTATTAATTGACGTTTATAAATTGACGCCCTGAAGAAGAGGACAAATAATCCTCGAAACGTCGGCGCTGCAAGGGATAATTTTTCAAAAAATTTCTTGTGTTTTAACTCGATTCTAAAAAATCCGAAAAGATCGATCCTAGCCTTTACATATATTAAAAAATTAAATTTCTAAAATTAACGCGATCTAAACTAAAATAAAATATTGAAAAGTATTTATATTCGAAACTTAAAGCACTTACTTTGTGGTGTATCGGAACAGAAAATAATTTAAACTAGTTTACTTAGCTAATTGTTCAGTACAGTGTGTGCTAACTAAAAACAGAACCAATAAGCCAGGTTACAACTGATCATACTTGTTAAATTCACTGCTACATGGAATCATCAGTGATCTTTAGGCCGATAATTGAGAATTTTAAGGAGCGATAGGTTTTCTTTTTTGCACATTATTGTTGCGAACCCAGAGAGAAACAAATTCAAAACCCTCTTTTCCGCCAATTCTCTGTTTTTTGTAACTCATTTGATGTTACACTTTACTTGCAAGTATTACATATTTTGATATGCAGGCAAACATCGTACACTTAAAAAATATTATAGGTGTTTGCGTCCGTCACCTATTTATCAAATATGAGCCTAGGCTGAAATTTTAGTTGATTAACATTTTTCTTAAATCAGAAGAAATAAGTAGGTACTTTAATTTACTTAAGAATATCAAGTCATTCACTTTATTTCCCAAACACTAAGACTTCCTCCACAAATAAAGAAAAATTCTATTAACATGAAAAAAGTAGCGAAGAACATTTTTATGCAGCAAGTGTACAGAAGAATTTATAAAATTAAGAGAAACTTACAGATACACAAATATCATTAGAGATGTAAGCAAATAGCCAACAGCAACGGCCAGTCAACTGCAGCAATTCGAATGCTTGAATACTCAAATATCCAGAGAAATACACCAACTCAAACCTCCTTATCGGTTACTTGCAATTAACTGTGCAACCCATCTGGCCAATCGATAAACGTTTAATAAATGAATGCCATCAAATCGCACAGCATGGTACCAAAGAAAATGAGCCACAACCGAATGGCTGAGCGAAAGCCCAGCAACCATGGCATTTTGCAGCATTAGAACGTGGCAGAGTTTTAACAATCTGTGGTGTACTTTATGGACATGGCTAAGCAATGCCATGTTACTACCAAGAGCAGCACTTTTCCAAGAAAAACAAAACCACAGAGTGGGAAGTACGGTGCAGTGTAAGAGCGCAACTTCACTTGAACTTCCTCATTCATAATTTGATTCCGTCGCTACGCCGAATGCTAGGGATTACAATAAATAGCAAGAATTGAAAAATTAAAGTTTAAGGGTCAGAGGATATTTAATGGCAGCGCAAACAGGAAACTACAAATGAAAAAAAATTAATAAAAATACTTGACCAAAAATAAAATAAAACTAAAGTTTCAATTGCACTCTCTCTTGGAAAAGGTTAACGAAATAAAAAATTAACATTGGAATTTCCTTGTTAAAGAAGAGCCTTAGCTTTGTTGAAAGCAAAGAGTTTAAGCGTGGCTCCAAAACCATTTTCACATTCTGCTATAGCTAAGCTGATGAATTTGAAGATGCTTTTCAAAGAAAGTGAAATTTATTTTAAGGTAAAACAGCATTAATGATGCAGCAAGCATCGCTCTGGTTGATGATGATTTAATTCACTGTAGCCTAAAAAATGTTACATCGTATTTTGAGCACCTTATACCAAAAAATACTTATACGTATTACCACTCCCTGTGAGCAAACAAACAAAATTCAATAAAATATGTTTTATTTTCTACCTTGGCGAAGATCACGACGAACTTGTTTGATATAGTTTTCTCTGGAACCTCCTTTGAATTTAACTTTTCTCAAGTTGTTCAACTTTATGCACTATTTATAAAATCATTCAACACTTTCGAGCCTTCAACATTTTTCGATTTCTTTAAAACTTTTCGACTTTCGTCATCCATTCCATTTGGAAAATATTGAAAAAATTCAGATATATGGACAAAATCGAAAAATATTAAAAATGTTGTTGAAGCCAAATAGCTATGAAAAAGTTTATATATAAAATCATATTGATACCGAAAAATATTAAGAAACATCTGTAAGTGATCAAACTAACACAGATTCGATAAATTTTTGGTTTATCGAGGTCGAAAGGGGAAGTGGTGAGCTTTAGTTTGAGGCATTTTGGAAGGTTCTTGTACAAAAAAACCGCATTTTCTCAAAAACAATACGTTTGCTCATATTCGTGACCAAGATGGAAAATCTAGCGAAAATACCAAGTTACATTCCTTTAGAGAAACCTTTGTAGACCAATGTAATTTAAAAAGGTATAATATTCACAGGATAACAAATATCCTGATTTCAATATCTCCCACACTCCCAATTTTCTTGATTTCTTAGGATGTTGTAGAAGTAGCTAACTTAAACAAAAGAATAATTATGTTGGGCTTTTCTTATCTCTAACTATTTAGAACGATCGCAATAGTTTATGGGATTTCTTTTGCATTTTTTTCGTTTTTTTCACCAAACCTAATGTATTATTTGTACCTTATTCATTATGTTGTAATGATTTATTAATTTTTTAAGCATTATCTATTGTTTGAGCAATGATGAACGCCTTTTTTTCAATTGATCACTAAAAAATCCTGTTTTAGAAAGTGATCCGAGTGGCCAAGTGACCGGCTTTGACCCGCATAAGCTCGGAATTGCAGGTCAAAGCCGCACAAGCTCGGAATTGCAGGTCAATGCTGGAGGCTGTCCAGTAATTGAAAAATTTCAGGAAAAGCCATTTATTAGATGATTTTTGTCTTTAGTCAGCAAAAAAGGAAAAGGTTCTCAGGTTTTTTCCGTTCCGAGGAAAAAAAAATTTTTTATTTTGAGAAGGTTGGGAATTCCTTCTTATCAACTTGGCGATGCAGGGAAGAATAGATTTGATAAGCCTTACTAAAGAATATACGTAACGATAAGATTTTTATTTTACACAAAATAACTAGGCGTATCACTTTTCTCACTAAAGAATTTTATAAAAAATATATTAAATTTATAATTCGTGTCGCTCCTAAATAATTATAGCAACTTCTTTTTAGTTTTGACATGCAGATGCAGATAAATCAACATTAAAAATGACATTAATCACGCTGCACAAAGCCACTCTTAAGAAATGAAAAAATAAGCAAACAAGCGAATGTAGCATAAACACAGCTACAATTAAACACAACATGCTCGGTCATTAAAATTTAGTTTGTGTGCTGAAATTGCAGTTCATAATTATGTTTTTTTTTCAACTTATTAACCGCAATTCTTTATACAAATTATATTGTAGTTGTTCTTTGTGCAGTTGGCACTGATATCAGTCACAATGTTACCAAATTAGCATTTGTTATTTAAACTTCCGGCATTCTGGCGAACGTTTGCTCGAAGAGAATACAAAGTGAAACAAATGCCCAGCAGGCAATTGAGCAAGGCCTTCCACGGAGAAGGCCTGCTAGCACTACTGCGATGGTAAGAGGCCTTCTCAAAACTCATTTTTTATTTTGTTTTTTTTTTATTATGATTTTTTTATTTATTTGCAATCTGTTAATATTAACAATAAGTAAATTTTATAAGTAGTGAAATTTTAATTAGCAGAATAGTTACACTCCATTGAGAAGATACTCATAAAATGCTATTATGCCTTACCACAGCAGGAGTGCTATTATGTCTTCCCACAGCAGCAGTGCTACAAGGTCTTCCCACAGCAGCAGTGCTATAAGGCCTTTTATTAGAAGGCAAAGAAGAAGGACTTCATGTATTTTTTTATTTCATGTATTGCAATGTTTTATGATTCGACATTACTTTTTTGTCAGTGCATTGTACTTATACAACATCAAAAATATATAAATGGTTAGAAGTAAGGAACGGTGTGCATGTTGCTAGGCTGGTCTTCTGTGTTTCATGTTATGTTAAAGTGGTAGAGTGTTGTGTATTTAATGTCAAATTATAAATTAAGAAAACGTCACAAAAAATAAACATTAACAATATCAACGCAAGCGAGGTTGACGCAGATAAAAAAACAATTAACTAACACGACGTAGTAAGATTTAATTTTTTCAAAGTACTACTGTGACCCCTTCTACGGAAGCGCTCTTAGAAGTGCTCTTGGCGCAAGCGATGTAGGAAGACCTGCTTGAAGAGTATTTCTAGCAGGCCTGCTAAAGAAAGCCTGTTTTATCGGGACGTTTCATATAAAAAAGAAAGTAAGTTTGAAAGGAGGTGGCAAGGCCTTAATCTTACCAGGTAAGGCCTGCTAGAAGGCCTGCAAGCTCCTGCCCTTGCCTACTGGGTGGTAATAATACGCTGAGCACAGCAACGTTGTTAATTGGTGATTTATTTTCAGCCACAGTTACCCAGTTATTTATGTGTCAACACTACAATTGCAACATTAGTGATTGCAGAAAGCGGAAATAGAATTGGATTTGAAGTGTGCCAGCAATTCTCAAAAGAAACGTTTGAAATTAATCATAATAAGTTGTGAAAATATCGATGATTTCATTTCTTATACGCAATATTTGCGACACTGACTTACAAGCCTTTAGTACTTGAAGTTAAAAGTAAATTTATTAGTAAAAAAGTGCATGCACTTAATGGAATTCTTAACCTTTTATTGCTTAAGGGTCTTTTTTTAGAACTTCACCTTATTTTCAAAAATTGTTTCTCATATTTACTTAAAAGATTTGGAACTTGTACAGCAATAATCGTTAGACTTATGCCGAAACGATTTACGGTATATCATGAATTTAAAATATAATTAAAAAATAAACAAAATCGAAGCCCTGAAGACCCTATATCTGCACAAAAATTAAACAGATCACAGCTATATCCACATAAGGGTCTTTAGATTCGCGAATGTCTATTTAATTTTTGATCCTCTGCAGTTATTGCTTAATTTATTGAAATGACCCAGTTTGATTTTACATTAAATTTAGATTAAATTTGAAAAACATGTAGCATTCCTACGGATTTTCTTCTTCGGCACCTAATTGATGTTATGCGCGCTTGTATCAAAGCAATTCAATTTTCATGGAACACAAGTTCAAACAATTTTATTGAATAGAACCTTAATTGGAAATTCAAGAGCAGTATTCGAATATTTGCAAGTAAGCTTTTACAGTTGCTGAAAGCATCAAAGCCATGCCGATACACTTACGCCACCAGCATGAGAGACAAAAATTCCCAGAAGTGGTGAACGGTGCGAATGGATGTCATTTGAGGCAAATGGAGTGTGGCTGCCCTCCGTAATGTATGCGGAACTTTGCACTAGCGCATTTCTATTGCAACAGCAATTGTGCGATATAAAAAAGCAGAGCATGTCAATAATATTGAGCATTGCACTGAAAGGCCGCGTGAGGAGAAAATAAAAAATTTGTATTTAAATTACGTTACTGACATATTTGGGCCAAAAGTTTACTCCCACAGTTGAATAAGTGTGGTTGAACAAACGTGGAGAATTATAACATAATTTTGATTTGCAAACATTTTGATTAAGTCGGTGATATTGATTAAAAAATATTATTACATTCCAGTTGGGACCTAAAGAGCACCTAATATACAGTGTAATAAATTTTCTAAATAACTCAATGGACAAAGATAAAGGGTGTTTTTTTTAGAGGTTTGTTTTTCGAATAGAGATAAAACTGGCATTTTATGGTCAAATCTGGCAACTATAATGTCATTTATGTTTAGTTTGGTTTGCCATTTCATCATAAACAGGTTGACAAAAGAACAACGCTTGCAAATTGTGCAAATTTATTTCGAAAATAATGGTTCAGTTCGCGAAGTTTACCGCAAGCTCCGTCCATTTTATGGTCGACATAATCGTCCATCAGAGCAATTAATTCGGTTAACCATGGATCGTTTTCGCACTACGTTTACTCTATGTGATAATACGCATCCGCAGAGACGTCGAACAGTGCGCACCGAAGAAACAATTGCCGCTGTAGAGCAAAATGTTGAAGAGGACCCGAATGAATCGATTCGCCACCGTGCACAGCAATTGGAGCTTTGTCCATCAACTTTATGGAAGATTTTGAGCAAAGACCTTGGCTTGCGACCTTACAAGATCCAGCTTGTGCAAGAATTAAAGCCGCGAGACCATGCAATGCGTCGTGATTTTGGTGTATGGGCCGAAAATGAGATTGATCTCGATGCTGATTTTCATCGCAAAATTTTGTTCAGTGATGAGGCTCATTTTTGGTTGAATGGCTACGTCAACAAGCAAAATTGCCGCATTTGGAGTGAAGAGAATCCACATGAGACCCTTGAGACGCCATTACATCCACAAAAACTGACTGTTTGGTGTGCTCTATGGGCTGGTGGAGTCATTGGGCCATACTTCTTCCGAAATAATGCTGGAGAGTCAGTTACCGTTAATGGAGACCGGTATAGAGCCATGATAACCGACTATTTTGTTCCCGAATTGGATGGCATGAATGTGGATGAGTTGTGGTTCCAACAAGACGGCGCTACATGCCACACAGCGCACGTCACAATCGATTTATTGAAGGAAACATTCGATGAGCGCATAATTTCGCGGAATGGACCTGTCAATTGGCCACCAAGATCGTGTGATTTGACACCATTGGATTATTTTCTTTGGGGATATGTGAAGTCGCTCGTCTACGCCAACAAACCAGAAACGTTAGGGGACTTGGAAGCCAACATTCGTGGCGTTATTGCCGACATACGGCCCCATATGCTCGAAAAAGTGGTTCAAAATTGGACCTGTAGAATGGGCTTTATTCGAGCCAGCCGCGGCGGCCACATGCCCGAAATCATATTTAAACATTAATGACATAAAATTATCCTTCCAATAAAGCCAAATTGATGGACATTAAAACGATTTTCTTGTGTTTTATTTCAATTCGAAGCTCTATACCTCTAAAAAAAACACCCTTTATGTAGAGCAAGATTATTGGGCGAAAAAGATGGGTATCAGTTAAAAAACTAAATTTTATTTCAATTTGACTTGCTTGCAGTGATACGCCTATTGTTCGCGCCCACGAGTTCGTGCCCGGACCTTTCAGATCCTAGATCAATTCAGAATATTCCTTTACTTCTGTGCTGTAGTTAAGTTTTTGGTTCTAAGATAAACATAAAACAAAGCATACTTGTTGTTATGTAAGCGGTTTTCTATCAACTCCATTGCTTTTGTGCCTTACTGGGTAAAGTAGAAAGCGATAAGACCGTTTCATTTTCAATATATTTTTTCAATATTCTGGAAATACTACTGAGCGGGAACCATGCTGTTTCTTAAGGAAAATAAGCAATAAATAGAGCAAAGATCCTTGTTTGCCCAGTCAATATTGCTATCATTAATTTCAGCAAGTTACTTTTCTAACTGGGTATGGCTCACATACCCAACTCTCTATATTTCCAGACATTGTTCGATACTTACTCATCGAATTTCAAATATTGACTTTTTGGTCATTTATCGGCTTTTTTGAGCATTAATCGGCATTATTGACATTCTCGACGCATTTTGCATAATTACATATGTATGAATTTATATCGACTTTTTGACTTCTATCGATTCTCCTTATTATATATCGACTCTTATATCACCTTTTTTATATATATCGACTTTATTTGCATTTATCGAATTCAATGACATTTATCGACTTTTTTTGAATTTATCGACTATAATATCATAACAAAACATCACACATAACATAATAACATAGCAACACATAACACATCATAAAGTTTACACATCACGCCGCGAGTGCTTACATTCAACTGATTTAGCAAAAGACATTTGAACAAATCTTGGTTAGATGTCGATAAGGAACTAAGGAAAAACCTCATCATAAGCAACTGTAACTGATGATGGTGTGCTGATAATAAAAATTTGTACAGACGTTCTTATGCTGAGTAAATGTTGTAAACGGCAAAAGTAATGAGAGAAGAATTAATATCTGAATTTCAATGGTAAAGTTCATTTGGCTTTAGCATTCTTCTGACCAGTAGACAACTTAATTAGCAAATTCTACGCGCCGAATGTAGGAATGAATTTAGTTCTCATGTTTTTGCAGAAATTCGAGCTCTACGACATTTGCTTAGATATTTAAAAAGACAATATATCGCAGGTCATAAATGCCAACACCTATACTGGAGAGCAATGCAAATAGTGTTGTAGCTGCTGCGGTCCTTTATGTTGTTTTTACCTTCATTACAAGCCAATTCAATTAGCAGTTGTTTGTTTATATCCAATGAATGCAAATCAATTAATTTGAGAATGTTGTTTTGCAGGTAACATTGTTAGAATGCATGTTACGGCAGGCTACATTCAGCAGTTTTGTAACTTGTACTCGTAGCTTACGATATCTACACAACATTTTTTCATTGGTAACTTTGAGAATACATATATCAGCTGAGAGTTGGAGTTTTAAAAATAGTTTAAGTTTGAAATTCTCTCAAGGTCATATGTCGATGCAGGTATCTCCAACTTATTGCGATTTTTATGAAAGCTATATTTATATTATCAAATGGCAATAGATATTATCAAAACCAAGTTGGAGTCATTATATACTTATATGTATCTATGTATTCTAGTGGCTCTAAAGTAAAAAAAAAACGATTGAAGGATAGTTTGTTTTTTGAACTTTAAAGCCAATTCCAATACAATAACCACACAGAATGCCAAAAACAGCATAAGCAATGAAATATCGAGCGACAATTTTTGTGTGAGGTTTTGTAAAAACTTAATCTTTAAAAAAGTACATTTAAGTAGCTTTAAAAATATTATATAAATAAGATACCCTTCTTTAGTACAAAAATGTTGTTTTAAGAAACAAGGTACTAAGACTGGTTCAGCATATTTTGCGTCAAAGCGTTACAAACCATTTCTAAATAAGCAATTTTATATTAATGGCATAGATAAATGTAATGTTTCTAATGAGAATAATCAACAAATCTGGCATCAACTCTATTTCCAGATGTATTTTCAATCCGTGGTTATATTGAATTTCTAATAACTTTTATTGAAATTAGTATAACAAATTGAGTTGATTAATTAGTTGATCTTCAAGCACTTGCAGTTTATAAATATATTCCATATTAAGTGATACAATACTCAAATTAAAGCACAACATAATTGCGTATATTTTGTCTTATTGTTAAACTTTGCCGCACCCACATTCTGATGTCAAATGCAAATTTACTCGATTGCTATTTACAATCGACTTCATGTACATGAGGCAAACAAAGCAATTTACCGCGTGCAGTGACAAATCACTTCTGTGTCGCAACACAGGCATGCAGTCAGCAGCAGGAGCAGCGAAACCACAATGCTAACAACAGTTGGACAAGATTTATCGCAATAACACGCGCTTCATTAAGACACAATTGCAGCAATAAATGAAACGCAGCATAATACCCACCTGTACGAACGAAAAGACGTAAAGTCGGTCTCACTTTTCATACGCGTCATATGTGCACGTCACAGCCGTTCGTCCGTGTGCGGCACTTGCGGAATGCTGACTGTTAGTTGAAAAATCAATTTATGTTTGTTCAAAGCATACGCTATTACTGGTGCGATTTCAACCAACGCCATCCAAATGGCAGCTGTATGCGCGTTTTGACATTGGCAATGTCGCGCTATAGACTGCTGCCGCACCCACCCACCAGTGTGCAGCTCAATGCAATGCAATTTCGGAATTTCAATTCGAGGTTTCTTGAGCAGCTCTGTTTACTCAAATTAAGTTCGCATTCATACGGAGCTGATATTTTTGGAATTTTTCAATCGTTTGCTCCGTTGAACATTTGTCGGTTGTTGAAGTGCTGTTGGTTGGAGTACATGATAGAGTATTTGTGGTGTCAGCGTCACCATCACTTGAATTATGTTTACATTGTAATTGAGCTCATGTCAAGGCTGTTACAAATGAGATGTCTTCATTGGTGTTGAATATCAGTTGAAAATTTTGTATTTCCGTTTTTAAATTTGAGTCCCATTGGATTGTACAACAAGGCTATGTTTAAATGCTACGACAAAGACTTTGCCATACATTTCCCATTAGTTAGTTGATTGCCTAAAATGATCAAAAATTATTCGGACTCTGCAAAATTGAAATGAAAGTGTCATCATAAATCAATAAATCAATATTGTTACAAACATACCACGATATTATACCTTTTAGGTTAAGTTTCGGCTTGTCAAAAAATAATTCCTTACCCCAAACATTTTTAACTTTATGAAACATTTAGCCAATAGGCCAAAAAGGTATAAATTGGACAAAAAATTAAGTTAACTGAACGAAACCCGCAGCAAAAATGCCTAAATAGATATTGAAAGCTTAGCCTAAAACCTTCTAAAATATCAAAAACTTACGAACTCAACACAACAAAGTTCAAAGTGCAGTAACGGAGCAATAAAGGCAGCCACCTGGATGAGCCCCAAAACGTTCGCTAGAATGTTCACTGTCTTGTGGAAACAGCAGAAGTTACGAGTAGTCTTTTTACAGAAACCTAGCAACCAAATTATCTCGTGTCGATAGTAGCAATGTACTTTGAAGGCGAGGCGATACTCATACTGACAAGAAGTCTTTCTTACAGGGTCCCATATCACGGAACGGTATGTACGACGGAGTCTCGATGATCGACTGATGGCACTAAATTGGTGGGCTGTGCAGAATAAATCACACTGTTTTATAGTAAAGGAAGTAATGGAGAATTATGGAAGATGTACTCCACGCACCGATAGACTGACGGAACACTAAAAGGAAAATTGATATCTGATATCTGAATGACTTACAGTTTCAGTAAATTTCCCCAAAGTGTCAAACGACGTCTTTGCAGTGATTGCAACTATGAAGCCAAAAGATATCTTGGAACGTGCACAAATGAAACATGACCCAACGAGTTCATGACAAGATACAGCACAGCAATCTGGAATTCATGGAAGATGCGAGAGGAGAACGCTTTCTGCCTTGCCCGAAGTTGAAGATGCACTAGGGGTTTTGTAAAGCTGTTTGTGCTCTGATGACAAGCGCCTAGTGAAAATATAGTACATTGGAGAGTTCTCAGGGCTGTCAAGTGGCCGGGATAACCAAGAATTTCATATCAAAGCCGGAAGCTTGGTAGGAACTCAAAAATTTCTGAAATAGCCAAGAATTTAACAATTTTTTGTGATCCAAAGTTGAAGGTTTTACGATTGAACTCTCCCAACGAATACAGTAACACATGAAAGTACGATCAAAGGAAGTAAAGCAAATATTGAAAATCTAAGCCTCCACCACTGAGTGGTGGAGAATTGTTATGTGTAGCTTGTCTGCTCATAATCAATATGTGAGTGTTGCGGGTGTTGTATAAAGCTTTTAATGTGAATGACTATCGACAACAGTGGCATGGACACATTGACGGTTCAATATCTAACACCATAACTAAGAGGAAGACTTTTAAACCGTAGAGGTGGCTAACGTTACGCCTTGCCATTGCCTTAAAATGAAATAATTTATAATAAGTAAATTCGTTGATGTCATTTGACTTACACTTAACATTGTTAGCTCTACTCATTTGAGAATTTAATTGGCTTTTATGTCACTGATAAATTGAACAACAGTACTCACCTCATTCATTATTCAACAAATCAAGATACATCGATTAATCGTAACAACGCAACACATGAAACAAAATTTAAATAAACTTGTTAGATCGAAATACCTGTATGGTCTTTGCGAGAGCTATTGTGAGTTATCCAAATTGTAAGCTAACAATATGTTGAGAAAGAACTGCTGATGGGACAACTGTTGGACACATTGACAGACTTGAATGAAAACCAAAGATGTAAATCATCTAATAGAGCAAGGAAAGCACCAAAAGCAGAGCATTCTTAGTTGCAGCAGTAATTGGACACGTAAAGATTTCTTAAGTCTGTCGATGAATTATAATGAGAAAATGCTACACTAAAAGAATATGTTAACTCAACTTGCAACTATAGCTATCAAGAACGAGTCATTCTAAAATCACTACTTTTAGAATCAAACCATAAATTTTTCGCAGTGCAACTGCAATGACCTTTGTGAACTCAGAGTCTTTGCTATAAAAAACATAAAAAAAACCTTAAATTGCAATTCTATGGAAAAACTCTTCAGTCAAGATGATGATCAACCACAGATCGTTAAATAAAGTCATAGCGCGCGATCTTTGCATTCGATCTGTAGCGACGTTAATTTACACCTCAAACTTTGAAGCGTCACCATGCAACGACGTCATTACTTCATACGAGATCCCAACATTTCTGTAGATAAAATAGAGTCGTTAAACATTTGAATTGGTTTCAGGTTACTTCATCGCTGTCGATCTTCGAATGTTGGCCTTTGTTTTCTTTAGTTTCTTCTCTTTTATTTCTTATGCTAAACGAGAGCGCACTAAATGTTTACCATTAAGCTGATGACAGGTTAATGCCTGGTAACAAAATTTGCTGTAATACTTAGCTTGTGTGCGATTTAATTGCATCCCGACAGCACACCTTCAAAGGCAACTTAAATGTTAGTAAAGGTGCTATGATACTATTTTAATTTTCCAAACAAAGAAAAGTTATGTTACGAGATTTAATTTTACAAAACAAACAATGTAAAAAAGAACCGATCTGGTATTTCTATTAAATTAACTGTCTAAAAAACTAAATTATGGTTATTACAGTTTTGTACTAAGATTTGTTTCCATAATATAATGACGCTATTCAACGTGAAAGATTGGCAATATACCTAAAGTGATTTTGATATTATCAATATTCCGAATAAGGACCACCTAAGATATTGTAACAACTAGTGGCTGTTTTTAAAACTAAAACGATTAAGCAATTTTGCGATTAAATTATACAGATCACAACAACGCAATGCAAACCACTAGGAGCAATCTGCTCAGTATAGAGTTGTCCCATCTCTGATGAGAGTTTGCAAATGGTTCTTCTAACGGCGTAGGGACATTCTAGAAAAGTTCATTGCTATAATTAAAGCCAAATTGAAAATTATCGGATCCTTCCGAAAATATCAGCAGTCTGCGACAACTCTGTAGTCCATTAACATTTTTTTTGGTACTTAATCTGGCGTTACATCCATTTCCTGTCCCTATCATGGAGGCAATGATGATGTAAACAATACAAGAGTAGTAAATGTAAATGAAAAATATTAACATTGTAACAATATCAGAAATAGGCTTAAAATATTTTGAAAATATAAACAAAAATTCCATGTTGGCTTTATAAAATCATCGTGACTCTTTGCAGCAATTTTTCCCATACTATACGTGCGTTTAAATGGATGCTTCACACGTGAGCGCTATTGCTCGTGCATCCTTCTGTCTTCCGAAGGAATTTCTGCACATCGAATTACATGCAGTTCTTGGGAATTTACAAAGAAAAAATTACACAATCAAAAAAAAAAGCCTTGGTGGCTATTATGATTAAATTCGAATTGATTCAATTAAACCACATAATTTGATCTTATTTGCTACCGCACAAGTCGACCTTGTATTTGTTTATAGAACTTTTATTGCAGACGTATAAGCAGCACAGTTTCTCGGAAGTTTTTGAGATTTTGCAAAAGCTTTTCAGTCTTTATCCTTAAGCTATGGCTTTATACTTTTTCCTACTTTTTTCCGCAACAAAGTATTTCCATCAAACTCTTAATTGGTTGAGAAGAATAGTTTTTCCAGAGCATTAGGTTTTTATTATTTTTTTCAAGAAAATTGTTGTGAAATTCATTGATTACATTGGAATTTGGCTCTAGGGCTTCAAAATTTATGTTTCAGTTTTCAATTTATTGCTTCCATTGTTCTTCTACATACTTAGCGCAAATCTAAATTTTTCCCACATCTGAATTTTCATCACAAGTTCGCTGCTTAAGTCTTTCGTTTTCAATATCCGGCAAAGTTCAATGATATTTAAAGTGTTTTTTAGCTACATTTTAAATAACTTTTAGTTTTATCTGCATGTGGTTTCTTTCACTTTTTTTCGTGCTCTGCACGATATTTTAACAACAAAAACAAATAATTTGCAACAATAAATTTACTTCAGTTGTCGTATATGCGAATTATGTATTACGTGCCCTGCATAAACCTATGAGAAATTTTTACCCATTTTTCTTGGCATGCAGCACATATGTGCAAACGAATTGTTTTCTTATGCATAATTTTTCAATATTTTCCAAAAGCAATAACAATAATAAACACAATAATATGGGTTGCAAATAAAAAGAAAAAGAAAAATCAACTACAAGAACAATGCAATAAAAATTATTACATTGCAAAATTCATCAAAATGATTTACGTGTTCCAACTGTGAACGACGGCGTTGAAGACGTTTCAAATTGAAACGGCGCGCTACTTCTTTGTATTCGCTTCGAATACAAGCTGACACTGAGGAAAAAATTAAATATATGCGTACGAGAGCAGTAGATAGGAGGACTTAAGACACAATTTTAATGGACAATGAGATTTACTTATGGTCTAAAGTATTACCAGTGACTTGAGATGGGAAAGCCGTAAAAAAATATTCTCCACTTTGCAGTTGATATGGCAGTATTTCAAATCAATAAAATAAAATTTTTTCTATTATGCACAATTGAATTTCAGTGAATGATGTGCTAAATTCGAAAAAAAAAAAATGCCAAAACGAAGGTACTTTGAATAGTTTTGAACCTCTTCTTTTTATTTTCCTATAGCTTTCGACACTTATCGATCTTATTTTTTTTATTCATTGTATATATCTGTACACTTTTGTACAATGTAGTCGAAATGCCGGGAAAATATATTAAAAATTTACTTTTACTTTATATGAAACACACTTATATGACCAAACAAGTTTGAAAAATTAAATAAATGAAAGTTATATCACTTAAACTCAAGGTATTGGTCATTAGACAAAATAAGAGTTTACTTTTATAACGAAACATTTTATTTTATTTACATAATTTCTGTGATAATGTTACAAAGGTAGCAAAAGTTCAATATTTCCTAATGGGTCGCAATATATGACAACTTTTACTCACATATGTGACTGTGATGTACCAATGTTGTGCAGAATTTATTGCCACTGTTAATAGTAAGCAATTGCATGCTGACAGTGTTGCCATAAAGTAATAAATCTTTTCATACATTATTGATCTCAGTATGACTATTAGCGAACAGAAATAAACCTTGAAGTTGCTACTTCACAGAAACACTCAAGACAGAAGTATGAAAGTTTTTAGCAAAAGATGTAATAAAATTCAAATTCTTCCTAACTAACAAATAACGATTTTTCTGTGGTATCCCAAAATCAATAAAATCAACACATGCTTACGAATGCTTTACAACGCATCCGTTGCATTCCACAAACGCGTTAAAAGCCAACAAACACGCAAAGGCAATTAAAATTTCCTAATAAACATGCGACGAGTCCAAACCTTAAATACCAATCCATGAAGTGAGCATACTAGCAGTCAGCGTAAACTTATCTAAATATAATAAAAGATTCAATAAGCAGCAACCAGTATAAGTAGTCTCTGTTGAAACAGTGGAGAAGCTAATGTGGAAGGGTGTTATAAGTATACTGAGCTACATAGTTTTTCAAATAATTTTAGGAGGAAAAATTTACTGAAATTAGAGAGCAAAAGTTATCATGAAACATCACCTCTAAAGGCTAAAGTTCAATGTGAATGAACTAATATAAACATTTTTAAGAATAGACGGCCTTATACTACCAAAAAGTTATTACTATATAGTATTTCTGAGATATGCTCGAACTTTGAAGTTGGTCGAATCTGTTATTTATATATTTTAAAATTTTAGTATTAAATATATGTAATTACTTCAAATTTAAAACTCAGCAGCATATTTTCAAAAGAATATACATTTTTTTACTTTTTAAGACTTATTTTATTTAAAGCTGTCGACCTCTTTATAAACATAAAGATTATCGAACAATATTTTGATCGAATTGTACAGTCTTAGCAGAAACCGATATAGAATTTCTATACCGGAAGGATCATCCATTTTCATATACATAAGTGGTGCAAATCACAACTATACGAAAAAATCTCATCATAGCAAGTCTTTGAACCGACGGTTCAACAAAGCTATGGCAAACAAAAAATGACAAGAGATGGCAGGTGGCGCATTGTGTGCTTAAAAACAAATTTGCACATTGTACACGTCTTGAAGAACTCCCTTCATGGCTCAAGTGTTAAGAGCGGCAGTCCAAACATAATTCATGGAATGGTCGGGGTTCGAATCCGTGTACAAATTAACCAAAACTGGTCTGATGAGTCTATGTATATATGTATGTGAATATGTATATACGTGGTAATAGCCGAAACATATGTCACCAATTACCAGGTTAAATTGTTCCATTTGTTGTCTCTGTCATGTTGGTTAAAAAAGCATTGACCGATTTGTGAAATTTCACACAAAAATATCGGTTTCTGCTAAGACTGTACAATTCGATCAAAATATTGTTCAATTATTTAATAATAATAGTCGACTAATAACACATAAAGATTATCTGTAACATTTACACTTAAGTTTTCTGAGTTATAGTCATGCTGATTTTTTGATGATATTTATGAGATCTTGGCGGAAAAAACTGTGTTGTATGGCATTTGAACTCATATAGCTTGCAAATTAAGAGTCGGTGAGGTAAATCGCGCTGCTGGTTTACAAAGTTTTTTAACAATAAAAGTCCATTTCCTACAGGGACAGAAATCGCACATTAATTCTTGATATTGAACTAGTTCTGAAAACGTATTAGTTAGAAAGCAGCAGTCCAAGACTTTAATTAACTTAATTAACACCTGTCATCAGTTCTGTGGTAACCACAACAAGTTTAAGCATGCAAAAGGACACCTGTGCAATTGGCAAATACACAGGATGTGAACAAAGCAGCATTCATTTAGGTTTGCAGAAATAATCACTTAGTAATATGATAAAATTTGTATGAAATTTGAAAGACTCTTTCAAACAAAAAAAAATAAAAGGAACCTCCCATATTTTTATAATAAAAAGTTGTGTGGAATGGTATCAAAAGCACTTGATTTAATCGCGATTGAAATTTTTATCATTATTTCTGATCCATTCAGTTCTGAAGATTACCGAAAGTAAGAACACTTGTTTGACTATGGTGGAACATAAATATGTACGTGTAAATTAGGGTGTTTCAAAAAAAAAAATTCAAACAAGTTTAATAGTTGCAGGTACATGAAAGAGACATGCTGGTGCAAGGAGAGCTCACTATATTAATATTTAATGGTGGCTCATTAAACCTACTGGTTTTTTTTATAGGAATTACATGGGAAAGAGTGCCGTACCAGAAAAATTCGTCTACATCTCAAGAAAAAAAAATACTTCACGCCTACGGAACCAATCCCATTGAAACGGGCACGCAATCTTTTCCAAAAAAAAAAATTTCTGTACTTTCAGTCACTAGCAGTCAGATTCGTGTTAGTGAACAAACAAATTCACTTTAAATGTGAACTAAGTAATTTGGATATGTAGACCAGACCAGTTCGTAATCTGATTATTAATCTTTAAAAAAAGGTATAACAACCAGTCGTTAATACATGCGCCTCCAATACAAAAACTCATCATGAATTATACTTAATTTCATAATGTAAATACATGGGCATTAAAAACTTTTTTTCAGCGTTCATTATTTAAATATTTCGAAGTAGGGTACCAAGTACTGATGCACCCAACTGCACTCGGTCTGCATATACCGAATGGGTTCTCTTTAGTCAATATATAATGTAAATTTTCGACATAAGCGAAAAATTCAAGGTTAAAATCAAATAATTCAGCTGAAATTAAATTATTTTTACTAACATTTTGTATTAAGATTCGATATGGACTATGGAAACCAAGCTTATGCGTCAAGAGATCGATGTAGAAGTTTTACGTGACTCTAACATGACTATTCATTCTTTCCAAGGAAGCAAAAAATCCATCAAAAAACCCTTTATCAACTTGTTTAATGCAAGCCGGAAAATGTTGAAGAAGTCGAAAAAAAGTGGAAAAACGGGAAATATTCCGAAAGATGATGAGTAATGTTGAAAACCTCAAAAAATAACGCAAAAGTAAAGTAAAGTAAATGTTGAAAATGCTGAGAGTGTTAAATCATGTTGGGATGTGTCGAGAAATGTCGAAAAAGTCAATGAAGGTTTGAAAACGCGAAAATGTTAGACGAAAAATGTTGAAAACTACGAAAAATATCGAAAAACTCGAAAATTGTTGCTCAAATTAAAAGAAGAATATGGAAAACTGTTGAATAACACGAACGTCACATCGTTTCAAAATTGGCTGAATTCAAATGTCGATCTTAAAATACCAATAAAATCTTGATTTGATTTAGATGATGCTGTGGAAAATTTCACAAATCTTATACATGCAGCGGCTTTTCACTCTACTCTACCTGAAGCTCTTTATCAAACAATTCAAAATAGCGTACACGTTTCAGCGGATATCACAGCTCTTCTACGACAAAAAAGAAGACTGCGGAAAGTGTGGCAAGTGAGCAGAAATCCTGCAGATAAAACAGTTTTAAACAAAGCAACAGCTGAACTGAAAGAAAAGCTTAAAGCATTCAAAAACAAATCGGTTGCAAGTTATATCAATAGTCTCATCTTTGAAAAAAATAACGATCACCGCTTTTGGAAAGCTGTAAGATACTTGAAAAGACCTATTCAAAGAAACACGCCTATCAAAAACTTGCACAATAATTGGTGCAGGACAGACAAAAGTAAAGCAACGGCGTTTTCAGATCATCTTGAAAATACATTCAAACCATTTATTTTTAACAACACCGATGACACTGAAATACTGTAGTTCCTTGACGTCGCTGGTATCATTTTCATTTCAATTCAATTCAATTTTTATTGTATACTTATATAATATTTTTACATTTTTACAGTTTCGATGATCTCGCGAAGCCCTTAGGGCTTATCTGCGAGTTTTTTTTGTTTTAATTCTCTCAAATATAATTAATGTATAAGCGATAGTTTTAAAAATAGTTGCACATATGTAAATACATTTAAAATAATGTTTTGATTTGTGTATTTGTATTAAAAAGGAAAAAAAAAATTGAGAAATTAGAAGTTTAGTTTTTAGGTTAGCAGGTATTCAAGCATTTGCCATTTGGCTTTTATTGTTTCGATAATAAATGATTTTTTATTGATTGTTTCCGTCTTGTAGTATTCGGCAGGTTCACTAGTTCTACCGGAAGTGTATTTAGCAGTGATGGAATAGACATTTCCAATGTATTTTCGAGTCGTATTCTTGTGCTATGTCCATGATCAATTGTTTTTCTATATTTCGATTCATCATAAAATTCAATCAGTAAAGTGGTTCTGAATATATTCTTTACATTTAATACATCAAGTTCTTTACTTAGGGAATGGCTGTTGCATGTAATATTCTTCTTTTTTGCTAAAATTTTCAATATGTAATTTTGGCAATCTTGCAATTGTCTGCAATGTGCTGACGTCCCCCAAGCCGTTATTCCATGTCGAAGATATGATTCAGCTAGTGCAAGGTAAGCCTGCTTAAGTACGGAGTAGTTACTGCAGTAGCTCAAGTGCCGTAACATAAAGGATGCGCTTCGCAACTTTTTTTGGAGTCCGTTGATTTGGGCATGCCATTTCAAATTGCTGTCAACAGTCACTCCCAGATACTTAAATGTGTCTACAATTTCTATAACAATGTTGCAGGTATTGCAGATGGTACGATTATTATCGTTATGGAGACAATTATAATCATGGAAAGTTATTTTTACATCTCCACGAGGTATGTGTGGTGGACGTATATGCATGATTTTTGTCTTGGATGCATTTATGGATAGACCATTATCATGTGACCACTTTGCAATTATATTGAATTTTCGCTGCATTATTTCTATGGCTTTGTTAAGCTCACAATGTGATACAACAACTGCGGTGTCATCAGCATAAGCATAGGTCTCGCAGTTTTTTAAACTTGTTAGCATGCTATTTGCGTATATAATATACAAAATCGGGCCAAGTTTTGAGCCTTGTGGAACCCCGTGGGTAAGAATAGTTTCTTTACTATTTTACTTTATGTTAAAATAAAACATGACATATCAAGTACCCATGAAGAAAGAGCAGGAGTGCCACAAGGAAGCGTCTTAGCACCAACCTTTTATACAATATACACCTCTGATATGCCAGAAACTGAGGTGGCAACATATGCAGACGACACAGCTCTATTGGCTTGCCACGAAACCTCAATTGGGGCCTCCAACCTTGTTCAAATAGAACTCGACAAAATTCAAAATTGGCTAACTTGTTGGAAAATAAAGGTCAATACAGAAAAGTCTGCCAATGTCACTTTCACTACAAAAAAGGGAGAATGTCCAACCGTTGTACTTAACGGAGGAGAAATTCCACAATTAAAAAGTGTAAAATATCTCGGTATGCATCTTGATAGAAGATTGACGTGGAAAAAACATGTCAAGGCTAAACGACAACATTTAAATATAAAAGTTAAAAAACTAAATTGGCTAATGGGACCAAAATCAGAACTTAGCCTGGAAAACAAATTTTTTTTATATAAAGTTTTACTCAATCCTGTTTGGGGTACAACTTACAACTCAAACTTAGATATATTGCAGCGATTCCAGACAAAAACTTTAAGGTTAATAACTAATGCACCTTGGTTTGTAACTAACAACGCATTACATAAAGATCTTGCCATTCCTTTTATAAAAGAAGAAGTTAAAAGATTTAGTACAATATATCTCGATAGATTAAGCAACCATGAGAACCCGTTAGCAATAACTTCACTCGATGAAACAGACGAAATTAGAAGACTGAAGAGGTTCCATGTACTTGATTTTGAAAAAAAAAGTTATGTAAATATTTACACAAATACTCATAAGCAAAATGTACAAATGAAATTTTTATTTCTATTTATTTATTTTTTTTTTATTGATTTCGCTGGAGATCGATAAGTTAAGTTAAGAAGAACATTGTCAAAATATTTGCTTATTATTCATAGAATAGATTGCAAATAAAATTGAATTTATATAAAAAAAAAAAAAAAGTCGAGATATGTTGGTATAAGCGAAATATGATGAAAATTTCGATAAATGCAGAAGAAGTTGGAAGAGTCTAAAAAATGCAAAGAAACCGAAGATAAGACTCGATATATGTAAGTAACACAGGTCGACAAAATTTGGTCTTACTTCTAGTTCTGAATCCCGAATATATTTCGTCGAAAGTCTTGACCTGAAGGTTTCTTCTGAATTCGAATCTGAGGACATAATTTTTCTAATGGTTCCGATTCTCGAAATATTTTACCCGAAAAGTCGGAAAATCGCGGTTTTTCGAGATGCTTGAAATTGAAATGCAATATAGTTTTTTTATGAATTACTCTTCGTCTTCAAAACTCACTTTAAAATTATGGCGTTATTGAAACTTCATCAATTAAAATTTATTGCACATTTTCCAGTTATTTTGCCTTTGCTGAAACTTATGCAGATTTGTATGGAGACCTATATAGCAAATAGTTTCAATATACGATGTTTCGGAGAAAAATAAAATGATATCGATACAATTCAAAGTGTGTTTTGAAAGGAAAGAGCGGTTTTTTGGTACAAAAGCAGACTTTAACTAATAAAACTATGCTTCCTTATACTATTATTATATTCAAAATTTCCAATCTAGAACGCAAACACAGATTTCGCATTGATGCAAAAGTCAAGAAATCTTGAAAAATTCAAAAAGTGGTTGAAACAGGCGAAAAATGTTGACAAAACGTAAAATATTGAAAACGGAGAAAAGCATAGAAAAAGTCGGTTAAAGCTTAGAGTGCACGACTAGCGCAAGCGTTACTTATCAGCATTTGCCTTCCAGTAGAGATTTTCTATCAAACCTGTGATTAAAGATTCGCACAGCCAAAAAATTGGAAATAATATTTACAAACATTTATGCACTTGTAGCAGACTTTAACTGCATATAACTCAAATGCCTGGTTTCTGTATTTCATTCAGGTAGTAAAAATAACATCTTTTCTGAAAATCTAACTTTTCAATTTTACACATGCGAGTTTTCTACAGCCGCCACTCCAGCTTAGGAGTGTGCTACAAATCATTACGTCATATTAATGTGTCGCTGCGACATTTATGCAGCAAACACAAAATGAAACATTTTTGTTTAATTTAATTTATGATAAAAAATGTGTAAATAATTTTAATTAATTGGTATTTAAATGACTGACTGTGAGGTTATTTGTTTATTATTGGCACTTTTGCTACCATAGCAATAACTCATTATTTATCTGATTTTTACCACGGAACAGATCTTGTTAAGAACATTTCGTATTAAAATGTAAATTTTCTATGACGCGTGCGTTGTGAGGAAAACAGCTTTTTTTTATAAACCTTCTTTTTGAAGCTCTTTTGAAGTTAAAGTTTCAAAGAGCTTTAAGACACATACTCTACTTTGTTAGTTAAACACAAAATTTTGCCTGCAGCTATTTTGTTATGTTTTATCTATACATTATGTTATTTTGACCACGCCAATATTTTACACCAAGACAGTGCTATGCAGCGAAAAAAAGAGCCTTAGTAAGCACAGCAACAACAACAATTTCGCTTGCGAAGAGTACATAAATAATGCATTAGCAGCGAAATATGTTCTAGAACATAATTAAAATAAAAAATAAAAACTTAAATAAAGTAAAGTGCAAGCTCTCGGCATAAATGAAGCCCTGCAACAGCGAGAAACGTGTCTTTGTATTGCACTAGTCCTATCACCAACATCACCGGCATGGGTGCCGCCCCCCTTCATTGCTTACACGATAAGCGAACCCGAATACACACGTGCACATGCTTTCAAGGGCAACATTTAAAAAGTTGTTTTTCGTTCACTTTTTTATTATACTTTTGAAATTATTTTATGAAAAAGAAGTTGAACTAAAAGACCTTCGGTTGAAATAAATGAAATAAAATGTGGTTGCCTACACTTCATTAAAAATAAATAAAAAATAAATGCACCACATTTCGCTTCTAATCCAGTTTAATGAGTAGCAAGGACCCTCCTGCCTATAATCGAAATCTGTGTGTGGATCTTTTTAGTAGCCAGCAGGAATCAAATTTTAGAGTGACCATTTAAAAAGTCAATGTGAAATAAAAAATTGACAGCAGGGTATACATAGGAAAATTTGAGTTTGATGGACGAATTAAAAAAAAAAAACAAAACTCACGAATTTTATTTGTTGATAATTGAGGATTAAAAATGAACTTGTGACTTATAAATAAAGAGAATTTTAAGTTAAATTTATTCCCGATTTAACCCAAAGAGAATGGTTTGAAATTTTTTCATTTAAGAAAATGCTTTTATTATTTGATCCTACCGATGGGGAAAGTCAGAAATGGCTTCTGTACATATCAATAATACTGACATCGTACCCTGAAAAGGTCGATTTTAGAAAAGTACTTTTGCACCATTTGGTTTGGTTGGTGTACTAAAATGGATTTGGAGTGAACCTGAGACATTTTTCGAAAATTTGTTTGGCTCCAATCCATGTAAGAAGTTCATATATTATTGTACAAATCAGCGTCAAACTGCGATAGCGGGCTTGGTCCCATTTTAAAATTTGATTTTTTTTTACATTAATCGATGCATAAGATTGAAAATGGGGCTTCGACTTTAAGTCAAGTAGAAAGACTTGTTTGCACCAGTCGTTGGAAAAAATTTTACAAGTACTTTGTATATCACTAATGATGGCTCTGGACCCTGGAAGAATTTTTTGATTAGATCTTGAAATTCACCACGAATTGCCTCGGATCGCGGAATGGTCTATTTTTAATACATCATTTGCTGCATATTGGAATGGGAAATGGTCAAAAATTGGCTATGAATATTGTCAAGGACTGTGTCAATAATTGGCCTCGTTAGCTCAAAAAAAAAAAACATATACACTCATCGAGAGGGAAAAGTCACAATGGTGCTCTTGATACAACCAGGGACAAGAATCGATCGGGAAATAGTATTATGTATATAAAAAAATTCAAGTGATGACACAGGTCCCCAGGATAACATTTTTTGGTCCATTTTTTGCATATTGTAACTTAGACCAATCGATAGAAATATGTTGCAATCGGATTTTGAACGCCACCAAGACTGGCACATGACCCTGGAAAGTTTCTATTATTGATCCGTTTTTCAGGAAATTTTGTTTGCCAATAAACATGGAAAATTGTTACTCCAGCATCTTAGTTTGACTTATGTGGGAGGTAGGCATGGCAAGAGTTTGCACTAATTTTGTCTCTGGTCATTACTATAGCAAACCGATACAAATGTGCCAACTCTAGGACTTTTGAAATACTAAATCTTGATTCGGGCTCAAAGTGAAAAGTTAGCAAGCACTTTATGAGAATTTCCAACTGGGAATGCGCATATGCTTGTATTGGTCTTCAGTTCTATACGATATTCATACATCATGTTAATTTTAATCACGAATAAAATCTCTTTTCGAGAACACGATGATGCATTATGGATGCTACAAGAGTATTGGAATTTAACTCGATGTTAGCTGTCAGAGCTAAACACGCAAGTCCTTTTTTTTAAAAGTTAGCATTACATCAAAAGAGCATTTAACTTACAGACATTTGAGTTTTTATATTCAATGTATTTGTGACAGTGTGCGTGAAAAGGATCGATATGTCGGATTATAGATTTCAAGGGCTTATTAAATTCTGATCAATATATCTGATTTTGGGCATAACATATTTACGAAGGCTTTTCTCTACCAAAATATACGTGATACTGTAAAACGAAATACTAATGAATATTTGAAGCAGATGGTAAAGTTTGATTAAAATTTTTTCAAAATATACAGTTTTTGACTCAAATGTTTCAAAATTATTGCTTAAATTTAATACTCAATAAGTCTTTTGGGCCTTATTGCTTTATTTTATTAGGTTTGTGAATATTTCAGCTTAATACAAACATGGTTTCCGGCTTATGGCCCATTTTCGCGGATACTGCAACATTTAACTTTTTTAATATGAAATAATACAAAATTTATTATTTTTTAATAAAGTTTTTGTAAAATAATACTTTGCGGCATCTATCGTTTTTCTTTGAGCTTAAAACAATATCACACATCCGGGCACTTATTTGCACGATGAAAAAAAAATGTAAGGAACACGCGACTTTTATTTGAAGGAAAAAATCCTAAGCAACTAAGTGACACACACTTGGCAGCAGACGCTATATCGAATTTCGCGCGTACTGTCGTTTTATTCGTTACCTCAAGACCATCGGTTGCTTTTACTTTTAGAGCAAAAATTTTTCACCTTATCAGTGCAACTGATAGCGAAAAAAATATGCATTTTTTAAATTTCACAATCCCCATTCACTGACCTTAGTGGTATGACGTAAGAGATCAGTTTTATTGAAAACAAACTGAACAACTCAATTTACAGTAGCAGGGTCAGTTATCACATATGTAGTATTCATAGTCATGGTGTTATCTTCACTATAAAAAAACTGTGATTTGAGATACTCGATTTTACAAAAAAAAAGAAATCTTATCACCACTTCAATATATCAAAAGCTTTTGCTTAAAATTTAACGAACGATATTTTTATGAGTAACATTCATAAGCAACAGCACTTGGCGCAATGTGACAATCAAGTTGAAATTGAAACAAAAATCTAAATTAAGATGTTTTGATAACGTTAGTAAGTTATTTCGTAATATTTCCAATAGGTTTGATATGTTTTCAAATTTTCATGCTTGAAATGCCAAAATTTTGTGTTACTATCAATTGTATTCAATAAGGTTTTGTAATTTAATACACTCGGAGAGATACACACTTTACCAATATTTTTGGCTTTCATTGCAAATCATCCTGCACCCCATTCAATTTATTATCGTAATTATCGGTCTAGTATCTAACTATTCGTGGATGCCGTTCAAACAAGTGTTGATGAAGACCCAAATTCATCTTTTATAAGTCGTTGCCAAAAGTTAGGACTTTCTGCCACAACAACATGGCGTATTTTATGATTGAATTTGAGCTTACATCCTTTCGTTATTACGCTGTGTGGATTTTACCAAGAAAATCAATTTCTTTGATGAGCTTTCCATCGCTCTTGATTGGTAAATAAGCAAAATTGTCATTACTCCTGTCAAGTCAATTTACAAATTATTCACAAGGAACATTTACATTTCATAATGGTATGCGCATGGTGTAGTTTGTGCCACGGTAGAATCATCGTTCTGTATGTTTTCGGTAATTCGGAGAAGGTGATGAATGCCCTTACAGTCAATGGTACAGATCGATGATAAAGGGACTTTTATGGCTTTAATTAAAAGAGAACAACAAAGCTACTTACTTGAAATTATGAGCTTATCTCAATCAACAACAGATGAACAGGGATAAAAACAGCCTACATTGTTTTAAAAAAATAAAAATTTATTAATTTATAAGAAATAATTCAAAAAGAAAAAATATCAGCACTAAAATCTACAAAAAGTTCAGAGAAGATCAATATCAATGCGCAATTTTGTAAATAGCATACATATTAATGTACAAGTAGCTATTAAAATTAGTGAAACTTCTTGACCTGCATTGTTACCAACAATTCCATTTCACTTAGTTACCACATCATTTCAACTGTGTGCAAGTCCTTTCTACCAACTGTTGGCACAGAAGTAAAATTTCACTACTGACACCGTCACCCACATGCGAAACACTCGCGAACATTTTGTGAGTGAGTGTAAGGCTAAAATTTATGCATAACACACAAGAACACCAAAATTGGCCATGCTCAAAATACTCGGTAGGAATAGGAAAACTGCACATAAATATTTGCATCTTGTAAACTTATGCCGATACACACTAACTGAGCTGGAAAGACATAGGGGGCCATCGCTCTGAGCGAAGAAGCCTAATGGTATCTGTGTTGTTTTTATGGGTGAAATGAGGCTCATCTATTTCCGTTCACATATCAAAAGGAAGATACAATCGAAATTTGGAAATTCCTTTTGGGTAACATAATGTGTTGCTTTGGTGTGCAGACAGACAAGCACACAGTTGTAACACTGACATAGACAAGTAAAATAAAATGCTGATTAAAAAGTGACATTTTAGCAAAGATTTCCGTTGTTTACACTGTCACAGCATGATGTCCACCTTTTTGGCCACAAACTTGACATGCTGTGGCTGTGGCTGTGGCGTTCATCGTTCCACCGCTGTTATGGTCAATGGCAAGAGATAGAAGCAGAAAACTCACAATATCAATTTCTACGCCTTCTTTGCGTCGTTAAAAGCGTTAAAGTGTCATGTTTGCAGAAAACAGTGTAGCTAATAAAACCTTTTTTTTTCATCATATGTCAGTAGTGATGTTTGTAGTGTGTCAAGCATTGTACCGTAAGTAACAGATAAACTTTTGGCATTTGCTATAAAAATGTTAGTTAGGTTGATAGTGTAGACATAATGTTCCATCACGTGCCTACATTTTTATATGTAGCCTGAAGAGTCTTAAATTTGACAATAGAGCTTGACAGTTTCAACTAAGATTCTGATGATGTTTTGGACTCAATTGTGTTTTGAACAGATTTCATTGGTTGTGTTGAGATTTTTTAAAGCCGGACTCTTAACAAAAATTTAATAAACTTGAAGCAGTTTAAAACTTAACAGCGTAAAGTGTGTTATTATTATAAATGGTTTTAAAACACACATTTTCCGATTTTTTTAACAAAGTTAAATGCTTCAGGATCAGCATCAAATGATTACATTTACAACTGACATGTTCACAGCATTGGACACAACTCTTCCCTTCTCTTTATATTAGAGCTAATAAACAAGGACTTAGACAAATAGAAATGAATTCACCCAGCAGCAGTAGGAGGAGTCATAAACATAAAACAATCTAATGTGCAATTTGAGTGCTTTGGATAAATCGAGATGAGCATGCAAAAACAAAACTTCTAGCACGGATGAACATCGAGTTCCACCTACTCTGAGATGTGTGCATAATTTCATAAAAATAGTAGTTTTCGCTATTTGTAATTGAATATTAGCATGGAAATATGGGTAATTTGTAATTTGCTAAAAAAGTTTCTTTGTTATTGAAATAAATGATGGCGTTTTAATAATAGCAATAATCAATTTTTTATTTATTTTAAATATATGGACTTTGATTTAGTTTCTTTAACTGCCACTTACACATAGTTTTATATTGTAAAAGTAGCTTACTACAGCCAGCACTGACTTAAAGCAATTGTTCTTTGAAGCAACATTCTTCTTTGCTAGCAATTTACTGGCATGTATTTACTTTCAATTTGAATTCAATTGGCAGCTACTGGCAACATTGTTTCCAACTGACATTGTGCTGCGCTATTGTTCATTTGTTTGTGTGTTCCTGGAAAGGAAGAGGCTCTATAATCAGCGCTTTATAAATAATAAAATTCCGACCGAAGTGATGATATAAAAATATATTCTGGCGGCTTGTATGTTTTTGATACTTTACTGCAGTATTATTGTGTCAATGATTGTCTGTTGAAGATTGAATTTTCGCTGAATCATTTCTTAAGTCCCTATTACTTCATCGTTTGCAATAAAGGAACTTTTATATGTTCGTTCCAAAAGCACACCGCTTGGCGATAATTCGAAATAAATTAAAATTTTATTTATGAAATGCATTTTTTTATGAACGCACTGTACAGACATAGAACAAGGTGTAAGTAATGATTTTCAACAGGCTGTGTTATCATTTATATTGCTACTCAATATCACACGAGCTCCTCACTATAGAATTCAATCAGTCAATGGGTTAAGGAATCAACCAAACACAATAGGATGTACATAGGTACTTTCATAACTGCTGTACGCTAACATTTCAACGATATGATCTTCATTGATAAACGAAATAAAATTCATTAGTCGTAATAAAAATAATCAAAGTTTCATTACGCAAGAATCGCTTGTACTACTTAAGTGAGGTAGGCGAATCAAAAAATTTTTGATTTTTTATAAATAAGTTGGTATACTTGATTTAAAATATCATTAAATTTGTAATGAATAAAAATCAAATCGGTCATATTACAATGTTTAATCTTTACAAAAATTACATATTGATAAGACTTAAACTCAAGGACAAGAAAAAAACAAAGAATTTTATCGGCCAGATTTGAATCTATAATCTTTTCATAGGCTACGAATTGATAAGGCCAAAACAGCTAACAAAAATGTTCTTTAATTGAAATGCAATTCAATTTTATAATTTAAAAATAATTTGTCTTGATTTTTATATTTAGGATGCAAGAACTGACCAAGATAATCCAATTGGGCAACTTTAATCAGCATACACATAAATTGGAAATACACAGTGAGAAAATGCTGAAAAGAATTGCCATGCTCTTTACCAGTTAATACGTACTAAAGGCATGCATATATGCATTTTCTGAAACAAATTTAGTATTTTTGATAAAAGCTTCTTAATTTTTTGCTTATGGCTTGGTTAAAATTATAAATCTGCACGGGAAAAAAACCATTCATATCAGGATTTCATAAACATATTCTTATTGTTTGAGAAAAAAACTATTTGTGGGATTCGTCTGTTTTGGGCATTTACGCTCCGACGAAGACAAATAATAATAATTAATTTAATTTTGTTAAAGAAACTGGAAATGAAATATCTTTAGCCAATTTTTTTAAGTTGATATCACATATTTGTATATATAGCAGCAACTGAGCTTAGTTATAAGAAATGGAGCAGCTTTTACCTAAAGAGTATTCAGTAATCTACATTTCCCGAGCTGTCAAATGAACTGATAATATTCAAAAGCAAAAGATACACTGTTCCTTTTTAGTTCTTTATTATAAAAATTACAAGACTTTTCTCTCTGTGTAGTTCCAAAAGTTAAGGTACAAAATAAATTTTAAATAAATAGCAGTTATATGTCTACACTCACCTCAGTTCCGTTTTAGACAGTGAAGAGTTAAAGTGATTGAAAATGGGAATTTTGAAATGTTGCATGATTTTTGTTTTGTTAATTCAACTCCTTGAAGTCAACATGGCATCGAGTGAGGACTACGAAGGATTTGAGAGCTTTAAGGTAAAAAAAATAGTGATTATCCATACAAAGGACTATAACTCACCCAATATAATTTAAAGTTGAAATATTCCAAAAAATATATAAGCGATGAAGAACATCAGCAGCGTTTCAAGATCTTTTTACAAAATGCAGAGCATATAAATAAACACAATTCTAAATATGCAGCCAGACATGTTTCTTTCAAAATGACAATAAATGAATTTGCAGATATGACACCAGCAGAGTTTCAGGAAATAAATTGGTCAAACTTTGCAGGAAATCTTGGGTAATCAAAGCCGAGGTAAGTTTTATGAAAAAACAAACTCTCAACATTTGTCTAACTTATAGATTGGATGAAGGCGCTACTTACATTCCACCATTTAATGTTCAACCACCGAGCTCCATAGATTGGCGAGTACTAGGTGCAGTGACACCTGTGAAGAAACAACGTACGTGTTATTTTTATTTAGCTCAACTTTAAATAAAGTTCTTTTGCTTTTAGTGAAATGCGGTTCCTGTTGGGCTTTTGCTGCTACTGGCGCCTTAGAAGGGCAACACTTTCGAAAAACTTCACAGTTGATTCCACTTTCCGAACAGAATCTCATTGATTGCACACTGCTCGAATATAATAATCATGGCTGCAGTGGTGGTTCTCAAGAACGTGCATTCATCTACGTACGCGATAACGCTGGAATTGATACAGAGCAATCTTATCCCTACCAAGCAATCGAAAATTCAGAATGCTATTTTAATGCATCTACAGTTGGTGCCATTGGTAAGGGCTTCGTAGTCATTCCAAAAGGTGATGAGCTGGCTATGACCATCGCTGTGAGTACTGTTGGTCCAATAAGCGTTTCTTTAAATGGAAAATGCTTGAAGCTACAATTCTATGAAGAGGGTATCTACGATGATATTGATTGCGGCCCCACAGCGCCCCTCTCACATGCAGTTTTGATAGTTGGCTATGGACATGATAATGACGCAGACATGGATTATTGGATTATCAAGAATTCTTGGGGTGCTGACTGGGGAATGGAGGGATATGTGAAAATTCCACGTTTCATAAACTACGCAGGAGTTGCGAATCGTGTAAGTTATCCACTAGGTTGAAGTTTTTATGTTTAAATTCGTAATAAAATTTACAAAATTTGTAATTTAATATCATTTTGAATTTGATCTTTGAGGATATTAGATATATCCATATTTTTTTTTTCTTAGCTGCACGTTAAGTTAGGCACATAAACAAATTAAAGTAATCACGATCCGCCATCACCATCCAGTAACCACCAGGTTTCTACAAATCGAAAGTATACTAGATATTGCTTCACCGAGGCTGCGAGGCAACCTCGTTCAACGAGGAGAGACCGAGGCGAGAACGAGGCGAGGTGGAAAAATAAATTTGCCTCGCTCGACCGAGGCGAGGCGAGATCACACCGGCACCTCGCCTCGTTCTCGCCTCGGTCTCTGTTCTTAGAACGAGATGCCTCGCAGCCTTGCTTTAACACAAGCTCGTATCGGAAGTAAGTGCAGTATTTTTTGTTTTGATACTATTTTTTAAAATCTGACTCGATATTTATTTATTGGAAAGGCTATAAAACTGTTATTTTGAGTGCATCTTGAGGGTGGCCCTCATACAAAAATATTTTTTAAATATCATTTTCTCGAAGACCGGTTAACCGATTCACACCGAACTCACACCACGTTGCTTTCACATTAAGAAGCTCAGCTTAGGCTATTTTTATTTAGAGTCCATATATTTCGTCATATCTTCGGTCCTTAGAGTCAGCAGTACTAAAATGATCTCTAATCGAATGAGAGTTAGAATAATACAGCTACTACTCTATTTTGTTATTATTATATGACGAAAGATTTAATAAGGGACCCCAACGTTCGGTAAAAAACTTTGTTGTTAATGTCCAAAACCGTTCAACCGATCGCCTAAAGATTTGGCATGTGTTTATGTTTCTTATGATTTGCGGAAGGTTCGTAGCACACTTTGGTATTATCAACTACTTGACGCAAATGAATAAACTTTTTTTTTATATCTCAGTAACTATATGACGTAAATGGATAAGATTTGGAACATATCATTCTCATAGTTTGTAAAAGGTTCGTAGCTTAGCTTGATTTGAATAAAAATGGACAATGCCACGGCGTCCCATATAAGAAAAGAATTAAATTCATCATAGCTCATCAATCATTATATATGATTCAATCCACCAAAAATAAAATATATTTTATTTTACTTCTTGAGACGAAGCAACGCGTGCCGGCTTTGCTAGTTGAATATATCGTTGGCATACAAGCAAAATTAACCATTTTTTTTTAACAACCGAAAATAATATATCACAAATTTAAGAGGATGTAAACATAATTAAACGATTAATAAGCGCCACCCACTTATTATTTGTTTGCAGATAGTCAATTTTGCTAGAATGCCGACAATATACAGGCCTGATAATTTTTTTTCAGTATAATAAAATCTTCGGTTCTTCCCGAGGCGAGGCGAGGCGAGGTTTCGGCAAGGCGAGGCGAGGCGAGGTATGTGATTTCAAGAGTCCGTGCTTAACTAAGTGCGCACCTTTTTTTTAAAAAAAAAAAACGACTTTTTTTCTCAGATTGATAACGAATATGGAGTCAAAATTGGTACATGCAGCTAGATTCGTAGATAAGTCCATAGGAAGTCGCAGATATAGATTCAAAAATCGGGATTAGTTTGGAACCACTGGGTTGCACTCGTATATATCATATGAAAGATAATTTAATGAGCTATAATATAGACCCAGTTTTCTTAAGAAACCATTTTTTCCAAAAAAAAAATATATATAATTAAGATTTAAGAAACAAATCTCTTTTAATAGTTTATTTAATTGATATAATTGATGAAATTATTTTAAATCGATTTCTAATAAAAATATTTTGGAATTTTTTTTTTTTTTTCAACACAACCTTACTTTTCGAGAAATTATGAGTTTATGCAACAACGATATTAAACTTTAAGTTTCATTCTTGAAAAATTTGTCCAACATTGGTATGATAGCAAAGCTGTAGTTGGACACAGTATACTGTAGAAGGCCGCCGTGAAGCCGGTGAAGGACATATTAAAGGATGTAAATCTTAAGCCACGGCTGATAGACGCCCACTTACCCTATATGAAATTACTGCGGCTAGCGAAGCCGATGTTTTAAGCGATGTAAGCAACTTTCAAGCTGAAAAAAAAATTTGATGGAGGCGTTTCCACGCCCAACATATGATTTTATTCTTGATTAGCATACTGAAATGAACAACATACTAAAAAAAATTGGAAGTGAGGCCGTTAAAGAAAATAATTACCTTATATTTTAATACCAAAATCACCAAAGGGATTTTACTTTTCTCGACAAAGATAGGTTAAATAACAAATATGCAATTGGTACATCATTTGGTGCCTTCTAGTGCTGCCAGAAATCTTTTATTACTATTAAAAATGTGAGCAAACATTATTTGTGCGGAGCTTTGAGGCTTCTTACACCAGTCATGGGCTTTTCTCATTTAAATAAAAAAAAACAGGAAAAACGCCCGCGTGTGAAAGCAAAATTCAATTTTTCTTATTGAACACCCAGTTTTTAAAGCAAATGGCTGTATAGCAAAATTCAGCTTTTCTTATAGAGCACCCAGTTCTTATTATGAATTAAAACACAAAATCGAAGCATACCTTTAGGCATACATATTATGAAACTGTGTAACTCCCTGTATAGTTAAATTCAAATATTTTTTTTATATAATTTTATGAGACTTTTCCTTAAATCCTATATTGACTTGGAGCATAGGAAGCCCCCCCCAAAAAAAAAAAAAAAATGAATTTGAAAACTAATAAGTTCTTTGTGGAAGATATAGTCGAAAGTATAAATGAAAAACAGAGCTTATTTCTTATATGTGTAGCCATTAAGGCCACAGGAGTCCGTCTAGTCCGTTGTGTCCAAAGCATATTACTACAGTGCAGAAGAAGGCGATTGAAAATATATAGTCAGCAACGAACAGAAAGTTAACGACCAGCTTTTTGAACATAAAATTTTGTAATTCTCGCTCTATATTACTTATAGATGTTTTTTATATACAAAACCAATTTAAATTTCCTTATCTCTCTATTTTTATACCCTACACAGAGGGTATATTCACTTTGTCATTCCGTTTGTAACGCATAGAAGGGGCCGTGGCAGGTTAGGAAAAGTATATATATTCTTGATCAGCGTCACCACCTGAGTCGATATAGCAATGTCCGTCTGTCTGTCTGTGTTGAAAACAGGTTTGCGACAAAACTAAGAAAGCTAACGCAATTAAATTTGGCACACAGGTCGAACCTTCTTGCAAGCAGCTAGCATATAAAAATTGGTAAAATCGGTTCGCAGCCACGCCTTCCGCCCATACTCTATGTAAATATACCCAAGTCCATATTGAAAAAAAGTTGCTGCGATTTTGATGCAATTTAGTGATTAGTTGAAGATGAGAACAAAATTAAGATTAAGCTAGGTTTGAAGTTTCCAAAGGCTCTTAAAGGGGCGTGGCACAGCCCTAAATTTTAACTTTTATAACGCCAGAGCTCGTAAGCCGTGCAAGATATTGTGATGAAATTTGATACTTGAATACAGATCTTATAAATCTTGAATTGCGCATAAGGTGGGCGGAATTGTAAAATTGGGTTTGGCACTTTTTAGCATTTGAAAACTTGGATGTCGTATAACTCCAAATTGGCACATACGATTTTCATAAAAATTTTAGGGATGATACCACTGAAAGTAGTCATCAATACAAGTTTATTCAATATTCTGGAAAATGTTGTTGAAGGGCGTGGCACAGCCTATAATATTTATAAACGTTATAATAAGAGAACTAACAACGCAATCGCTATGAAATTTAATATGGCAGATATACTCGCTAAAAGATGACTTCTTGCAAAATGTTGGCACAATTGTGCCCGTGGGTGTGGCACCTCCCATATAAGCGAAATACGTTTAATGCTATAGATAGTGTGCTATAAGAGTAATCTTCATAAAATTTTGTGTAGAGGTGCCGGTTACTATAAGCTTTGAAATTCAATCAAACTTGACAAGATTGCATCAGTGGGCGTGGCACCTCCCTCATTAACATAAAGTTGTAAGTGCTATTTAAGTGATTGGTGCAATTGATCTGATATTTGATGTAAGTGGTTTACTGAGAGTATTAGGTACATATGAATCAAAAGCTTTTGAAATAGAAACAGTGGGCGTGGCACCTCCCATACAATAAAAATACCTTAAGTTGCATAACTATCGAAATACATGAGCAATCATACTGAAATTCGGTGTAAAGGGTTTGTTTATGGAAGGCTATTTTTGGATCAAAATCTGACTCGATTGTACCAGTGGGTGTGTTACCGCCCTAAATTTGAAAAATAATTACGGCACATATCGCAAACTATGCAAGCTATTGTGCTAAAATTTGGTTTGTGCATGTCAATTACGAATGTCATTTATTGATACACAAGTGGGTGGAATTGGAGAAGTAGGCGCGACATATTTCGTTCATTTCTATTCTATTTTTTTCAACATTTCCCATATTCTGTTGACATTTTCAGTTTTTTCCAACACTTTTCAACATTTTTGAACCTTTTTACATTATTTTCGACTTATTCAACCTCCTCAACATTTTTTAACATTTATTTAAAAATTTCTTTCAATGCAGTGTAGGGTTTGTGAGTTTTGGCCTGGCCGAAGATAACACCTTTACTAGTTTTTCTTCGTTTCACGCCAAGTCCCAGTTATCGAAAAGTACATATGTATGTCAAAAGTTAAACCATAGCCCTTATTCATACGTCGGATACTTTTCGATTTCGCCACACATTATGCTTAGATTTCATCTACGCAGTCATTGTATACTTTGACGCAACGAACTTGACGGACTCTATGGGTTGAGACAAAGGCCCACTCAAGAGTTTTATAATCAATAGGAAAACATTATAAAGTTCTTAAAAGTGTCCTCAATGTTGCGTAGCGAAGTTTATGAACAGTAGACTGCCCGTCATTTCGTCGTTTACAAGTTAAAAAACTTAGAAAATTTTCTTTTCAAAAGGCCCCCCTGATCCTAACATTTTGTGTTTCTACAAAATTTTCCTAACGTAGATACTTGCGAAGATAAAAAACATATTACAATTAATTTTTTAATATATCTCATTGATTTCGAAAAATTTTAGCGCAACATAGTTCAACTTATACCAACATGACTAATGGTAAATCTTGAATAAGCCAAATACTTACTACCCAGAGAAAAAGATTCAGAGTTCTAAAGCTTCACCTCCTTTCGGATTTGCAAAAATTGTCCCATATTCTTAAGTAGACATATTTTAACCAATAACATGAATGTCAGCCAACTTAAAATTATATTACGTAGTACAGATATATTAAATTTAATATAACCAAAATAAATAACTGCATAAAATTATTTAAATTGAGAAAAGGATGTCGCTTTAAAGCTTATTTTCGAATAAATTTAAATAGAACTCGATGTCGAATATAATATTCTGGCAGCAGATTCAGTACTTTCGCGACAAGTTTTGATGCCATTACTGTTTGTCCCATGTGCAAGCAAGTCTTTCACGAAAAAATCCCCTGAATAACATTTTACAATCCAAGTTTTACGAAAACAATACGTTTGTTATCAGAAAGAATTTTTTGCCTTTGAATGAATTCTATGCATTGATATTGAAATCGTTTCATGGCAGATTTTTAGCTTTAAAATATGAGAAACAGTGTAATATACTGAAAGAAAGTTTTAGTTCAACCAGAAACATGACGGCGGCATCAACATTTTTGAAGTTATGCTTGTGCATTATGACGTGCTTTCAATTGGCATGTTATAGTAAGGTAAATACAACAATAACTTAACCTTAACGCAAATCTTCATATGTATTCTGTTTTCGTAGGCCGCCATCATAGGATTGACGGAGTTTCCGAATGAAAATCTTACTGTGCCATCACGTACCAGCAATTACATAACACAAAATCATCAACAGTACAATGATACTTTATCAACGTTGGAAATATATTTGTCAGAGTTTAGAAAGAGCTACTTCGAGCGCATTGAAACACTCCAACTCAATGAAGACTTCCTAGTTGAACAATTAAATGAAGCAATGCGTCAGATTAATCCACTCGAAGCACTCGATGATGTCAATAGTTTTTGTGTGTACAAATACCGCGGAAGCTTGCCTGATCTGAATTCAATAAAGACTAATCTGGCTAGCTGTAATGATAAAGCTAATAATGCTTACAACTCAATTGTATCAACTCCAATTATAACGCTCAGAAACCTTAGAAATCATTACGCGAATCAGTTTTCCAATGAACTCAAGGCGTGTGCTAAGAAACACGAAAAAAATGAAACGCTTTACATAAATTGTGTGCTGACCACGGTAATCACGCTCAGTTCAGGGAATATGGATAGATTGATATGAATACTTCCTTTCTCTCTCTCTCTCTTTCTAGATAAAGTCAACCAACACTGTTACCACAACCAACATAAAGAATTTTCACAATCAGCTAAAGCAATCGCTTTGCACTGCATCATACAAAATTAAGGAAACTTTTGATTGCCACAGCCCAATTGTTTTCAGTACCTTGAGCAAAATTGGCGAAGTTATTGGTTTGGTGGAGAGTTGTGTTGCTGGTCGTGAATTTTGTCCGACAACTGGTGAAACTGTAGATCTTGGTCGTTGCCCATATCATATGAGCTTGCATGTGGGTGACGATGGTGTCGTTAAAGCAAATGAAATGCAGCAGATACTAAAAGGCGTTGGCAAAACGACACCATGTTTGCAATTAAATTTTATTAGAAAAGAGTTGGAGCTTTTATAAATATCAAGCGGAAAATATTATTATTTTATACCATATATGCAATATACTCAAAACATTGAAGTATTTTTTATATACATACGCAATATATTTACTCAATAGATAAGCATATCCACTTTTAAAAATATAATGTTTGTGACAAACTATTGAATAATTCCGTGAAAGAATGCAAACTTGGCGCGATTTGTGATTTTAGTGAGTCGATGAATATCGAATAATGTTGAAAACATTTGTCGGATAAATCGTGGAGTCTTTGAAAAGAACATATAAAGTCGAAAAATGGAGAAAGAGCCGAGAATGAAGAAGTTAAATAGCTATTATTAATCCAAAAAATATTGAAAGATGTTAAAAAAGCCAAAGAAGTCGAAAAATAGTGAAAAATTTTGGAAAATGTTGAAAACGTCAAAGATTAGAAAGTCGGAAAATATGGAAAAAATGTTTTAAAAAATCTAAACATTTGAAAAACGTATAGAAAGTCGTTGTATGTGCTAAGATTATGTTTGACTTTCATATTTTATCATGTTGTGCCAAGATACATTTCGTTTTGTTGTTTCAGGCTGCTATAACTTCAGCGGTACCGCTCTAAGTAAAAACGCTGCCAATGTAGAACGATGTATTAATGCTTTCGGCGATGCACTCTCGTTGATATTGCTTCAGTTTTCGTAGGGTTCATATGTTGTCCAAAAGTGGCTGCCTCAAGGTTAATTTGCGTAACCGATTCTTCCAGATGAGCACAATGAGCCGGGAAGTTATTCACCATACACAACCATTCCCTGACCAAAGACAAAAAGAAAAATACATCAGAGGTAGTAAGTCGCAAAAGTTCTACCTAATGGTGTGACTAGATATCACATGATTTGCAATGAAAATGCCAACTCCTTGGATTGGTCATCCAATCGAAAACAGCAGAAACAAGGAAGGGTTTTGGAATTTTAATTATGTAATTATCTTAGAAGATATAGTGGCGAAAAATTCAGATTTTGCACTGCTAGCGAAGTCCCTGGATGTCGGTCGCGAGTTTTATAAGCAAATAGTACTGTCAAATTCATAACTAAATGTGCACAATTTTCTTTTCTTATAAAATATATTTTGCACAATAAATACTTAATCTAAAGAATTCTTATATCTTAAGGAAGAGATAGCGTTATATTTCTATTATTGATGAAATTGATTTGTAAACAAGGTGTCCCTAAGGTAAGTCCTCTAAATGGATTGCTAACCTTATCACTAAATCTAAAGTCATCTGTCAGCGGCATACTCATGTGATATGGACATCGATCAGCTGTTGTGTACAATTCTTC
This sequence comes from Meiosimyza decipiens, assembly GCA_963680825.1. NCBI lineage: Eukaryota > Metazoa > Arthropoda > Insecta > Diptera > Lauxaniidae > Meiosimyza > Meiosimyza decipiens. The sequence continues at coordinate 96,263,795 of OY804259.1, read as the reverse complement.
GCTGCACGACGAACAGAATTCATTTCCAGCCGTACAGCTGTCGATCAAACCGTTTACCTCGCCTAAGATGGTTAGAGTGTTATATATGACAAAGGCATGGCAGTCAAAGGCGTTCTTCATTTTAAGTATCGCTGTGCATTCCGAGTTTTTCAATTGATTGTAAAACATATTGATGTTGACTGAGCTGATTACGTTACTTTCTTGTATCTGTGAGGAAAGGAAAAATATAATCGTTATTACCATTGCAAGAAGACGCTCAACATACCACATTGGTCACACATGTGGTGTAATTTTTATGTAATTTTTGATACGACATTTTACATTGCAGCAGAGCGACGACAGTTTCATTGCTATAGTAATTTTCCAATTTATTTAGTGTCGTAAACGGATCTTGCACAATTGGTGGATATTCACCTCTGGCTTTTTGTATACAACGGGATAAGCTGTTATTTATTGAATTAATATCGGGCAGTCTGGGACGATATTTATGTACGCAATAGTTATGCACGTCGTCCAATAGCTCCAGTGGAACAAGTCTTTGTTCAGCTTCATTTAACTTAAATTGGAGAAATTCTCTATTCAACGACAAAATTTGTAGACGATCATCGTAGTTCTTTTTGAATTCCTCTAAGGCAACAACCATTGTTTTGCTATTGGCAATGTATTGTCGTTGATTTTGCAGTATAAAGTTGTCAATACGTGATGTTGTTGTTACATTCTGAGCAAACATTTCTAGCGAAGTTGATGAATTTGCCTAGTATAATACAAAGTTATATATTTTTTATAAATTACAGGAAAAGTTAACACTGAAAGTTAAATTCACGCTCTAATTTTTCTTACTTTAGTGGCAGCTAAAAGACAGAAGGTTATGGTCAAAACAATTGTGTTAGACATAATAAGACTACGAAGTGTATTGAACTGACTGCAGTTTATCACTGCGAACTGGAATAGAGCTTTGTTCTTTTAAATATTATTTTAATATTCTGTGGTGAAAGAGTTGAGTGGTACTCTCAAGTTACAAAAATGTGTAAGATGACACCGTACCAGTTGCTACAATTAGAATGATTCTCACTTCTGTTGGTTGCCACTGATTGCATTTGTATTACGTGTACATACCAAAGTAAATTAGATGTATAATATAACTCAAGCTGGCAATTGCATGGTTAATTTGTCATTAGTTATTCAATGAGTCAATTCAATAAATGTAAGACGCTATGTTGTCTGTCTTTCCATACTAAATTACTTTCAAAAACAAAACCAATAACAAAAAAAAGAAATGAAATTAAGAGTAATAACCTAAAGGTAGATAACCATTTAAAATTTCATGAAAACTTTATTTGTAGTCACTTAACTTCGACATACCCGATCTCCTTTGAATGTTGCAATGACACCTTTGTAAAGAATAAGACCCATTTTAATTTTCCAAACAAATTTTTAGCTTTCCTTCATACCTAGGGTTAAATTTGGTTCCATTACCTTAAATTTCCCCCAGTAACGCGTTTTAAACTTTTTCCTTGCATGGCGGTTGCCACGCCCTCTTTTCAAAAATCGTTAATATTTTTTGCAAAACTTGTTCAAATTGTTCCTACTATTTTTTAAAAACTTGGTTACACTACATCAAATAACTTTCAGAGCAGGTTCTAAATGTTTTATTAGTGGCGTTTCTCTGAACCGAATTTGTTCATTTCCAATCCCACGAGCTACAGGTGTAATCTGTGATCGAAATTTTATTCAATTTCCTTGCTTGTTTTTCCCGCAATTTTGATTTCCATGGACAAGCAGACGGACATGGCTAAATCGACTGAGGTGGTGGGAATAATAATGAATATATGTATATACATTTTCCACATCTGCCACTTTGCGTTTGCGTTACGAAGCGAATGAAAAAGTGAATAAGCCCGGAGTGTGGGGTACAAAAAGAACAAAATATGCAGCGAGTTATTTCCACACTCACTTGCACAATCCTGTCAGTTTCTTACTTTATTGATTCAAATCTTCGAGTATAAAGGTTCAAAAGTCAACATTGAAGTCTTGGAATTTCAGCTTTCAATAGATAGATAATATAAGCACAATGTGTCAAAGCGTGAAACAGAATCTGTACTATTCGTCAGCGACAATCGCATATTTGAAAACAGTTTTACGCAATTCTCTCAAAACCGTTTTATGCTCCTTAAAGTCCGGTGTTGTACCTGGTGGGCAAACAAAAAAAAAGCATTTTCCATTTCAAGAAACTCTATGTATTGAATTTCATAATTCAGTCTTGTTGTCAGCTCCTACACTTGGCGAATTATAGAAGAAAAATATATATAAATTTATCCAAGGTTTCAAGATTTGTTCAAAAAAACTTTTACAAATTCCATACATTCAATATTTGCTTTAACGTAACATTTCTTTATTTAGATAATTTTTTATCGTTATTTACAAATTAGCGCTATTTTTATGATTTGCATATATTTTTAGAATTGTTATTTTTATTTATTCTTTTTTTTCGTTTAAGACGATTTGCTTGATACTTTTTTTTTGCCACAATCATTTTTGACGAGGCCAAGACTTAAAGATTCTATGAACCACATTTTTTACTAAAGGAACCCTACTTACGAGTAGTGGAATATTTTTTTGTCAATACAGAATCAACAATTTTTTTCTTACTAAGAAAATTATATTTAAGTGCATGATCGCTATTCATTAACTACAACCCACATAAAGAATTTATTGCGTATAGTAAATTTATGTTTCTTAAAAACCGGAAACAATTACTTACGGTAACAACTTGTTAACAATTTGCAAACAACGTAGAAATTTGAAGGTAGGGTTTACTGTAGAGGTTATTTTCCACCAATTTCATGTGTAAAATAAACATCGATCTATAAGATGATTCGTCTGCTTATAGCAGACAAACGAAAAATCAAGCTATGTCAAACCACGTCATAATAACATGAAATACGAGCTTATACCACATTGCTTATAATTTGGCCAGATGTATTGAGTAGACGCTAAAAATAGATGTATAAATTTCAAAAAAAAAAAATTTATTTTACAATAGCGTAGTAATAAACACCGAATAAGAGTTGATCGCAGCGAATCATGATGTCTCCTACACATAAATTATGCTTGTTAGATCATTGTAGATCGATCGTAGTTAATCAGCATATGTGTTGTGTAGGAATGGGGACTAAGCAGTCGCAGATTTGAGACTCATGGAGGGGAGTGCAATAGTTCGAAAAAGTGAAGAAGCTGGATGAAAACATATGCTGTTCAGTATTTTCATAATATAGGGTGTTATTTGAATTACAATAATATTAAGCAATTGAGCACTTATCTTCGAAATACCACGAGCTATGCAGATTTCCGAAAAGTCAATTATTGCTAGTTTAGCAGCAAAAGCATGAAACTTCATAGATTTCCACAAGAAATAATCCAGTGTTGTCATATCACGCGATTTTGGAACTGAATTCATAGTTTTAAGAAATCATGTAAATTTTGAGAGTATTTAACGTTGAAATTTCATTGAATTAATAAATTTTCACAATTTGCTAGCGATGTTTGTATGATAAAATGACAAAATTTACTGAAATGACACCCAGAATTGCCAGGTTTTTGACGTTTTGTTCTTAATGGATAGTAAGAATACTCTATTTATAGTGTAAGAGGTTGTATGCACGGAATAGAGGAAGCTTCAAACTTGCATAACCTGAGTCAAATCAAATAAATTCTTTTAGTGAAATTCTGTGTGATGTTTGATGTTTCTGCGGAAACATGAGCCATTTGTAAGTTTATCGTCTCTAAAGTTATTTCGTTATCAAAATTAAAGCCAGTAACTTCTAAGTCCATAGTTAAAAGCATAGGGTATAACAATGTTATGAATCACTACGAAATAGATAAAAGTTAATTGTGTGAGAAATTTCTAGAGTTTCACGGGCAAAGCTAACACTTTCGGTCTACTCGTTTAATTTTGTTTGACAAATAAGGCCATAAAACTGACTTTGATTTTGCGACTTGGTGGAACGACGACGCGTTGCCAAACGATGTTGCACGTAGGTGGCACTTTGCAATCAGCCAACACAAATGGAGACAAATGGAGAGCAGCGTAAAAGATAGCGCGAGAAAAAAAGGAAACTGTAAGCTTGTAAGAAAGAGAAAAAACAAAAACGAAAACAAAAACAAAAAACAACAATAACGTCATCATTGTATTTCCGAACTAAGGCTTCGATAAAAATCTAAGCTGTGGGGCAACTTTTTTTTGCGAATATTAATATTTTTAAATATTCTTGACAAATGAAATTTGTTTAGTTGAGCTTAACATTTCGAAAGTAGCGGACGCACATGAAAATACGGGCATAAAATAGAAGACGGTATTTCATTTGAAAAAATAGTAAAAGAGTGAAAAAACAAGAGAAAGTCACTATCACTTACAATGCCGCTTCATAAGAAATCGGATGATTATATCCCCATCAAGTGTGAGGGTTGGAATGGAAAATTTCTCTACGGCAGTGGTGCAACCAATAACGTTTCCAAAGTGCGTCGCCATAATCAAAATGTAACCGACACATCCAACTTTTATGGCTTTAATACGGAACCGATCATTTTGCCACCAACTTGGGATGGTACATTCAAGCAGAGCGGTGAAACACGCCTAAAACAGGAACGCAATCGCTCAGATGATGCACAATACTATGAGTATAATACAGAACCAGAAGTTCTGCCAACCACATGGAGTGGCGACTTTGAACTTGATCCAAATGATGTGCGCATTAAACCGGAGCGCAATTTTTCAGATGTGCGCGACTATGCGGAAGCAAATCGTTTCAAAATGGTTAAGTAAAAAGGAAACCGTGGCTAGATGACAACCCTGATAAACGTTGGCTAACGAACAAGGACAATATGATTTTTCTTACTCTATTTGATTTAACGCACACGGGGTTTTGTTTGTACTAACGTTGCAACTAATTGATAACTTAGTGCAGTAAGCTATAGTTAAGTAAGACTCTAAGTATGTAGTTACATTTATTTATATAAATTTCATTTTAAGTTATGAACAGCAAAAAAGTTTTTACATTTACGAAAGTTTTTAGTTAAGCGTTGAATTTGTTATTTTACCAAATCCAAGTTAATTACTTGCCAACATGGTGGCCAATTTGATTAATGTTTTATTAATTTCTTTAATTTATTGTTGCTTAATTATTCTAATTTAATAATTTGCTACTTAAAAAAAATAAAGGAAAAGCTTAAAAATTGTTTTGTTTCAATTAGTGGGCTATATGTTGCAACATCGTTCTTTGGTATGTCATTTATTATACGAACAGCCTAGTGGGTCTTATATAACATTTTTTTTTTTGGAAGGCCTTCTTGGGAAAATAAACAAAAGTATACAAAATCTATATATATTCAGCTCATATTAGAAACATATATGAAAATGTACAAAATGTAACGATCCTTTGAGAAATTTCTTAGCCGAATTTCTAATTACGATTTTCTGAGCATCGCAAGCTATATATAACACTTTGGCGATCGTCACATTGGTGTCTAGCATTGGCCCAGAGTCAACCAATATCTTTTGAATTGGGTTTTCTTATCGAAATTTGAATATCACACGTTGTATAGAAATGTAATTACAGTTTTCTCGGTTTAATTTTACACACTCTTATTCAAAAAATCACACTGCAAAAGCATTAACTTAATACTCATTAAAAAGGCGCCAGCTTCAAAACATAAAATAGCTATACTTTTTTCTCAGTGCACCTTCTACTTTTCTAGTCATGACACCTTTTTCGAAAGCTATTAATTACGACTTGTTTTACCAGAAGTAAGAGGGTTGTTTTTGACCTTAAAAATATGTGATTTTTTGTAGGGAATTCAATCATGGGATTGTAAATTTGATTAATCTCGGGACTTTCTTTCGGAGTTTTGGGACTTGCCTTTTTTTATAAATCGAAACTATAAACAAACAAAATATGTCTACAAACGCACACATTGACTGCAAGAATATCCTTGACAGTGTATTAAATTAAGTTCAATTTATTCAAAAGAGTTTTCTTGCATATTTATATTGGACTTCATAAGTTCAGTTTTGCAATTGAATGCCTATTTAATAGTAGAAGTCCTAAAAACTGATTAATTCGACGCCGGTTGTAATTATTTGGTGTTTTCATCATCAACATTTGTGCAAATATGCGGAAAGAATGTGAGCATGCTATGGAAGCTATTTTTACATTTAATTTTTAAAGTTGGTTGACTTTTAGATTATATAATATAATCTTTTATGAAATATATCTGATATTCTTTTAAAATTTACCTCATACAAAATATATCGGTATGTTATTTATATTTTTAAAATTATATAAGAAAATATCAAGGAATAGACCAAAATGCCTCTTTCTGGCCAATTATTATTTGTGCATTACAATGACGTTAACTTAGCTAACGGCTGTTTAAAGATACCCGATATAAAAAAAGTTTGAAATTCCATTATAATATTACGCGCAAATATATTGGAAAGAATCTTAGCCATGAAAATTGTCTGAGGAATAGAGATCTCTTGCAACGGGAGTAGTTGCAAGCGTCACTAAGAGTATGTGTACGATAGCAGTTAAGTATGATAAAATTCAATTGATAAAGATGTCTAAGTACTTTGATGAACTATTTAAAACTTCTTTTTACATGGAACTGTATTTTTCTTAAGTGGATCATTGCAGAACTTTAAGCGACCCACTGAATTCTGTTCGAATTTTATACTTTTTGTATGAAACATGATAGGAGACTCTCTAACGAACGCAACAGTTATGTTGATTAATCTAGTGGCTGCCGGATAAGGTCTTTGTATAGTGGATTCCCTGGCATCATACATTTAATACCAATGATATTGTGATTGAAAAAAGTCCTGGATTGAATTCCCTAGTATCAACCTGATTCTGACTAATATGACTTGTGCTGGCAGTAAAAACAGTTGTTGTTTTTACTTTTAATCTAAGTCAATTATTTACATAACAATTCGCTTTTCGAGTGGGCTTCCGCACAAGTTTATTTACTACAAGCTACCGCCACCCACCAGGTCTTGTTATACAGAGCTATGTATGTTATTAAATAAAAATTATCTTAATGTTTACTATTTTCTGAATTGAAAACTTATTTTTAATTCCAAGAAGTTAATTATTTGCACCATTCGCTGTGTCTACAAATTTGTTTGTAACTTAGAAAACGCCATTTATGATGTAGATTTAAACTTAACAGATCAAATAGCAGAAAAACGTTAACAACATAAGCAAATTAATGTCTCAGTGAATGAATATATGTATGTAGATTTCATCATATGATAGTTTATTAAGATATATACAATATACATATCTAAGAAGCGTGGCACTTCCCTCAAAGGCATCACTCAATGTGCTAACAAAACCGTACAAGCATTTACCTACTACCAAACTTGGAATGGAAACATTTGTTGACAATAACAATCATCAGAGTAAAAGTAGTGGCACTTCCTTTTTGATGAAATTGTCTTTAAGTAGGCAATGATCAGAGTCGACATTTTTCTGTAAACACATTTTTCAAAGTATTACCACAATTCTTCTCTTAATTTTTAATAAAAAATATCAAAAAAACGGAATGAAGAAAACGATAGGTTAGGTTAGGTTAGGTAGGAGTGGTGGTCAGTTACGAAAAACTGACTCACTTAGACCAAATGTGATCCATTGTGATGCCACAGGGTGTTTGACTATACCCTCTCGTTACGATAGTAAAGAGTATCTCTGCCGCTGTCTCATTAAGTGGGAAAAAATACTCTTTGGATAAAAATTTATGATTTTCAAGGTAGGTACCATGTAACATTTTTCTCAATTTACGTTCAATGCCACGAATGTAAATGTTATGCCTATGAATATCCAAAGTGTCCAAAGTGCATAATTTTATCTAAGAAATATGCACACAAGAATTTTTAATGTGTGAAACGTACATATTTTAAAGTTAAGTTCTGTAAAACTCTAATTTTGTAACATATCTGCATGCACTTATGTCTTCAAATATCTCCAAGAATGTTACACAAAAACTTAAAATTACCATCAATTAGAAAAAATTAGAGCCAATCCTTACAATCGAAAGTCAAAGTGAACTGATTTTCACAGTACTAACAAAATGTTTCAATAAAATACAGCAACGACATGGTAATTGTTGACACAGTGTTTCGGCTATAACCATATATACTTATCTAGACTCATCAGAAAAAGTTTAACTGTAGATCACTGTTTTGATCTCAAAAACAACAATTTTTTTGATCCAAAGGTCATTGACATCAAGTATCCCGTTCTAGCTAATCAGATTTCAGTTCTTACTGTCCTAATGCTCCACTTGAACGTCAGAAAATTGAAGTTTGCAAAAAATGATAAAACTTTTCCTAAGGAAGTAATTCGATTATTCCATTGAAACAATTTTAAAAATTTTTTTATTTTTTTTTTCTCCGAACGTAGTGGTCCCCTTACCTTTCGTCATATCCTCAGTATTTAAGTTGAATCTCAAAACCTGATGTTTCCATGTTTTTTTTTTTTTCTCGTGGAGACCAATTTCTCTTTTGCTCCAAATATCATTGACTTCAAGTACCCACCTGATCTCAGCTTCAATAACATGAACTAAAAAAATAAAATTAAAATCAAATATAGTGCCTTGAAGACGTTGCCCAGCACCTCGAAGGATCTCACCATAGGGTAGAATATAGTTCGCACTTTTTATCATTTAAATAAAGCACAGAACTTTTATAGTGGGGGTCCACTGTAATTAATCTATCAGCCTACTTTTCACATGCACATTTCTCTAAATTAAATAATATAACTTCAGCGGAATGAAATATAGACGCATTTCAATTGATATTTTACAGGTAAAATGAATAGCAATAGTAAAAGAAAGTAAGAGAGTAGTAACGGTATTATTCCAGCTGTCATTCGAGTAGAGATCATTTTAGTATGTTATATCTACTAACTCTAAATACCGAAGATATGACGAAAATAGTTCAAATGGAATAATCGAAATAAGTATTTTCTCAGGCAAAGTTTATTGATTTTTTATAAGCTTTAATTCTCTGACATTAGGGTGGTACATTAGGATGAGAAGAACTGAGATCTGGTGGGTAAGTACTAAAATGGAGCCTTTAAAGCAAAACACTTGATCTACTCGAGACAGAAACATTGATATATTATACAGTAAGATCGGAGCGTAAATGCCGAAGATATGATGACACATTTATATGCGTGACCCCTACGTTCGGTATACAAAACGCACTATAATAATTAGAACACAACTACCGTTGAGGATTATTTATTATTTATTGCCACTTCACAAGTTGGTATAGGTGGGCGAATTATTACAGGTTCACATTTTGGACACATCTCTAGGCCCTTTGCACAGTTTTCTATAAGACCATACGTCTCCCCCACTACAGAAATGGTGCTGTAGATAATCATGAAACTGCAGTCCACGGCCAGTTTTATGCGGGCGTCTGCTGAACACTTAGCTGCGTGCAATTGAGTATCGAAAGTCTTCATATTATATGCTGTAGTTGAGTCTGCACTAGTAATCTGTTAACGAAATCATTAAGTAAATGTTTATTTGCATAAGAAAATGAAGTTTCTCCTACCGCTTGAACAGCACAATTGGTGTAATTAAGTGATGGATTCGAGTGACTCTTACTGCACTGGTTTAATAAACTTAACAGATTTATATTGTACCAATTGTTGAGGATGTTCCTAGTCGTTGTTGGAACTGAAACGTAAGTGGCGTAGTTGCTTGTAGCAGCTACCACACAGTTACTTATACTAAGTTGTACCGAGGCGGAACTTGTAATATTTCCAATATATTTCTGTACACAATGTTTGCTCAGATCATTAAGCGATTGCAAGGGATAAAGTTTATTATTGACTTCCAGTAGTTTTGCCAATAGCAATTCCTTTTGTGTGGTTATCGCTTCCAGTGTTAGTTCATAGCTTGACTTGAAAGCTGCCAACTGCGCATCTATCTCAACTATGTTGTCAGCATATTGACGTTGGTTTTGTCTGACATAATCATCGGTTGAAGTTGTGATGTTCAGTTGTTCATCAGCGCTTGTGCCCACAGCGGTATTCTGAGACTGAAAGTTTCAAAAACAAAAGAAATTTGAGGAATGCTTTTCCTGCAAAAAGCCTTCAAAGAAATTGAAAAAAAGCACATTACCTGTATTCCAACTGCCAATAATAAATGCACTGAAAGTATTGCTACTGTTGATTTGGTTACCATAGTGTTGTCTTGTATCTTGAAATTTTAACTAATGCTCTCTTTGCAATTTTAGCCACTTTATATACCATTTTCGTGCGCTATATCAGAGTATATGAAAATTTTATCAAAACAAGAGTTTCCTGGTAATCAAGTGTACATAAATACTTAATGTATATAAAAGCTACCTTGGAAATTAAACCCATAAAGTTGCACAAACACCTCTTCGGATTTGTTGACTCCACTTTGTTATCAAATATTTTAATTAAAAATGTTTTCAGTGTAAGTCCCACCGATCATTGTAAATATGTAGTTAAGGAATTGCATAAATACTGATAAGAATTCATCTTAGAAACGAAAATGCTGATAATGTGACACAGAACTTTTCGCAAAGTTCTTATCTGTGTAGATTATTTCACTCATATCAACTATGACGTAGCCGTAAGGCTGTGAGTACAAAAATGATCATATTTTTGCTCGGACTTTATTTTTTATGTGTGGATATCGTTGTAGACTTTTACAACGTTTTTCAACACTTTGCGATCCTGGTAACAGTTTCCATATTTTTGGACTCACTTTTCATTTTTAAGTCTCATACTAACAAGTTTCAAATATGTAGGTACTTAAAAAATTTTCTGTTTTCAATGCTTATCGTACTTTTCAGCATTTTTCGATGTTGCCAATGTTTTTTGAGTTTTTAAGCTTTTTCAGACATTTTCGGCTTCTTTAACTTTTTCAAATTTTGCAACATTTCTTTCAATTTTTTATCATTTTTTGAAATTTTTTGATTTTCTCCGATTTTTTTTTTTTCATAAAAGAGTCTATAAATGTGCCGAGAATTTGTATCTAAAATTTCAGGCCACAATTCAAAATAGAAAAAAAGTCATACCGATTTTTGTATAGTCATGTTTTGACGACTCTGCGTAAGTTCCTTGTTACATATATTATTCTCTAAACACGTTTTTCTCGAAATGATCTTTTCCAAATTTGCGGAAGCTCTAGCTCATTTCGCTTATTATTATGCCTATTGCACATCCCCCTATCTGGACCTGGCGATTTTTGTTTTCTTTTTCCCCGATTTGGGACTTAAAAGCGTGGGAAAATGAGGCTGTGTTTCAAACTCTTTTTCAAATCTTTCATTTGAAATATCTTTCGTTGTATATATCGCCCCATATGAGAGAACAATGTAAGAAGTTAGATATTCAACCAAGAATTTTACAGCCCGTACAATGTTGAAGGTGTAGTATAAATCAATGCAAGGCAATGCTTCAGCAATGACAAAAATTAAAAAATCGCGATCATCCCTGACACCGGGTTACTTGGCGAGTTAAAAAAAAGCATCGCACGTATCATTTTACAGGTTGAAGGATTGTTCTCTGCGGAGTACATTTGATATAAAACACTAATTAAACTATCGTTTGTGGCGAATTTTAAGGCTATATATTTACAATACTCAAATAGAGTTTAGTTAAAAAGTTAAAAGTCTTAATGTTCGTAGTAATATGTAAAATATTTGCATTATTCAAATCCAAGGTGATCATAGTAAATGTACAAGGAAACAGGTGGTATTTCCACTATATCCGTAGAATGGATTATTTATGGTAGCATTTTGATAATTTAACGCATTCAGCGACAAAGTCAATTCATTGGGACAACTGGGTTCTGGAACTGGTTCAACCGTAACAGGATCACAGTCGGGACAAGATTCGAGAGCCTGAGAGCAGTTCTCAACCAGACCAGTTACCTCACCTGCGGCGGAAACTGAATTGGAGACAACCGTGAAACTGCAGTCCACGACTGTTGTTATACGGCTCTCAGCTGAACATTGACTACTTTGCAATTGGGAGTTGAAAGTACTCAGTCTTGTAGCAGTAGTGGTGTCTGCCCGGGCAATCTGTTGAGAAAAAATTAGGAATTAGGTTTATATAAATAAAATAGTCCTTAATTTGAATTACCGCTTGAACTGCACAGTCTGTGTAGTTTTGTGTAGGGACAGGATTAAACGTTTTGCACTGATTTATTGCCTTTACCAGATCATTATTGTAATAGCTGTTGAGGGTATTTCTGGTAGTTGTTGGTGAACTTACGTAAGTGGAAAAACTATTGGTAGCCAGTTGTACACAACTTTCGATGCTAATTCGAGCAGCTGAAGGAGCCACAAGTTTCCAGCTATACTTTTGTACACAATGCTTATGAATATCATCCAAAAATTCTAAGGGATATATTTTGTTTTCAACTTCTTGTAGCTTAGTCACAAGTAGATCCTTTTGTGCTGTTATTGTACCCAATTCTTTTTCGTAGGTTAATTTGAAAGATGCCAATTTCGAATCCATCACAATTATGTTATGCGCATATTGACGTTGATTTTGAATAACATAATCATCAGTGCCAGAAGTTATGTTCAGTTGTTGATGCAAAGCGATTACCTATGGTATTGGCAGAGCGATATCTTGAGAAAGCGGTGTCTGAGCCTTAGAAAAAAAATTGAAAAATTAAAGTGTTTAAAGGGAAAAGTACATTCGTAATTTACCTGTGCTGAAGCGAAATTGATCAAATGTAGAAATAATACTACAAGTGCTTGTGTTGAAATTCTTGTGTTTTGCATTTTCTAGTTTTGACTGATACATTTTGTGTGATATTAGCCGCATTTTATACCAATTTTTAGCAGTTGATTGAAAAAGTCAATAGTCGTCAAAACACAGCTTTCTTGGAAATGAAAAGTCAATATTTTGGATTTATATTTTGAAATGAAAACCATTTAAGTTGTGCAAACATAATATCCTTATTAATTGACTTACTCGTATTATTGTTCACTATTATTATAATTAAAGTATTTTTGTTTTGTTTGCTTTTAGATTTTGAGGAAATTCCACCAAACTGTGTAAATAATTTAAAAACAATAACAAATTTGCAAATTTTGATAACAATTTCTTTATTGAAACATTGAAGTGATGAATTGATATTGAAATATCATTTTCTGTAACATTCTTATCAACGCAATGACGGTAATGTCACAACCTCTGATGTCACATTAAGATAAGGAATAGTTTTTCTACCTTTTGACGAATGTAATCTTTAGTGTGGTGCTTAGATTAAGGGTATAAGGGGAGTGGATACTTTACAGTCTCTTAAACTCTATAACTCTATAAACTATCGCACTAATTTAGTGCCCAAGCACTTAAAATTATCCCAGAAATACTTACAGACACCTTTCTTTTCTTGTATGTTCACATGTACACAAAAATGAGCTAGTTGCACTTTCAAAACACCTCCCAAACTTGATACTGAATGCGCTATGCAAGGAACGGCAACACTATGCTGCTGGCTACCTGTCAGAATATCCAAAACAATGGATGATAAAATGTCAAAAATTGTGAAAGAAATCGCGTTGCTTTAACAGAAACTCCTACGTTTATTGCATTTTTTTCATATAACAAAAACACAAAAAATTTAAACAAACTGTGCCTGTTGCGCTTAACGCAACAACAATTACATTGCGAATAACATTTTTCGCTAAACTTTTTACAAATCAAAGAAAATACAAAAAAAAAAAGTACGGGGAAAAACCAACAGCAGCGCCAACTGCGGCGCCGCCTAATTCCAGACTACCAATAACAACAACAAAAGCTGTTACTGAAGCTGCGTGGTTGCCTCACCACTAACGGTTTTCGTCAATATTGTCTCCGTACTCCAACAAGCGTTCTAGCGACGAGATGTCTAACGAGGAGCCCGATTGGCGCCTCAGCTTGCTGACGAGCTTGCGAGAACGCAATCGTAATGAAGCGGGCAACTATAAAGAAATCGTACTCCAAAGTAAGTGTAGATGTGCTGACAAGATCTTCCAAATAATTAATCAAATTCCCATTCATTGATTTTCTATGACCCTCAATTAGATAATCGTTTACTGGATCATGTGGCGCAATTAAGAGCCGATAATTTAAAGATCTCTGTTGAAAATGAACAATTGCGGATCGCCTGCTCAAAAGGTGGTGGCAAAGATGCAGGCAGTGGTGCACAAATGGCCATTGCATCGCTTGAGAAGAAGCTGCTGGCACAGCAAGAAGAACTCACGGACCTGCACAAACGTAAAGGGGAAAACTCACAGCTGATTGTTGATTTAAACGTGAAAGTGGAAAAACAGAAGAAAGTCATCGCCGAAAAAGAACACAAGTGCGTTTAATTTTTGTGCTTTTTGTATTCGAGACATCTACTTTAATGTTAATTGCATTTTCCTTTAGCCTTGTGGAACAGCAAACTGCCAATCACAGCCTCAAAGCCGAGGTACAAATGTTAAAATCCAGCTTGGAAGAACTGAAGAAACTTAATACCACACTATTAGATGAGCACACAGCGCTTCAGTTAGCGTTTAGTTCGTTGGAGGAGAAATTACGTGGTGTACAGGTAATTGATTTTTCTTTTTTTTTCGTTTGAATATTTCTTGAGACTTCTAATTATTTTTGCTGAAAAATAAATAAATTACCCGTTTTTGACACTGACAACGTGTTAAAAGCGTCCTAGATAAATCTTACTCAAATATTAAAGCTACAGGTGATGGTAAATACATAATTAATATTTACTGATTTAAGTGACTATACAGTACCTATCTATATAAAAGCATATCAAATTCTTTTAAAAAGTCTTCAGCGTCAAAAATCTAGGATCAAAGGTTCTCAACGTGTTAAGTTTCAATCCCATAAATTAATGCTAGAATAAAATCCTAGTTTGAAATATCGGAACTAAGAATCCATTTTTCAAAACTTAATTCCTACAGAGTATCCATAAAATGATCTATTAAATAAAAGATGTTCACATAGAAATTAGTTATCTATAAAAACTAACACATATTTTACAAAAATATGTTCATTTGCCTTAAATATGTAGAGGTTATTTCTTCAATTTTGGTCTTTAAAAAATGGTAAAAAACCTAAATAACAAAAATTTAAAAAACTTGATATAGGGCAAATTGAATACCTGACTCAGATTCAATAAAAAATGTAATAAGATTCAAATTCTCTAGCATTTGATTCAGACTACTAATTATTGCTTAAGTAATTGTGTTAACATTGGAAATGGAATTCTAATTTCTAATACCGGAGTGCTGATTGCATTAGGCTCCAGCAACTCCGGCATTTATTTTTTTTTAATACTAATAGTAACTGCTAAGCAACAAAATAATATCTTTTCTTTTAATGACGTTTTCGTTTAATATGTTTTTTAACTCATCCAAACTCAACGCCTTAGTAAGGACCTAAATGCTTTGAGTAAAAGAGTAAGTAAGCCTAATGCCTTAAGCGAAGATTCTTAAAACGCTTAAATTTTTCTTTTATATCTCCATAAAAAAACACTTGAAACGGTAATTTGGTTTAAGAGAAACAAAAATACCATAAAATGTATCGAATAAATATAAACAAATTTCAATTGCCTAATAAAAGTAAAAAACAAAAAACTAAACATGTATATATTATTCATTAATGTTCAGTTGGAAACCATTTCGCAATCGGTTTTCTTGCTTGAGATTTGTACTTTTTCGTTTTATTTGCTTTAACTACTCAATTTTGCTTTAAATCGCATCAACCGTTCGTATCAAATCTGTAGTTTTTCAAGACAAGTTGTCTAACGACTAGAATAAATATTAATTTTTTATGTCTCACTAAAACTTTTTTACTGTTTATTTTTTCCCCAATTATTTTTGTTGTTGATGAAATTTATCTTTTGTTTGTTGATTTCGTTAAGGAAATTTCGTTAAAGTTTCTATAAATTGTTCATTGAGCAGCAATGTTAAGTCACTTGTATGCAAATTTCATACACAATTGCTTTGAGTTTCCATCAGGTTTGATACATAAAATAGAAAATTCTATCAAAATTGAGTGTTGATTTATTTAAGAAAGTCCGACTGGGCTATCAACCATTTACACAAATTAAATTTGTTATGAAAATAATCTGCATTTGTCATAAAACTTTCATGACTTATCTCTTTACTAGAATAAATCATCTTTTCATTGAAAAAAATAAATTTTTTTCTTTTTTACGTAATTAACTGAAGAGCCAGCTACAATTAAATAATAATATATCCTTATAAAGAAATAGCATATTAAATGATGATGTCAGAAGGTTTTTATTTGCAAAATTTAAGGAACTTCTTCTCGGTCACTTGATCTAATTGAGGGTTAAAAAAATTTTATTCGTCAACATATTGCATATCAAATAAAAGGTATTCCGAAACCGAATTAAACCAATACATTAAGTCATTAGCAAATGCAAAGTCTCTCAGAGCCTTCACTAGCGTGAAATCTCCACCTTATAGACATAGCTACTGTAACAAAATTTTTTTATGAATCAAAAATAAAAAAATATCTATCAATTTAAAGTCTGTCTTTATTCAGTATTCTTATTTCATTTTAAGTTTCATTGAACTAATTTTCGCACGGTACCACTTTAAACGTTGGCAAAATGATAAGAAAAAAATTCTAAGTTACTTTTGTTACGAGCTTATCCTTTTTATCAAAAATCGCAAAAAAAATCAGCAAATCCATTAAAAATTTTACAAAATCTAAATAGCAACCATAAACAACTTCAACCACGACTACCAAAAAAAAAAACCATCGTTAATTTTTCTGTCTTAAGATCCAAAAAACAAACAAGATAGCGAATACCGTAGTAAGTTGTGCCAAATGCAATATTTCAATAAATAGTTGGGATAATACATCAGCATACTTATCATTAAAGTGTTTATCAGTCTGATCAGAAAGCGCATGTGATACTACCAGCTGCAACATTATCCATAATGTCGATTTACATATTCGGTTCAAATCAAAAAACAAACTCACAGACTTTCTGGTTGAATTTTTATCAATAGCTAATAAGGTTTTATCAATTGTGTTGATGACATGTGTTTCATTTTTTTGTGTGATGTGTGAATTGAAAAATCGGAACTTTATCCCATTTGCTTTTAGCTTTGTTGTTGCTACTATTTGTTTAGAAAAAGTTTAAAGCGTAAATTACGCAAAGTACGTGAATCATCACACAAGTGTGTACAATTATTTTATTATGTTTGTTTTGCACTCTTATCATAATCGTTTTTAATTAAGAAGCTGCCACTCAATATAAAGTGGCTGTACGCGTGCCATATGCCAATGTGCCAATCAAAATATTAAGAGTACTTGATGTGAGATTTTAATACAGCCCAAACATTTTTATTTAATGTTGTAACAGCAAGATAGATTACGACTTAAAAAATACTAAAAAAAATCCGCCTGAGTGTGAATGGCAAACTCATATGAAAATCAAATCAAAAATTCATTAAAAATCAATTGAAATCGTTATATTGTTCTTTTGATTGCGATCCAAATATGCAATGAAAAAATCCAGCTATTAAATTTTTATTCGGTAATATCCAAAGTTTCTATTTTAAGTTATAACGAAAAGTAATCACTATTTTTGAGTTAAATTTATCTATTTATATCATTCATCTGTGCAGTTAATTTTTAATACAAGTACTTGTGTTTTCGATCACAAATATTCGTCATATTTGATTTTCTTCGATGAAAAATAAGTAATTTTTGATCCTTCTTTTTTCTACGTAAATATTCGTCATTTGTGACCAATGATAATGATCGTCGCCACTAATTATGTTTCAATACAAACAATGCAAAGTCAAATTTCTTTTTTCTGTTGTGTGTCGTTGTTATGCAACTTGATGATATTTAATTTTTCTTCACTTCGTCGCATTTTGGTCAAGTCAAAACGAAGTTAGAAGCGCGAATCGCATTATAAAGCAGTGAGTGACCCACTGAAATGCACTTTTTTGTGCTTAATTAGAATTTTGAGATATTCTATCCTAATAGTCACACAAGAACTTATGGGCGAGAGAGACACACATTCAGTTTTTAAAAATCAAATGTCTAATGAGCATGAGCAAAAAAAAAACATTTTCGGCTTTTCCTGACGTGATTGAAAATTTCTGTCTTCAGATTCGTTTTAAATGCGTGGTACAAAAGGACATATATAAAGTAGGTACATAAGTCAGAAAGTTAGTGATAAACCCTGATGTATGTATGTTCAAGTAAGCAATAAAAGCGAACGAAATCACAGATTTTACTGTCTTATCTTATAAACAGCAGCTCTTATCTAAAACTTCTTCTACTAATCAATTTTTTTTTTATTAAAAAGAATATTTTGAGTTTCAGCGAAATGTTTCGCGCATCAAAAAAATTTGCTTTTTTTGCCTTTTGATCTACTAAATATTTTTTTTATATCCTCAATTTTCAACTTTTTTTTATTTTTTGTCGGTCAAGAATATGGGTCATTGCATATCTTTTAGCACATTAAAAATAAAGTAGCCAACCTCCGTAATGTAATTTATCATACTCTTTATATATATACGGTTCAGTGTTCGCAAAAGTTCAAAATTTAATTAAAAGGATTTGTCAATTATATTGAAATTCAAACTCTACCATCGGTCAGTGGCTTTTTACAGATAATTTTCAACTAATTAATTAATTAAAAATATTTTTATCGCAAACACTTTAACCCTGCCCTTAATGTGGCAGCGAATTAATTCGAATATCATTTGGAAAAACAAAACGCAAAATACAAAGAGTAAACATGGCAAGTTGCCAAATTGTTGCCATTTGGTACTAGTGGCGTCTTATTGCCTACGAGTAGTTTACTTGAGCATCCGATACTGTGTATTTTATTAACAATTTTGCTCAACTTAAAACACCTAACTAATTGTTTGTCTAAAGCGATTAGTTTTGTTTATTTAACTAAGAAATCGTGATCATCACCCTTCATTTCATTCAATTCGTTTTGTAATTTTATTGTAGCATTACCGAGATGTTTATCGTACAAATAAAAATAGTCCTGAGGGTAATTTGTGTTATTTTGTTGCTTTATTTTGCAAATATCTTTTAAGTTGGCCAATATTTTATCTAGATTGTAGGTTTTCACTACGAAATGTAGTTCAAGTTTATTAACACACACAATATACGGTGAGCTCTATATTCTAGATTAAGATAAGACTTGACAAGTGCATGACGGGGCAGAAAATACAAATGTTGGCGCTTACAAAACAAAAATGTAACACAACATTGAGTGTCGCTCATCACTCGGTTCGTTGACGCCGTCTCTGCCGGTATTGGGCAAGGCTAAATGGTTGGTAATTAATCATTGAATATGCCTTGGCGATAAGCTATGTAAATATTTGCTTAGTTAACACTGGATTTATGAGTATGAAGCAGGGGGATACTTCATCGTTTTTACATTCTGAATAAATGAAGCGAAAAGTATTTTAGTTTCTTGAATTTAAAATTTCGTGTTTATGTCCACGCTGTCACTACTACAAACTTAGCTCATGCATAAATCAATTGAAATTTTATTTGAATATAGTCCTTTAACTATAGGTTTTTTACGCAATTCTTCTGACTGCTCTAAATTAAAAAATAATGAATGAGTAAATAATGAATAGTTTTTTTCAGTCCTCTATTTGTTTCTATTTGAGCATGTTGTATTTTTATAAAAAAAATAAGTTTCAGTTTTTTTTTAATAGGGGCGTGACATTGCCCAAAACTTATTATTTGCATTAAGTATATCTAAAAATATATTGCAATGAAATTTGGTGAAAAAGTTCTGGGAAAAAAGTTCCCAAAACTCTAACAAGGGAACTAGGTACATACCTAAACGATTCTGATCTAAATTTAACATGCAGATGAGGGTTTTCATTGATTTTATAAGAACCACCACAGCAACTATTGCAAAATATAATTCTTGAACTTTGGTTTGCTATGAAGTTTTACTGTACTAAAAAAGGGCGGATTCGCTCAAAAGGCGTGGATCCTCCCAAAAAATGAAAAGTTCTTTAAGATATCAAATGACAACAACTTAAACAACTGTTAATACATCGACTTTAGTTGGCATAATGTCAGAATAGCTAAAGTGGGTGTGGATTCTATAATGCAAGCAAACATTTAAATAGGCGATTTTATAAGAAATATTTTAGCATTTGCTACAAATTTGGATATATGAACTCAATTTGTTATAAGGTCTTATACACCAATAACGAGTGGGATAAGTTTAGTGGATGTGGCTCCTTCCAAACAATCATTGGGAAAGAAAGACGACAAACATCAGAATCATTAGACCATTGTTGTGCACCCACATATCAATGAGGTGAGAACATGCAAAACGCTTTTCAATTGTCGTACGCCACTTTAAAATCGGTTATATAAAAAATATTTCAGACCATTTTTTTAAAGTAACAAAATTATTATTAACTTGTAAAAATATAAGTCAAATCTATATATTATAGTGCTTTTAAAAATGGTTGATATTCGGATAAAGACCTAATAACATTTAAATTACAATTCGAATCAGTGAGGGTGGCAATATGTACCAGTTTTTCCCATCCTTTTTGTTAAGCATTTTGACTTATATACGGCTCTTAACAACAACTTCTACATTGACATACATTGATAAGATAATTTAAAGAATTAACTGCCGGCTAAGTAGACGCTCCCAACTTTTTGTCCTATTGATATTTGCTGAAAAAGAGAAACAAAACTGCTATTTTATATACGCAACTTCAATATTTACTGCTTATATCTTGAGGGTGTGGCAAATGGTAGAACACCAGAGTCATCACTCAATAAAAGTTTCGTTGCGCAAAGGTAGGTGGACAGTGACTTCCAATCAGTTAATGTATAGCAGTGGCGTTTTTCATAACGATATTTTAATATTCTTTGAAGTTTTTGTCTTCACAAAAATTGTTGGAATATCGTAGAACAAAGAAAAAACTGTTTTTAATTACAAATTTTGCCTCGAGCATTGCAAAATCTGTACTCAATAAACATAAAAGATATTTATAATCAAAAACTTTAGTGTATCAATTTTAATTTTTATGTTTACTCAATGGTATTTTTGGTTCCATAAATTTCCTCTTCACTTGATATAAAATTTTGAAAAAGTATAAAAAAACAGTTTATCGTCGATGTGTACTAAATATTAATGTGGCAATTTCTCTTGATTCTCCCATCTGTTTGCAAAACTTTAAGCGTACCGTCTCTGCGCCCATGATTCAAAATAACAAAAAATATATACTAATGAAAAGAATGCTGACCAGCTCTTAAAATACCCACACTCAGCTTTTATGGCATATAACAAATTGGCACGCACATAAGAAAACTGAAAACAGCAAGCAAACAGCGGCGCGTTGTGTCTTGGCAAATCGAAAGTGATTTTCTTTTTGGAAAATGCATTTTCTTGCTCGAAACGCCGCGTACTAAAGCAGACGTCTATTTGTGTTGCCCTCGTCGTTGTTATTTCTGGAAAATTACAATACATAAAATAAATATTATATAAAAACAAAAATAAAATAAAATAGAAAAAAATATGAAAAAACTTACTCGCAAACTTTCTACATTGCAGGACGAAAATCGTGCGCTTTTGGAACGCCTGATGCGCTATAAATCAAAGGATGCCGATAAATTGAATGAAGAGAACGAAAGCTTCCTTAAGTAAGTCTGTCTGTTACATCTTGCTTTATTCTCGTTAATGTTGTTAGTTCTTCAAAATTTTTTTTTGTAATCTCTTTTTGTGGTTTTTCTACTTAAAACTTTTTTTTTAAATTTTACCTATTTTTTTGGCTTATCATGGTTTTTGGACATTCTATATCCTTTTATCATGGTGATAATGAGCAATAGTGCCTTCCTACATTACAGTTCGAACTAAATCGTTAAACCATTTTAATAATATTACATAAGTAGTTGAACATAAACAAATAATTGAATGTTTTCGTTTTCTCTTAAATTTTAAAATTTAAACTTTTGCGTTTATTGTTTAAGTTGTGTTTTGGTCGAATTTTGAAAATTTTATTGCTGAATTTTTATGAACTCATTGTTTTATTCCTCTTTACAAGAAGTTTTATATGCTATGCGTATGTATGTTATAATATAATTTATTTTTGTTGTTGTTTATTTATATTTTAATAAACTGCATAAAGCCAAAAGATACACATGTAGCAATAAAATGCATGATTCTTTAAACTGGAAAAAATTAAATTAAATGTCGTTTTTAAAAATATTAAGTAGTAACATTTAAAGATCGTAAATAACAAAAGCATTGAAAAAAAAAAATACAACAATCATCAAAAGACATACATTTCGCTGGACTCAACGATTTACGACGCATGCAAAATCATAACTTTTGAAACCACGTTAATAAGCTTTGAGCTGGAGGAAAACCAGGTTCATTTATCAATTTTTATTCGAATTTGCCAGCGAGGATCATGTTTAACCTGCTATGCATCATTTTTTAAACTTTACCACAAAAAATATAAATATGTAGCTAAATCAAAAATACTGTGGCTAATGTAGCTGAGATGTTAACCACGACCGGAACCTACTAAAGCAATAATATACGCCGTTTAAGGAAAAATTTTCAAATTAATAGACAAATTTCCACCTAAGCCATTGGTTGGTTTCCTTTGAACTAGCTCTCTTGAAGTACTAAGCAGTTTCATCAATTAAATGACGTGTTACCGTAACGTGACGTGTTACCGAAGGTCAATTTGCGTTTTATGACAACAATGAAGAGGCAATATCCTCAGATAGTATCCAAGCTGCGCAATTTTAACTTATAGATGAAAGAAATAAGCCCCCAAAATGTTCTGTTCCATTTTAAATGTACATAAAAAAGATGTAAACTTTAAAATTCATTTCAGTTAAATTTAATTTTATAATATTTCACTTTCATCCGCTCATGTTTTTATATTACTTCGAGAAAAAAGAAAAAAGAAAACTAAATTGCCATAATTTTCAATTGCTGAAATATTGCGTACCAAGCTTCTGTGTTCGTACAAACAAAAAATATAACAGATAACGCGGATACATAAATGCATTCCTTTGATTAAGAAAAAAATTTCCTTGTTTTAAGTAAACTTTTTTCTAAGCAACAATTACTTCTATTACGTATAAGGCTTGCTTAAATTAAAAAAAAGACATTTCATTGCTTAAAATAAACATTTTTTTAAAGTATGGCAATATTTACATCAGGATTGTACACAAAAAAAAGTGTTTCCTTTTTCCAACGACAAATTTACTGCGAAGAAAACTTTAACACAAAATTTAACCTACGTTTGAGAAAAAGTTACTTTTTATGAAACTTTAACTCATCTCAGAGATCTTATTGACTCAAAGCAAGGAAAAATTCCTTAATATGAGAAAACATTAGTAACATAAGAAACAATTTTTGTATTTGAATTCATGTCTCAAACACTTTCCCAGATATGAAATTTCTACGCTTGAAATATAGGTCCAAATCTCCATATCAAAAATATAAAACGCGCAAAATGTTGAAATTAACAAATTGACATGACCGATTAAAAATTGCTTTACAAAACAGGATAAAAGTATATGGTACTTGCATTACAGCATGGTGTTCGTACAATCTTAATACGCCCGGACTAATGTTTCATTAAGCAGATATTGGAGTACATATTATAAAATTCTGCCTGTTTGCATTTTCATCATTAAAGTCATTAAAAGCACTTGCTGCTTCAGTGAAAAGCAGTCGGATTCTATCATCGGTATTATTAATCAAAAAACCATCAGCTACCACAACATAAAGCGTCATAATCATCACTCACATGACTAACGGCTTGAATGATATGTTTTATGCCACAAAAACCAATCAACATTATGAGCAAAGTGAAATAGAACAAATACGCCCAACAGAAAAAAAACAGTTCACTTTCTCCTAACGCTGTTCTATCTCATTTTATTTCTTTTCGTTTCTTTTTGTGTTAAAATCTCAAATTGTGCATCCATTTTTAACATATCTAGAAAAAGACTGCCGTCAATTTTCAGAAAACGTTCCGACAAATTGAAGCGTGACCTTGAAGACGCTGTACGCGAGAACAACCCAACCGCGCAACGCAACTCCAGCAGTCCTATAAGTGTGGGAGCAGACGGTGACGCAGGCATCGGTTTATACACAGTCGGTAATAACGGTGCAGGCTGTGAATATCTTGGTGATGATATGTTTCCGCCTGCTGGAGAAAATGTGGCCAACTCTATGGCTTATGGAAGCTCAAATCCAACGACTATTTTTATGAAATTTGAAGCGCATGAAAATGAATCACATGCAGTGCGTTGGAGTCCAATAGAGCGTTTGGTAGCAACAGGCGGTGCTGATCGTAAAGTCAAGCTGTGGGATGTTGGCAAAGGTAAGTGCAGGACTTAAGCATGGGAAGAGGTAACAAAAATGGAACTAAAATAGAGCCAAAAGAAGGTTTTTATTACTGTGCCAAGCTATTTGAAATGCATTTTTTTATTTAAATTGCATTACAATGGTCGTCGTCCTCTTCGACGTTGCACAGAGCACGATCCACCAAAGGAGTTTATGTTCATTAATATTCCTTAATTGAAAGTGAACGTCTCTTGATTCACTTTTTATTACCTCGCCCGTTTATTTCGCGTTATGCGTTTATTTTTATTTTTATTGCGTTCATTCATTTTATTACACTGGTCAATAAAACTTGCGTGATTTTTTCTTCACCATGTACACAGAATGATTTTAATTTTTTTTTATAAACTAGGAAAGCAAAGCAATTGAAGATGCTAGACTATATCTTAAAAAATTCATGTTAAAATATCGATGCTGTAAAAATTGTTGAAATCGACACCCATTTTTTATGACCTAAATTCTTAATTTTATGACTGATATTTGTGAAAAACGAAAAATCGATAAAATTCGAAAATCATTTAAAAGTTATTTCCTTTTATCAACATAAAAAATTTGGATTCAATTATTACAAAAAAAAAATCATTAAATTGCAAAAGAAACGAATCATAAAGTTTGTGTTTCCTAGTGTTATTGCTGCCTTTTTTGCATTTGATAATATGCGCTGTTTTATTGTTTTATTTCTCTCTTCATTTATTTTCATTGTGCTCTGCTGCTCTGAACATCAACACACCACACCACACCACACCACACAGGATCTACAGAGCCTCGAGCGGTGCTTGGCGGCAGCAGTGCTGGCATCAATTCTGTCGATTTCGATTCGACGGGGACATACATACTTGGCACATCCAATGACTTTGGCGCACGTGTCTGGACGGTGGCGGACAATCGATTAAGGGTAAGTGATGACGAGCACGAGCACGATCACGATGATGTGCTCGATCAATATTGAGGATAATTTTGCGCAACATTGTTAAAGTTAAAGTTGCAGTTGCAGTTGATATTGATGCTGACGATCACTGTAGCGATCGATGATGATGATGAAAATTAAAATGCGTCTTATATTTGCTCATGATTTATTTATGTATTAAAGTGAGTGGTGAGTGCATGGATATGCCAACTATGAGCATACTAGACATGATACTCGTCATCCATGTGAGGCGTTTCATATTTGCATTGTATTGAGTTGCCTTTACTATCATCCTTGCCCATTTGCCCTTGCCCTTGCCCTGGCACATTATTGTGTGTGTGATGTTTACAATCTTTTGAGAGGTTGTTTACAAGTTGGGAGGGCATTGTGACTCAACCGCTCATATCGCTAATGTTCTTCTGTTCAAAGTTGTTTCTTTTAATTGAGTTTTTATGCCTGGCGGTTAAAGACTAGTGAATAGTTCATTATTTTGATATTTTGATTTTTGAATTTAAAGGTGGCCTGAAGCCATATTTGTAGGCATATTAAATTTATTGTTATTTAAAAAACTGTCGTACATTAAATGAATTTGTTAAAACATTAGCGTCATCAAAATAATGAAAGTAACGACAGTCCTCCGGCGAGGACTAGTTTGGCCTACAAAATTCTTTAAGCTAATGTATGGAGTTTATAAGGCTGTATTTGTAAATCGCTTTAGTTTATACACTCAATAATAATATCACAATCTTTATTGAGTAGATTTTTTAAATATTTTCCAAGACTAAGAACTTGGTCCAGCGATGAAGTGTAGTGCAAATGTAAAAACCGTATCAAGAAATTGATGGGAAGTGAAAGTTTACTATGTGGAATACTACTTGAAATTCGTGTTGAGCATTTAAAAAATGAGCGATTTATGATCGCATATTGATTGACTGCCGATCAGATTGTTTCACCCTGCATTCGGTAAACGAAGCTCGGGCATGTTGTGTATTCTGTGTCTGTGAATATACATATGGTTCACCCTGAACAGAAGCAAAATTTGATTACAAAAATTCATACAATTTCTTACTACATATATACATACATACATAATATACTCCAAATTTCAATGGCATACATATATTTCGACTATCAATAATGTTTTATGTTCGCTGACAGAAAAGCCCTAAGAGTTTCATCGACAAAATTGTTATAGCCCAGTGGAAAATAAGCAAAGTTGGTACACCGAAAAATAGTCGATGAAAAGTAATTTAATTCTGTGAGGCGTTTCCTTGACTATTCATTTACCGATTTTATTTTGACTGGTTAGTTTTTTCTAATAAAACATTAACATTCTATAACCGAGATTGCTAAGAAACGACGTCACACTTGAACTATTTATATATGACTTTTACGATAACGAAAAAATCGTTAGTTGGTGTTGGTTGTGATATCAAAAAAATTATTTCTCGAACGACGATAAGGTAATGTTTATCATACGATAAGCACTAAATTATCGCCGAGAACGAAATTCAGCCAGACCTTCCATAATACAAAAACACTTAAAACGCAATTTCTTGGCACCTATCGCAGCTACAGTTGTGAAACCTGATAAGTAAATGAAAATTGTTTATGCTAAGCAACTCGCTAAATCCTAACAGGGTTGGCTAATGGGTCATAGTTTCTCCCATTAAAAAATACACCCTTACGTTGCTATTCCTGGAACTTATTCAAAGTTGTGATATTTCGTACAGGGACTCAATTGTCTGCTGTAAAGACTGCGTAAAATGTAGACGGGGTTGTACAACGCACAGTGCGCGGAAAAACCGCGCTCTTTTATTTATGATATGATTTAAATATCACACAAATGATTCGACTGAGAGTTGAACCTGCTTCGTTTCTAGATTAGTCTTAATGCGACCCCGTTCGGAATTATTAATCTTTAATACGACAAAATTGAATAGTTCAAATGTAATTAAGAAATTAGTAATAACCAAAATAAATTGACCCCATTTGACCCGATTTATCTATAAATCTAAATGTATGTACACAAGATGTTACAAGTCTGAAGTGAAATTTACCCAAATAGAAATGACTTTGATAACCTAAAAATAAAAAGTTTTTCCACTTCAGCTTCGCGTAAAGTGTACAAAATTTCATTCCAAACTTTTTATGATATAAATTTAAATGTAAAAATTGAATTGCATTTTGATCCAATACAAGTTCCGTGCCAACTACTGAAATTGAAATGTATTTTTGAAATTTATATATCCATGTCGTGAGAACACTGCGGAAACTTCGTTCGGCGAATTTTTAAAATAAATCTTTCTTAAGAGAAATGCTACAGTGAAAGCCAATGCATTTTTGTTTTAATTTATTACGTTTATTTCGTGTATCATAAAAAAAGTACAAAATTAAAATTTTTGTTCGATAATTTTTCTTTTAAATACGTTGCAGTAAACTTAAATTCACATGGTGTTTTCTTTTTAACTATGACGCATTTTAATAAAAAAGTAATAATTATTATGTTATATAATATAAAATTTGCTTCAAATAGGACTAATATTGTCTACAAATAAATTATGTTAAAAAATAAAAATAACAGCAACGTTTATGTAGAATAGATTGACCTTTGAGTGTGAACTAAAAGTATGAGCAGACTTTTGCCGCAACTAAATACGAGCTTTCGTGCTATTAAGTACAAATTTCGTTTGTTTTCACATTTTTGATTTTTAATACGAGCAGTCGAAATACTTAGAATGTGTGTACTCTTTGCGAGTTTCGAGATACAGCTTATTGTTTTAGAATATTTTATTCGAAAGTTCAACATAGATAGCGTGCAGAAAAGAACATTAAGCACTTTAAAGTAATAAGTATTTTATTATAAAATGAGTTTAGATTAAAATTAATTTTTTTTCTCATTAGAAAAAAGGACAAGTGAAAGTTCAATTTTTTATTATTTATTTCATAAAACTAATTAAAATTAAGCAATTAAAATTATATTGCATTCATTTAATTTTTTCAATATTTTATTTTGTTTAAAACGTTATTTTTAAATAATTGTAGTGGTCTATTTTATTTAGTAAAATTATAAAAAAAAAATTAAATTGTTTAAAAAAAATTATTTTAAATGCAGTTCTTTTCTTTACTTTACTATTTATGTTAGATGTTATATGGTGTTTTATTGCATAACTTACTGCTTAGAATAATAATAACTATTTAAAAAAATCATAAACTTAATACTATTTTAATTTTATTATTTTGTTTTTAACCTTATACTTATAATATTTCTTTATGTTTTATCTCTCAATCGTCCTTTTTTCCAAATAAATAATAAAAACTAAATTTTCGAAATATTTCGTATTCGTGCCAGAAGTTGAAAAAATTTAATTGTATTAAATTTTGTTCATGCAGTTTAACTTAATTCACTAGTGTTTTTAGACTATGTATTTCTTTTAATTTTTCATACTCTTTTTAAGCACAAAAAATTGATATACTTTTTTTCTGTTTGCTTTTGTTTCACAAACAACATTTTAAAATTTTATTTTTAATTATTTTGCATAATATTGCCCTCGTTTACATGCCGGCACCATAATGTTTCATTAACTTCATTTACTTCTGCGTGTTTTCATGGCTGCTCTCTGTTAAATAGTTCTTCGTTTCTTTTAATAATTTTCAATTCTATAGTTCTTCATAATTTTTTCGGCGGCAAGAATTGTAATACATCATTTGCAAAGGTGGTTTTATTTCGCATACAAATTCTGTTTCCTATTGAAACTTCTCTTCTTGTTGTTCCATTTAATAAAAATAATTAAAAAAAAAAATTACTCTGCCTAGAATTGACGTCCATGTCTGCCTGCAAAACCACTATCGTACAGCTTGCATAATGATTCTGATCTTGTATTTGGCACATTCGTCACGATGGTCGATGTGCCCGATGAGCCACTGTGTCCACCACCATAGCTGGAGGCAGTGCTGCGACCACCTTCATTAGCATAGGCGTTTTGCTTTCGGCGACGTTGATATAGATAAGTCCAGATTGAGATGACAGCCAATTGTGCTAGCAGGAATACTGTTGCGGCAACAATGAGACCTTTAAGTGGAAATTTAGAAACATTTTGATATCAGTAAAAAATTAAAAAGTTTTGTTTTATTATGAAAAATTTTTACATGGGTTTGGTTTTTATATAACAAATAATCCTGAAAATTGTGTCTTAATAATACACAAAACTATTCGAAAAATCTTTTCTCAGTAATGACGAAACCAGCAATAAATTAATATTTATGTGGGCGGCAAACGTGGCTGTATATCTATTTTGTCTATTTTTAATTTCAAACTGCATAGAGAAATAAATGTTGTCCAAATATGCCATCAAATGCGTCCCACAGCTACTGTGGGAGATTTTCGACCACAAATTCTACGAAAATTTCAAATGTTTATAGTGGGGTTCAGCAATGGTATCGCGTTCAACTGCCGTGTAATATTCGAAACAAAGGCTTAAGTATTTACTTCCACTTCTATCCAAGCAAGTTCTACCCAAGTTAGCTATTATTATGAAAATGAAAGAAAACTAAGAACGGCGAGTAGCACGGTCCTCAATTGTAAGAAAACTTCCACTCTAAACACCTCTTCTTTATTTCCCGCGATCATATCTGTAAAGATCTCTTTAATCTGAAAGAAATATATACAATCTTGCACGCACTGTGTAGAGTGAAAAATGGGCCTAGTAAAACTTTTTAACTTTTGTACATATCGTCATCATACAATAACAGAATTCATCCCCGAATCGAACTTCGGCAGTTGTCGAAATTGTCAATTTAATTTGATTAAATCTCACCATAAACGGCTATGACTATCATGTTCAATACCAGTATGTATCAGACCTCAAGTGTTGTTGTTGTTACAAATTAAAACGTAAATAAAACCAATTTTTCAGGACAATGACGCTAATGCCTTTTTGTACGATATTGTGAATTTTGATTTCTCTAAAGTTACAAAGACGTAACTCAAACGAATGTTCATACCATCACTTTTGTTAACGTTAACATTATCTGCATCACGTCGAAAGCACCACAGTAAACAAAACTTTAGGTTCTTGTGTTTCTCATCTTAAAACTACAATGCATTAAATTCAATTCTGCCTTAAGTAAATCACGTTTCTATTTTGTGCAACATAACTCACTTTCGGCATTTTTACCACAATTTGAATATACCATTTATCACTTTCTACAGTATCATCCATATATGTCAATAATTCTGCTGTATAATAGTAATTTTGTTAACTGTAATCATGAATGCCTGAACAAAGTTTACTTTCTCTTAATTTTTTCTATTATAATAAATTGCATTGCATTCTTTTTAACTTTCAAGCTAAGCACCTTCACCAATTCGGCACATAGTCTTCGGTTTTTGTTATGTTGCTTTAAAACTTTATCTCAAATCTAATATAAACGCTTAAATAATAACTGAAAACAATTACGTCAGTTCTTAACGCCTCATTGCACACCTTGGCAAAAAAAAAATGTTGGAAAAAATAGCCAAGACCCATGCGTTACTGTGCTACCTGTGCCTGCTGTACTGCACCCATGCGGTAACATGCTCTATAGCATTTACTCCATATACGATGTACAAGAACTTACCAATTGCATTAACACAGAATCCTTGTGCAGCATCGCCTGAAATGAAAACTGTTTCGTTGCTATCGTATCCGGTCGATTTGGTTTGTTGTTGCTGCTTATCGAAACCAAATTTGTCAGTGATCTGAATTGATTGCACCAACAGCATATCCTCTTGACTATTTTTGTTGGTTGTCTCACGACGTGAACGTCTGTTGCTGTTGCTGATGCCAGTGAATGTTGCTATAAAATAAAAGAATGAGAAAAAGGGTTTTAGAACTTAGCTACCAGAGTTTTATTTTAGGATAAGAAATCGCAGCAACAGCAGCTTTAATGACGCTTGGTTCGTGTGCGAGTACTATTGCTTACGTGCTATATGAAGCTAAAAAATAAACGTCATCATTACTGTCGAGACAAAAATATCAAGACACAGAAATTAGTTAAGCATGACCATGAAAACGTTTTCTTTTTCTTTTCAAAGCTATATTTGGTACAGGGTGATTTCCAAATACTTTTGTCTAAAATAAAATCACACTAAACAAAAATCGACCTAAGTACATTCGAGTTGATATACCTCAATCTAAAACTATAGTTGTATTACTTGAGAACAAACCAAAGTAAAGAAAAAATACAAAAGAACATAGTCCTCACTTAAGAGCAGAGATATCGACATTTACATAATTTGAAAACTTTTAGATCATATTTACATTTTGACAATTGCGTGCCATTATCATTTTTATAAGCAGCCGTTTATCAAACTTTAAATTAATTTACGCTACTTCAAAATAAACCAAAACATCCCTGGCACTTAAGCTCTAACATACATCCAAGCTAAGATAAGTGTCAAATTTTGACAAAATCGTTTGTCCTGTCGTATGAGCAACATTTATTTATTACGAATTACTTTGAACTTTCGTAATTTGTTTTTCGCTTCGTTTTGTATAACAAAATGTGCATATTATTTGATCTTCTCTACTTTCACACTTTTCCATTCAATTATTTTCTGGCAGATAATGATTTTATTCTCTTTGTACCTAAATTTGTTGAACACCCTGTTTACTCTGTTCTCAGCTTGTGCAAATAGAGTTGTCGTCCGATTCACTTAACCATTGCCCCATCAATTCCGCGCTAACAACGAGTTGGCTTTTCTTCTTATTGTTTACTTTGTTCCAACTCACCTGTTGCATTCAGCGACCTTCTCCTTCGTCCGTACGATATCAATGATTTCAGTTCTCCACTCATATCCTCTTGATCACATTGCACTGGTTCACATGATGGCATACATGGTGTAACCAAGGCACGGAATTGTACAACCTCTGACGATGGGAACTTGAATGCATCGAAGTGTGACAGTAGAATTTTACCTGACAACGAGCTCTTATAGATAGCACCCATAATAAAGTGATCCGTTGGACAACCGTTCGAGTCGATTAGCGTAATCTCTGCATTATCGGTACCGTCCATGGCAACAAGTTCACGTACGAATATCTCATAGGGACTTTGTTCATCGAGTATTTCGAATTTCAATGCCAAGGGATCACCGACCTCAGCAGAACGCATAACATCAGAACCATCACGTGAAGTGATCTTCATAATAACATTTGGTGAATCAACAATAACCTCTTCAGAGAGCGCCGGTTCAATGTCACCCTTAACGCCCAGATCAACTTCATTTGAAACTGACTTATTGGTTAAGTCATATTGACACGTTACAGCCAGACCCAAATCAGATGAAGTAACAATAGTATCGTGATGCTGTATAACAACATCGTTCATGTAACGACCTGAACCGCTTTGACGCACATTACATTCGAGCTCCTGATAACCCATACGTAGTTCGAATTCCAGTGAGCTCTTAACATCAAAGGCGCATGACTTAGGTGCACCCTTGGCATAGACTTTGCCATCAAAGAGTTTAGAGGTGCGTATGCGTGCAATCATATCTCCAGCACCGCATTCAATGGTTACGTTATAACATGACGAGAGTTCGTAGGTGGCAGCTTCTGGTACTTCTAAATAGGGATCTTGAACGTCAGAGAGTGTAGCACGGCTATGATGTGACAGACGGCAGACCATGTCACCGGTGTCACCAAAGTCGTAAGAGTGGCATCTAGAAAAGAAAAGAAGTAGTTAGGTGTCTCTTATTAAATGAATCAAAAAAAAGCTTGTGATAATTTTATCTGGCTAATTTACCACGTGAATTTACGTCCATCAACAACAAATGAATGAATGATAAAGTTAAATAACTATGACAGCTGGCTTACAACGGGAATACAAAACTAATTAACATATTTGCAAACACCGTTGCACCCACTTTCATCCGTGTTGTCCACGAATCCTGTGTTCTTTTTGCGGTTTATCACTTTGAAAGCAATTCAAAGTCAACTCAAGCAACTAACAACATTTACATTGCATACCGTAAATCGTGTGCTCAATTCAATATAAACGAACCCACAACTACCTGATTGCAACATTTTGTGTTATTGTTGCTGTTGCTGTTGTTGTTGCTGCTGCTGTTGTTGTTGTTGATGCTGTTGCTCAGCATTAAAGTGTACTCTCGGCTATCATTAGAAAACCATCAAACTAATCTTAACTGATGCGATGGACACAAGCTGAATACAAAAACAAAGCAAGACAGCAAAACAAAACGATGAAGCTGCGGCTACATTGTGGTTGCAACTTTCTACGACAAACTAACTGCCTAAATGACACTTAGAACATTGGCAACATTATGCGATCAGTGGAGTGCATTTATTGGCA
Organism: Meiosimyza decipiens; assembly: GCA_963680825.1. Lineage (NCBI taxonomy): Eukaryota > Metazoa > Arthropoda > Insecta > Diptera > Lauxaniidae > Meiosimyza > Meiosimyza decipiens. Next base: position 96,230,065 of record OY804259.1, on the reverse strand, counting down.
ACATCGTGATATATTTCCATCAATTGAGTTTAATACCAACTGACTGAAGAAATTTAAATCGCAGTATCAAACGCAACAGTAGCGCAGTTGTTGCCAGTGCTGTTGCAATAAACAGTGTTGCTGCCACTTGATGCCGCATGTCAAACAGTGACAAGCTAATATATTGGCATATACTCGTATGTATATGTATACTATACATATGGTAGTGAATTGCATTAAATGAACTTTTTTTGAGTTAATGCAGACAACAACAACAACAATATCAAAAGTTTATCTAATTATCACCAACAGATTTTATTTCCATTTTAAATTATGACACAGTGGATTCGATTTGACGATGACCAGGGGATGGGCGAAATTGCTACTTTTAAAGTAATTGCTACTCAAGGGCTGCAATGAAAAGTGCTTCTTTATTTCAAACTGACATAACGATTTTAGTGACATTTTTTTTAGTGAGACTACACTCCACTTTTGTGCTTTTAGCCCTCAAGTGATTTGGCTACTATTTTGATTCCTTAGTTAAGTTATTTCCAAAGTAATTGTGAGCTATAAGTGACCATCTACTACTTGCAATCCCAAAACGATTTTGCTTCCGTGATTTTGTCCCAATGTGATTTGATCTCATGGTGATTTTATTTGCCTTATGATTTTTCTTAACTTTACTTAACAGCTAATGCTAAAGTAGAATTTCAAAAAGGTCCAACATTTGAGGCCGGAATGGAACCTGAATAAATAAATTTTTTCTAATGGTTTTGGATGTGCTGAGTCTTAAAACGATCTTTCTATATCCCTGCAAAGAAAACCAAATTTCATCTCATTTTGAACCAATGTTCATTAGATGTGGCTTTAATTCTTATTTACTACGCCCTATTGCACAATTCCGCCCAACTGTTTTGAGCGATTTTTTTTTGTCACTATGTGTACCACGTTTTATGATAATTTTTTGGTCACGATTTCTGAGCTATCGCTGCGTTTTTGGCTATTCGGCACATTGAAAACCACAATAAAAATGTTTTAATTTCATTAGAGCTGATCTTTTTGAACTTTTTAATATCTTAAAATATTTGTATTGGGTAACTTGTCCACACCGTAGTCGAACATTGAAGGATATTCATTTTTTCTATAGTATTGAATTCATCCACTTAATCATCTTTCATTAAAAACAAAAAAATTGGCAAAAAATTCCTCTAAATACTGAAAAAAATGTTAAAACTATGTCAATTAATGTGCCTCTCTGTTCGCACTTTTGTCCCTTAACTTTTTTTTTCAAGTACCAATCATTGCTGCTTTAATTACTTAGCAATTTAACAGCTTGGCTCCAGAGCCAGGTAGCAAAGTTTTTATCAATTTATCTATAGTCTTGTCTATCCATAATTAAGTCATTAAATTTAGGGTCTATTTCTAGCATAATCTAAGTAAGGTCGCATCAAAGGCTTAGTCGGTAACCATGAAATCATTACTCTTGTGCATTATCATTCTAAACCGATGGGTAGCTTATCGCTAAATTGGTATCAACTTAAAACCTGTTGAAGAAATTTTATTTTTTTTTTTGCGCGTTGAATTCGCTGCTTACCTGTATGGTGAATTCAAGCACAAATCTCGACACTCATCAATGCTACCAACATCCTGATAAACTGAATCGACAGTCTTCAAAATTCTGCCAGACAAACGTTTGAATTCGCACAATTTATTTGGTTCTTCCGCGCAGTTGTTCTCTAGATAATCGATGCCATCGCTTGGCTGGAATGCACTTGTACCGGCCAAGGTAATACGATCCATTTCAGAGAGCTCACAATTATTGGTGGCACGATAATAGTTGGCAGATCTGGAATGAAGCAAAAACAAAAGAGAAGGAAAATTGTTAGCAAAAATATGAAAATTCGTGTTGTAGCGATTGCATTTAAATGTCAAACATTTCAATTGCAAAATTAAATTTTTCTATCTGCGTTTATTCTTAACGCTAAGGCTACCTGCTTAGGTGCAGTTATTGACTGGTTTTTTTTTTATAGGATTAATGCGGGAAATGCTTGTATGCACTTTGGTGCTTACGAAGTTTGTAGTTTCGAGTTGAGAAAAATATATGTTACGAACTAAATTGCACTTGAAAAAAATACTTTTCCTAAAAATGCGAACTTGCTTGGAACATCAGTTTTTTAAATTTATTCAGTGTCATTTCTTATGTAGTGACGCCAAATCTTTACGATACACAACAATTGATCCAGAGCATTTCTGAGTACACAGAAACTAAGTAGTAGTGGGGTTTTCGTTTTAAATTCAATTTTTATTTTTCCCATGCAGACTTTATTGTTCTTAGAATTATGGTTCCCCAAATAGTCTGTATTGTGTTTGATGTATTTGGCTGCATACAGTCATTAAATTAAAACGAAAATGTTCAAAAGTTTATTTTTGTATATTTGTAAATATTCCAAAGCCAATGGAGTCGTTGTTACAAGTACACGAAAATGATCAAATAAAGTTTTGAAAATGTAACCACATTGCTCTCAAAAACCAAACGCTTTAGAAAAAAATGAATACCAGATTCGCATTCAGCGTCCGAAATTGCACACAGAATGATGAAAAAAATAAACAAAAATAGATTAAAATATTGCTGCTTCAAACTTTACTGATCCTTGAACTGAATGGTTATTCCTAACATTTTTAAAGAAAATATATAATTGCTGTTTCTTTCATCAAAGTTTTCTATTTGAGTACCGTGTCATACGTTGTCAATAAAGATTAAAGTTAATTTTTCAATGTGCTGTAATTATGCATAAATCTTAATACCTACGGTAGCAGTACTCGGTTAACCACGTCCGATAAAATTGTCTAATATTTTAAAGTAAAAATTATTTAATTTTTTACTTGATTTAAAGTTTCCAGCTCAATAGCTAAGAAGTTCGGTTGCTACTGTAGCTAAAATCTTTAATATCATTTAGTGACTTAATTTTATTAGTCGCCATATTAAGTCCCATTTCTGTGTCAACCACTTGTACGCAATGAATTTTAAATTTCTAATTTAACTTCAAATGACTCAAAACCATCGAAAAAGATATATCCGATTTTCTAAAAAAATTATTTAAAATAACAACACAGAAAATGTACAGTTTCATTGCAGCTAGCATATTTTTGCTATAATTTTTAATAAAATGATGTCTAAATTTAGTTTTTATAAAACCAAGTACTGAGAAACTTATGCGCCTCTTTGTATATATTTTACGATGCCAGCTGTTTGCTGGATTAAGGTTTAAAGTGTTGCGTTTATAAAGCGTCCGCAGCGGCGCGAAAGGCGTACGGTAATAAAAGCTTATCGTGCATATAAATGAGCATGCAGAACGTGACAGATTGTGCTTATAAATATTGGCAACAGAAGCGTTAATAAAAAAACAGCAATTGATTTAAAAAAAACAACTGTTAATAACAAGATACGATTAACATTTTAATGTTGCAACTGGGCGAAGATTAATTTGTTAGATCGGGAACAGTAACTTAATTGCAAAAAAAGAACTGTTTTCTTTTTATTTTTGTACAGGAAAAACTTGTAAAATATGCAATTAAACAAACAAAGAATTCTATAAAAAAATGTGCTTGATTAATTTGAAAATTACGCTGTTGAGAAACTCACACGCGTACGAGTCAATTGTGTTGCTACAAGAAATAAATAAATTCAAAAATTTCAGCCCAGATATTAGAAATTAATAATGTTGTGGTTTAACTGTTGGGATACACAGTTAAATCACCTTTAGAGCTTTCAAAAGATATATCGTAATATTTCAGAGATCATTCTCGTGTGAAAGTGCAATTCTTTTTTGCAGTGCATAGCACAATGCTTGCTATTGGAATCAGCTTTTAAAATAATATAACATTTTCAACAATATCCACAAATTCAATTTAAGCTACGAATTCAGTGCTGCCAAACAAATTCAGGAATCGTATCAGCTTAATTGTCATACAAATAAACAAACAGCAGACCATGCTGCGAGAATGTAGGTGTAGAGAGGAATCGCCATAAGAACCAGGAAGTAGCGCAACTGCCTCAAAGGTGCTGCACTAGTGACATTCTTTTTCTTTTGTTGCAATTTATTCCATTCTGTTGTTGTTTTGGTTTCCAATAAAAGCAGAAATATTTGCGATATCATCAATTGGAAAAGTGTAGAAAGACACGACCACACGTGAAATCGAAATAATGTATAAACTTACAACTACAACTAACTAACAATATCGATATTTTCGTATTCTCAGAGGGAGCTTAGCAGCAGCGTTAACTAACTAACTAACTACCTTAACTAACTAACAAGCCTATTGTTAGCGCATTTTGCTTTGCGTAAAAATCCACTTGAACGAGTATTCGGTGCTACTAAAATAAACGAAATAATAAATAATTGACATAAATATAAATTTTTCGTATCAAATTGACTTTATATGGGAAAAGTAAGGATACCGCTTGCTGAAAAGCTCAGATGTGACTGAAACAAACAAAAAAAAAAACAGGAATGCCGGCTTTGAGAAAATATGCGAAAAATGTCCTTGGGTTTTGATCTTGAAAAAATTTGTGTTTATTAAGATAAACAAATTCTAATGATTTTTAAATTCCAAGATTGAATCAAGCTTAATTTATTGTAAAGGGTGTTTTTTTTAGAGGTTTGTTTTTCGAATAGAGATAAAACTGGCATTTTATGGTCAAATCTGGCAACTCTAATGTCATTTATGTTCAGTTTGGTTTGCCATTTCATCATGAACAGGTTGACAAAAGAACAACGCTTGCAAATCGTGCAAATTTATTTCGAAAATAATGGTTCAGTTCGCGAAGTTTACCGCAAGCTCCGTCCATTTTATGGTCGACATAATCGTCCATCAGAGCAATTAATTCGGTTAACCATCGATCGTTTTCGCACTACGTTTACTCTATGTGATAATACGCATCTGCAGAGACGTCGAACAGTGCGCACCGAAGAAACAATTGCCGCTGTAGAGCAAAATGTTGAAGAGGACCCGAATGAATCGATTCGCCACCGTGCACAGCAATTGGAGCTTTGTCCATCAACTTTATGGAAGATTTTGCGCAAATATCTTGGCTTGCGACCTTACAAGATCCAGCTTGTGCAAGAATTAAAGCCGCGAGACCATGCAATGCGTCGTGATTTTGGTGTATGGGCCGAAAATGAGATTGATCTCGATGCTGATTTTCATCGCAAAATTTTGTTCAGTGATGAGGCTCATTTTTGGTTGAATGGCTACGTCAACAAGCAAAATTGCCGCATTTGGAGTGAAGAGAATCCACATGAGACCCTTGAGACGCCATTACATCCACAAAAACTGACTGTTTGGTGTGCTCTATGGGCTGGTGGAGTCATTGGGCCATACTTCTTCCGAAATAATGCTGGAGAGTCAGTTACCGTTAATGGAGACCGGTATAGAGCCATGATAACCGACTATTTTGTTCCCGAATTGGATGGCATGAATGTGGATGAGTTGTGGTTCCAACAAGACGGCGCTACATGCCACACAGCGCACGTCACAATCGATTTATTGAAGGAAACATTCGATGAACGCATAATTTCGCGGAATGGACCTGTCAATTGGCCACCAAGATCGTGTGATTTGACACCATTGGATTATTTTCTTTGGGGATATGTGAAGTCGCTCGTCTACGCCAACAAACCAGAAACGTTAGGGGACTTGGAAGCCAACATTCGTGGCGTTATTGCCGACATACGGCCCCATATGCTCGAAAAAGTGGTTCAAAATTGGACCTGTAGAATTGGCTTTATTCGAGCCAGCCGCGGCGGCAACATGCCCGAAATCATATTTAAACATTAATGGCATAAAATTATCCTTCCAATAAAGCCAAATTGATGGACATTAAAACGATTTTCTTGTGTTTTATTTCAATTCGAAGCTCTATACCTCTAAACAAGACACCCTTTATATTTTTGTTTAAATGGAACGTGCATGAAGCCTTAAGGTTATTGGGGAAATTTGAATTTTTTGCTTAAATAAAAACAATACAAAAATATGCAATTTGTATTTTGCGAAGTTTCCTGTAGAAACTAATAATCGCAAAACATAAATATTTCAAGTTAAGAGAAAGCTCAATAAGTGTTCAAACTTTCCTTCAGACTTCCTAAACGGGCTCATATATCTTTCAACAACAGGCGATCGAGCATGTTTTCCACTTTTGTTTCTGCTTAACAGAATTTTATGACAAACAAAAGTTTATTGCTGGTAAATTGTAATATCTGGTGCCCGATATAGAATGCGTGATATTGAAAAATATTGGCATTCAAATGAGTTAACGTTTTTAAATATTCGAAAAAGCAGCCTATTATATTTCCTATTACTCAAAACAGGATTTATTTTCTCTCTTACTTTTTCTTCTCATTAAATTGAGACTAAAAGGCGTGACGCCCAATGTCATGTGCAAAAATGAGGCAAAGATTGAATGGATTCCTACAGTCTATACAGTGCAGCTTGAATGTTTTGAAATCTATTTCATTTTTCTAAAGAGTCAATCAATTTGTTAATTTTAAAGTAAAATACAAAAACTCGATAAGAACGAAGACGTCACTGCAGTTATAGTTCAGAGTAAATAAACATTTAACTCAATTCTTTCTATCAAATTAAATAATTCTTTCTAATCCACTGAACGTATTAATTCTGAAAATACTTGTAAAAATTTTATTTTCCGAAAGTACAACATAGTTTGTGTGCCATGATATCCCCTTGAAATATTTAATGGAGCAAAAGGAAAATACACTGCAAATGCCAAATAAATATTTTCACCTTTGGACGTTTCAGCAGCGTCAAAAGTTAACAACATTAAAACTCATCACAAAACCCTTTAGCAACTCAACTACAACATCAACAGTTTTTTATTTTTTCATTATCAACTCAACAGCAACAGCAGCCGATGTCAAAAATTGGTTTACAAGCAAAAGCAACAGCGATCGCAGCAGCAATTGAGTTGTCCAGTGCACTGAAATATCAACAAAAAAAAAAAAAAAAAAAATAATCGCCAACAATTGGTTTAGATGGATGATAATCACCGTTTGAGGTTAAAACAGCAACAACTCAACACAAATAGGATTTAAAAAGCCATAACGGCGCATTACTCACTTTCTGTTGCTATTGCTGCCTGCTGCTCAGTTTATTGTTGTTGTTGTATTTTTGAGTTAATGCAGAAAGGTTGCCAGCAAAATGCTAGCAATTTATAATAAAATTGTTAGTGTTAAATTGCAAAAAAAAATGGAAGGCATCAATTGAGTTTTCAGCGAAGGGAAGTTATTAGAAAATAAAGAATTTTTTATATAAAAATAAATTACAAAGGGAATGCATTAATAAAAAAATGAAATAACAAAAAACTTTAAAATGGAAAATGTTTGGTTTTTGTTTTCTTTAAGATAACAAATGTCAAAAGTGTCAATGAAAAAAAAAAAAAAAAAAAAAAAAAATACACAGTATTGCCGAAGATGATAAATTAACGAGACGATTCGATTCGATTAAGTCTTGTACTCGCTCAAAAAATTTAGTTCTTATAGAGCTATTCTTTATCTCTTGGTAACTTCATTTTTACTCAAAGAAATATACAACTTCATTGCCCTTCTTTGAGAAGGTGGTGGTTGTATTTTCTCTTTTTCCGAAATGATGACCATTCTGTTCTTGTGACCAATACAAAGAAAACAATCAATGATTTTGGGTTTGATTCAACGAAAATGTTTAAATTGAAAAAAAAACATTTTTGATTTGAATTCAAAAGGAATCAACATTGATATAAATTGATTTCATAAATGATTCAAAGTGATAAATTTTTAAAATAAATTTCGAATTCTGAAACTTTATCTTTTTTATAAAAAACTGTATACCAAAAAAAAAAATTTAAAATCCTTGTAATAATCCCTAAAAACCTTCAATGAAAAGCAAAAAATCGAATTTCCCTATTGGCAACATTCAATCAGTAATTGGCACTCGCACATGCAATTAAATAAATCATTTCAACGCAAACACCTTCAGCGAACGAGCAACCACACAACAACAACAGCAACATTGGTAATAACAATAACAGCAATTGCATATTTAATAACAACAACAATAAATTATGCTGTTGCTATTGCTGCTGCTGCTGTTCCTTTGATATACAAAATAAATATGATTTACAATTGGTGTTGAAATGATTTACCCTATGATTGCTGCTGGCAACCACACTAGCAACAACAATAACAGCCTGTCATGCTCGTAATCTTGTCTTGGTCAATAATTATGGTGGAAGAAAAAACAACAAAAATAAAAAGTAAACTAACACAAGCAATGAAATAATTTATTGATTTCATGTATCAATGACTGAGCTCAGTGAAAATCAAAATAGTCCTAGTCCACGTAGAAACTTTGCCTCAGGTCGCTTACATTTGTAAAAGGATCACAAAAGCAACGAAGTCGTAACTGAATGGTTCGCGCAACAGGTGTTGTGCGAGCCATTCGCGTTGATTACAAAGCGCACGCAATGACGTGGGGTTTTCCACACAAAGCAGCAATAAATTAAATGAAAAAAAAGTTTAAAAATTTAAACAAAATTCGTGGTGAAATACTACAATCTCATCGTACGCACTACTCTTTGAGCTGTTCTTGTTGTTGAGGGTGTGAATTTATTTTGATTCTTTCTTAAGTCGCATAAAAAAGCCGATAGGCTGAAGATGAAAAAAATTGCGAAAAATTTCGTAAAATTTGCCAGACATGTTAAATAAATAGCATGAAAGACTCAAAACGATGTTCTTCAGAAACAAAAGTCACCCAATAGTTTTAAGCTTTGCAAGAGAACAATTTCTTCAAGTGTGGGATATTTTTTCAAATGAATTTAGTTGAGAAGTTCTTGTGCGATTTTTGATTTGTGCTTTTGTTGGCCATTTTTGTTGTGCGTATCTATGAATTTTCGTTTTTTTTTTGTTCATTAATTTGTCCAATCTGCATTGATTTACTCTGTCGATCTGCTGTAAATTGTCACAGATTAACACTAAATGGTAACAGAAGCTCAGAAACAACAATAATTTTTGCAACAACTGTTTTGTTTACACCATTAAACTTAAATTTTTTCTTATCATTTTTGTTTCTTTTGCAAATTAAAACGCCCACTTTTCACTAAAGCTATAATTTCACGCTGCTTAAAAAAAGATCTCAGTTTGGTGGCCCGTGCATGTAGAACCAGTTGCCAACCAGTTAAAACTTAACTCGTACTTTCATGCCACGCAACATAACACAATATGCAATGCAACGCAATTCATTTGCTTAATTTGAGTCTTTTAAAAAGCGAAAAATTCAAAGAAAATTAAAAATTCTAAGAAAAATCATGATCTGGTGCACTGCACGGAGAAATCATTTTCCTGCTAAGTGCATAAAGGAAAAGGAAATGAGTTCCAATCAGAAGCTGTACCACAGTAACGCACTTCGTGTGAGAAATACTAGGAAACATAAAGGAATGCACGAAGTACGATTTCGAGTGGTATGAAAAATGTCAATTAAGTTTTGTTACAAAAAATAGATTTTATGGAGCTCTCTTAAGGATAATTACTACTGGTTTAACTAAGGAAACTTGAAATTATTAAGAAACTTTTTCGAATATATATTTTTCTAAATATTCAAAAATTTTTAAAAATATTTTAATCGATTTAACCTGGCATTGATGGTATATATTTCATCTACAAACACATTAACAGGTAAATTTAGTTACTCGCACGTAGTAATCTGTAAAAAGAGCATTCTAAATTCTATACGTTTTTTTAACACCACCCTAACAAACAAAAAAAAAAAAAATGCAACACCGCATGACGCACGCTAGCCTTCAACTACAACGCCAAATGTCTGACGGTCAGTCGGTAGCCAAAACGATAAACATCCTAGCGAAACGAAATAAATGACTTGCAATCTAATCTAATTAAGCTACAGCAACATCAAAAATAACAGCAACAACAACAGCAGCAGAAGCAACAGCAACAATCAGAACGGATATTCATATTAGGTACAGCCGCAATGGATTGAAGTTGCAGACGCAGCTGTTGCAAGTTGCGCATGCGTAACTCATTAAATACAGCTTTAGCGCCAATCTAACGTGTTTAGGAGCAGCATATCGCGCAAAAAACCCACATGCAGCGATAGACAGACCGACAGGATAGACAATCAAATAGACAGAAGGCACACACCAGTTAGATAGATAGAGCATCAATTGTACATACAATCGCAGCGCCGCTGCAACTACTGATGGTGCGCGTTGAAATTTTTGATTGTTTTCTTAATAAAAATGGCATGCGAGCTAATGCTGCTACGATTTTGATTGCATGCAATCGACAGCAGCAGCAGCAGCAGCAGCAGCTAGCAACATTTTGTTTCAATTTAAAGTTAGAATTTCTTTCTAATTTTTCTACATTGCGTGTGTTCGGTTTTCGTGCATCATGTTGCCACTTCTTAGTGGTTTGCAACTGGCGTTTGATTTGTGCGCATGCGCCACTAAGTCAAACGCAACGTTATAATTTCATCATGTTAGTGCTTAAGCTGCAAAAGCAACAGCAACAGCAACAGCAACAGAAACAGCGGCAACATGCTGGCGACGTTTGTCCGTTACATGCAGCATCTATTTGCTGTCTAATACTTTGGGTTCTATTTTTCTTTTTTGTGCGCTGGTCAATAATTTCGCTAATTTTTCGCAAACAGTAAATGGGAGGGCGCCTTTATTGCAGCAAAATTTCATATTTGTTGCACTTGCGCACGAGAAAAAACGTTTTTAATGAATTATAATTAAAGCTGTTTTCAATGTATGCGCTGCGACTGAAACGCAGCTTCGGCTGTGTTACCTTGTTGCGTGTGAAACCGAGGAAGTTGGTTGGAAAAGCTTACACGAATAATGCGGTATTAACGAAAGCAGACAAGAAAGAGTTTAATAGACTTGCAAAAGCAAAAACTAACTCTCAAAATTGCTAAGTCTAAAGAAACAACTTAATCCATACTTTTAATTATGATTAAGATAAAGTGCTTGACACATATTGGTGTCCCACTATTCCAAAGCAAGAATTTTGATTTGTGCATATTCCGTAATGAGGTTTCATTAGAAACAATGAGTCGCTATGCTTTTTTTTGTTCTTTTCGTTCTCTTTGAGTGCGTCCGTTTTTAGCTTGAGCTAAATAGCTAAAAAGGCTAAGAGCTGTAGTAGCTAAACTTGGTTATACATAATTACTCCTTGAATTCCATTAAGAGTCTTAAAGTATTCAAAAGTATTGAAAAAATCCGAAATAGTTGAAAAGTGTTTAGTAACATCCGACAAGTCGCCGATTATCAAAATCTATCGAATAGACGGTAAAAGTATCGAAATACATCGATAAATTCCAAAAGCATCAAAAGAGAAAAATCAATAAACAAAATATCGATTAACAAAAAAACATTGCTTTTAGACAAAATTGGCCTATCCTTTTTTTGTAAATTGTAACATTCTTGTACCGGTTGGCAACCTTCATAATACCGTTGCCAAATGATTATTTGTGTCAACCAAAACTTTCTCATGCCCCCAAGTAAATATGTACTCCACACATTTACTTCCAATTTATGATGTAGTGATTTACAGAAAATTTTTTAATGTCAACCAAATATATTTTGAGCTTTCTATAAAAAATTTAAGTTTAGTGCGTTGTAGAAAAAGTTTACTTTATGTTAAAAACCAAGTAATAAAGCGAAACTTAGACGTTCACAGTCTTCGTGCTTTACTAACAAAATTTCGATTATTTTGCCATATATTTTATGCACTCGGTCAATTAATAGATGAGTATTGCGAACTACTGTACACTACATTTTCAAAATGAAATGAAGAGTCACTGTGCTCGACCCAAACAATTTCGAAAACTGTTGATTAAAAAGAAAGCCCAAAATCCGCATATATCGGTTTTTAATTTAACATTTTGCTCGTTTCATATTGCAATGGTAAGGTTCTGAACCAGTTTACAGTTATTGTTTTATTAAAATATTGCTAAGACAAAAAAAAATTCCGACAATTTCAATTTTGAAAGTAACGCCTCCTTTTTTCCGCTTCAGTTTTTTCAACTTTCATTCGCTGCAAATCGTTAAAAAATCACATAAAAGCTGCAAAAAAATTAGTGGCTTTGATCACGTTTTTAAGATTATCACAGTTGCAGCCTCCAAAAAAATTTTAAGAAACCGAAAAGTCAAAACAATAAAATAGGGTAGAAAACTGAAAAAAAATAACAGGAAAATAAGAAAAACTCAAAACAAGAATGCAGTTACCGAAACACATAATCAAAAGAATGGCAAAAAAAGCCCAAAGAGTTCGCAATTACGTAACTTTTAAGGAACGGTAAAGGAAGCAAACAGCATTTAAAGGTGAAGGCATTTTCTGTAAAAAAAATGAAGTTCTTTGAAGCAGGTTGCCAAAATGCGAGCCACATAATATGAAATAAAAGCCCATATTACTGCCGTCTGTCTGCTTGTTTGCGTCTGATTTTCAAAAGCAGCAAACAGAAATTATGCGCGCATTAATTTATGTTTTTAAAACATGTTTGAGTTTTGAAAAATGCTGCTGGATGCTGCATACAAAAACTGGCTTAAGCATCAAAATCAGTTACAGGCTTTAACAAGAGTGTAGACTTTTAGTTTCGCGCGCAGACATGAGTCTTAAGCGCACACAATTGACTGGCATTGAAATAAATATGTGGATGAAATAGCAGGCAGGTTCAATGCACGTTTTTGGCAAATTACGAATTGTTGTACTGCAAGAAATCTTAAACTTTGTGTCGCTCTTGAAGAAAAAAAACTTTAATTGACTTCGTCAAAAGGAAGTTTAAAAAATACTTAACGACCATTTTGCTTAAATGAAGAAATCACTTTTTATGTGGGAATGCTTTTAAAAAGCGTTGATTTACCATTGAGCATTGTGATAATATGGGCTTATTGAAAACAATTGGTTTTTATGGTACTAATTTTTAAAGCACAGACGTACATTAAGTGCATACTTTGGTTGCATACTCTTTGAATGCGTATTTCTTGGGTGCGTACTCTTTGGGAACGTACTTGCTTACTCCTGCAATGCATACTCTTGAGATGCGTATTCTTAGGTTGCATGCTTTAAGACTGCGTGCTTTTAGGATACATACTCTAAGCACGCGTACTCTTTGTTTTTAAATTCAAATGTTGTACATTCACGAATTTTGTTTCACTATAGGTTTTGCTTTTTTTTTATTGATATCTTAAAATATCAAACAATGTAAAAATCATTTTTTTTTTAAGTTTAATAAAAATGCAAAAAGCTTACAAAAATGTTGATCTAACAATTAAAAGACTTCCTTATCCTCCTAATAAACAAAACAAAAGACATAAATCAAATTAAAAACGCCATCCAATCAAGCAACTGTTGCACGAAATATTTCACCTAACATGCCAAGCGGCGCGCTGTTAGCATCACTAAAAAACCAACAATAACAACAACAACACGTCATCTATTCGTGCTACAGGCAGCACTTTATGTGCTATGTACAAAAACAAACATTTCCCTGACAAAAGCTTAATTGAATTTTAATTGAAATTCTGATAAATTTCGCGTAATCTACAAGAAAAATCAACGTAATTGCGCCACCCACAAGCCAATAATAGCAACAACAACAGCAACTACAATTGAGCCGAGCAGCAACCAGCCAAATAACATCTGACTTGGCCAATAAAAACACAATTAGGGGCACAACAAAAATGTACCGAACAATCAAATTGAAAACCCACCCGTAATCCTAAGACATGGCAGTAAGTTTCCAACCCAAACCCTTTTTCTTCTAACAAGAAATCAATTTTGGAAGTTTTTAGTTGTACTAAAAAAAACACTTCCTACAAAAATGTTCTACCGACAGCAACAGCAACAGCAGCAGCAGCAACAACAGTAAAAGCACTTAGTACAATCTTTAATGCAAGGAGGACTGCCATGTGACAACAACAACAAAATTGTGTATTACAACGACAACAGCGATGATTGTCAATTTTCGAATGTCACGTTTTTTCGCACGAAACTTTTGTCATTCTTGATAGCAAACCAATTTACGATTGAAATTACGTTGGTAGAGTTAGTTCATTGTGCTCAAAAGTAAAAAAAAGAAAACACAAAAAAATTTCTCAAAGTAGAAAATAAAAGACTTTTATCGTTTATTTACTCCCTTTTTTAAAAAATTAATTTAAAAAACAAAATTGACTTGACATAATATTTTGCACACCATGACGCATGATTAACATTGATTCCATTGAGTTTTGTAAATTAAAAGTTTGTATTTTGTAAAAAAAAAATTATTAGCAACAAAACCTGAGAGAAAGTATTACATTTCGGTCAGCATAGTAAAAAACCGAAAGAAATATTGTGTGAAAATTTTAATTTGAAACAACAAACAATAATATCCATTGTGTCAGATAATTCCAAAACAAATCCGGCCTGAATTTCGTTCGATCATAAAATTATAGCATATTGCCGCTACATCTGGCCAACCCAGTATAATCTTATTTTAAACCTTTGTCGAGGTCTAGATTTTTGATAATTTTTTGAAGTACAGGAACACGCCTCACAACTTTTTTTCTCAAGATCGATGTCATTTATAATTCATATTTTGCTTTCGTTTTAATAACTATTGCATGATCTATGTAAAATTCAGTTTTGAAATTTGGCCGCTTGTAAGGATGGTCACTATTGGACAAAAAACAAAAGTCACTTTTTTTGAAAAACGTTTTCAGTAGATCATTTTTTTTTGCACAGCATCTCTTATGAGTAACATTTATTAAATTAAGAGTTTATAAACAAAAACCTTATTGTCTCAGGTTCGATTTAATTACCAAATAAATTGTGATTTACAAAACATTAAAGTATAAAGTGTGGCCGCGCATAAGAAAGGTCAATATTTACGAAATTTTATAATAAATCAATTTGAAGTGCTTGCAGGTATTTATTTTTTCTTGCACGCTGTTGTGAACTAATTAAATTAAATTTTTATCAAATTATACAAATAAAGCAACAATTTGCTTTAAAATTAAATTTTGTTTGCTCTATGAATTATTTAAATTGATGTTACCAGCAAAACATTAATGTAATTTTTATGCAGCAACATGAGGAAGTAAAGTTGCTACCGCAGTTACCATCATTATTATCGTCATCATTCAAGCACATTCAAACTAATTACATGAATTTCAGCGACCACAAAACTATAGCCGCTACTAATATCACCACAACTGGAGCAAAAGCAACATTAGCAGCAGCAATAGCAGTAGCAACAGTAATCAAAACAAGAATCTAACGAAAGAAAATAATTTCACCAAGTAACAATTGCGCAGCCGCAAAATTTTTGCAGCATTCTTGCATAATAATGTGTTGTGTATTAATACATTGGTGTGAGTTTGTGGTGGAAAAATGCTCAGTGCTGCTGCTAATTAGAATTTCATTTAATGTTGCTGTTGTCTTATTTTTTTTTTGTTGTTGCTGCTTCCAGAATATGCGTTTGCTATTGCAATAGCAATTGCAACACTTTGTATTCTAATTATGTTTTGTGAAGCGACCCTTGAAGGCACAATGCAGACACACACGTTGCAGGCTACATGTTGCTGAAGCCCCAGTAGGAAAATTTATATGGAACGATAAATAATAATCTTAATTTCGCGACATTTCCTAGAATTACTTCATATTTTCTTAAGTGCATATGTTACAATATTTGAGCTGACGTTGTAATGAGAATCTATTTTTCCAACGGGGTTGCTATTGCAGTTCTAAGCTTGAATTATTTTAATTAATAATACCTATAACATTTTTTTCCTGCTACTTTTGCCTTTTATGTGCACAGAAGACTGTTATTTGAGCAACACTTGCATTGCTAGCAACATCAACATCAACAGCAACAATATGCTGTTAAACTTGTTGTAGGTGCCATATAGCGGCCGTAGCGACTAAAATATCAACAGCGGCAAATGTTAAAGGCGCGAAAATTATGCCCGCATATGGTCATTAGTTTAAATTAGTTGCTGCTTTTGCTATTGCCTGTGTGCAGTAAATGTTGCTTGTGCGTTTTTTTTTCGTATTACAGCAGCAGCAACTTTAAGTCATTGCGTTTAATAGCGTTCTTTTGTGTGTAGAATTTTGCTGTTATTGGTGGGTGCATGAAGACTGCCATCAACAACGCTGCAGATGACTTCCTTATGGCGCTAAATTTATAATGTCAGACCAACACTTTGAGATCTATTTGTAAGGCTCTTAAGATTAATGATGTTATTTATTTTTGAAAGAATCTTACATTGTATGCGTGTTATGAAGCGTGCAAGATTAATATATTTAAATTTAGAATTTAGAATAACCTCATTGTCAATTATTAGTGTCCATTTAAATAGGCGAAGGCGATTATGCCTAGCTAGCTTACCTAGAAATATTTTTCAGTCATCATTTCTAACCCTACTTGAGATATCACTAAATTGAACGTTTAACTAATCTTTTCGGACTGAAATCTCGGAATCCTTAATTATTTCAATGACTTTTTTTCATTTATTGTTCAATAAAGCATGTGTAAGAAACCAATAACAAAAAAATACATCAGGTCAAACCATGGTTTCGACTCCAGATGTACAATCATCCTCAGCGACCTAAAGCTAATAAAGTGCAAATCTCGTAGCTTGCTTCAATTAAGCATTACCATGGACTTCTTAAGAAACATAGCAGGAAACAAAACAAGGCACTTAGAATTTCCTTGCAATCAATGTCACACTACTCTTTCGGGTCACTGAAGATGACTCTAGAGCGAGAAACGAGACCATAATTTTGCTTGGTGGTTGCTGATAATGCTATATTTGGTGCATATTCTCCTTTTCTGTGTGGGTGTTTAACACATACTGTGGTAAACAGTAAGCTCAATCCAAGAAAATCCTAGTTGTTCCTTACAGATTTTTTCTACTAAGTATTTTCAAATATTACCTCATAAATGATCGCCTCTGGATCTTGTGCAATATTACACACTTCTGAAAGTATTTTTCATAATTTGTTCTTCCATCTTGGTCGATTATTCAGTTATATTTTCATAAATGATCCAGAGATCTTTTTTTTTTAAAACCGCAATGCCAGTCGCAACTATTTTTTTTCGTAATAAGAGATGTTGTACATTGTCAGAAACTAATCTATCTGTTGATACTCTAATGCAACAAAATTTATTGCTGCTACTGAAAAAATCACTAACAAATTTTGCGCAAAACAAAAAAACAACAGCCGAGTCAACTGCAGTAACAACATTAAACAACCAACATGGTCATAGGTACAAGAACACACCAACAACAACAGCAGCAGCAGCAGCAACAAACAAAGAAAACAGTTATGCTTGTTATTATTACAATAGAACAAAGCAACAACAACAGCAACATCAAGAACAAAAAGGCAGCATTATTACCTGATTTGGTAGCAAACGCGTTGGTGGTGTTGCTCCTGCTGCTGCTATGTTGCTATGTTGCAGTTACTATTTGGCATGGCGCATAAACCGCTGGCATTTTGTGGCAAAACAATCCATGCCAATTTTACTACGACGAACGTTAGCCTTGTTGGCCTATATTAACTAACTGACGCAGCAACTGCGACCGCAAACTGCAACTTTCCAAATTGTTAACGTAAAATTTTGCTGATTGTGATTTTTTCTTTTGCTGCACATTGCACTTTTTTTCCATATGAATACTTTTATCCAAAGCTTACAACTCTGATGAGGTGTTTAATGATAACTGTATGTGGTGGTGATGTTGCTGGTGTATGTTGTTGGTATTATGCTTATCTGCGCACAATCATTAACTTTTGGGATGCAGCAGCAGCCGCAAATTTTTTTCTTTTTTCTTTGCGAAATGAAATAAATTAGATTTACAGATTTATATCGTAATTTTGCACACATTTGTTGTTGTGATTATTGTAGTAATAGCTGTATGTTGTTGATGCTGCTGCTGCTGCTGTTGCTCGAAAAGCAATTTGATTGAATTTACTGCAGTTAGAAGTTGGCTCGTTGGCAGTAGCATTATACTAAAATGCATAAAATCTAATTTCGCCATGCTCGTATAATTTGCCAAGCAATAAAGGCATAATTTGTGGAATTAACAGGTTATTGAATTGCTAGGTTGAAAGGTGCTCACTTGGTCTTTTCTTGATCCTTAATCGGGCAGAATGACGATATGTGGGAATGCAAGTATAATATGGCAATAGCAGAGCTAGTGAGTGTTGGCATTAGTGGTATTGAGGTGAATGAGTTGTGATGTTTAACAACTGTACAGAATTTTAGTTTTTTATTGTGAATTGAATTTATTTAATATCATTAAAATAAATGAGTTCAGAAAAAAGTAATCAAAATATTAATATTAATTTTTACGTAACTGATTTTGTTCAGCGTTAAAACCAAGAATTTTTTTTAAGTGATTTAAGGTGAATTTGTGAAATATTTGCCGTAAGAACTTGTTAATTTGAATGAGTCTGATTTTCTTAAAAAATAAGGACTTTTAGGCAAAAACAATTTTTTTTTTAAATAAAATGAAAAATTTTTTCTTTAACTATATCTTTCTAAAAAACTACCGAACCGCTTTCGACAAAACCCTTAACTATGTTATGATTAAGCTCTAATCTACAATAATGCGATTTTCTAACAAAATTTTACATTTAGATGTTAAAACTAATTGATTTTTATGAAGTTTTGAAATAAAAGTTGCTCATACGCAGTGCTAGCTCAATCAAAATTGATTCAACTGCAGATGTCATTTCATTTGATTTATGAAATCAAGAAACCGAATTAAATTTGAGAAAACTTGAAATTTTTTTTTTACGGACTTAACTGATGAGTTACGATGATACTGATGAGTTACGAATACAGCACAGAATACGTAAAAGTTTCTTAAAACAAGAAAAAATTTCTTCGGTCATTTTCCGATTTTTCTGACATTTGATATGTGTCGCTTAATATGTCAGCTTGAGGAAAACATTGTATGGGTTGGGCATTTTTGAATCAAAATGTACAAAATGCAGACTTGCCACAACGTGTAAACCGTAAACATTTCATAGGGTGCTGACTATATGGCTACACGCATATGTTAAAAATGACCTTGTAACTCCTTTTGAAAGACAAAATCTTTACAGATTGCAATTTTACTCTAAGAAATACTTTACATCTATGTTGTGATATGCGAATATGTATGTATGTATGACATATACTTAAAGTGTAGCTACGCAAAAAATCTTCAGGTTCTGTACCAAATTGTTAGTTTTAATTTAAATTTTTCATCATCTCCCGCTATTTGAAGTTTCTACTCCTATACCACTGGCAATATTGCTGCAGCATAACATCAGCAATATATCAAATAAATTGGTTATCAAATTACAGCATTTTAATTTTTCAACATCTAACAATGTACACGATACACCTCTTTTATGCCTCAACTTTATGCAGTTGCTGTCAATAAATTCCCTTGTCTTGTCGTAAAAACTCCTGCAAGGACCCCACTACAAACCCTTCTAGACCAAAAATGTAAAAAATTTCCTGCTTGAAAAATCTCTTCGCTTTTTGCAGCGTGAGAGTTTCTAAATGTTGTAACAAACTTCCACCAGCAGCTGGCTGTCACTGTTGCTTGTTGTAAAAACTTTTAAACGAGCAACACTTGCCACAGTCCATTGCTGTCGTCGTCGTCATCGTAGTACCGCATAATAATTTTGCGTTTATGTCACAATCAAATCCCCTTGCCAGTACTCAGTGGCATTAAAAATAAGCCCTCTACTGCTGCTGCTGCATCATCTGCGTAGTAGCAACTTTCCTGGAATCTAACATAAGCACTGAGGCGAACTCTAGTAACTTAACTGTCATTCAAATCATAAAATGCACTACACACTATGCCACGCCATGTCAGCAACAGAATATACAAAAATCGCTCCAAGTTATGAATTTTTGTATCGCTGTCTAACAAGGAGTGTTACCTAAAAAAAAACGCTGCTATTTGGAGCATCAATGTGTTCACATTTGTCCGTCCATATGCATTGCATAATATTTAACTTAAGACTCGATTCCGCGCTAAGATGTGATTAAGGTATTACAACAATATTTTACCATTTTCCTCATTGTAACATTTTGTTGCAAGAGCAACAATTAAAAACGTGTTTATGTTTTGTGAGTTTGGCTTTTAATAAAAAATTAGGAAAAGTGAAAGTGTATTAAAAGTGCCATTACAGCTTAACGCCAACATGTTAATGTTAATTAATTTTTTTGTCAGACTTCTTTTTTCAGCCAACGCTGCTGCTGAGCTGACATAACGACAAAATGGGCTGCACCAACGATTTGAATTGAATAAATAATTATTTTTACCCAACTGATCTCCGTTAAAGGTGTTTGCTCAGGTGAGATTTGTTGTTTGCTCTTCAATTGAATTTCAGTTAGCAACATAGCTTTGTGTAAAAACTCTAGCCACGGGCTATTGTCGAAATTTCATGTCTTCTATGTCTGTTTTTAGCTATCAAGTAGCAGGACCTTGTCATTTAAAAATGCCATGCTGTATTTACCGCAAGCTGTCCGTTACCTATTGCAATTAAGTTTTAACTGACGACCTTCACCCCTGCGAGCACACTGGTGATTGTTGTTTTCATAAATATAATGCTTTTAACAATCACCTCAACAAATTTTAGTCGGAAAGTTTTAACATGATATTGCGTTAGTGGCCAGTTCACCTTTTTTTTTGCTATAAAATTGTGTTAATTACCCAATAAAATTGAGAAAATGACGGTCTACTGCTAAAATTTCTTTGCAATACACAAAAATAGATCTCATACAATAATTTACAATCAACAGGAACAACTTGCAACTTCGAATATCAAGTACCATGTCAAGCAATTTCATTTAACATGCTGCGTCGTCTGCTTTATCGTATGTTATGTTGCTGCAACATCATCAGATGACAACATTTTTGCAGACGACGTACGCCTATTACGCGAAAACTTGTTACCTGTTACGTTGAATGATACGTTTAGTGGATGACCTTTAACTAACGGTTAAAAATGATGTGGTATGTTGTCATTGCCTGGCTTATCTTGAGCAATACTCAGCCAGTCTGCATGTTTTGTGCTTGATTCTATTAAGCTGCATGTCTACTTATTTGTTTTATTTGTTTTTCTCTTATTTGCATCTGTTGTACCCTCTTTCTTTCTCTCGTCAAGTTCCTTACACTATCATGTCACACTTAATAGGAATTATCTTCTCTATCCGAGTGTCTCTCAAATTCAATGTCTAGTCGTACGGTGGAATTCTACATACATAAATTTCTTAAAATCATAACATGTCGTATGATAAACATTTAATATCTGTCAGTTTCTATGTGAAATCACAATTTTAACTTTGAATTTTTAAAGTCCGATGTTACGCAGATTGTGCAGAGCTAATATCTTTTCTATGAAAATAATTAATCTATAGGAAAATATAAGTTTGATGTGTGGCTGTTAAAAAGATTCGTGCTTTATTGCTTATTAAATACTGAACCGAAAATCATCAAAAAAGCTACGAACTTTCTAAGTAATGTGAAAAATGGTATTCAACATAATTTTGTCTCACATTTTCTGATGAACGATATATAAAAAAGACAATTTTTTTACTAACTTAACCATACATTTGGTTAAGGCTAAGTAACTAGGCCTTAAATTAAACAAAGTAACGATTGATTTTGCTTAAGTCGACAAGTTAAGTGTTTCCTTTCATACTTGCGTCGCTTTTATAAGAAAATAACATAAGTTAAATGACTTGAATGAAAACCATAAAAATTAATTTTATTTCATTTAAACCAATTGTTTCAATGCACTTAGGCACCTTTCATTTTAGCTTAATAAACTTAGTCAAATTTTGAACATAAATGAGTGGATTGAAGCGACATCAAAATTCATTATTTGTTTTGTTGATTAATTTTAAACATAAACAGTAAAAATTAAGTATTTGCAAAAATGCTGCTTGCATTCTTGATCTTATTCCGTCATTTCATGCAAGCAACGTTTGGTCTTTTAGAAAAAAACAAATTTAGTCTCATATAACTCATGAAATTTCCACTGTATGTACGTAGCTACACTCTTAAACTGTTCTGCTTGTTATAGATTATAGAAGTTTTGCTAAGCGTCGTCATTGTCGCTGACGCTGATTGTTCGCCGTTTGGTATTACGTTCGTATACCTTGCTATGCTCTGCTTTTTTGCATACAACGGGAAGTAGGCTTTTTACTGCAGTTACCCAAAGTAGTCGTATCTTGTCATCTTTGCTTTGGTTTTTGACTTATAGTTTTTGTAAACATTTTTTTTTACAAATATTTTGCATAACATTAAAGATTTTCTGCTACAAACTGTATGTTTGATGTTGCATTTTTTTTTATTTTTTATGTTTCTTTGATATTAAAAGATCGCAAGCTTTGACTTTTCTTTTTTGCGATTTTTATTTTCTTATACTCCCTAACATTTTGCTGTCAGTTAGTATTCGTTTTAACTGTCAATTGTGTTTAGTTTTTCTGTTTCCTTTTTTTTCTATTTGCATTTCTTTAATTAGATACACTCGTACTCTCCGTATTAGCAGCATAATGTTTTCTTCCGCACTGAAGTAGCTGAACTCTTGAGTATCGAGATATCTCGTTACCAACGCTACTTAAGAACTGTTTAGTGTTTTTGCCATCTCTTTTTTTATTGAGTATTCTGCATAGATGTTTATTGAATTATGATGAACCGTTTTGGTGTGGTTTTTCTTGAATTTTTTTATGCTTTTATCTCTTGTATCATATGGTTTGTAATGAATGTGCATACGTGTATGTTCAGTTCCATCGTCACATCTATCTCTTTTCTGTGATATTAACAAGACTTTAACAAGCTGTATAAATAGTAGATGTTTTCTTTTAGCTTCTTGCGAGATATGCCCGTATGCAAAACTTGTTTGCATGTCTTTTATCATGGCATTTGCTGTTTATTGGCTTAGCTATGGCATTTAATTTTTTGAGTTTTTGTACTACCATAATGGGTTATAGTACTTGCTTACAAAAAAAAATTTTCTTTTCTTCTTAGCTTGTTGCCTTTGAGCTTAAAAGTTATGGTTTTAAGTTATAAAATAAAGCACAGGATACATTTATCCTTGTTAGTTATGCATGATAAATGAGTTTATTAGCTCGTGTATTTGCTATGCAAGCTAAAGTAATGGGTTTTACTTAATTGGTTTTCGCTATTGATTGATGATTTGCATTAGGTGGTAAAGTGTGAAGATCAGCTCAATACGCAATATGTAAATGTAAAAATACCCCTTCATATTATGTGGCTTTTGGTTTGAAATGAGTTTTTACCATAGTTACGTTTTTAAAAGAAAATCCTACAAAAAAGGCATAAAATTTGACCAAAAATAACAAATTTTTATTGTGCTCTCTTATAAGTCTTCTGTAAAGTAACACATGCAGCAATAAAACTTCCTAAAACAAAAAAAAATTAAATATTTTTTGTTGTTACTGTTCTTTTAAAAAAAATCTCATCCACAAATCAAGTTTATCCGGTAAATTTTATTATTTCTTTTAGTGAATTACTCAACGCTTCAATATAAATTGGTTTTTGCTGTTCTGTTTACTGTCATTAAACGCAGTTTAAACTGTTATTTTTCTAGCGCTATACTTTCTCAAATACGAGTATATAGTAGTACAAACACCACATTAAATCAATCAATCAATATCAATTTTAAAGCAAAGCAATACCAGCGTTTGTTGTTTAGCAAAAGTTGCAGTAGTTACTGCATGCTGCAACGTTGAAAACATTACACAGTTCTGATTGCTGTTATTGCTTTGCGTTTTCCGCTGCCACAAAACTATTGCGTATTTGAAACTATGTTGTTTTTCTAACTGCATTTTATTGTTGTGCAGCATATACTTTTTGATAGAACAGAAAACTGTTACGAAGCCACAATATAATTTTTCTTATTTTTTGAAATATGTAGCTATGCGTAAAATTGCTATAATTTAGCTATTTGTGTGCAGCCATCAACCATTTTTTATATATCTGCACAGTACTTTAAATAGAAGAAAAATGCTGCCAAAAATGTATTCTTAACTACATCGATATAATTTCCTTTTTTATTCAAAGTTTATTCTGTCGTATGAGTAACATTTACTTATTATATTTCTAATGCTAACATTTTCTTAGTTGCTTGCTTTTTCGGAGCGAACCATCTGGGACTGCGACATTTGTTCTCTCTTGTAAGAATTTTCATAGATTTTTTGAGAGCTAACCAAATATTTTGCTAATTTAGCTACGGCCCAAGAATTTTCTTTAGTAAACAAAAGACTTCAGACCGAAACTTGAAAAGCTGTTTTGTTTTTGTTACAACTTAACGTAAAAGTAATAGATCAGTTTTATTTTAAATAATTCAAAGATTTTATGCTAAATAATTAGACCTAACTTTTTTATAATTTTATCTCTCTTTCATCACGTAACGTGTTATGCAAACAGGCAAACATTGCAGCTTGCAATATGCATTAAAAGTTGTATTAAAATAATGCCTGCTGCAAAAATGGTCAGAGCAGCAACTACTTGTAATGTAGACACTTTGCTATTATAATGTCTTAATCACAGGAAATCTTACGGTTTTCAAAGCTAATACTAATTTTTAATACTGCTGCAGCAGAATGCATACGCAACTCCACAATGCGCATGCGCAATTGGTGCTTGTTGCGCACTGCAGCAACATGAAAATAAAGATTTATGATTTTATCACTTGCAGGCTTTAATTTGCGCAAGTGCAGCTGTTGCTGTTGTTGCGGTTATTGCATTCTGCTCTGCAAAAATTGTCAAACTTAAGATTTATGAGTTCAGTATGGTGCTATTACTGCTTCTTCTTTTATCGAACAAATAACTTTTCTATTTTTAAGGCGTGTTTACACTCAAATCACGAACTAAACATAAAGTGAAAAGCTTAGAATTGTTGTGAATTACAAAGGAAAAATTCGTGTTTTCATTTTCACATTTGAAAAGAAAAAACTTCTTACAATTTCTTGTGGAAATATTTTTGCATTTCTTTCTTATAAATGCTGCGCATAGCTAGAGGAAGCTTCACAATTTTTTGCTTTTGTTCATTTGACACTCACCTGCATGTGAATTCAGTTTCACCCAGGCACAATTCCAGGCAATCACGTCGCGATGTCACTGGCAATGTACGCTTTGCATGTCCATTCAGTTTATATCCTTGTACACGATCGACACACCAAGCACGTGCGCACGGTCGCACACCCAGGCATGATTTTTGCGCATAAATTGTAAAGACAGGGAATTGTGATTTGGTCAGCGCTCCTGTGGGAATAGAAGAAGAAAAATAGGAAGCATATGTTACATTCTTGTTGTTAGTACATGTTATTTAAAGTTCTGTATTTTTTTGCATCAGTTGAAAAGTAGAAATTTTTTGCTGCTCTATAGAACAAAAATTTCATTTTTGTTTGCCCAGTATCAGTTGAATCAACTTTTGCGAAATTCTGCCTCTCATTAGCTTTACTATAATTTTTATAATAAGAAATCTAGTTATCCAAAGCTCATAAAAAGTGTTTCACTATTTGCACCCTTTCATTTTGAAACACATTTTCACTATGAACGGTAATTTTACTATTTCTTTTTTGGGTATGATATCAAAAGCACCTAGGCTCATTTTGACAAAAATTCCTTAGCTGTGTCATTTGAGCTTTAAATCATACATATATGTACAAAATTTCACAAATCGGGCCCAAAAATAAAGCTTGTGTGGAACATTTTCCATTTTGCATGTGAACTTTGATATAAATTTGTGTGTTATCTTATCGACATTTTTAAATTCTTCGTCCGAAGAAAAATAAATAAATTTAAAATTTTCCCCAAACGAACAATAATATCTCAAACAACTGATATTCAGGCCAGAGCAAGAGTATCATAAGGGCGAAGCCATAAAAGCCTAAGCAAAGAGTGCGAATCGAGATATTTGACGTGATCGGAATTACAAAATCGAAAAGTCGGTAAACTTGAGGGTTGCACAAGAATACACGAAAGTTTTTGTGAAGGTCAGCATCGCCTGGTACAACAGCAAAAATAAAAAAAGTCAGCTGAAGTTTTAAAGAAGTGCAAATTATTTAGTGCGTTTCAATTGTTCTAAAGTGACTGGAATAATATTTTAAAAATTTTAAAATAATTCTGAGTTAAAAATGAAACATTTAATATTAAGTAGTACGTTTTGATTGGGGTTGAACTCCATAATTCTTTTGCAAACTTATATTTCGGAAATTCAACATTTCAGATTTGTGCTATCATTTTTATTTTGTAACATCAAGAATTTTTTTTTAAAGTTCACTCACACAAAGCTCAGTCATTCATCCAATTTAAATCACCACAAAGTCAGCTACTGTATGGCTAGCTGCGCATGCGTAATTTTCTGAAGTTCTTTAGTTTAACCCAAAAAAATTATACATTACTAAGATTAAACCTTGAGACGCCTAACGAGGCACAAAAGAAACAAAAAAAAGGCAGGCAAAAAAAAAAATTCATCGAAGAAGTAACCTACAGAAACAAAGTGTAGCATTAAAAAAAATGTATCTCAGTAACGAGTTTTCAATTAAATTCCATACAATTCAGGCGTTGAAGTATAGGTATAGGTTTCTAGATTATTGCCGACTCATGTCAGCGGTAGCAACAACAAAATAAGCGTAGAACGAAGTAAAATTTTTTCTTTAATTTATGTGAACACATAATTTTGTAGATTAAATTGTTTGGTTTTTTTTTGTTCTTCTCATTCTTGCTGCAAAAACAACAGCTTCAGCGTACAAGTGTTATCGGCACCATCGCCACATCCCACTTTGAACGCGATCTTTAAAACGCCCAAACAATTAAAAATTTTGCCACAAATTTCATACGTTTGTTTGCTGAGAAAAAAAGTAGCAAAAGCGAAATAATTTAACACTCGCATGCTATAAAATTGACAACTCATGCGAATTTTTGGTTAACGAACCTGGTTAATTAAGTTAGAATGGACGGAAAAATGATATACTCACTAAGCTTCAGCTTTGTGTGCCTTGAACGCCTGTACAATTAACAAGGCAAATAAAATGATTTGATGAATTTTTGTTAGTTTTAGGGTAGAAATAAAGAACAAAATACTGTCAGCTTAATGTTGCAAAAAATGCGGTTCATATTTCTAGAACTCATGTAAAACTTTTTATTTATTTTCTTTGTTGTTTTGGTACACGCAGCCAAAGTCAAGTTCAATGAAAATGAAAACGAAAATTAAAAAAAATTGTAAATTAATGAGCTTTGATTTCATTGCGTGCGTTCGCCGTCTTCTTGTGTAGCGAAAATTTTCTCATGCCTTGAAGCCGCCTTAAGGGTTTATTTTTGCCAGCTTAATTTGATGTTTTATTTCTTTATAAATTGGCCATAAGATTATGAGTGATTTTTGAAAAATTAAATTTTCTATCAACGCTGATTAATGAGTTGAAATGTTGGCTGTTAAGCTTTAACACCTCCTGAAGGTCGCAAACAGTTAGTAAAAGTTGTTAAGTCTCTTAACTTAATTTTTGAGTAATTAATCAGGCCAATAGCAAAGCTATAGGGAAAATTATACATTTTGCATTGAAAACATTTAAAATATTTCTTACGGTATTTGCATGAGAATGTCACTGAAATTGAGTTTCAATATAGCCGGCTTGATTCCCAAGAAATAATGAGCTAGCGCTTGTTTAAGAATGACACAATGACCATAACGTCATACAAGGTGTCACATAGTGCATAAACTCGTTATTTTACTATTTTGTGCATACCTGGTAGTATATCCGCATTCGCTGAGAAGAGCACACAAAGTCCTGTTTCGTAATTAACCGCATGACACGTCTCGTTGCCTTGACAAGCTTCCAAGCAATCAGTTAACATCAGTGTGCCAGGCATAGAGTCTAACAGCTTACCAGGCGCTGAGAAAACATAACTGCAATTAATAAGAAAAAATAGTGGAAAAAAGCGTTAAAAAAATTGTTGTAAGCTTTAGCAAAAACTTGGTTTCCTAAATTTCTGCCTTAAAAAATACGACATTTGATGTTAAATTTGATGTTTTGTATTTATTCCCTTTATTTGTGCCAAAATTCTGAGTTTACTCACAACTAAAAAATTTTGCCTCTTTTGTTAAGCGGCCACTTATTAAATTTGCAACTTATCATTATTCCTTTCAAAATTGAGATATTGACTTAAAAATATGTGCGCCTGGCTACATCGGGCGCGAAATATCTGTGGTAGCAGTTAGCGAAAGAATTACATTTTTTTATGATGGATACTAACTCAAACAAAATTAAAAAAAAAACTGATTTATCTGATATTTTGTTCTATTTCTGCGGAATTAAGAATGCCCTTCCTGACAATTTTAAGCGGTAGAAATTTCAGGCTCAAAATCCACAAAAAATAATTCTACTGAATACATTGCAATTTTATATACAAACATCCATTCATACATTGTTCACGCACGCTCACTATTTTTGTTATATCGATAAATAATCGAAAATCGTAAGAAATCGAAATGACATACCTTTGCAATGAACTGAAGTGGAAAATATTACTGCAAGCAGCATCGTGATAAGCACGACGGGTGCACCAGAAACGTAGTTTCGAGAAATCGGAAGATAAGGTGCCTCATGACCATTCACATTTCTTGCTTTTAACGTAAATCATATGAAAAGTTTGATGTTTCATAATAAGAAATTTCTGTGATCTAACCTTCTTAGTTCCGGTGTACCCTTTAACACCTGTACCAATTTCGTTTTATTTACTCAATTGTGCTCTAATAAAATGTTAATGTGGCCGTTAACATATATTCATATAAATGTGGTTCAAAATTTATATTTTTTTTAACTCAAATTGCTGAATAAAAGTAGGTTAATTTTAAAAACCTTGCAATGACAAGTCAGAAATGTCTTAGGTTTTCATAACATTTTCTAAATATACCGCCGGTACATTTTAATTAATGACATGCAGACATGAAACCTTCCCAAACGTCCCTTCAATACCGTTTGCTTTGCACAATAAAACAGCTACAATTCTAACTAAACCAAACCAATTTTAGCCCAACAATGGCATGTTGATCAACCATAACAATTTGTAAACATACCATCAATTAAACCTCAATTGCATTTTTACTTCCTTTAAAACAATTACGTTTTATTGCATAATTTGCCATGCAAATTAACGGCAAATAACTTTCAGTCAACACAACAGCAACAACCAAACTATTACTGTTCTTTCTCCTTTAAAACATAAAAATATAACTCCACAAAAGGGTCACTAAGGCCTCGACGAAAAAACAAACCTGTTGCTGCTGCTGCTGCATCAATAACAATTACAGCTTTGCGGTCAATAAATATGAGAAAGAAACTACATAAAAGTTAATCCTCCAATTGATGTACTGTGCCACCCCCGCTTGTACCTCTTCGCCCTTCTACAATTTGATGCTATAAAACAAGCGCCAAGCAGCGCTACTAACTATTCTTTCATAGGTTAATGCACTCTCCAAATGTTCGCTAATGTTAAGCAATTTCATACCAAATGTTGCACATTGTGCTTGGCAGTCTACCTATTTGGCCTTTCATGTAATCTGTAACAAACTACATCTCCCTGGGTTCAGCCTGTAGCTATTTCTGACTTGCGCTTTGGCTTAATCCAAAAATGATTTTTAATAAAATAAAAAATTGCATTTGTCTTAGGAGGAATTGTGTTATGCTTCCACCACCACCCCCATGCTTTGTGTGCTCCGAAAAATGCTGTATCTTGGAAGTTCTTATTTAATGAAGGTTTTTCGCTAAAACTATAGGGTGAAATATGTTGCTAAAGAACCTTTAGAAAAAATGGAGTAAAATTTTACATAAAATATTATACCTCATAAGCTATTTTGATATCTCATAAGTGCTGCGGAAATTTAGGCAGCTAAAATAAATGCCCGACAAAAGCCTGACACCAATGACACCTTGACATAATGTTAATAATATTTTCTTGTTAATATAAGTGTCTTTTTCGTCTGCCATGGTGTATGAGCAACATTTAATCATAACATATCTCAGCACCGATACAACATGGAACCAACATTTATTTTATTGGGGTGCATCTCAAAAATAAGTGAAATTTAGTGGAAAGTGTGTGATGTTTGATATGTAATGTACAGCTTATAGAAACTAATATCTTAGCCCCGATATAATTATAAATAACTTTTTGCAATCTATATTATTTTCTTATGTGGGCCCAAGAATAGTATTAAAGTTTAGTTCAAGGCTGACAAAAGCATAAAAACAGAAGCAGGTTTAAAAACATATAAAAATTGCGCAGCAACTAAGCCTTAGTCGACACGCTTACCCTATAATATTTCACATTATTTATTATAGTTCCCTAATACTGTTACTATTTTTTTGTTACTCGTCGTAATCTTGCTTTGTTGGATACCGTAATGATTACGCTGAAAATTGATTGAATTCAATAATAGCAATGGTAACAGCATCTACATCAATATCAGCAGCAACAAAAAATATACCATACAAAATCAGCAACAATATAAAATCTAATAATTTCTTTTTTCTCTCTCTTTTCTTCCAGGTAAGTCAAATTTTTGGATATGCTGATCGACTGGTGATCGGTTGCTGTAGAGATTTTTGCTGCTATCTCTTCGGAACGTTAATCGAAATTATGCCTCAGTTGCTTATAAAGCCAAAACCGTATTAAATTGGCGTTGGCGGCGATACTGTTGCGATGTGAAAGAGTCTTTTGCTTTACGAAATTGTTGTACAACGGTTGATGTCGGAGAGTGAAAGTTCTTGAGTACTGTGCGGTAAAATTCTGTCATTTGAAAATGTTTTAGTTTAAGAATTTTCGTGCTACCACTTGTATATTGTTTTTCAAAGCTTATCTTAAGCCTCTATTTATTGTTGTGCCCATAGCCCATCAATTCCCCAGTAGTTTCAGTACTCTTTTATAAAGCATCTTAATTATTTTGTTGCCCGTAACAACTTCATTTCAATTAAAAAAGTGCTGCTGCTGATTTTAGCATACTCTGCAACTCATTGTTATTATTGCGCCTTGCTGCATTGCCGTCGTTATCTTTTGCTGTTGCATGCAACTGAGTAATTGATTTTAACCATTTGGCTCTTAAAAAGCATCAATTCTTTCACAATTACTAATGGAACTTGGCCAAGTCCCTATTAACAAAACAACAACGACAACAATAAAAACAACAGACTTAACAACAATTGTCATTGCTGTACGCTTGCTATACAACAGCTGCTGCTGCTTGTGTTTCTTACAGCAGGAAGTCGCCTGCTTTAAGTTAAACTTCTTCTGATACGCGATTACTTTGTTTTATTGCTTTTAGTAAACCCTTCCCCCCTCACTGCCCATGGCTACTTGAACTTTGATTTGTGGCCAATACATATGCGCTGCATTAACTTGCACAGTTTGTGTGTGCGTGTGTGTGTGTGTTGCTTATGCTGCAAATGTTCATTGCATTAATGCTGCTGCTTGCTATAGAACCAACTAACGTTAGGCTTTGCAAGCGCATTCTTTCTGCTTAGATAATTGTTCATTGTACCTGCAGCTGGAATCTTAAATATCTTTAAATTACTTGCTGCCGCTGCCAGTACCTGAGCATCTTTGTGTATTGTTGCAAAGTTCTTATGTAGTGTTGTGTGGACGTTGTCATTGTTGAGCTTCTGACTTAAACGCAATAAAATCTTCATGTTGGTTTTTATCAAGTTTGCGCTGACATTAAGTATCGAATCGGTTAGATTATTTTTTTGGTTTGAAGTGTAAGCTGTAGTAATTTGAGAATCCACTTTATTGCTAAAAAGCCCTTTGGATCAACCGAAATTATCGGATTAATTTTTATTAAACGGCAAACCTCATGTGTATATAACCCAAAATGTGTAACGAAAAAAAGTGTGTAGATTTTGCATGGCAGTTTATCTCATACAAAATTGTTAAATAATATCACTCTAGAGCACTTCGTATTGGTAGTTTCAAGTAGCCAGAAACCAATTTCAACATTTTTTTGCAACGTTTTCAATGACACAAAAAGCTCTAAAGTAAAACCATACCATGACACATCCGAGCTGAGATATCGACACTTAAATCTCTAAATTTGATTCTTAAGCCCAACATGACGTATGATAAACATTTAATGAAAAATATTGGGGACTAGCTTGAAAGGCTTAACTATTTTTTTCGGCAAATTGGCACTTAACTTTAAAACAATTTTTGTGTAAAATCACACTTTTATGTTGCTGTTTCAATTATTTATAAATATGAAACTTCACGGAATTTCTTTCAGAGTAAATCGGTAAAAACCTTTTTTTTTGAAAAATATTTATCATAATTTGCATAACTTTTATGATCTTTTATGACCTTTATCAATGTTGCTTACATTGCGACTCAAACACTTTAAGATTTCTCTTTATTTTTTTCACTTTTTACACTCAAAACTCAATGCCATTATGCAATCAAACGAAAGTATTTATCTAAATTTTACTTTTCTAACACTTATGTCAAAATAAAGAAAACAAAAACCCTCAACATGCAATTGTGCTTCAAACACAGAATAATCGCGCGCGGTAAAAAGACATTCGTCATTGGAACTTGCGCAAGTCATGCATTTTAAAGCGCTCAACAAACAAGCGTCAACTGGCTGGTCGTCGTCGTCCACTTTAAAAATGTCAATTGTTTTCCTCTGCGCTATTTTTGCTCTCAACATTTTTTTTCATCAATGTTTATTTCAATTGCCTAAGCACCATCATCATCATTAAATTCAAGTTTTTCTTATTTTCTGCTTTTATTTGTACCTTCGAGATGGTATGATGATTGCCGTCCACTTTGTTGCTAACAATGCTGACTAGAAAAGGGTAATGTGCTGACTTTGTGTGCTACTCAGATAGATGTGTGTCCCTTTTAACAGCTGTATTGTACAAAAGGTGTCAAATAGTCACGTGGTAGCTGATTGACTGTGGCCGGTCTTAAGTGTTTATTGCCTTCAGAGCGCATTGAGTGGAGTAGCTGACTCCTCAAGTCATTAAAGTAGCTATGATTTCAAGTGCTAATGTCAATGGATCTAATTAAGCTGCCATTTTTGTTGTTATTGTTGTTGTCGTTATGAAAGTTGGTGCAAAAGGAAGCTAAAATTATACATTGGGATTTCCTAAAAGGATTGCATTAGACTGAGTGCTGCCTTTTTAAGTTATTATCAAAAGGAAAACAGACGCGTATCACAATTTTCTTATGAAACTGCTCTTGATATAAATCCAATGAAAAAACCAAAATTTTTTTGGCTGATTTGCGTGCATTTCGCGACAAATGACAAATCATTGAATTGAAAAACTTCATAAATGACAGCTGCTGACAAAGAAAAAAGCGAATTTTTATCTGTTACTTAAGCACAAAATTTTTGTTTTTTTTGTCAGTCGCTTCAAAGTAAACTAAATACATAATCCTTAAAGGGGGCACACAACTTAAAGTATTTCCTTTTACGTGTGATTGCATCCAATTTGCAACGCTTAAATAAAGTTGCACTGTAGGCATCCCAGTGAGCTGACAGCCTTTAACTGATGGCACCATGCAGTTAGGTAGCGACTCAGATACAACCGAGTCTGGTGTAATTCTTTTATTTATTAAGATAATCAACACCATATAATGTTTTGGACTTTACTGTCAAATATGGAACGATAATGAAGACGCTAAATACCTGCAGCACAGTGTGAATTCATGATACCTTTTTGGAAATAAAGTGTATCAGGTATCATGCACAGTTTTTATTTATAAAATTGTCATTATACTGTCATTATGAAAATGTTTATAATGCTGAAGAACTGTGAATTGCTAAATTTAAAATTAATAAAATATCAAGGGCCTTCACACGTTATAGACAAAATAAACTACTCCCTTGTTCTAAACGTTATGTTAAGAGACAAATGGTAGAAATATATCATAAATGCTGATGAAGATTTCTTTATATTACAAGACTACATCGAAATTATGTTCGCCAATGGAATCAGCTCTTGTGTAACCTTTTATACCCTTTCATAAGCAAATTTATATTAATGGTGTTTTTTTTTTTATATTCCTGATGAATATATCATTTAAATGGTCTTTTAGTGCTAACTCTTACCAACAAACGTTCTACAGGTCAAAATATGACATCTTAACGATCATTAAAATAATTATGAATTATTTCTGCTCCGATACATCAAGCGTATATATATATTTGATAAAATATGTATTATTTGTATTTTTTTAATGAATGATTATTTTACTGAGCTTACTGTTCCGTAAAGTGTGTAGCAGCACGATAGAAGCTAGTCATACTAGTTTCATCCACTGCCAAATGGAATCATCAGTAACCTTTGAGCCGTTGAGTAAAAACTTTTTTATGTTACTTCTATGGCTTTATTTGAATGAAAAAAGCAAGGAAAAACTAAGAGTAAAAAAATCGTTACCATGCTTTTTGTTCTTGCTACAAAACGATCCTCAGCGACCTTGACGTGATGCAGTTTTTAGAATGTTCTTGCATAAAGAGAAATTCTTTAAGCTTGAAATTTTCACTTTTTTTTCTCAAGGTCGCTGAGGATGGTTTTGTAATAGAAACAGATACCATGGTATAGCTTGCTAATTTTTTTCGTGTTTCAAACTTAGGCTATCACACTGTAAAATTATTCAAATACATAAAAGAATTCTTCTGTTTTTCTGATACGTATAGAAATTATTAAATACTACGGTAACTTTTGCTAAAACAAAAATATTTAATTACGGCAGTTTTCATCAAAAATATTTTAAAACCTCAGGCGAATTACTGAGAGGCAATGAAATAAACATAAAAACTAAAAGGGCTGGCCAGTTGCTTTTGAATAAAAAAAAAAAAAAAATAAGTACGGAATATTTCTTTAGAAGAATGACGTCCCCATAACGATGATAAAAAAATAATGAAAATTTAAAGTGACTATCAATCAATTCGATCGTCCTATCAGTAATATTTTTGGCTAACATTTTTTTAAATTTTATTTCTATAGGTATGCTAACTAAATCCTTGCAAGTCTTCCTTTCGTTTTTGATAAAATTCGTTCCATTTTGTAATACCCTTAAGCTCTTTAATTTCCTTCACCAGCGCATGAAAACTTACCCAGTGATAATTTCGAAGCCCAACATATCCGGATCACAATTTTCCACACCAGTGTTGCCATATGCGCTTGTTCCAGCAGCTGCACCACTTGCTGGTGCCGTGCCGCCAATATGACTTTCAATGTCAATGTCCTCAACGCTGTTGTCTGCTGGCGTTTGCTTCTGTTCCTTTGTTAATTGATCTTCAGAAAGCTGAGCCTTGAGTTCGCTAGCCGCTGCTGATGATGGTGACGATGATGCAGCAGCATTTCCACTTTGTTGTTGCTTTTCCAAAGAGCTCGCTACTGCTGCGGTGGCATCACCAGCAGCGCTTTTCGATTCTGCAGCTACAGCGGCGGCGGAGGCAACGGCGGCATCAATTGATGATTGATCATGCTTCAATGTTTCCGATTTCGAGTTGTCGGCAGCATTTGCTGTTGGCTGTGCTGCTGCTTGCTGTTTCTGCTGCTGCTGTTGTTGTTGTAATGGTGGTGGCGCTGGTGACGGACTTGGTGCTGGTGGTGCTTGGACAGCAATTTGAATTAGTTCAGCGCTAGAAGCGTTTGGTAAGTTGTCATTGGTTGCTGCTGCAGCGGATGTTGCTGCTGCTGGTGGTAATGGTGCCGCTGCAGTATTTAAATCGATTCGCGATCGACGTGCTGCAGTAGCAGCTGTAACAAACAGGCAAACCAGGAAAATATATTGCAATGTTCGTGTTGCTACTGTGGCTCCTGCTCCTGTTGCTGCTGATGATGTTGTTCGCATAGCTTTGCCCATGTTCTTGCCGTGTTGTTGCTGCTGTTGCTGTTGTTGCTGTAATAAAGAAGAAAAGAAAATAAAATGAGAAATTGGTCACAGCACTTGATACGATTGATATGTTAACTTTCAAGTTGCTGCCGTAGCAACATTAAGGTAGGCGTCAAGCGCCTCAGGGTCTTAAATTTGTTCTTCTTTGTTTTGTTGTTTTCTTTGCCCAAAAACGCGCCAATCGTCGTCATTTGCCTTCCTGCTGAAGCTTTAAGAGCCTCATTTGTTAGTTAAGTTGCCTTTTAAGTGATGGTGTTTTCGTGTGTAGTTTCTTGTGGTTTTTTGCTCTTGGACTTTTACTAATGAAATAGTAAAAGTAATTGACTGCGCGTTTTATTACGCAGTTTAATGTGCGAAGCTAGTCTGCGTAAGTTGGTAAGCTTTGTTTTTAGACATTAAAAGGTGGCGCCACTTGAGGGCTTTATTTTGTATGTTACCTCTTTATTCAGGCAAAAAATTAACGAAGTTCTTAATTCGATTTGTATTGGCAAATTCGATTTACTTGTCGACGATTTGCAACAAGAAAAGGTGAAACTGTGAAAACATAATTTTGTACTAAATTTTATTAAGGTATCGCTCAAAAGGGTATGCAAATTTTATCCAATTTTAAAGATCATTATAAAATATGTTTTCGTAACTAAGTTGTACCTGTAGCATTTGCTCATGGAGTGTCTCATCCTAAAAAGTGAATTCAACAAAAGTTTTATGAAAACCAACCTATTCAGAGTAATAAATCTTCGTAAAATCTATGCTCTGATAAATTGATTGATTGTGAAAAATGTGTATTTTATGGATATATAGCAAATACTGATTTCAGTGAAACATATGTTTCATGTAAGATGTTATCTACTTGTTTCAAATAAAATATGTTTAACATGAATAAATATTTTGTTCCACTTACTCTCTTTCGCAATTCATTTCCGCTATTCAATTTCATTAGAAAAGATCTCAATTTTTACGTGTACTTCCTTTGGTAATATATTCATATTTGATGATTGTTCTGTACTGTTGCTAAGTGAATTCTCAATTTAATGAAAACGCTTTCAGTTAAGCTTTTCATTAAACCATTAGCCAGAGTTCCTAATTTCCTTTTTTTCTTAAACTTTCTCTTAATCTAAGAACTTGTAAAGCGGATATGGTAAAAAAAATGTTTCCAAGTAAAAGCGATTGGGTTTTTGCTTGTTGAATATCTCGTATAATTTACAATTAATTACTGCAACATGCACGACTGAAAACGTTAATTCACCGAAACTCATCCATCAATTGCTGCTATGTTAAGTTTCCAAAGTATTTGCGTTTTATGAGCCAACTAATTCATAGTGCGACCATGAGCAATGAGAGAGAAGTGATGCAATTCTGCAGCATGTACCTCCTCGTCAACAGTATGGTAACATGAGCGCACTCTTACAGCAGTAAAGGAACAACTAAAAAATTAAAATTACTGATATATAGCTTGGCACTAAGAATATTTATCTTTGATAACTGCGTTAAATTTCATATGCTTATCAACCAATGACTGCTAATATTGGAAATCAATTCATCACTATTTAAATCAGCACACTTATAATTTGATCCGCTATTGCCTCGAAAGTGCTGATGTTTTTTTCACTTGTTCACTCACCACCCACCTAACTCTGAAACACTACATCAGCCAAAGCGAGAACAACAAAAACAACTTGCATGCATGCAGAACAAAGTTATGTCACGTATAGCGTAGGCGTAACATATCCTATACTGCTGTTGATATCCAGTGAATTACAAGAGCAATAGCTGCACAACCGGCAATGATCATTGCCAATGAATCTCGAGTGGCCAACAATGTCGAGCGCTAGGAGCCAAGGTCAGCATCAACTTATAAAAAATACATAAATTATAAGAAAAGATAAAATGCGAATTAAAAAAGAAAAAAAGAAACGTAACCAATTCCATTGCTACATCATGCGGCAAAGGACATACGACATGAGCACATGATCAAACAAAAAAAATATTTCTTTAAATTTTTTCTCAATAAAAAATTGCTGCCTGCGCTTGCGTGCACTTAATGCAACAACAGCAGCAGTTGCAGCTTCTAATGTAGCAGGAGAGACAGCAGGAAACACAGCAGCAGCTTCATCAGTTTACTTCATGAAGCAACATGTATCTATGTTGCAGACACAAAAGAAATAAATATGGTGTATTCGCGCGGGTTTTACCTTTGAAATTGAGAGTTTTCTTGAGATCAGCATTGCTGGTCTTCCTTGAAAACGCGTGGGTTTCGCCTGTAGTTTTTCTTTGTAATTGAGAAATTATAGAGGAAAATGACAAGCGCGAGCTGCTGCTGCTGTCTTAACGCTATGGCTATATCTCTGTCTAAGGCAGCCAATCAACTGTGAGGCTCTTGCCTTTCTTGCTATAAATTAAAATGTGACAAATTTTTGTTATCGAACAATTTGTCAATTTTTAAGTCAAAGCTGCGAAAACATCAACGTAAATTTTTAAATTTAATAAAAAATTTGCATGTAACATATCGTAAATAGATTTTAAAAAAATGATTTCCGTTCTTATAGCTGTTCGAAGACTTTTTTTCTAAGAAAGTTGTCATAGCTAAGTGCAACTAAACTGGATTTAAGGCTTTTGAAATTGAGTATCGCTTATAGTTTGAGAACTGATAACTCATATTTGTTTATGTTTTAATATATTCTAGAGATTTTTCATGCTCTGTCACTGTTCAATTTTATTTGTATTGGGAATTAAAACAGATCGGTGGCATATTTAAAAATTGCTGGTACAGCCATTTATTGGTGAAAACCATTTAGTTCTAAAGTTCGCGATGATTTTAACTTTGAAAAATTTTTTCTTTCTTTCAGCATAATTTTCTAAATTATTCTGCATAAGTTCATGTCAAAAAATGGGTTTTGATTTAAATAGAAATGAAAAACGAAAATGTCAGGGCCAGCAAATCATATAAAACACGGGTGTTGAGCTATGACGGTAGCCTAGAAAAGATCTGCTTAATATATGACTCAACTTATCTGGATATTCTCAGAAAGTTTCTGTTTCCTTTTATTCCATAAAAATATAGAGACAGAGTGACTCTAGGGGTGCCACAGGGTGTGTCACTCGAAAACGTTTTAAGAGTAAATGCAAACATACACATGTACAATGTGAATCGTTTGCGATGCAAACACAAAAATTTGTTATCTAAAAAAATCTTCTTGAAATGTTTCCTTTGATTCCGAAATTTTGTTGATTTCGAAACAAAGACTCCCTCGAAAAATGTGCCTTGAAAGACGTGTTTTTGAATAGTCTTTCCGAAGCCAAGTACTAGCAACATATGCAATCTTTTAACTGAGCTCTACTTTTAGTATTTCCTAAATATCGAAAGTTTTTACTTTATAGGAAATATGATATTTTGTAATTTTTCTATGGGCGTACTGATACAAATGCAATTATCTCGTATGAAATAGATTGAATTTCTTTTGGTAATCGTATAAACTGATTACTGCAAAAAACTTGGCTAAAATGTTGAATGAAATCAATGAAGTAACTAAGGAACAATGAATCAATATGGTACCCACCACATACCATAAACTCAAATAGATGGCTGCTAAATGTGATGCTCTGGTATTTCTCAAGTTCCACCACCAAAGAGATTATCAAAACATCGAAGCATAAAATGTGCACTGGCACTAAGCTAAGTTTTGCATACCAAATGAAAATCCAAGCGATGCAGCACACACAGTATTTTCATTTTTGTTCCCTGAAGTGTTCCAGTTGGTTGGAGTTTTAAGTGGAAAATGCGCTTCTTCGTAATGGTGCTGGTGGTGGTGTGGAACAATTGGTCAGCATGCAACAAGTACCTACGAGAAACTTTTGGAGCGCCAAGTTCAAGATTTGTTTAAAGCACTTTGACAAAAAAAACAGCAACAACAGTAACAAGTTGTTGGTATTCCAAATGGAGTATGTTAAACAAAAAGAGGTGGGTTGGGTCTTGCTTTGATTTTGTTTAGGTTTTGTTAGTTAAGGTTGGGTGCTATCCTTTTCGTTGAAAAATGAAAACTAAGTACGAGCAGTTTATCAGCATCTCGCTTAGCTTCATAGCCACCGCAGGGCTGATATGTGTGGCAGTTAAGTGAATTAAGTTACTCAATATCATTAAAATTTATCAGTCATTAAGTATTTAAATGGTGCTTTAACTAATGAGATGACATTAGTTGCATTTGCAAGCGTCATATTTGCATAGCCTAGGCTTTGTAACCTCAAGTCAAAATAAATTGATTTTTTTTTCGTATCCAACAGGGAAAGGCCATAAAACTATTAAGCCGAGCAATAGCGATGATATTTTAAATTAAAAATGTGCTTATTTTGCTGAATATCGCTATTAATCTTTAACTTTAGGCTTAGGGGAAGTTTTCTTTATCAGAATGCCGAGGTTACTGTCATATTTTTACTTCTTTTAATATAGAGCTCTTCAGCTACTAAGAGTTTTTTATTTACAAACTCAAGTCTTCTGCAGTTATCTTTCCTTCGTATGACGATTTAATGTGCGCACTTTTTCTTACTGAAGTTCAAAAAACTCACTTTTCATTTTGGCCATCGTCATCAGCATGGTTTTTCACACATAAGGTAAGGCAGAAAGAACGGAGTATAAATTATCACACATAAAGTGCAAGATGCATTACGCACGTCGCATGCAGCTGCAGCTGGCTAGAGGTTACCTTCAATAATGTGTAGGTTCAAGTGAATTACTAAGTAAGCAATATGAAAAAATGAGTGGTTTTTCTTCTCTTTTTTTCAATCTAACGCTTAAGCTAAATTAATAGAAGTTCGGCCCCGGTTTACCGGAAGTAAAAAGTTTTTCTAAAAAAAGCGTAATGGTAAAATAACAGGAGATTTTTACGACCACATTGATATCAGACCATGAGAAAATATGAAGAACATAATAGACGGAAAGTCTAATCAATACGGTTGTACATTAAGAAAAAGCTTCAAAAAGTAAATCGTACTGGTTGCTTTTAATATTTGTCAGATATTTACGATACATCAGCAGTTCCAGTGAAGTTGAGTGTGCTTTTTAAGGGATAGCAAAATGAGAAAAAAACTCTTTTTTTTTATAAATTACCGACGTTTAGAAAAACAGCAAAAAAAAAAAAATCATCTCTTGGTGTGGGTCATATTCTATGCATTACATTGCACTCAGCTTCGAAGAGCTTATGATTTTTTGGTAATTTTTTTTATCTGTTTTAAAAAACGTCCGAAATTATTAATGGAAAAATCACATTTTCCAAATCGCGCAATAAAATTTCATAAAAAGAAAAGGCGAAAACTTGTGTCAAGATATTGTAGAAATCTCCCACCAAGGAAAGACAAAAAATCTTTTTTTCCAAGAAAATGTTTACTTAAGATCTTATGGTCGTTTTGCTGCAGCACATTTTAAATGCGATTTTTTCT
The DNA here is from genome assembly GCA_963680825.1 of Meiosimyza decipiens. Lineage (NCBI taxonomy): Eukaryota > Metazoa > Arthropoda > Insecta > Diptera > Lauxaniidae > Meiosimyza > Meiosimyza decipiens. The sequence continues at coordinate 96,188,676 of OY804259.1, read as the reverse complement.
CTATTTTTGACTACATATTCTTTAGTTTTATGTGATTTCATTTAATATTGTATTTGGATCCCTACTCTTGGTTTTTAATACTTTCTTCACCAAGGTAAGTAAAAAAAGCAAAATAAAAAATTCACAAATGAAAAAAAAAAAATCAAAATAAAAACTTACAAATATAATTAAATGAAGAAATTTAATAACTAAAAACCCCAATTAAAAAAATAAATAAAAATGAACAAAAATTAATGATAAACGTTAAAAAATAATATGTCAAAACTATTGCAAAAATTAAAAATAGTAAATTACAAAAAAAAAACAACAAATCTTGAAGCCAAAAAACACTCCAAATAAAAACAATGAAATAAATATAACACTGATTTCATGTCAAAAATGTCCAATGGTGCCTAAAAAGGGCTTTGGACAAAATACCCCAAAAATCTTTTGTAAAATAATGATGTAGTTTTTTTTGTGACATTTTCTTAACAATTAAAGCTGTAATCCTAGTTTTCCTTTTCCTTTTGTGCAGTTTTGCTTTTGGGTAATATTTTCGAATGACAAATTTCATTTGGGCAACCATTTTTTTTTTTGAATTGAGGCTATGCAGCTATCACTGTGTTGGCCAAACGATCAGCAAAGATGTTAGGGAAACTGCAGAGTAGCAGAATGTAGAAAAAGTAGAAAATTATGTAAAAAATTGGAGCGAACTGGCACTGTATGAAACAGTTGCCACTAGGGTTATTTTTTGATGATTTATATGAAGATTGATTTGATTTCTTATTGTATTTACGAGGCTAGTTTTTTCTTTGGAGTGTGGCTCTTAGCGTTTGTTAACTTTATAAATTAATTGTTACTTCACCCACCAAGCCTAAAATTTTCCATATAGGAGTAAGGAACATAAAGTTTTATTAAAAACAACCAACCAACCCATTAAATGCAGTCCAGCTTCAAATATGAGCAAATGCTTGGTGTATTTGATGCCAAGCTTCATTTAAACTAAACGAAAGATTTACTCAAATAAATACTGCTGTCGAATCGACAGACTGACTGACCAAACATAGGGCGAGAAAACAACTCTGTTGCTTTTGTTTGTTAGCCGTGGTGATGGTTCTGCGCCTTTTTATTATTTGCTCTCCCATTCGTCCATTTCGTTGAGTTGTTTTTCTTAACAAAGAAAATAAACGTTTTCTTAAACTCATAAATTTAAATGTTTATTTGTAGTTAACATGCTAAGCAACAAAAACAACAAAGACAACAACAGCAACACTGCTGCATTTACTCATACAGGAATGCCATAAACTTTTAGACTGTGGCTAAGTTGCATGTTGCCAGCAACAATTGTTTTTACTCGTAGTTGCTGATTTGCATTGTTTGCTCTTGAAATTGTTGTTGGGTTTGATTTGTGCTTGTGGTTTTTGTTGTTGTTGTTGGTACTGCAAGTGGAAAATATACCCTTCTGTTTTTTTTCTTTAACTTTTATTTTTTTTTTTTGTTTTTTTACAGTTTTTGTTTTTATTTTCGTTTTGTGTTTTCATTATCATAGAATTTTTATTTCATTTGCATGCATAAAGTAAATCTCAATCCAACAGTCTAGCGTTCTTTTCATTATCCCAATATGTTGGTGTATGTGTTGGCACCCAGTCGAAATAATAATGAAGGTGACATTTCGAAAATTGTGCATTCATAAGTGTTTAGTAAGACCTTTCAAATGAGACATATTTAATATGAAGACAGCAATAAAATGTATAGTAAATATATCTATGTTTTCACAAATGTGAACGTGTCGGGCCTAAATTGTTTTATAAATAATGTAGATATTGCCCTTGAAGTTCTTGTTTGCCCCTGACACGTCTAAAATGTTCTAGTATAGCCCAATACTTTACTTCTCGGCTTTTGTTTTCTTTCTTAAGAATGCGAACGTAGATCACAGTGATTAGGAGGCTTTCAATGCATGAATATTTTGTATTATATGTTAAGAGCAGGTCAACTGATTGATATGCTGAAATAATATGATATTGTGTTTTTATCCTTTACATTGCTATATCTTTTACACCCACAGCTAACGCCATAAAATTATGACATATGCACTGACTACTCCGTCATCGCCATTGATTTCTCTACTGGGTACTTAAACATACATGCATACATACCACGTACTTATACATATGTACATATGTATGTTTCCTAACTCTGATGTCTTTGACTTTTTGGTATTCAATCAATTTTTGATCTTAAGTGGAACTTCGTTATTTTTTATTGCCAATTTATGCATTCGCCATTATTTAGCATAAAAACTAGATCTCTTTATTTATATGCTGATGCTTATGGCATAGAGTTGCGCTTGAGGAGAATAAAAGAAAAGCTCTTATTGCTGCACACCTTTTTTAAACTAATTGGATACGAACGCAAAAATGTAGATATATCAAATAATAATTTGACAAAATTTTATTACTATGACTAAAATTTAAACAGTGTAGACCATGTTCGCGAAAATTCCATTATCCATAATGGCACTAACCTAAATCTTACAACAGAGAACAAAAAAATCAAGAAACTGCGCCAAGTGCTTACGTTGTCTCTCCTTAATGCGCCTTGTTGTCCAATTAAAAAATTTTAATTTTTAATTATCTCTTCAAAGAGGCTGACCTAATTTTTTAATTTTTATTTTAACGCATGCGACTGAAGTAGTCGCAACAATAAATGTTCTGAGAATAAATTTCTTACAACATGTTGCAGATGCAAGCGCAATGCAGTAGCTTTAAGTTGAGGAGAAAAAAAGTTGTGAAATCTATGACCATTTCGACTTAAATGGACGTGCCAAGTGTTAGACGTTTAATGGCGACTTTAGCTGTAAGAAGCTGGTTATCTGCAAAGGCGCTTTTGGTGCCGGCTACTGCTATTTTTGTTGCAGCTATTTTTCCACTGACATAAATATACCAATTTCAATATTATTTTATTATTACATTAATTATCTTTGGTGATATATCTTCGGCAATTTTACCAAAACTCGATTTTACTTGGATAATTTTTTTAAAAGTTTTTTGGCATTCAAAATTTCGTGTATTTTTAATTTGGAAGGCATAAAAATGTTATTCAAATTTAATGACAAATAGCCGAAAGTTGAAAATTGAAAACGCGCAAAAAGTCTGTTGTAGAATGCATATCATATATCCGTCGTTATTTCCCAAACCCTAGATATGTTCACTCTCGGAGATTTCTTTTTGATTGGAGGCTTTCCCTTTTCGATTTATCGTTATTTTTTCTATCAGAAAAAAGCCAAAAAATAAGATTAATGTACTTTTTTGATTGCTTTTTTTCGATTTCACCCACTTCAAACATCCTTTGCTGGTATGATTTAAAGTGAAACCATCGAAACATTACAAAAAATTAATAAAAGCCTTAAAATATCGATATTATCGAATGATCAATTAAAGTCGAAAAGTAAAGTCAATAATACTCACTAAGTGTTCAGTGAAAAGTATTCAATACTAACGAAAGAAACAGAAAATGTCAAAAATCATTGAAGAACATAGAAAAACATCAGCAAATTCGGTATGTAAAAAATAGCTTCATTAAAACAGGAAACTATTTAAAAACTCATAAGTGTCAAAAAACACCGACAAACATGGAAAAAAGTATTGAATATTTCCTGAAAAGCTGAAAATTCAATTGAATTCGATGAGAAACGAAAGCTTCGAAAAAGTCTGTAACTCAAGAAATTTCAAGTAGTTTCGAAAAATATTAAGAGTTGAAGAGTATCTAATTGTAAAAAACAACAAAATAACCTACCTTCATAACAAAATGGAATTAAAATCCCATTGAGAAGTTGGCAAAAGAGTGATTTTTGTTTACAGCGCCATCTATGTTCAACATTTTTTAGCTTTAGTATCCCCGTTTCAGTCTTCTGAATAACAAAAAATGAATGGCACTACAATCAGCTCAAAAGTTCAGTCGCTAAGAATTAGGAAATTATAAAGAAAAATTTTTCTTACAGCGCCGCCACCTTTATCTATGTATTTCCGTTCCACTTTTTCTGTTTGAAATGTGTCCATAAAATTTCACAGGAAGTAGTTTTAAAAATACATTTTTTTTTAGTCAACGAAAATTTGGGTAAATGTGATGCCAATTTTATAAAAAATTAACTGGCTTGTTAGATCCCCCATAAAAGCAAAGTCATATGCGTCAACACTCCAAAGTACTAACTGGCAAAATAGAGAGCAAATCTCATTTGTAGCATGTTAGCCTTGCACTATTTTAGTTCTGAATTTTTTATTTGTATTCTCTTTGTCGCTACTACAAAACTTGTGTTTACCTTCATTTTCAATATCCATTATAAATTATATCGACTTGAGTTTGAAAAAATTAAAATAATCACACACTCCAATCTTCATGCTCGATGTGCACGAATAGGAAAACTTTGACCAAATTTGAGCTGACTCTATTTCTGACTAACAATAAGTCAACCACACACTCAAATTCCAAACTCAAACTACAGTTATAATTCTATTTCACTAGGAAGAGTTTTCTCCACTTAGCCGACTTGTATTTACGCTTCACCTTTAACTTTCGTTTATTGAAAAGTGATATTAAATTTCTTCACACCAGCAACATAGAATAAGGCGACACCAAGAGCATCAACGATCGTCATAATCATCATCAACGCCACCACTGCCACCTTCTGATGTTCCGTTGGTTTTGTTGTATTACAGTTAATTCTTTTATTATTATTTTGTTGTTGTTGTTTTTGCATTTTCATTTTTGTTGCAACTTCACTGCTACTTTTGTATGCATGTCTCCTCGCTTGGCAACGTCATCTCTTGAAGCAACAAACAACAAATTGGCGCCAATGTTGGTGGTACTAAGTGTTATTATTTTCCTGCTGCTGCTGATGATGTTGCTTTTGTTATGCTTAGTATATTAAAGATAAACATACACTGAGGGACACAGACAGACGGACAAGCAATACTGCGGACGGACATACACAATTGATTGATGCCAGATTTTATTACTATACTGCGGCGTTGCTGAGAATCATCTCTATTCAGTGATCGATGATCTTGATCAAGCGATACTTTTCATATGATTTTTCATTGTATACAAATTATAGTTTCGTGTAGACTCTTTTTTTTTTTGGTTTTTAGTATTTTCGCCTACGGAGTTTAAAGGTATTTGGTTGGTATATGATCTGATCATGAGAAAGTTGTTTTAAATTTTCGTTTTTTTTTTTTTAGTTATAAAAGCAAAGTTTTGCTTTCGTTGGCGCAGCAGTTATGTTGCATTATGTGCATTTAAGATTGATGTTGAAAGTTGAAGAATTGAAATTAACTTACCAAAGACTTTTATTATTCAGTTCTGAAAGAAAACAGAAAAAAATATTTTGACATTAGAAAAATAATATAAGTGCTTATTTAAGTTGGACTAGTAAACTGAAGCGATCATTTCATAATAATTGCGAACTGTACAATGTCATTTTTATTGTTGCTAAAAATAAGTTTTAAACGGGAATCTCAATAAGTAGTAGCGCCTAATTTAACCAAATTAGTTAAAGAACTCTTTTGGAAAATAAACAAAAATCTCGCAATGTGGTTTGCTGATAATAAACAGCATGCAAAACATTTATTTTAAATCATCTACGAGCAAGAATGCGATAGATATCATTTATAATTGGAAAAATAAACATTTGCGTAAACAAGAAATCCAATAAAAATTGTTTACTTATCCCAATTCGGTGCAGTAAATATTTCACTGAATTATGTACACCTCAATAGAAGCTTATTCTTTAAAGCTAATAAAATGAACAGTTTACTTAAAGTTTGTGGCAGAAATAATCAACACATACAGCATTTTAGAATCTGATTGGTATTTTTAGAAAAAGAATCGCAAGCTGCTTAAAATAAAAGCAAATATAAATTGTTGTAGTCTTTTATTGTAAGCTGCGTTGTCAGCAAAATATTTACACATTTGGTTTTAGCTTTGTTTTAAAAGTTTATTTGAGTTGGAGTTTAAAAAAATCTCAGTTTGTTAAAGTCACATACTTTTTCTTCAACCCGGGTAGAGTGTGGCCGGGTGTGATAAACCCACTCTGTTATATGCGTAAGTATTTTTATTTAGTTATTCAAACGTTTTGTTGTTTTGAGTAGCTGGAGTCAAAGGAGTGCATGATGGGATAGTGGTGTGATCATAGTGACGCAGCTCGACTTAAACGCTTGCTAACAACGCCCGCGTACGTTATTTTATATGTTTTTTTCCTTTAGTATTTATATTTCAATTGAAAATGGATTTGTTTAGTTTATTCTTGATTTCATGTTCTAAGAGGTTTTGTAGTTTTTTTATTCATAAAGACTGGTGTTTTATAAAAATTAACTTATTTAATTGAACAGCTCCATTTGCTGTATCCTTGAGTGTACAGTAAAGAATGTCAAAAGCTGCCTTAAATTATATTTTGTATGCAACTGCAGACAGATCCATTGCGGTGCTCCGTCAGGTTCGACTAATCAATAGACGGTTGGATTATCAAACTACAAAGTACATACTTTTTGAAAGTGTCACTTTGCATTGTATCAAATGTAGAATGTTTTTTAGTTCGGCTAGTTCTTACATTATAACAGATATAGGCAAGTCTCGGCAAGTGGCAAAAACAAAGTCCAATAACTCAGTCTAAAGATAATGTACTCATAAACACAAATATTTCATAAGTCGATTATATAAAATTGCTACAGATTTTTGCTCCATTGTTTTCTCTCCTTCAAATTGAAAATTTGAAAAGTGCCGTCATTAGCTGTGCCGTTAAAACGTTAAATGCTTGTTATACTGTCATGGAAAATACTGTTACTCTCAGTCTATGCAAATGCAGATCAAGAAGAAGAAGAAAGTTCTCACTACCTACTACATTTTCCACAGCGAACTGCTGTGAAATTCGCCACAACTGTTTTATTTTTATTTACTTTAGGAAAAAAACACCAACTTTACTTTGTTTCCCTTCTGAATGCTGGAGACGACGAATCTTACATTGTAGACCAATTAACGCTTGTCAATAGTAACGCAACATAAAATTTATAGAAATCTCAATCATTATCGCTGTCCAACAAGCGAAGATGCAGCAACAGAAGAAGAAGAAAAATGAAAAACCGTTTCGTAGCGCTGCCATAAAACAACCGCAACTTTGCACTGCTGCATGTAACTGCAAAAATTCAAACAATAATTCACACGTTTTTCTTTGTTTTCTCTTTATACTTCCATGCTTTGAGAAAATTCTATTTTGCAGCAGCAGAATTTTCCTAAATCCCCAGCATGGCCAAGAAAACCGCTTGATGCTGCAGCTGCTCTGGCCTGCCTTTGACACATGACACTTTTACTTTTTAAGTTGAAGCTTAGAGTTTTATTGCAGTTATTTCCATCATCGACTTCCCCATCATCATCATCATCATCGGAATCAGCGCCATTGGAATTCTTTTTGTCCCATGCCTTTGTGCTATACTGCGCTGTTGTTCTGCTTCTACCTCCTACTTTTGCAAATTTTCCCTTACACTCGAGCATAGGTTTCACTTGGTAGTTCGTCATCAATTCATCGATCATTGAACCAAAGCCCACTGCACATTGCAAAACGTCGCCAATTGTTGTCGATCGCCGCGTTCTATGTTGAGTCATGTTGATGTGGGCAAAACAATTCCGTCGTCATTTTATGTGCAGTTATATAATTGTTGCCGTCTGTGCTTTAACATTTTTGCGCTTTCAGTTAAATTGTTGTTGCTTCCTTTAAGTTTTTTGTTTTTATCTTTTGCCTTGGCTACCAACCATAGCGGGAGTTTCAAGAAATTTCCCTAAACTGGCATTGGCGTGCAAATTGCTGACTATTGAATTCCTTGCTGCCTCTTGCAACTGTTGATTGTTTGCAAAATTGTGTGGTAAATTGCTTTCAATTCTTTTGTTTGCATGAAAATACTTGAAGCATTCAATTTGAATTCCACGCTGCTTTACTTGGGCTCTGCCTTTTGTTTTTGTTCTTATTGAACTTCCAGGAAAAGTGGGCAATTATTTAGAAACAATAAAAGATTTCGCTTTTATTGAGCAAAACAATTTTGCTTTGTTCATAATTTTTAATGAGGCAAGTGAGTTTACTATTCGTTACTATGCGGTGTCAGTATATGTTTATTGAGATATATAGGGACGAAATCCGATTGAAGTCATGTAAGTACCACCGAAATTAATAATACCCTATGGGTCAGCGAATTTAAACAAAATTGAAAAAAATCTCACATCAAGGATACAAAATTTTATGGATAAATTCGATTATTCCGAAATAAGTTATGTGAAACACTCTTAGAGTTTTGATGATCCGGCTTACATTTTCAATTATTTCTGATGCTCTGTTCGAAAAAATAAAAATTTTCTCTATAAAATTAATCATGACATCGTTATTTTCTCATTAAAAATTTTCACTGGAAAATAATGACAAATGCGATTAAATTTACTGTCTGTCTGCGCATAGCTACGCGCCTTCAAAACATTTAAGCGCTGACCCAACATGTTCCTCATCATGTAACTTAAGAATAACAAAAAGACGGCTGCACCACTAAACTGAAATCAACTCTACTCTGCTCAGCAAGCTGTCTTCAGACAAAATTATGATGTTTGCAATTTTATAGTTAATGGCACGAAATGAGCGACAAGTGGCACCAATCTATGTTTTACTCTAAGCCAAAGCCTAAGAAACCTCGCCACCACTTCCAGCATCAAGTTCATTTGTTGCTGCTCTAGTAACAACAAATAGTTGGGCTAAGTTTCGTCATTAAATGCCTTTTGGCATGCGACCAACAAATTATAAGCACAACAACAACAGCAAAAAAAATCATTTGGGTAGTGTTGTTGGCTTACTGAACGGTTGAAAATGACCCTCATAATGGCTATACTGAAAAAAAAGCAACATTTGATGACCAACTAGAAAATATGACAGGTTTTGCTGTCAGCCGCTGTAAACGGGATACAGAAGTTAAGAATCTTGCAAATTGCCTGCTGACATCTTAATCGGTTTGTTATTTTTTGCTGCGCTGAATTTAAAACGTAAATATAAAGAACTGTTTGTTTTGTGAGTACTGCTACTGAAATAAAAATGGAAAAAAAATTGAAAGCCTAACAGAATCACCAAGCAGTTCTTTCAGAAGTCCGCTTATATTGCTGTGATCTATTTTTGTTGTCTTAACAGAAATCAGAGTAATTCTACCATTAGTATTTAAATGAAAGGAACTTTCTGGCCGTTGGGTTGTGGTTGGTAGAACTCAACAAGCAAAAATATCGGTAGAATAAGAAAAAGTAATGACTTATAGGGAAAGTTACAGGAAAAGACTTAGTGGTGGTAGCTGCAAAACTAATCAAGCTCAACAATTTAATTGATATGCTTATAGCTTTTTAATGGTTGTGATCGCTCGTACTTAACCTTCACTGAGTTACTTTTTATTATTTCTAGCAGAGTGCAAAAAACATTAAAATTTAATTAGCTCTAAATGGAAAGAACGTGAATGGTGGCTAGAGAAATGTTTTGAATTCGCTTACCTTTCACTGTAGCGATTTGCGTAAAAAAAAAACAATAGGAAAAAAAAATATTAAACATTTGATTATGATTACATTTTAGAATAAGTTTTAGCGCTCACACAGTTTCAACAAAAACTATTTTATTAATTATTATTGTTTTAGTTAAAATAATAGAACTAATTTCATACGATTTATTTATTTTTAAAAAATATGCTTTACAATTTGATTGAGATATCTCAATAAACTTGAGTTCACTTACTTTTAAGAAGTAATTTATCGAATACTTTGTGGCTCTCCTGGCATAGTTTAAGAGATGTTTGCCAAAGTCTTCCGAAAAGAGACGCAAAGGGTTAACTGCTTAAAACAAATCGATCTTACTGAAACTCTGCCGTTTATAAACTTTCAATCAAATAATTTTCTCAGTTTTTTAATTAATTGTTTATGAGTGTTTATTTTTTTTTGGCTTTTAGGATGCTTCAAAAATCTGAAAAAAGGAATCCAAATTCGTTGACAAAAATTTAGGGCCGCAATTTTTTTAGAATTTATAATGAACTAGAATTACCCTGTGCGCTTCGCTTCACCTTAAATTGAAAATTTCATACTGATTGAATGTGAAAATGCTATTTAATAAATATTTTTGTGTGTGGCCACCCTAAATGGAAGTTTTGTAGCCAAAGCTGTGCCTCACAATATAACAGCTATGTGGTGCAGATTTGCGTGAATCGATTTGCCGTCAAAATATTTTAAAAATATTTTTGAATAAGGGCCACCTTAAATATGTACGCTAAATAAATGTCTGATAGCCATAGCTATGCCTCTTAATATAAAAGGCACGTGGTGTAAATTCCAAGTGAATCGATTCAGTGGTTTTTGTGAAAATGCTATTCTAAAAATATTTTTACATGAGGGCCACCTAAATAAAAGTTTTATAGCCTATGACACACGCTTAATCGATACTAACACACTGTAAAAATTTCATCAAAATCGGCAGAAAAGTTTTCGCGCCCATAAAAGACAGATAGACAGACAGACAGACAGACAAACACAGAATTTTATATACTATACTAGATAATTATTTCTGATCTGTGAATATCTCTATCTGTCAGTTATGAAAATCAACATACTTGTTCTTTTCAATTATCAAATCAGATGTGAAATTTAAATTGTTTTTTTTTTTTCTTGTAAAAAACCGGAAGTAAACATTTTGTTTTTAATTTTTTTATTTTTATTTTAAAATATATGTAGCTAAAAATATTTAGATATACGTCTACTCAAAATTTCAAAATGGGACTTGCATTAGTTTAGTATATAAGGTACTTAAGCAAGGTTCCAGGTACCATGCTAAGTGCGGCACGTGTGTAGTTCAAATCATATACATATCTCCTTAACTAATGTAGACCGATTTTGAAATTTTATGTTGAAAACTTACAAAATTTCTTGAATAACCTCTTTATTTATATATCTGGGATGTGAAATTAACGTGATTTCGGTAAGGTTTTAGGGATGTGTGAAGTGAAGATCTTTTTGCTTTAAGTAAATAAAATTTGTTTGTGCACGGAAAAACAGTTAATTTTTGGTAAGAAGGGCAAATTGGCTCTTCACCACGAGCGCCAAATGTCCACGGAATGCCAAGTTGTGGAAATTTCATAGGAATGTAGTTTTTTACTATTAAAACGCATTTTTTTTTTTCAATCTACAGATAGCCATTCTTTAACTCTAGAAGTATCAAAATATTTACTAACACAATATGTTAGTGCACACATTTTTCAGATACCATCGATTCGTACCCTGAGAACTATAAATATTAGCCGTTTGACAAAATTTCTGCAAAATGCATTGCGTTTATTTGTTAGCTATTTGCTTGAAAGCCAACACATTTACTGTTAAGTGCAAATAACATTTGGCAAATAATGTTTTGGTTGAGCAAACACTTGGTGTGCTATTATTGACCATGTTAGTAATACAAGTGTGTTTATTTGACCAAGTTAGCGCAATTTTACAGGAAGTTCAGTGCGTGCAAAATCACACGTTATTTTACGTGGTTAACAAATTAAAAGTAGAGTCAGTCGTATGGCACACAGTTTTTAGTGTTTGCTGAACAAAGTTTTCAAAGTTATAAAACGTGCAAAGGCAAAAATAAATACAAAATAGAAGTCGCGCCCCTTGTAACCAAATTCTGTGCAATGGAAAATTGTTTACTCCCACTGTAAAATGTACCCGAAATAAAAAAAAAACACACAGCGAAGCTAAGTTGACTCTGATTCTTTGCAGTGATATTTTGTCAAGATATATATATGAAAACATATGTTTCGGGCTAGATGACTCATACTATAATTTTTAAATAGGAAAACTAACCTAAAACTATTTCAGCACAACTCAAATAAGCAGCAAAGTAAATAAGTGACAACAGTAACATCACTTGTTGCTATTGCAAATATTTGCATTGCTAAGCATTTGCATACCAAATTAGCTCCTACTGCTGCTGCTGCTGCTATTCTTTCCAATTCGTCCACCACCTCGAACTAAATGAATTGAACACAACTGACTGACTAATGCTTGAAATACTACTTATCGCTCCTAGCTGCAGCTGCGCATTGGGTGCTAAGAACTATGAAAAGCAGCTGCATTGAGCAGCCAAACCGTTAATGTTTGCACAGCGTTACTCATTCATTCACTCAGTCGTTGGCTGTAGATCGATGCCACTTTTTGTTGTTGCTTTGTCCCCAGTGGGATGTTTGTTTTACGTTACGGGAAATTTAATGTTTGTCACTCGTCGTTTACCTTCACAGGCGTCCGTTTGTTCGTTCTGTCGCATCTGCAGGAATTCGTAGAATTTTCGCAGTACTCTAGAAGTTGACAAGTTTTTGCATCGTCTGGGTACTTAAATGGCTTGTACTTTAATTAGCTGTTCCTCAGTTTTTTTTTTCGTTTTTTGCGAGTAATAGTGATTGCAGGATTTGAAGAAAAACAGAAAACCCTAAACAAATTTACAGGCAACTTCATTAAAAAAGCTGAAGCAAAAGCCTTGCAACACCTTTCTGTTCTTTCAAAATCTCAGCCAAATCATTTCTTTTGCATCAAAATGCTGTACTGCTTTAAGTTTCCTTATAACATCAAAATTAACTTTTTAATGAAAGCTTACCCAAAAAAAAAACGAAAAATATGCAATTGTTGCAATACCGAAAGTCTGCGTCCAAATGTTTGCAACTGCAGCAACAAAATAATAAAATCAAATATCTCCAGTTCACACAGTATACCAAAAAAAAAAAAAACAATCACCTTATGCGCGTTAATGCGGCAAACATTAGGTTGCGCAAGCGCAGACCAAAACAACAAAAATGTAATCAAATCATCATAATGAAATTGTGCACTTAAACCTTGTAAGATAACATTGCAATCAGCAGCAGCCGCCGTCGAAACATTCTATCGATCCTGGTGTGTGTGTGTTTTGCGAGGCAACAACTTTGATCAAACATTGACCAAGTCAGTGCTTGGGTTGGTTCTATGCTTTGTGTAACAATAAAGTAGATAGAAACGCCGCCACTGAACCACCTAGCAAAGCAGGAAGCTAATTTTATCTCCCTCCCTACCTTATTGCTATTGGATAGGTGGAGTGTCAAAGGTCATGTGCATCATATGTTCGTTCATCTTTTGCCAATACGCGAGTGGATGCTTTTCTGTTTGATGTGTAACAAAGTCAAAAAGAACACAAAAAAAACAGATCAAGATCAACTATTTGCCGCATGTTGAACGCGTAGTACTCATTTGAGTTCAGAGTGCAGGTTACTTGTGCTCACAACAGTGCACTTGTTATCTTTTCTTTTCATGATGTTATTGTTTAATTTGAACTTTCAATTTTCATAGAAAATTTCTATATTATCTGATGGTGGTGCTTTACCCAACATTATCATTACATCTAACTATTGTATTTTCTGCATTATACCTATTCCGAGCACACCAATTTCGGAGCACTCATAACTTTATTTCTAAAATGACTCTTTTGAAGGATCGAACGATCGCTAATGAGCTTATTAAAAACTCTTTATATTCAACCGCCTTAGTGAAGAACTGTTTCGTGAAGTTTGTCAATGTTAAATATTCCGTTAAACATGAAAAATATATAGTATATATGTAGTTTTTTATATTAATTTCACTTTATTTATTACGATTAAAAGTTACAGAGTAATTGTACATTTTTGATTTAATTTTAATATTCACATATCTTTTTGCTTTTCAAATTTAATTTTCTTAGCTCTTCAAAAATAGCTCTTCTTTTTAGCAGTCCTTTCTCTAATCTAACGTCTTTTTTCTTATCCCACCCTTCGTTCAACTTTCGTCCAATTTGTGTTTAAAATGTTGTCTCCCTGTTTTCTTATTTAAATGTTGTCCGTGAAATGCCTTTTAAGGTTATCGCCCACTTGTCATTATAGTCTGTCAGTGTCTAATCCTACAATCTCGGCCATCCTGACTGCTTATTCGCCCCGAATAAGTCCCCAATGTTTCATGAATTCCACTACAGTGTTAGTAATACCTGGTCCCTCATGATCTCCTAACTTTTCGACCTTGTACCGTCCGTGTTTGAGTACATGAGTAACCTTATACGGTCCCAAAAACTTTGGTTTTATCTTTAGTCCAGCACCATACTGTGTCCGTTTTATAGCTACTAGGTCACCGATCCTATATTCAGTCTCTGGTTTGCGTGTTGAGTCATAAGTTTTACAATTTTCTTCTTGAAGCTTTTTTATATTGTCGCGTGCTTCTTGCCTTATTTTCTGTCTATCGTCATCTAATTCCTTGAACAATTCCTCATTTAGCAGACAACGTAACTCGGCTTGGTCGGTAGTGCGCATATTCAGTCCCGTTAGTACTCTAAAAGGCGAGAACTTAGTACTGCGAGGCGGAGTATTGTTTATAAGCTGCTGAACTTTACCCACTTTTTTGTACCACAAGCCAGGGTTCTCATGACACAGCTTCGTTAGCAAAGGAATCACAACACGATGAACACGTTCAACCTGCCCATTCCCTCTAGGTACGCCGGTCGCAATGAGCAAATGCTGAATATCGTTTTCCTCACAATACTGCTTAAAAATGTTAGCCGTGAATGCCGTACCTCTGTCAGAAATGATTCGCACCGGATTACCAAACACGCTTGATTGTCTAAGCAAGATTTCGACTACTGTCTCTGAATCTGTACTCTTGGTTGGATACAACCAAACGAATTTAGAGAAGGCGTCGATGATCACCAATATATGGTTGTATCTTTTTTTTGTTACCTCGAGTGGGCCTACATGATCTATATGGTATGTCAGCAATGGGCAATCTTCTTTATCGATAGGGGCTAGGAATCCTTCTTGTCTTCCAGCCTTTGCGGACGCAACAATGCATTGAATACAGCTTCGAACTAATTTCGTTACTTTAGAGTTTAATTGAGGAATAAAATATGTTTGTTCTACAATATCTTGCGTCTTTTTGACGGAAAAATGTCCCTGTCTATGTGCTGCCTGTATAATTTCATCTTCCATCTGTGAAGGAATTACCATTAAATGCTTGTTAGGATCTTTATGCAAAATACCATGCTGCATATAGAAATCTTCGTGCCTCTCTTTATCTAAAATTTTAATCACCGCTTTTACCCAATCATCTTGCATCTGAGCTTCTCTTAACTTGTGTAAAAATGTATCTTGTATGGCATAGCAATAATTCCTGCTGAGTGCATCTACATGCCTCATCTGAGTCCCTTTTCGGTGTTCTATTTTATAATTAAAATCTTGGAGATACAAAGCCCATCTTGCTACTCTGAGAGGAACTTCGCTTTTCTTTAGAGTCATTGTAAAAGCATTACAGTCAGTAACTATATTGAATTCCTTATCTATCAGATATACTCGCCATTTCCTAAGGGCCTCAATAACTGCCAGTACCTCCAGCTCATAAGAATGATATTTTTCTTCTGTTGGTGACGTCTTTCTACTTAAATATTGAACCGGGTGAAATTGTTGGTCATCTGGATCTTTTTGTAAAAGAACTGCCCCATAACCATACATACTAGCGTCAGTGTGCACTTCAGTAAGTGCCAAGGGATCGTACAATTTCAAAAGTGGCGCACTAACTAAGGCCATCTTCAACTGTTGGAAGGCAAACTGCTGTTCCTCTTTGAACTCGAATTTTACGCTTTTGCGGAGAAGATCTGTAAGAGGCTTGGCTATGGATGCAAAGTCTTTAATGAACTTCCTAAAATAAGAAGTTAAGCCAATAAATCTTTCTACTGCTTTCTGATTGGTCGGAATGGGAAAGTTGTCAACAGCACTAATTTTTTCTTGGCATGGCATAATCCTCTGATTTTCTATCTCATATCCTAAAAACTTTATTTTTTTTTGTAAAAATTGACATTTGTCAAATCTTATTTTGACACCATTGTCAGCTGCAACTTTAAATACTTTTTTAAGTTTCTCCAGAGCCTCATCTCCGTTCCGTGAAGGAATCATAAGGTCATCCACATAAACTATTAGTGTACCATCTTGAATTAACGGTCTAAAAATAGCCTGAATATACCTTGCAAATACAGCTGGCGAATTTGTTATTCCAAACGGAACGAACAGAAATTCAAATTGACCGTTATGGGTTATAAAAGCCGTATATTTCCTTGAAGATTCCTCAACAGGCACGTGGAAAAAGCCATTCTTAAGGTCCAAGGTAGTGAAGACGTACGCTTGAGCCAACCTATCAAGAACATCCTCCATTAAGGGCATGGGAAAACGATCTTTTACTATTTTTTCATTTAATTTACGATAATCAAAGCAAATTCGCTTGGTCCCATCTTTTTTTGGTATCAAAACCACTGGCGCCGCGTATTCCGATGTGCTGGGTCGCACGATACCCTCTTGCAACCACTTCTTAATTTCTTCATCAACGTAGACCTGATCATCGTGTGAAATACGGCGCGCTCTCAAATATACTGGGTGATCGTCAATGACAATAATTTTCATCTCAACTGGGTAAGATATGGGACGCTTAGGATCGTAGTTATCAATTAGATGTCTGACTTCTATAAATTGATGTTCGGGTAAGTGCATTAAGTCTACCTGTTTTCTTTCGAAAAATTCAACGTCTGCCAAAGCACACAAACTAGCAAACACCTCATTGCCTTTACGTGCTACTTCGAAATTTGAGAAATCATCTGTCTTTTCTGTATCTGGGTTTTTAAATTTTGGTCCGTTCTTTGTTAAAACAACTTCAACTACATCAGCTACATCACTCCCAATAACTGCAAAATAATCGGTATCTGCAGTTTTTACCACATGAAAATTTAAATCTACCAAAACTTCATCTAACTTTGCCGGCATTACAACGCAGCCTACTGTTTTTAAAACTGTACCACCAAAACCCTTCAGTGTTCGTATATCTTCCTGTAATATCGCACCACCCATTGACTGCAACACATCTTCTCGAATTATACAAACGTCTGAGCCGTTGTCAATTAGACATAAAATCGGCTTTCCTTTGATTGAAATAACTCGGCAATTTCTCTTGCCTTCATACTGTTGATTCTTTGAATAATCATACAACGTGTTAACGTTACTCGGGTTTGACGCAAAATTTTCTTTTTTAACCTTACATTCAAATGAACGGTGCCCGAATTGGTCGCACTTGAAACATTTAACGTCTTTTTTTGTACATTGTCTAGCTAGATGTGTTTCATCACCACAATTGAAACATCTGCGGCTACTTGCACTCTTAAAGTTCTTATACGAATTCTTGATCTGCGTTGGACCAGACCCGACTTCCCCATAGTTCGATAGCTGCTTCCGTGTGCCACGAATTTTTTCATAAACCGGAATTAGAGTCTTTAAATGAACTAAATCTGTCGCCTGGTATAATGTGGCTTTGTTCTGTCGATTATCATTTATACCCTCAATAAAATATGTAATTATGCTCGCATCATCCAAGCTTATGGTACGACTAAGCTCTTGCAACTTATAAAGGTACTCCCTCAATGTCTCTTCTGGCTTATGCCGTCTATCTTTGAGCAACTGGTGAACCGTTGCATGTGATAATTTAATTCCAAATTCATTTTTCAAAGCCACTTTCAAGGATCTAAAGTCACGCACACCGAGTTGATTACGAATGAACGTTTTAGCTGCGCCCTTTAAAAGCTGTTTAGCATATACAAAGCATTGTATCTGATTCCATCCCACAGTAAGAGCATTATCTTCAAATTCCTCTAACCATTGACTAATATCGGTAGAGTCTTCACCCGAAAATGAAGACATACTCTCCTGTATATCTTTTAGCGTAAACAAGCTTCTTTCGGTCGCAATTACTACGCTCCTATTGTCTGCTTGACTAATTCCCTGATAATTGGAGGTTTCGTCTCCTCCCTCATCCTCATTCTCATCCTCTTCATCATCATTGTCAGTTAAATGGTAGTGTACCAGTAGTCTATTCTGAAGTTCACTTTTCCGTCCCTTGGTCGGCAACATTAAATCTCTTAACTTCTGACGCAACTCGTCTACCTTCAATGCTAATACCTGTGAAGCGTCCATTTTGTCATAAAAATTTCGTCGCAACCTTTCAAAAAATTTTATAAGAATTATCTTTCATTTACTCCTTTTATTTTCAATTTTGCTTCGTAACTAAGTTACTCTTCTTTTGTTTATTTCTAAAGTATTCGTCTTTACGTCTTTAAAATAATCTTCTTTCGTCTTTACTATATTCTTCTTTCGTCTTTATAATGTTCTTCTTTCGTCTTTACAATATTCTTCTTTCGTCTTTATAATGTTCTTCTTTCGTCTTTACAATATTCTTCTTTCGTCTTTATAATATTCTTCTTTCGTCTTGACTTCTTTACAATGTTTTTCTTTCGTCTTAACAATATACTTCTTATTACATATTAATATTTATTATAAAAATTTTCGAGAATCAAAAAATTGATCTTTGCTTGTTACAGCTTCCAAATTGTCACAAAACAAATTATTTTAACATAAGCACTAAAATAAGGGTTGTTTTTATTTCCACTTATCTTGTTCTCTGCTCTGGGTTTTCTCTTTTCGCTTTCGACATTCAGTTTCAACTCGACTGCTACTATTGCGCTCTTCTGCTTCTAACTTGTGCCGCTTCTCGTACACTGCTGCCGTTTTCGTTGAACTTGGTATTGCTCTGATATGTTGCTGCGCTGCTTTTATTTCAGCTTTTCACAGAATTATGTTTTTCGTGGCGGTGCAAAATTTTCAACTTTTTTTTGTAGCTTTGAATAATTTTCGCCAACGTTGATAGATTTTAATTTATTAACTTTATTTATTGTTCTTTGAGTAGCATCAGTTCTAATGGTGTCTACAGTATTTTGCACTTGTTCTTGGCTCAATTTCAACACTTTTGGGTACAGATCTCGGGCGAGCCCACAAATTGTAGTTTTTTATATTAATTTCACTTTATTTATTACGATTAAAAGTTACAGAGTAATTGTACATTTTTGATTTAATTTTAATATTCACATATCTTTTTGCTTTTAAAATTTAATTTTCTTAGCTCTTCAAAAATAGCTCTTCTTTTTAGCAGTCCTTTCTCTAATCTAACGTCTTTTTTCTTATCCCACCCTTCGTTCAACTTTCGTCCAATTTGTGTTTAAAATGTTGTCTCCCTGTTTTCTTATTTAAATGTTGTCCGTGAAATGCCTTTTAAGGTTATCGCCCACTTGTCATTATAGTCTGTCAGTGTCTAATCCTACATATATGTAAATATGAACTCATGTTTCAAAGAGAAACATCAAAGGCTTATTAAAAAATCTTTGCTGTGCGTTTTATTACTTAATATATAATATATGAATCTTAAAATCTACATATATTGAAGCATTATCTTGTCAAACAGAGTCACTTTTATGAGTCGTAGTGTAGTCATTAAAATGAGTTATAAAGTAGTCATAAAAATGATTCATAATTTATTCATAAATATGGCTCACAAAATAGTAGTGCATGTTAATTCGAAATGAATTATAATTTTGAGTCATTAATATGAATCTTTTGTGAATCATAAAAATATGCTACCAATGCTCATAAACCTGAGTCTTGGTAGTCGTAATAAATATTATTACACTCATAAGGATGACAAAGCCGTCGAAATTAAACTTTGCTGTGCTAAAGTAAATATTTATGAATGTGACAGTCCCAAAAATACTCTTTTCTGAATCATACGGTTATCTCGGTTATATCCATGGCAAAAATAGGAACTTTATTTCCTCTGATATGATTACAATATATCTTTTTCAAGCTCTCCAACTACTGCCTTTACAGCAAATATTCAAGAATTCCGTATTAAATTGCATAATATATTATTTTACATTTCTGCTCAACATTAATTCGCTTCCTTGCTCTTCTACACTGTAAATGTGTTATCAAATCTAACAAATAACCGCAGGTATTGTTTCTAAAACTCAGATAATGAATTATAAGGTATTAAAAAAAAACTTTCCATTGTGTGTGTGTGGCAACTTGTTTCTCAGTTTTCCAGCTGAGTTTGCGCACAAATATTTAGATATTTGCCAGATCTGTAGCTTCGCGGAAGTAAGCATCAACATAGAGTTGTACAGCAATTTGATGTTTTGAATTTTGTTCTCCACAAGTTGTTGCAACACTTGTTGCACCTTTATTTCTTTCTCAAAAAAGAAAAACTAAAGTAAACACACAAACTGAAGACTATGCTGTGTGATTATTTGTTTAGTTAAAAAGTTAAATATGAAAAAAGCCGCGGGTCGTTATGAGAAAATAGAAAAACAAAAAGAAAAATAAATAACAAAAAACAAACTTAGAAGAAAAACGTTTTATAAAATCAGTGAGGCATATTCACATAGACAGATGAGAAGTTGTTTTGCTATTATTTTTCGTCTAATTCAAGCACTGACCAGTAATTTAACCCAGCCTAGCTTAACCCTTTCAGTACAACGTTTTATTTAGTGTTAGGTTTTTAATGAGATTTCCTTTTTTGATAAGAGATCGATACATAACATTAGTGTAAAAAAGAAAATCCCAGTGATAGATATAATTTTATATCACTTATTTTAATTCTTCTCGATCAATCAACTTGGCATTAAAAACGTTAAAGTCGATGTTGATGATGCGTTAAGTTTAATATTCAATCGTCTCGAGCTTACACAGCTCCCAAAGGATTAATATTACACTCGTTAAGCGAGTACACATTCCTCAAGTGTAAATCTTACATTCCTTAAGTGTGAATATTACTTTCTAAACTTTGTTCTTAATACTTTTGTGCTGATTAGAACAGAAAGGGTTAACCCAATCAACGAATCAAACAAACAAACAACAAACCAATCCAAACGAAAAAATTCTTTCAGAAAATTCAGCAAAATCATTTTGGAGCATCAGTTATTTGCCGCTGTTGCTCCACCTGCCAGCGCCGCGTTCTCGTATGAATTTGCGCTGCGCATGCGTGCCATGCAAACGTATTTCATATCAAGGCAGCTTCATATCCAAAGCTGGCCACAACCTGGTCTGGCTTCAATTATACTAATTTAACCCTATTTTATGACTTAATTACGTGCTTTGGCTGGTGCGCAGTCGAGGAGACTGACGTTGAGATAAAATAAAATGTTCTCGCTAGTGCCAGGTTTCAGGCGAACTTTTGCTTGTTAGAAATTTGATGTGCGTTACGTGTACAGTATTTGTTGCAGCTGATGTGGCTTTATCGATTTGGGCATGGTAATAAAACTGAAGTAAATTAAAAGAATCCTAAAGACAAAAAACAAACATTGAATGATTTTCTTCCTCTAGTGGGCGTGGCATGCTGCAATTCTTTATTTCTATCGCCAATAATTGTTTATTATTGATGTTATGCTGCTGCACAACAAATTCAATGAAAACAATGAAATGCTGTTTTCTGTCTTGCAACATGCTGGCAACATGTTGCTAACAATTGACTCTTCTTTCTTCTGCATTACATTGGCAAAACTATAATTAGAATTTTTTATATAATTTTTTGTGTATTTGTTTTCTTTTATAGTTAGTTGCGAAGTTGTTGCTTGTAATTTACAGCAATTGCTGTTTGCGTAGGTTGCTGCTACTGCTGGTGCTGGTGCTGGTGCTGGTGCACAAATGTGACAGCGTAATTAAAGTCAGTTTTTTGCATGAAAGATATTAATTTCCAAGTTGTTTATGTTCGGGTTAAAATGAACTGGGTTGGGTTGAGTTTCGATTGCTGTTGCCGCTATTTTTTCTTTTTTAAATTATAAGTTTGGTGGAGTAATTAGTCGAACTTGTTATGGTAGGCAACAACATTATTATTATGTTGCTGAGAACATTTTACAGTGTTTAATAAATTCATTGTTGACTGATTTACAAAATTATAGACAATTTTGCTATTTTCTATATGCAACGGTCTTACTGTACGCCGGCAGTATAGTTTGTGAGTACGTTATTATAAACGGAATTCAGTATAACAAGAAACAGTTGCAACTAAGTAATGCGACAGGCTGCATTTTGCTTTTGATAGTTTTCAGTTTCTCGTGATTGCTGATTTTATTCCATAAACTTTTTAGTTTATTACATTAGTTGATAGAGGACTTTAAGACATTAGATCACTTTCCGCATACAATAGTTTCAATTCAAATGAGGTACATACTATCGATATCGATATCGAAAATATGAAAATTGTTTTAATTTACTTGCTACCATAATTATAGGGTGATACATGCGAATATATGTTCTATTCCAGCGTCTCTTAAATATGATTTATGGAATTGTGCTTCGTGTAGGAATCTTTTTGCTCAAAACTACTTTTGAAACAAAATATATGGATATATCAGTGATAGTTAAAAATGCGATTTTGAAATGTAGTTTTGACAACAAATCTGTTGCTAAAATGTAATCTTAAGTTCTAATTTTACTTTGCGTTTCTTAACTTAGCAGCCTAATTTTGGAACGCTCTATTGACTATTTTACCACAAAGTATGGGTTGGTGGCAATAATTAATAAATACTATCACCTTTTATGATATTAATTCTTAATAATTTCAAATTTTTGCATTCTCAACGCTGATGATAAGTATATTGTATACTCCTTGGTGAAGCAAAATCACCTACCTTCAGGTAGCAAATGCACATTTCGCTTAGCGACAATATTTTAATTTAAATCATAAAACATATTAATGCTATCATAAATTTTATCATCGACATGATAAATGAGATATCTTACTTCAAGCAAAGTTTCAATAATGAAGTTATAAAATGCCCTGCATTCATCGCGCGCATTAGCATATAAATTGTAGTCATCATTGAACTGCAACTTTTTTCGTGTTGTTTCTATGTGGCGTAGCACGTATGCAACGCAATAACCAGTTGCAAGAAGTAACTTTAAATAAAGTCAAGATTTGTTGCAACATTTGCATAAGTGACAGAAAGGAAGTCACTTATTAGGCGCAAGAGAAAATAAAATAGGGACTATTTTTAGCATACATTGGTAAAATATGTTGCTGATGCTTATAGATTGGGATGCATAAATTAATATCATCATTGACAAGATAGAGATAAACCTGCGCATATTTTAAAATAGTTTATTGTGGTATTAAATAAATATTTTATTGTGTCCATAAAAGTTTCGAGTAGGCACGCGATTGTTGCTGGTGTTTTGACTTACCTTATATATATAGCAGCTGTTCTATAAACAAAAAGAAATAATATTTCATTATTTATATTGTTGCTTTAAGATTATTTAACTTTAGTTCATAAATTTAAGCCTTTAAATTCATGTCAATTATATATATAATATTAATGCCATTAAAATTATTTTTTTTTAAATGATAAGCTACTTTTACAACTTTTCTCCTAAATTGTATGATAAACTTTCAAAAGCCGGAATGAAAAACATTTCATTGTAGACATATTTACTATACTGCTTTATTTTTTTTTTGTCAACGTGTTTTTAATGCACAAAAGCGGGGTGGGGAAAACTTTGTATCAAACAAACTGCATGCAAATTGGCTTTGATATAAATCTTTGGCTCTATTTTATTTTATTTTTTTAAGTGGTACAACCAGGACATTGCATTACTGCTGCTGCCGGCACAAGGCTATCACACACACGCGCAATCAATGACATGAGTTGCCAATGCAACAACTTTTGATGTACGCTGATTGACAATTTTTTTTTTTGTAAGCAATTGCTTTTGTGCTTGGCAATGATTTTTCGCATTTGATATTTGCAGCCAGTTGTTGCTACGTTGCGATTGTAATTTGAGCAGCTGTCAGTCAAATTCAATAAGAAGGCTGACTCTTGGCATGCGGCAGACAGCAGTAGCTGTAACAAATGCAACAGTTGAAGTAAAAGCGTTGCCGAAGTTCGAGTAGGCAGTAAAACGGCAAGAAGTGACATTTTGTGTTGCATTCAAACTTAGAAAAAAAAAAATTTCGAAGTTTAATTAGACTTGTGACAAAACTTTACATTTATTCGATATTAATTAAAATTGTGAAAGCAACCCTGGTTAGTAACTTTGCAAGTTACTTTTAATATCGAAACGTGATTGATGTAGTTTCGGGAGGGCAATAAAGTTTTTGCGTTTATGAAAAAATTTTATCACTGATGATCATAATTTAAGCTTGGAAACAATTTGACTGCGCTTGTGATTAAATTTTTACGTTTTGATAATAATTTTTTTTTTGTGTAAGCAAGCATAAAAGTTGAAATTCATTAGTTTTAAGATAAATAATCAAGATCTCTATTACATCAAGAACTAAAAAAAAAACCAAAAAAAGGTAGCAGATATAACGCTCTTAATATAAAACCAAAGTCAATATATAAATAAATGACAAAAATGTTTTTTAATTCAAGTGATAAATCGCCACGGATTTTTTTTTGTAATTTTTACAGGTTTGCGGCTTAAGTCTTTAGTTTCGAAACTCCAAATGTAAATGAAGAAAGAATTTCAAAAATGAAACCAAATAAAAATCTCTCAAAACAAAATCCACAAAAATGTGCTTGCGGTATTTTTAATATTCTAATGAGTAGAAAAACCTCGACGCAAACAAGTTCACGTGGCTATTGCATGCTAAGATTTTCTATATTTTTCGAAAGACCTTCAAAAACGTGCCTCGTACATTGCACTAAATGCATAATATGAAACCTAATAACCAGCAACAACAACAATAGCAACAAAAACTCGAAAAAAATATGTCAAATCATTATAACATAAGTTTATGGCAGTCTATAAAAGCAAGAGGCAAGAAGCTCAGAGAAAAAAAAAAACTGCATGGCATCAGTACACAAAGCACAGCGGAGCATAGAACGCAACATAAAACGTAATGATGTTTATTTATGCAGACGTCTTCGTAGAAAAACGTAATAAAATTTTTCAAATAAACGCATTACAAAAAAAAAAGCCATGCACAATTGCGTCTATGTGTATGTATTTGTATATTTAAACGCATGCACTGGCTGTTGGTTGACTTTTATGACTTAAGCAAAGAAAATCGCTATGCAGCATTTGCATATGCGGCATATGCGTCTGCTTCATTTTTTTTTTGGCGCTTCAACTACAAAAGGTCACCCGCAGCAAATGTTGAATGCAAAATGCCAAATGTTAGTGTGTCTCTTCACAGTTGCTGTGCTGTTGTGTCTGTTGTTTGCTGCAACAAGTTTCTTGCGCTATTGTATAATAAAATCTAAAATATCGCTGTTAAATAGCAATACAATAATCTGTGCAATAAAATGCAATGTCATTGTCAATGTATTGCGCTATGCTTTGCTCCTTTGCATGTGCTAGTGTCAGCTTTTTGCTGTTTTTTGTTTTTGTTTTGCGCAATGCCTTGCATTTGCAGTTAAATTTTTGTGTCTTTGTGCTTTATTGAAAGTCACTGTCACATTGCTATGCCGTAATTTAATTGTTGTGAGTTAATAGCAGCAACATGAATTGGCGGTAAAGCGCTGCGTTTCCTTAGCTGCATGCTGCATATCATTACAGTTTGTATGCGGGTTTTTAAATATGTAAATGTGATGATGCACAAGCAGATATGGATTTATCTTGAAAAGAAAATGCTAAGGTATTTTATTAAATCTTCTTGCTTTGGAGATGTAACCTAAAACTAAATTCCATTTAAATGAAAAATGGTTAGTATTAACAAAAGGTTGAAAACTTAAAATAAAAATTATTTTTTTTTCACTATTGCAATATATCGGCGTATCAAACAGTCAAAATTCTTTTAAATTCAAATTCACACTGTCATTCCATGTTAGTGTGAAGCGAAAAACATATCGATTTTTGGAAAATATCACGAGATTTTTTTGAAATATATATTGACTAAAGCAATTGCCCTTTTGTTGTTCGAAATTTTGAGGACTTTTTATTTTCTAATAAAATTTTTAAGACTTTTTTATGGCACTTTGGCAGACAAATTTCGATTACAAATAGTTTCTAAGAAAATTTAATCACATTTGTTTTCACCGTAATGCAATCTCACTTCGTATCTGTTTCTAAAGCTTCACCATTCCTAAGTGCCCAAAATTAAATTAATAGCAAAAAAATCACCCGGTAGTTTTTTTTTTTTTTTTCAATACGAAAACGTGATTGTTTTTGTATTTTACATTCAAGAAAAGTTTGAAACAAATGGAATCAATGAAAATTTTCGTAAATTTTCGAAATTTCTTATCATGTTAAATGAAACTGACCAAAATAATTCTTTATTTTTGAATATTTAATTTCATCAATTCATTGGTTGCTAAAACAGTATTTCCCAAAATTTAAAAATTGTCATATTTTTTTTTCACTCCACTCTGCTAAATATTGCAGGATAAGAGAATAATACCACTTGTAATTGTTGTTGCAAGTGCGTTCTCCTACCGCTTTTGCTGCTGATATTATTTTCTTGTCAACGCATTGTTGGTGATTATCATCGTTTGCAGGAACAGAAATTGTAAGCATCAGCAACAAAAAAAAAACACACAAAATCAACAACACTAAAAGAAATGCTGCAGCATGTAATGCGCATGCGCAGCATAAATTTAATGCGCAAGAACACACAGCAATTTTCATTGCTGCCAAAGAGGTGGTGCAGCAGCGTATAAGATTACAACAACAATGAAAGCGTATTTGAAATTTATGACATTTTATCGATGATTTATCGATAACATTTTGCATTAACAATGAAAAAAGTAGAAGAAACAAAACAGCGAATGCAACAACATTGTGGGGCTTAACCGCGCACGCACGCGCAGATATTACGATTTATGTTTCTGTTTGACTGCATGCTTATGCATCGTCGTCATATTGTCTAGCGTTTAAAAAAGCAAAACTTGAAAATTTTTAAGTTTTTTTATTTTTTGCACAGTTTGTTGCTGCTGTTGCTATGCTGTTATAATGTTGACAATTTGTTAGGCTTATCAACATTTTTGTGTGCGCTTTGTAACGAATTGAAAATTTATGTTATATAAATCAATGTGGTATAGGTACAACAATAACAAAATGAACAAAATTCTTATGCGTCAAAAAGCTGCAGAATTCTTAGAATTTTAAAAAAAGTTTACTTCAAAAAAAGAACGAACAAATTTGTTGCGCTGTATGTGATTTTGTAGGTTAATTACCACTTATAAAATGTGAAACGTTCAAGAATGTAGCTGAAAACATGAAGAATTTTGGTTATTCTTGTTTTGTTTAATTTGCAACCTGAACCCTTGCACGGACGTACAACGATTAAAACTATTTCAGAGACTAGAATAGAGACAATTGTAACCTCATGAAAAGTACATTCTGCTAAAAGTTCAAAACTCTGAAAAAACTGCATTTGATGTATGGGATTGCGATTTTTTGTTCCATGTGAATAAAAATAAACTGTGATTCAGATAAGTAAGAAAAATGTTAATAAGAAAATTTTTTTATTGGTCTTGATAATCTTGGGATAAAACTATTAATTTCTTATATTCTACTTACAAATTCTTAATGTTGCAGAAAATCGTTCCCTTTAAGGGTTAAACGGCAAAAGCTACAGACATTCAGCTCTGCCACAAACTATCACTGATTGCTTTTGCATCATCCATCAATCAATTGCGTCAGTTGTAGCAACAGTTGCAATTTTTCAATTTTAAAAGCGCGGCACACAGCAGCATTTATAAATCAATTTATTGTTGTTGTTGCTGTTGTTATTCACATTGTTGTTGTTGCTATGTGTATTGAATTTTTCAATAGCAACTAATTTAATTACTTTAAATTGCACTCTCATTGTGTAAATTGAGTTATTGGGTACTCAGTCGATATTCAATTGATTGACTGACAATGGGTTAATGCATTATTGAGCAGCTCAATATGTTGTCAGCTGATTTTTATCGACGTTGATATGAATAATTGGTGTTGTTTAATTTAATTAAACAGCAGGTTCGTGTTGCAAGTCTTTTGTTTGTATGCTTGGGAATTGCGGAGAACAAAAAGGGAAAATATAATCCATCGAAAGTTTAAAAGTGTTACATCAAGAATTTGAATTTTCTTAGATAGATGCTTGCACAATTTAACACTTTCCTAATGAACGCATTTCAGACAATAGATTTTAAATTATTCTTAATTAAGCGTAGCAAAATTTTAAATTAGTAAGTTTGTGTCTTAAGTCTTTTGTTTGCGTATGAAAATTAAAATTCAATTTAATTTTCTGCATAGTTCCACCTGTTTTAAAACGAAACTGGAAAAATCTGAACATAAAGAGCTGAAATTTGCATACATAATTAAAAAATTGTTGTTCGTTCTCGTCCATATCTCAGCTGTATTTTCTTCGCTTGCTGTGCATCTTTTGTTGCAAATGATGAATGACTTTGGCACGCATGCGTCAGTGTGGCTTTGAAATTGTATGTAATGGCTGGAGAACGTAAGACAAGTTTGACGAAAGTGTGTCGAAATCCACATATTGCTTTCTTGCTTACTACAATACGAGTACTCCACAGGTAGATAATTTTTCGTGTGACACACATGCCCAGCTTATAACAAAGGCTTTACGAATTACTGATTGCAGGACTGTTCGCTTTGAGTTGGCTGAGGCAAAATCATATGGGTTTAGTTGCTGTTGTGAATATTAAAAATGTTTTAAAAATTTCGTTTGTAACCTTAAAAGTAAAATATATTGTAATAATCTTCTAATTGTTTCAAAAGCTACTGAACATTTTTTTAACATTTAGTCTGAAGTTATTCATTCGCATATCGCATATCGTCGTGCAAAAATATCACAAAATTGAATGTTCGCGATTTGCAATTGGATTCTTAAGCCAGCCGAATTTTATCCCAAAATTTATTGCAAAAAAAAGGTTATTTTTATGAGCAAATAAGTGCATTCTTTACACTACTGCTTTCCAAAAAACTCAAGATTAATGCAATCTTCTTCTTAAAAACCAAACTTTTTTGGACTTTTAAAAATACTTTTCTACATATCCCGAGTCTCAGCATTTTCAATATTTTCTTACTTAACAACATCTGACGACTTTTGCAACATTTTTCAACCTGGTCTGCATTTTACAATGTTTTTCGAGCTTGTCAACATTTTGTGAATGGTTCAACATTTTCCGACTCAACATTATTCCACTTTATCGATCTTTTCAACATTTTTGGAATTTTTAACATTATTTCACTTCATCAACATTTCCACTCCTTTCCAACATTTTTCGAGTGTTGATATTATTCCACCTTATCTACATTTTTCGAATTTTCAACATTATTTCACATTGCTATATCTATGCAACAAAGAATAATAGCTTCTTATGTTCCTTCGCCTTGAGATCATCGATCGACTTCTGCTGTTATTCTGTAATTCTGTTTGAATTTTCAACTTTTTTTGTCTGCTAACATATTTTTTGAATGTTTTTTTTTTTTTTGCTCTATCAGCATTTTTTGAATTTAACATATCTCGATATTTCAATATATCGAATTTTGAAACTTGCTCAACAGTTTTTGAACTTCACAACATTTATCGACTTTTGCAACATTATTCCACTTTTCCAACATTGTTCTAAATTTTTGAAAATTTTGGTTTTTTTCCACAATTTCACAATTCAACTTTAATTTTTTGACTTCTTCAATATTTTTCGCTTTTTTCAATAAAAGAAGACGACACGGTATTCGGTTTTCGGTATTCGTCAAATATTCAAAGCTGATTTTCCAAATTGTTGAATGACCTTAACTTGGGTTAACTTTGTGTTCAAATGGATTTTTATTTAGGTTCTCACATTTCATATAATTCTCTTAGTTAAATATTTAAAATTTATTTTCCATTTGTCACAAAAACGTCGTTGAGTAGTCAATTTTAAGAAAAAATGCACCATTTAATACAAGAAACTGTACAATATTTTTAACTAAACAAAACTGATAATTGACACTGACAGTTTCAGCAGCAGCATTTGCTGCTTGCAAATGCAGACAGCGGCAGAAAATGCAACATTTCACTGCTGCTATTGCTGCTGTTGACTGCACCGTTTGCTTCCGTTGTAAGTGCCTAAGGAATTTTCGAAATGTTGCAATCATTTGTTGCTACCCGCCATTTGACGTCTATTTAAGTCGCGTCTGATTCCACTTGCAATTGATCTGTACGTCTGTGCAGGCGTGTAGATTTTCATACGTCGTTTTGCTGTTGCAGTTTTGCGTTTTTTTGAAGTAAAGAGGTACAAAGCCCGCATCCACAGTCTTTGTAGCAGGAACAAAATGAATATCACATGTGCTGCTGCACTATTAGTTGCAGTTGCAGTTGCCGCCGCGCTGCTAATCTCAATTGCAAAAGTTTAAATATGCAGAAAATACCGTTTTTTCTTCTCTTTAGCCAGCTACTAACACAGCAACACACCCTAGGTGCGCACCGCACTATGGTTTACCACAGCAGTGTTAGTGTTGCTAGCCAGGCAAGAGTAGGGTGATGGTGGTGGCGACGATGCAAACTGCGCGCAGTTTTTTTTTTTAATTTGCTGCCTCAACATTGGGGAAAACGGTGAATGAATTAATAGTCAGTCTACTCGTATGTGTAGATGTCTGCATGTGGTTACAGCAAGTTCATGGCTCTTGCAGATTCTTGGCGTGGCTGACTGCTTGGCTTAGACGACCTGCTGTTCTGCTGTTTTGGTTTCAAATTAGTTGCTAATCAGTAGGTGGATTTGCCATAGTTAAGGTGAGAGGTTGTTAAGGTCGTACAAGACTTTGTATATGTATTACAAAACTATCAGAAATCGAATGTTAACTTAATAAAGTTATTAGATGTTGTGGTAATGGCTTAACAACTTGTGTGTTGGCAAAATGGTTTGGGAAAAAAAAAAACATTAAATTAATTAAAAATCAGTTTAAAACAATTTTTGAAAATTTTTAAGGGTGTTTTCGTAGGGTGTTTTTCATTTATGCTAATAACAAAAATAAGATCATACCAGTTTTCAAATTAATTTAAATAAAATTATTCCATTTCGTTCATTATAACAATTTTGATTTAATAAACAAGGAATCTTCTGAAAAATCTCACATAAAAGGAGAGTTTTAAAAATAATATATTTAATTTTTTTTAAAGAAAGAGAATCAAAAAAAGTGAATGAAAAGAAAAAGCATTGGACAATATTAGAATAGCCTGGTTTAGTACCATCATTTTCAATTTATACATAGCATATCGAATAGCATCGAAGATGTCGACAGCAGTCAAAAAGGGTCGACTAAGCACGTCGAAAAATATCAAAAACGTGAAAAGCCAAAAGTACCAAAAAGTACTAAGAGAAATATTTGGAACTGACTGATTCTCTGCAACGCAAAATTGTGAGGTTCTAAGTTAAATCTTGGAAAACTTGAGTGTCATTATATTTCAAAAATGTTCAAGTACTGTCACACAGCGTAATATTTTCAATTACATGTCTTTATAAAAACAAATAAACATTAAGATGTTATCACTATTAGCTGCAGCATAAGTGCTTATTTATCTCTTTGCGCCCCGCAACAATAAATAAGATGTCACTAAGTACAACAATAGCGAAACATCAGCACATCACAGACACGAAAACAACATAATCACTATCATCAGCATTATCATTATCACATCACATCACATGACAACTGTCACATTAACTTAGTGCCATTAACGCAAGTTACGGGCGCAGCAGACAGAAATAGACTGACAAATCACACTCACTCATTATGAAAAATGGTGTGACTGTCGTGTGTGACGTGAGAATTGTCGCTATTTTTATAAAAAAATAAAAATCTAAACACCTTTAAAACAACAACAAGATCAACAATGATAATAGTAAACTCGTCGCTTTTTTATTTGAAATATTTTTTAAAATTTTTAATTTTATTTTTATTTTTTACTGCTGGCAGCTAAAACAGATCTGGGCTAAGTGAGCGTAAAATGTAAACAACCACTACCACTGACTGAGTGACGCTGAGAATGAAATTGCGATTGTGGTGCGCGATCGCTGCATATTTTTTTATCGCAGTTTTTCTGATGGAAAGATCCCATTAATAAAATATTTCATTGCAAAGATTTTATCACCATATTCATTTAAATTTGTTAACTCTGTTGTCAAGAAAATTATGCCAATTCTAAGCATAAGCAAGGGAGTCACTTGGAAATTTAATGGACTTTAAGGCTGTTGACCCTAATTTGTTGTTTAGTTTCTTTCATGAGTTTTAGTTTTCAACTATGTCTCCGATGCACTAAAATGATTTACTTACAAGTAAGACTTACTCAATGAACAAACTTTTGTCGGCATGAAAATATTACCTGCAAGAAAAGAAAGAATGGAATTAATTTTAACTACATTTTTATTATATGTAAGTGAAACATAAAAAATGCTTTAAATGCTCGTTAAATTATAAACTATGCAGCAACAGCTAAAAGCTGCAGGCCAGTTAAAGGCAAATGTTAAGTGTTTTAAATTACTGACTTGTTATTAAGCATATGCAAGTAAACCAAAAGATGCTTAAATCATAATAAAAATACGATATTTGCTGTATACAGACACCAGCAACGTATCTCATGTCGGCCGACAAAAAGTAACAAAATTTGTATCCATATTTTGCAAGATGTTATGAATTGCTGCGAAAAGTTATAAAGAAAATTTTGCCAGCTCTTATGACTTATTCTAACTTATTTGAAATTTCAGGTGAAATTTCACTTTGCAAACCCTGATTCCATACTTGAAATTTTTTAATGTTTTTCTCTACAAAAAGAACTTCCATTATATACCCATGACTTTTTTAGAAATAAATTAAATTGGAAACTCAGTAACACTCAAAAAGAATTTTTTTCTGATAAAACGATATAATTTATTAACGTTTTCAGCAAATAAAACATGACACTTTGCGCCAAAAAGGCTTCTTTGACTAAGCGTACCCACATTGAATTTGGCAAAATATGAGTGGTGCCACGACTTCTTTTCGAAGCTCAACAACTTTTTGTCCAGAGATTGTCCAATTTATTATTATTATTTGTGAGATATTTAGTAACACCAAATCAAAAAAATCGTTCACAATTAAGCGTTTAGAGCCCATTTTCAATTCCACGAAGCTTGTTCGAAGGTGTAGCTTGTGTACCGAATTTCTTTGAACTATCACGCTTAGTTCTCCCGAAATCTTGACCTTAATAGACAGACTGACGTATACATGGATAATATATATACTTTTCTAAACGTTACAAACGGAATGCCGAAGTTTATATACCAGTGTAGGGTATAAAATTTAGTCAAAATTTCAAAACAATTGGCTTCAGCTCAAAAAAAATCTGGATCAATTTTAAAATTACCTTATGGCAAAATATCAACATGAATTTTGTATAAATAAATTGCAAAACTCTTACCAAAAGTCTTATTTTCTATGATACCGATAAGTTATATATCAAAAATATGGCGCCTTAGTGGTTTCTGGAATTATTTATTAATTGGAAAAAAAATTTTCTTTTTAATTTTATATTCTGTTTATTTTCTTTTTTGCATGCGAATAGAGTTTGCTTTTTCTTAAAAGTAGGGTTCATTGACTTCTTCAATTAAACCTTAAAGTTAACAATGCGCCTACTAAAATGGCGAACTTTTGGTTACGCCTATTAGCCATGTACGAATTTCACTTCATCTTACACTTAAAACTTTTTTTCTCAATTACATATTGTTGGACTATTAGGTTTTTTTCCTACCATTAATGAGCGGCTTCAAATTATTAGCCAAATGCTTAATTTAATTTTTGTTAAAGCCACACGTTATGCAACGTACGTATTTACTAACGCCGTCGCTGAAGCTTGCAATTAACTGTAATTAGTTAACTGCATTAGACATGCGCTTAATCTTGCCACTCGCCATGTCTAACAATGAAACATTGCGCTCCCACCACCAAACAACTTGCAACACTTAACGCAAGTGACCATAGCGCGCTTCCGCAAAACTTCTAATGGAAGCCACAAATTGTGCATGGCATGATATTTGTTGCTGATAAAAACTGCCGCCTCTGTTGTTAGACTGCATTCTATTTTAATTAAGAGTTAAATTAAAGAGAATTTATTGCCCACAGATTAGCTAAGCCGCGGATTTTCTTCCAATTTAACTGTTTATTGTTTTAACAAATTCAATTAAAAGTTTATCTTGTTCAAGATAATATTAAGTGTATGTCACAATGGCTACATTCTGCAAATTGGTTTTGCATGAAAGCTAAGAAATATTTATGGTAAATGCTACGTGTTAAAATTGATTTCATTGCAGTTCGCATAGTATCTTTGTAATATGTCTATGAAAATTAACTAAATTTTGTAAAAATGTTAATAATCGGTTGTTTGAACCCGACATAGAACTTGATTTAAAACCTGAAACAAAATGTACTATCAAAAAAAATTGAACGCAGCTCAAAAATTGACTGAAGTACCGAAGTATTTCTGAAAAATTTGGCATCATAAATTATTGGAAATGTGGTTAATAATCCTAGAAATGATAACAAACAGAGAATTGATCAATTAGTATCAATTGAAAGATAATAGGGAAAAAGTTTCGGAGAAAATTTTACTCACAAAAAAAATGTGTGTGCTAAAAGTAAAAAGTAAAAAAAAAAGTAAAGTAGAGGTTTGTTTTTCGAATAGAGATAAAACTGGCATTTTATGGTCAAATCTGGCAACTCTAATGTCATTTATGTTCAGTTTGGTTTGCCATTTCATCATGAACAGGTTGACAAAAGAACAACGCTTGCAAATCGTGCAAATTTATTTCGAAAATAATGGTTCAGTTCGCGAAGTTTACCGCAAGCTCCGTCCATTTTATGGTCGACATAATCGTCCATCAGAGCAATTAATTCGGTTAACCATGGATCGTTTTCGCACTACGTTTACTTTATGTGATAATACGCATCCGCAGAGACGTCGAACAGTGCGCACCGAAGAAACAATTGCCGCTGTAGAGCAAAATGTTGAAGAGGACCCGAATGAATCGATTCGCCACCGTGCACAGCAATTGGAGCTTTGTCCATCAACTTTATGGAAGATTTTGCGCAAAGATCTTGGCTTGCGACCTTACAAGATCCAGCTTGTGCAAGAATTAAAGCCGCGAGACCATGCAATGCGTCGTGATTTTGGTGTATGGGCCGAAAATGAGATTGATCTCGATGCTGATTTTCATCGCAAAATTTTGTTCAGTGATGAGGCTCATTTTTGGTTGAATGGCTACGTCAACAAGCAAAATTGCCGCATTTGGAGTGAAGAGAATCCACATGAGACCCTTGAGACGCCATTACATCCACAAAAACTGACTGTTTGGTGTGCTCTATGGGCTGGTGGAGTCATTGGGCCATACTTCTTCCGAAATAATGCTGGAGAGTCAGTTACCGTTAATGGAGACCGGTATAGAGCCATGATAACCGACTATTTTGTTCCCGAATTGGATGGCATGAATGTGGATGAGTTGTGGTTCCAACAAGACGGCGCTACATGCCACACAGCGCACGTCACAATCGATTTATTGAAGGAAACATTCGATGAACGCATAATTTCGCGGAATGGACCTGTCAATTGGCCACCAAGATCGTGTGATTTGACACCATTGGATTATTTTCTTTGGGGATATGTGAAGTCGCTCGTCTACGCCAACAAACCAGAAACGTTAGGGGACTTGGAAGCCAACATTCGTGGCGTTATTGCCGACATACGGCCCCATATGCTCGAAAAAGTGGTTCAAAATTGGACCTGTAGAATTGGCTTTATTCGAGCCAGCCGCGGCGGCCACATGCCCGAAATCATATTTACATTACATTAATGGCATAAAATTATCCTTCCAATAAAGCCAAATTGATGGACATTAAAACGATTTTCTTGTGTTTTATTTCAATTCGAAGCTCTATACCTCTAAAAAAAACACCCTAATCTAAATCTATCAAAAAAAGTCGATTAAAGTTAAAAGCTTAGATATAAAAAAAAACATCGAACGTCTCTTAAGGTTGTACACTGACAGGCAATATAGAAAAACATTCCAAAATCATATTAGAAGATATCAAATAGTTCGATAAAAGTCAATTTAAATAAAAAACAATCGAAAACTCGAAGTACAACAAAAAATCAATTAAGGTCAAAAAGCACTGAGGAGTGTGCTAAAAACCGGTTTAGGAATATGAAAAAATACGCAAATGGGCATAAAAGGAGCCCTCAGAATGTAATGATAACGATAGGTATCGGATTGAAGTTATCCGTTTCCGTTTTATTATTCCTTTTCCATATGTTCGAAAAATGTCGACTCTTTTGCATTAAAGTAGTAGGATCAATCAATCGATTTGCTCAGTTTTGATGTAACAGAAAGTAAATAAAATTTTATAATACAAAAAGAATTAAAAAATGTTTGAGGCTAAAGACCATATGTGCGGTCTAGAAATTGTGCCGGATGCTTACGAAAAAATACCTTAATGATAGCAATTAATCATCTTTATCTCCAACATATATCCGCATACCATTATAACTATTAATTTATTTATTTTTTATTTTCTTTGCAGGTAAGTGTGCCAACTAAAGCTTCCGCTATTTAAACGAATTTATTCGATATGAAATAAATTTATAAAAAGTTTCACTTTCGACGGAAATCGTAAGTAACACCCACAACTAATTGAAAAAGTTTTCCTTTCGTAGCACGCCTAGTTTAATACGAAGTGACCAATGAGTAACAAAAGTGAACATGATGTTTCTGCAAAATTAGTCATAAAGTGTAGAAATTTAAACAAAGAAATGTTCATAATAACACTAATTAGAAATGAAACATACGCCTATGCAAATACTAAATACCACACAAAAAGTGAACAAAGCAAAATGACAAATGAAAAAAAAAACCTTCTACGACTACCCAGTTGATGTGCCCCAAATATGTCAAGAACTTGATATTTAGTTCAATTGCAAAAAATAAAAAAAAAAACCCAAAGAAAACAGAAAAAACCCATATTAGAAAGTAAAAAGCGAAAAGAATGTCTCTTTAACGCCCAACAGACCCAGTTTATGCTGATGATGATCTCAATGTTGAAGTTGTAGCAGATGTTGATGTGATCAGACTTATGCTGCTTAAGTACGGAAATTATAATTTAAAGACATGAAAGCGACGGCGGTGGCGTCAAAGACCGCTTTACTGGACATGATGTACAGACCGTGTTCAACACAGCACATCACAACGAATGGCAAAAGACAAAAAAAAGTTTGCCGCAATTTCAGCATTAATAATAATACAATACATTGTTGCTGAGAGGAGGTATGCAAGCAGCAACAAAAACAATTTTTGTCAAACTTGAAAAATTTCCCTTTTTCCGCGGCAGCAATTGGCTATGATTTTCCCTCGACATGTTGTGTTGTTGTATTAAAGGTTATAGTATATCTATTTTTTTTTTGCTTCTTCCATTTGTTGTGCCGATGTTGATTATTATAATAAATTTGAAATTCGCGTGCGCAGCGATGTGAACCCAACTTTTGTGGAATCTTTGCTTCTTGGACACAAGAACAACAACAACAACAACAACAACAGTAACATTGGCGGCATTTCTTTTGCTTTCATATCATCATCATCATTACAAGCATCATCCATACTTTCCATACTGGGCTTATTCTTTTTTTTTGGTTTTTATGAATTTTGAATGGTTTTGTTGCTATGGTACCAAGAAATTACTACGGGTATATGTTGTTGGCTATATGACCGATCAGAGAAAGAAAAAAGCGCCGCTATTGAAATGAAAACGTGTCTGCAATCTATGTGTGGTCATTTTGTTTGATCGCATTGCTAATCGTGCAGTGAACAACGAGAATTAGTTGGTAGTTTTTTGTGGAAAATGGGTGTAACTTTAAAAGAGAACTAGTTTGGAGAGTTATCAAAGTGCACAAAATGTAAAGTGACTCAAAGTGTTTTGATATGAAAGAAAATGCGTTCGGTATGGCCACGACATAAATAAGTAAGCAGAGTAATAATTACAAATATATATATGGGCCCCATCAAATGTTCCTCACAGTAAAATGTTATCAATGCAGTGATGACTAACACTCGGAGGAATCACTTTAAATGACCAGATTTATATCAATCAATAGCAATCGAAAAATTACCAGTTAGCAAAACCACTTTTGACTTCTAATAGAACTTTGAAACACTTTAAATGTCCCATACGAGTATCATCAATATAATGATGATACCCAAAAATGTCACTTTAATGACGCAAACAATATTAAGTTATCAGAAAACTACCACTGCGTAGCATTATAGTAATAACAAATATATATCTGCGGCATCTCAATACAAAGTTTGCAGAATAGTGATGATTCAGACAGCATAAAGCAAGCGAGCAATGAGCGCTGAGCGAAGTAATGAGGATTAATACACAAAGGTGACACTACAATTATCCCTTAAAATGGAAAGTAATCGCTATATAAATAGCAAACAAATAGCCTTATTTTGTACTTGACTGTCCTATTTCATTGAATTTGTTATAAAAGCTGAGTGAAAATAAATAATTTGCATTATTAATAACATAATTTAATTATAATCCAACTTGTTGAACTTGACCAACAATGCTGAGAAATATCGAAAAGTTTCCCTGCTCTCGAAATGCGCGCGCTCACTTTTCCCATGCGCTGGCTCATCGCAAATATTTTCACATCATAAGTTTTCCAATTGAACTTTTCATCTTCTTCTACTTCGACAGCTTACGCTGCCTCAATTCTACTGCTTCGCTCGATCGATTCATCCTCCAAATGAACACTATGCCAACAGAGAAATGGAGAAAACGAGCGCATTCATTGAAGAGGAGTCTAGAACTCATTCGAACGTGACCTAAATTCAGACAACTTGTTGAAACTACGAGTGCACAAGCTCCTTGGATGTTTTTGTTGTTGTTGCTGATGTTGCTGCTCTTGCAGCGACGTTGTTATTACTGTTGACGCTGCTTTAGTCAGCGCTTCCTTGCTTGGCATTTGGCATAAAGCATTTTTCTTGTTGTTGTTTTGTTTACTTATTATTATTAGTGGTATTTGTTTTTTTTTTCATTTTTCAATTTGCATCATCGTCTCCACGTCCGAGCAAAAGTAGTGAATAATCTGCAGAAATAAATTTATGACGAGCTTTATTTGTTTGTTTGTCAATTGTTGTTACTGTTTTGTGTGTATGTCATGTTTTTCAGCTGACTTTGGTTACTTTTTCTTTTGGTTAAGTTGTCCAAATAAGTGCAGCCAGCCGTAGTGGTCGGCTTTGACGTTTAAGCGCATGGACTGTTTTGTCCTCGATACGAGCAGTTTTGCTTTTCTTCTTGATTATTCATAATTCAAATTGGATAGTTAATGCAATTTTAAATGTGTGGCTAGCGAAGTCAAATGTATCGATAGTTTGTAGTTTTAGGCTTAGCTTCAAAAGTGTTGTATACTCAAAATTGATTGGTTGATTCATTGAAAATGTTCTGTATCATTCCTATACCTTAAATAATTCTCTCAGTAAAACCTTTTGAACTTTTTGCTTTTATGTGAGATACCACACCCTCATGCCGAAATTGACCAGTTTGTTTTTTGTAGTGTTCGTGAGAAACACTTTTTACTACAGCAAATAACTTTGCCAATAAATCTTTTTCAATGCTTGGCATGTTCTTTAACCGGTTTAGTTTATTTTCAATCTCACAAAATTTTGCTTGAAACTATAGCCCATGAACCAAATTTCATTCAATCACCTCGGTTGGTTTTGTCTGTGCTAAATATATATACTTCTCTATACCTGTCATGCTATTTTCTATGCGTTAGAAATGGAATGAGAGAGCAAATTTGCCTGGAGTGTGGGGTATAAAAAGTAAAGTGTGGTTTATTGGGTCAATATTGCACAATCATATAAAAACATTGTCAATTATACAAAAGTAACTACAAAAGATTTCCACAAAAATATCAAAGTTTCAAGTATCGATATCACATACGAGTATCCACTAAACTACATATATCTTCCTTAAGTGAGCGGCATTGGTGTCATATGTTACTTTGCATTTTGGTTAATGGCCATTTTTGCATGTTATTCCTGTATTTGTTCTTGTTGCTCTTGTCGTTTTTATTGTTGTTGTCATGTTACCATTGTGAATGAATATGACAAGTTTATAAAGCCAGTCAGATTATTGTTGTCCACGTTCAATGTTACTGGTGTGTAGTTGACTCTTAAGGAGTTCTCTGCTTGGTTGACTTGCCACTTTTATACTGTGCCCCCTGCTCTACCACTATTTTTCCCAATTCATCAGTTTGCTTTTTTTTTTTTGCTTTGTTTCTATTGCCAAAAGTAGAAATTCGTAGTAGTCGCAAAGAAAATATTGGATTCCTT
Source organism: Meiosimyza decipiens (assembly GCA_963680825.1). Lineage (NCBI taxonomy): Eukaryota > Metazoa > Arthropoda > Insecta > Diptera > Lauxaniidae > Meiosimyza > Meiosimyza decipiens. The sequence continues at coordinate 96,148,415 of OY804259.1, read as the reverse complement.
TTATTGTTGCTTTTGCCATTTGTACTTGGTTTTTTTGGCATTTTTATGATGACCCAAGTGAGATAAGACCCGCAAATGTTAGTGGAACAGGCTTTGCCATCTTGAAAAGCTGTGTGAATTGTTGGATTGAAAATATTAAAAGAAAATGCAGCTGGTATCATCTTTGAACTAAAAATTTACTTAGCAATAAATTAACTTATTTTTTATGAGACTATTTTTTTTCGAAACTTTAAAAGTTGAATTCAGTTTCTCGACAACGTAATATATTGCGTTTGTCTCGCTAAAAAAATTTAGATATCATGTATCTATGTCTGGCGCTTTTGTGCTCGTTCTTTAGTCTCCAGAAATGTTAAGAAAATTATATAAATGACTTTATTATATGTTTAACTGTTTATATTATTTAATCCGTAGCTGTTTTCCAATATTATCCTGTAGGTTATTTAATAAACTACCTGAATTCATAAAATCGGCAAGATCGCTTAGAGTTTTTCTGAGGCGTATAAGATCATGGCTTTTGAGACTTAATCATAATGAAATCGAGTCCTTGATGCAAAGTGTTTCATGATGATATAAGCACACTTATTAATGTATTTTCTTAATCCAATATTTCTCATTTGAATTTTATTTTATATTATATAATGCATTTTGTAAATTCATTTTTATATTTAAGTTTTAATTCTTCTGTAACTCACTCTATTTAATTAAGAAATGAGAACTGATTTTCATCTTTCTCAGTGTATTTTCTATCATTATTGAGGTATTTATCATTATTATTATTTATTTTTGCATATTTTTGTTTTTTTTTTATCACATCATTATATCCAGATCCAATTTTCATTATTACTTTTCACCAAACACCCACCACAAAAGTATTTTTTAATTTTTTATAATTTTGAAATGCCTCTACGGTTCTCATTTGTTTAAGATGTGTTATAACATTTAATTTTTAAACATTGTGTACTATAAGAGAACATGAATAAATAAATAAAAAAAATATTGCTAAACCTATAAAAACTCAATTAAAAATCTTACTATTTTACGCTATCTTCTAGTTAGCTGGAGTTTAAAATCCTGTGCAGTTTGCATTGCTCTAATAAGAAAAGTTATGCAATTCAAAATATCGATCTCTGACTTTCTAAAAAGGACATGTATATATTCTTTTTTCTATTAACCTCAACCTCTTTATTCTGTTGCAACACGCAATAATTTACGACACCTCCATTAAATGGTAATAGAAGCTCAAATTATACAGAAATTAAAAGCAAATATCATAAAAACAGTAAACTTTTATCATTTATATACCACATCAAATAACGTAGCGTAACACAAATTCATAACGACACGTGAATAGTTCGATCTTTTAATTGTAGCGATTTTATGAACCCAACAAACAACCAATTTTGTGCCAACTAACAGTGCAGCACACGCTCGTCGATACAAAGTATTACGCGTATCTTTGATTACGTTGCGATTGCACGGTACACGATGCTGCAATTTATTGCAAATGGACACTCTTTTGTGGCTTATCATCAACTTAACAATCGCATGCAACAAAAAAGTCGAATTGTAACGCGAAGTCATGTTGTGCGCATAATTCTTTTGATTTGGTCAAAAGTTGTACAGATAAAGTTGTAGCAAAGTCCGATATTCGTCCGTACATGTCCATGCGTTGACATTGAATGTTGTCGTTGCGTCGTCATTACTAAACTACGTAATGTGATATGTTGTGGCACTGCTAAGTTCACTGCTGTTGCATTGTTGCGTTGATTTCAAAATCGTAAAGTGGGTCTCTTCCATCTCTTTAGTTTTGCTAACTGTTGCAAAAGAACGAACACAAAAAAGCGCAATTTTCAAATTATGTGGACGTGTGTATGTGTTAGTCATAAGCTAAACATGTCACTGATGTTGCTAATCCTGGTCTTTCTGTGACCATAACTGAACTTTTTTTGATGACGAAACATTTTCTACCAGCTACGAGCTACATGGATGAAAATTGAATGAGGAAAACTTATCAAAAAAGACTTCCTTGAAATTACTCACTTTAAGTCACACGCATAGCTCTTTGAATATTTCTTCTTTTTGAAATAACTCATTTAAAATATTCACTTGAAAATACTTTTTGAAATTACTCATTATATCTAACTCATGTAAATTCGCTCACTTTGAATGACTCATTTGAAGTAATTCATTTGATAATAAAAATTTAAAATAGCTCACGGAGCCGCTGACTTGAAATACTCGTTTGAAATGTTTAGTTTCATATAACTAATGACTGAATGATAAGTGAAATGACTCATTTGAAATAACTCACTTGAATTGACTCATTTGCATTGACTCGTTTTAACTGACTCATTTGAAATGACTCAATTGAATTGAGTCATTTGAATTGACTCATTTAAAATGACTCATTTGAAATGACTCATTTGAAATGACTCATTTGAAATGAGTCATCTGAAATGACTCACTTGAAATGACTCACTTGAAATGATTCATTTGAAACGAATTACTCTAAATGATTAATTTGAAATGTCTCATTGGAAATTACTGATCTGATATGTGTCATTTCAATGATTCAATGAAAATGGTGATTTTGTTTTCAAAATCACCCATTTTAATATATCTCAACATTTGCAAAATCTACAATTTTTTTACGGTGCATCATCAGTGTCACTGTCAACTTTGTTGCTGTGACTGCAACTATTCCAACAACATTATCAAAGTCGTCCTCATCAAATTGCAGCTCTTCTACGGCTGCTACTCCCTTTTCTTCATTTCGTGGTCATCATCAGCAATACAACTGCGTCTTCATCTTCGTCTCGCACGAAAAAAAAAATAAAATTGAAGATGAAGCGCATTCCATGGATGGATGGAAAATGCGCCTTCCTTTTGGAAAATTAATGCTGAACTTGCTTTTCTAACAGTTCTTTTGTGCGATTGCACGGCTGTCTGTGTTGTATGTTGCATACAATTGTTGTCAGCAGCGGCAAAAGCCGCATAAACTTGTTGTTACTACGACCGCCGCTGCTGCTTTGACGGCGAGGCGCGAGATTTAGTTTTGTGTTCCACATATGCGGTACACCGTGCGAGCGCACGGCGCACAGATTCCCCCGTGAACCTGATTCCATGGTCATACAAAACGGGAATATGCGTGCAAGAATATTTTTGCTAGCGGTTGCTCTAACTGATGCTGCTGAATGCTGTTACCACAATTGTGATGCTGTTGTTGCTCAGGCAACTTAACGAAAATTTATGCATTTTCAGTGGGTCGCGCTTGTTTTTTATTGCATTTTACGTTTTTTTTTTCGTATCTGTGGCTTTTTCTATTAATGATTTTGTTGTTCTTTTTCTTCACTGAACTTGCAAACAATTTATTTATTAGTTGCTTTTAAATTTATTTATTAGGAAATGTACAACACTCTTGCAGGCATCAAAAAAAAAAGAAATAACTACGGTTTCATGTGTAAAGTTAGCAACACTGCCAGCAGGGGGTACTTGGCAGGAAATTTAGCACGCTAAAATTGGCACAATCGGTGTTTTGGGGTTTCCAATTCCTGACTGTTGTCGCTCTGTTGATGTCGCTCGTTGCTGTTGCTTTGGTGGTGAATTGAAAATAACAGAGAAACCGGAAATGTAATTTAATTGAGAACAGGAATTTTTGCTTATACTTAAAGGTTGTCAAATGTGACTTGGCTCTTTCGAAAAGCAAAAATTTTGTCAAAGAAAAATTGTTTGCTACGAAAAAATTTTAACTAAAATAAAGGGTTTGTTTCGAATGATATCAATTTTGGGATAATTCGGTAGGAAATAATAGTATTAAGCATATGAGCGCCATGACTGTCCCGAGTATAGCGCAGTCGCTAGGTTCACTTTTGAAGCAACTTCGGGCAGTATGACGTCAAAAGCTGGTTTCCAAATAGGCTTAAGACTTGAGGTATACCCAGGGAAGTTAATTCTTGAAATTCACTAAATTTTCACAATTTCCAAAATAGTTGCGGTGTCAATCTTTCCATGATGAATGGCAATTCTACTGAGCATAAATAACAGCAGCGTTGCAAGTTTGAACGTTTAGTTCCAATAAGATGACACTATGCAAAGCTGCTCCTATTCAAATATTATTCCTACATCTAATCAAAAAAAACCAATTTCCACACGTTTCTTTTCTTCTCTTACTTGCCTTAATTTAAATTGCTTATGCTTCCATTTTCTTAACTAAAAGTTAACCACTTTCTATCACAATAAGAAAGCCGCCTCTGAGCAACACCCCCCACAGCGTCAATATCATAATGATAATGAAATAAAAAGCACTCGCACAAAGACTAAAAAACGAAAAAAAAAACACCTGTAACAAAACCATGTAATCATAAAAATGCGTATAATAATAATAACGACTGAACAAAAAGTGGCTCAGACATGGGAGCACAAAAAAGAGTCTACACCTCACGCATGTACAAAAGCGCGTAGGTAGTCCATATCTCCAAGTCCATGTTCGTAGTTTCAGTCACAGGCATTCAAAAGAACTTTAAAGCAGGTTAAGTAGCTAAAAAGTACATCATTAATTACATGCTGATGTGTACCCATTGGTAATGGAAACCCTTTTTCTGCTTTCCTAATGCTTTCGTACTCGATATGAGTTGGCTGGGTTTGTTATAATGAAGCCAACCGCTGAGTTATGAGTGCAGTAGATTTTCACTTTTCAAATGGTGTAGCGATACACTTGTGTCTCTTGTGTTTACAACTTCATTGGTAGTTGTGAATTCCTGCTTTTTTATAAATAAATTGAGTTGTAACAAAAATGTTGCCGCTTAAATGGAACAATATTGGTTCCGCATTAACATTTCTTCAATGGGAACTAAATGCTTGACGAGTAATTACCTGTATTTGTGATAGAAACTTTGGGTAGTGAAACGGTAAGGGGATGATGTATTTCCGGTAAACGAACGTTTTGAAGTACGAAGTTCAATTGTGCTATGTGCGCATCATAAACGATAAACGATATGCCTGGTAATTTTCTCTGGAAGGTGTTTTGTGTTGCAACCAGAAAGCTTAAACAAACAGGGTTTTAATGTCTAAATTAAAAAAAAGACAGCCTTGTACTTTTTAACCGAAAAAGAAAAAAAATTAATTTTTGGTGAACTTTAAGCTTTACAACGAAGCGCAAATACCTAGGTGTTAGCTCTCTTGACAAATGAAATAAATATAAAAAACGTTTTCCACGTTTTTGCCGATTCGAATGCACGAAACGAGATGTTTTCACGTAAACTTGCCTGCGCACGTAAGCCCCCTTTTTAGAGACCACGTCACATTTAGTGACCTGGTCTTCCTTATCAGTTCTATGGAAAAAAATATGGGGGCTAAGTCCCAGACAGACGAACTGGATGTATACTGCCATTACCCGACAAGTCTTCAATTATGCTGGAGGACTATGAAGCAAATGAAACCTCTGGCAAAGTTGAGTAAACTTCAACGTTTAGCTTGGGCATTGCAAATAGCTCTCGAAACGTTATTGGTTCTACCACTCTAATAGCTCTGAGTGCACATAACATGGAGTTAATCTGCGATAGCCTTCAGCTGCACTTAAATCTAGCTAATCTGACCGCTTTATTGCTTACATTCTTCAATTGTATGAAGATGCTAGCAATTTTTCAGCTCAAGCAACTAACAAAATTTAGTTTTCTATCAAAAAACTACGAACTTATTAAACTTACACTTATTGGTAGCTTTTACCAATAAATTACACCAAACTGAGTGGATAAGAATATTTCAAAATAATTATTCCCCCTATTTTTACAAAAAAATAGCTCCATATCTCTAACTGCTTCCTTAAGCTACGCCTGCACGTGATTATTTAGCACACACAGTGCATTCCTTCAAAGCTTATCAGCAGCTGAACTTCAACACCATCACCACCAGCACCAGCAACATTTATAGCAATTACTTTAGTTGCAGAAATGAAGTAGAAAAAAATTTAATATGTGTGCCAGCACCTAATTTAATGTCCTCTTTTTTACGCTATATTTAGTCATTTATCTTTGTTTATTTTCTTGAGTTCGTTTTGTTTTTCCTGTTGCCGCAGCGTGCCGCCGCCATGCAAGTTTGCTTAACGCATACAACAAGAAAAAAGTGGAAATTCTTGTTGAGAAAAACATAACCTCCAGTTCCACGAAACCGTATACTAATGCGCGCTCCATTCACATCCCAACATTGCAGCCAATATTAAGTCAATAATGTTGCAGCAGCAGCAGCAGCAGCAGCCTGTTGCTGTGCAGTAAACGCACAACACGCATGTTGCGTAGCATTAATGTTTTGTACCAACCAGCATGATTTTTGTTCGTTATTTACTTTTCACATTGGCAGCACCTGTTTACACTCAACGCTGGCGCTGGTTGTTTGCTATTGCAGTTCTTGTTCTGTGGTAAAGTACAACAACACCTATTTTCCTGCGTCGCTTTCGACGCTGCATTCCATAATTTTCGCTCTCAAAATTCGGTTTTCTTTTGCTCTCTTGGGAGAATGTTTCCTTTTTGCTTTTTTTTCAATTTGTCGTTGTTTCCAATAAATTTCCAATGTAACTGTATTTTAAAGAGCAAGTTTGGTTGCTGCAAAAATTTGTATTTGTTTTTTTGCTGCAGGCGACAGTTTCGATATGATTTTTACTGTGCGCAATGCCGCTGTTTTTATTTTATTGTGATTGTTGTTTGGTGTGGGTATTTTCGAAAGTTTTGAAGCCTGATTGAAATTTAATATTGGCTTAATGATATTCGGATGGTATGACATTTAACGCAAGCCAGCCCTATTGCTCATCTCTGGTTTAAATAATTTATTGTCAAACAACATCTGCTTACAGTGTCTTTTGATTATGAATAATTTTCTATCAAAATAACTTCCGATCTTTAGTTTGAGCAACCTGTGGTTGAATTGACTTTTATGCCAAATTATCCTGCGTCAATTTAATATTTATGAAGTTCAACTTATCACTGGTTTAATTTGCCATCAGCTGAGCGCTGGTAAATAATAAGTTTGCCGCATAAATATTTTGTGGTTCAGTTGATTCTCGCCTTAAATTCTTAAATTGCCTATAAGTAAAATGACTTCTTAGTTAAAAAATAACTAATGAAGTAAACTAAAATCAAAATGATCTTTGATCTGAACAACTTCTAGTTCTAGGATCATGAAATCTTTCGCTTAAAAATTTTGGCATAAAATAAACTTCTAGTGAAAATCAGCCTCCACGCAGTGGTCCCAAATCAAGTTTTTGGTTCAAAAATTGCTAAAAAGTGGATATCTTGTCTGATATATACAAATTTTTCATAAACTAAAGCTAACCGAATGCCAACAGTTTATCGGAGCCGGAAATTTGAAAAAAATATTCGTTATTTAATATTTTAAGTTAAGGCCAACAACAAATCCTTCCCTTGATGTGCAGGAAATCCATAATCAACAATTTCCTTAAGAAAATTTTTTAATCTGATATTTCTGCACTATTTCCGCATAAGACAACAGTGCACCTCAAAATACAGTTTTTTTTTTATTTAAGGAATATTTGCAGAGTTAAATATACCAAACGATTGCATAGAATTAAATAATTCTCCTGAACCAGTCTTCTTTCAAATAACATTTAAGTCGATTCTTAGAGCACTAACAGCTAATAACATAGAAACACATAGCTAAACGCACATACACACACACTGCAATCTACAGTGGATGTGGATGATAATGTTGTTAGTTGTTGGAAAGAAAATGTAGAAGAGAACACAAACCAAACAAAACTGACAAGTTCATAGACGAACGCAACAATAACAACAACAACATCAACATCAGCTTAAAAAAAGGACAAACAATCAGGTAGGCAAACTTGCTATAGCAACTCCAAAAGTTGATGTGCTGCAACAGCACATGCAGGGCTTATGCAGCAGCAGCAACAGGTTGAAATCGAGTACAACTTATGTCGTCAACATCTTTTGCTGTTTATTGATGTTTGTCTTGTAAAATGTTGAAAAGTACAACGCCAAGTGTTTTGCTTGTTTTACTATTTAGACGAGGTTGCAGCAAATGCAGCGATAAGTCTTAACAAGTACAAGTGTTACAACAATAGAAAACATAAGCAACACATGCTGTATTGTAACGAAGTAACCGCGTGTTGCTTAGCGTAAAAGCGCTAAAAATTCACGGAAGAAAAAATTTGTTATCTGATGTTATGCTTAATGTTGCACACTGTTTCCAAAAGTTAACAACATAATAATTGTCAAAGTCAATAGCAGCGTCTTTTGTTATAAGTGGCAACATTTATCAAAGGGACGGATGCAGCGGACAATGGTGCAAGATGCGCTGCAGTGACAATTTCAATTCGCAACTGCTGCAACACTGCTTTGGAAAAGATAAAATATGACAAAACAAATTTTAGAAAATGTGTTCCTTAGATTTAAAGAAACTTGTCCAAAAAATTATAAAACTTAATCATAATCAGCAGTTACTTTTCACATTGTTACACATAATGTAGGACAATCTAAAAGGTTTGAAGTGAATGCACCTTTTTGATCAGGGTTGTTGCTGGCCACTGACTTATTGGGTATCATGTTTTTAGGTTGGGTATATCAACCAATAACTTACTTTTCGGAGAAATGAGCTCAACACGTACATTTTTAAGTAAAAAAAAAAGAATCGTAAAAAGCGAAAATTTTCAAAAAAGTGTAAGTTTTTTTTAACTCCCTTCATAAGTTTTGATATATTTTTTCTTAATTATTAGTCCTTAATCTTGTAACATCCTTTTAAATTAACTGCGTAGTTTGGTTGCTTATATTTTCTCATATTTAAGACACTTAAACACTTTTTCTGACAGCAGTAATTCTTAAATTTTTTATCGTCTATAAATCTCATGGTCATAATTAACCTTTTTTTTATAAACTCAATAGAATATACAGCTACCAGTTATTGTTATCACGTCCCTACCATTAACAAATCCAACAACAACAACCTAAATATATTGAAGTAAAAGAGAAAGAAAAAAGTAAAGGAATTTTGTTTTAAGTGTTCCAATAAACTGCTTTTGTATTCTGTACAAATTCTCACGAGCCAAGTGTTTAACAAATTGGTGGATTTTATAAGTTTTTTTTTGCTGATGCTTAAGCTGTAGATTGTAAGAAGCTTTTTAGGCCAATATGTTAATTAGTTTTCCTTGTGTGCTGCACATAAAAATTAAAAAAAAAAATAAAATTTCTTGTACCAATAGTAATACTCGTAGTATTTCTTTGTAACGCAAGTCTTTCACCTATAATTCGAAACAATTTATTGGAATACAGCCTTACTGTAATAAAACCTGCTGCGCAGTCAATGAAGCGACACGCAAAGCTGCCATTTCGTAAATTAATACGGCACTTAATTGCACAGCAAGAATTTTAGATTGCGTTCTTTTTTTTTGCGTAGGATAACAACTGCAAAAATACAAAAAAAATAAATCACAACAGGAAAACAGTTAAAGAACATTGCTTTAAATCACACGCAAATTTCAATTAAAAAGAGACTCGCCGCACGTTAATAACTATTTATTTAAGAGTCTTTAACCCCGAAACCAACTTTAAAGCTAGCGGCGATTCGATGAAAAACATCAAAAAATCACTCTGCACCGTTACTACCGACATACCCGAATTGTGTCAATGCTGACGCAAATTTGTGACTAATGCTCGATTCTAACTCATATTTAATTTGACAGCTGGCAGCTGGCATTTGCTGATGCTGATGCTGCTGTCAGCTACACTTTGAGCATATTTTAATTCAGTAACATACCTTTTCTTTCCTCTCTGGTTGTTTGTTTGGTTTATCAAGATGACAACTGACTGCTTGTTGACAAGCCAGCCAATGAGAGAGAAAGTTGTGCAAATTATCTGCAAAAAAGAAATAAAACAAAAGGAAATGACAAAAATTAGTATTTAAAATTAATGAACTCAGATTTTTGTCAAATTATTTAAAAAAAAAAAAAATAAAAAAAATCTTAGCTCTAATTTGCGCCGCTGTTAAGCCAGTGAGACGCTACAGAACTTTCTCCGCTAGTGACCTACTACGGTGTCACTTTCATTAACTGAGAACATTAATCAATGGCTTAATATGTAACTCATTAAAATGTCATATTTCAAATGTTTAAATTGGTGTGACAAAGCTTAGAATTTTGGACATTTCCAGTTAATTGTGAAATAAAATTATGGAGTGCAAAAAATTAAATAAACATCATTAAACGTTAAATGAATGTTGATATAAAAACCAAAGACTTGCGCTACGAACCTGCAATTTTTTTTAATAAAAAACAATATTTATTCTATTTAGTTCAATTAAAAACAGGTAAATATTTTAATTGACATAAGAGAAGTGTACATCAGCTCTTCGAAAGACCATGCTGTAACTCTCTCATATAGAAGCTTATGAAAATATGATTACTTTTATCTTTTTGCCCAAACTAAATATCGGCTTTCATTCTGAAACTTTTTTTAGAAAATTAAATGTTTTTACCTAATCAAAATAGATTTTCTTTTTCGCTTCATTCGAAAAAAAGATAAGTACTCTCACTTATTTCAAGCGCTTGCATGCTCCTTTTAGTACAAAAATTCTCAAAAGTATGCACGTAGCAGGAAGAATATTTTTAAAAGACAATTTGCATAGAAGACAAGCTAAAGTAAAATTTAAAATCAAAAAAAATCGATGGAAGGGAAAATGTTACAACTTCGAAAATATACGAAAATTTCGTAGAACGTGAAAGATTTTAAAAGTTTCGAATGATACCGAAAAACATTCAAGAAATTGATAAAAGCCAAATAGTACCCAAACATCGAAAAAGTCGACAAGTGTCGGAAAGTAATGAATATTATCGCACAACAACATGTCGATAAAAATCGTCAATCAAAAAATCAATAACATACGAGACTTATTAAAAAGTATCTAATAAATCAAAATATATGTCGAAAAGTATCAATTAGTATCAAGAACATGAAAAAACTGATGATGGTCGAAAAATTGAAAACAGTGTTAAGTTCTATCGAGACCGAATAGTATCGCAAAACACCCAATAGCATCGAAGAAGCGTCTACCGAATCCTATCGAAAAGTCGACATAAATAGAAAAGTATCAAAATAGTCAAAAAATACCTTGAAGGTCGACACAAAAAGAATAGTATCAAAATAGTTACAAAGTATCGAAAAGTATCTAAAATCCGTCATTCAAAATTTGATTAAAACTAAGAAGATAATTTCAAAAATATTGGCAGAAGAATAGCTTTTGCTAACAGCGCCACCTATAATAAGATGATTTAAGTTTGAATGCCTCCGAATGAGTGTTCCAATTAAAACCGGATGAAAGTCACATCATTTGACAAAACTAACTTCTTGGCTTAGGAGCTATAAATTTGGCAAATTTTTTGTAACTCTCCGTACTAATCTGCTATATTCATTTATCATGACTCGCTTCAGTAGTTCATGGGACTATGCATCTCAATTTAAATTTTTAACATTTCGTCCTTGTGGCTCCTAAGAACTTACACTTGAAAAATATTCATTCTCTCTACTTCCTGAGAATCCTTACTCATTTTAAAATAATATCCTTGCTTTCGTCATTTATCGGATATATATAAATTTATCTTAGCGCATCGCTTTCATTATACGATATTTGATTCCACAAAACTCACTCGAACCAACGCATTCGCGAATATCATTTTGCTAATCAAAAATTAAACTCTTTCACCATGGAATATGTAAATAGAAACTTTTGTGTCGCTTAAAAAATTTCCAAATTTAATGCAGCAATTATATTTTGTTTTAATTGACATAATTTATCCAAAGAAAAAACAAATAAAAAAAACAAACTAATTATTGCGAAGATTTCACGAAAAACAAATCTTGCATGTCTTCAGGCCAACAGCAGCAGCAGCAGCAGCAAAATTACGCTAGCAATTCAAAGCCAATCAACGTGTAACCAAAAAAATGAAAATTAACAAAAGCAAAACTCAACAGCAGCTGCAACATTCATCTCAATCTCTAAAGCTGCAGTTAAAGCAAATAAGAGATTTCGTAAGATATTCTAACTAAAACTGGGCTAAACGGGGAGCTGTTTGTTATGCTGCACAGCAACACAAAAATTAGCATTTGACCGCATATCGCAAGGATGCTGGAATTGCAAGTTGGTTGTTGCATCGCTAATGGTGGCGCTCTACACACGACATCGCATGAATAAAGTTAATGGTTTTCGCCGCTCACAATTTGCCTACTGCTACAATGCCACAAGAAAAAATAAAAATGCTAATGCAACATATCCACAAATTGTATTTTTTGCTTGCAACAACAATTTATCTTTTTAGAAATTTGTTAAAATTTCAGTTCTTTTTTGAATTGAAATCATTTTAAAAGTCGAATTTCTTGTTTGGAAGTGTCTCCATTTTGATTCAATAAAATTCATATTTTAGCAATTAATAACAATGCAACATTAAAACAATGTCTTAAAAACGCTCATCTGAATAAGAACGTGTGAGTGTTATGCCAAAGTTAATTATGGAAATATTCACAGCATACGTGTCATGAATTGTTATAATGAGAAAGGCAGCACGGTTCAAATTTGAATTCATTTGTATGCGCATTAACATAGGAAAAAACTCGACTCGAAAAAGTTCATTGAACGTGCGTGTTCGTTCTTTTCAACAATTAGCAAATTGTTTGTGAATTATTTTTCTTCCTTTCTTTCTTCATCTGATTAGCAACAAAGCAACAATTAGAGCAACAACAACATTATCTACAGTATTATAGTACATAGTTTGTATGTAGAACGTGATAGTAATAGGAATGAATACAAGTTTAAAGTATTACTGCTTGCTACTCATATGAAAGCATTGTAAAATGTTTGTCTTAAACCATGCGTCTTCTTTTGTTTAATAGATTTGTCAGCCATAATTGCCAAAGGTGACAATATCACTGATAAATTTGGCACACTTGATAGTGATTGACACTTTTTTTTAACTGATGATTGATTGGAAACATTCTTTTGAATGGGCTTTATTTGGAGTTCACTAAATACAATAATACTACACGCCTGCGCAGCAAATTATTGAGTATCAGTAAAATTATTTCAGTTTTATTTCTGTTTGTTCATTCAAATGTTTCAGACTTTGAGGATAACTTAAGATCAGTTCTCTTGAAAAGAGAAAACCCCAATTGGAAATTAACAGATGAGAAGGTTAATTCTATCGCTCAGGCAGTGCTATTAATATTCATCATAAACCAGTAAAAATAAGCTGTTGACACTTGAAATAGTTCCAATCTATCCAGTGAAGCAACATTGCAAACGGAATTGGGATTAATCTTTTGAAGCATCATTGTAAAGGAGAGTGAGATATATTCTAGTAAGCAACATAGTGTCTGTGCCTTTATCTTGTAAGAATTCATCAAACTAAGAATGGCTTTATCCGTGCTGGTGATTTCAAAAATTTGAGATGTATAGGTTACTCATATTCGAACATTCACTCAAGACTTCGCTTGTTTCAGTTTAAGACAACAATGTAAATTCACGTTTTAAATGCTTAAAATCTTTGAACTCGATTTTTGTCAAAATCAATTTTATTTTAAGTTTGTTGTGACTGAAATACTGCTGTGATACTGTTTGTCTTTTCGATACTTTTCTTTGATATTTTTCGATAAGATCATCTTTCACATATATTCAATACTCTTTAATTTTTTCATGCTACTTAATATTTCTTGATGTTGATACTTTCAATGCCATTCTACCATCCTTTTTTCTCGATATTGTCAGATACTAATTGATACTTTTCTAAACGGTTTAATAATGTATGATACCAAAAAATTATTTGTTTTAATGATATTCGATTTTTACTGATGGTTTTCGGGACTTTTTGATAGCTGTTACTGTTGACTTTTCGATACTATCATTATCTTTATTTCTTGGCGATCTTTTTTTTTCAGCTTACAACAAGTAACAACAATATTTTTTTTATGTCTTATTTTCTGCAGTCACATAATGATGCAGTGGCCAATACATTTGGTACATAATTTCTAAAAAATCTTAATGAATTTTTGGTCTCTAATCGTCATACTTACAAATGCTTATTAACTGAAGTTGGCAATCGACTTTCCCTTATTATTATGTCTTTTCTATTAAATATCATAAGGAATTACATTACCTTATTATTATTAAATTTCATTGGTCTTCTTGTGAGAAAACACTTCTCTTCACAGTTAACGAGAATGTATTTTTCCACCACGTTTATTAGAAAATCTATGAGGTTTTGTTGCGCAGTCGTTGCTGTTGCAAGTTCTTCCTTAGCACTTGGCCTTTTTATTGATAAAATGGGCAGTAGACGATGAAAAGATAAATTTTTCAAACCACAGGAAATAAATTATTAAATTTCAACTACAACATTTTTCAACAGTTAATTGCATGTCTGGACATTAAATAGATTTCTATCAAGTTGTGGCTGCTGCTAACAATACTGAAGTTGGGAAAATGTGGCGATGTGTGATTTAATTTAATTATTTAAAAATAATTGCTCAACATATCGTATCTTGAAAACAATGCGGAAACCCACTAGTAGCACAAATTCCACCAGCGACCAACTCAAGCATAACAAATCAATAATTTATTCGAAAAGTTGCAAACAGAACACCAAAGCTACCAAAAATGTGCAGCTTAAGATAACCAACTGTTGCCAAAAATGAGCACCCTTTGGTGTTGAAAAAAGAAAATTCAAACAAAGCAAACCAAAAAGAGTTTTGCGCGAGGCAACAGCATTTTGCCCATTGCTCCTCCTGCTCTTATCGACAGAGAGCTGAACTGACACTGGGTCAAATATGTATCTAGCAGCGCAAATCTCCTTGCATAAATTTTAAATGCTGAAAAGTGGATTTTTTTCAGCTCAGCTCTGGTCCGTTGTGTGACTTCTCTGCTATGGAATTTTATTTTTTTTTTCTTTAGTTAAAACTTTCAATAAACTAAGCAATTTCTTCAACTACCAATATTCACTTTTTTTCTATCACCAACAACGTGATGGAGCATTTGTTGCCGCAGCTGCAGTGTTGCTACCAAAAAAAGTTTGCGTAGTAAAAACTGAAGCGAGGATTTATGCAAATGACCTCCAAAAAGGAGCACAGTTCTGCCTTTTGCAACAAAAAATTTAAAACTTTCCCATGAAATTTTCTTTCCGGCTGAAAAGTTTTAAGTTGGCGGTTGCGAAAAAAAGGGTGGGTGGGAGTTGGCTGTTGTTGAAAGTTTTTGGAAAAACGTGCACGAAATTTCATACACATTTTTTGCGATTTAGTTTATGGTAACGAACTTAAATTATTTAAAGAATTTCGCTTTATAATTGCTGTTTTTTTTGTGCTCGTGTATCAATAGAAATGAAATTATTCTTGCTGCTATGTGTGCGTACGCTTCTTTAGCATTTTGATTTGGAAACGAAACATGTCTGTGCATGCTCATGAATGCAAATTGCTTCATGGAATATTTGAATAAAACGCATTGAGATTATTGAACTTTCATTATTGCTGTTTTTTGTTTATTTGCTATTCTAAGCAATGAAAGTGTAACTCTTCGATCTATTTATTTGCCTGTCTGCTTGTTTGGATTTTAGTCTGCTTGCACAAAAAATTATGGTACTACCGGGATTCCTTTCAAACGACCTTATGAACAGTATGACGTCAATATCTTTTAAAAAAATTCTGTCAGTTAACTCAGTAGAAACATTACCATTAAAACGATTGATAAATTGAATAGATACCAATTTTTAAATAAAATTAATTGCGAATCCCAACCTTTTATTGCATTCAGCACGCGTAATTAAATTTTGCTGTTGACAACCTTTTATTAATAAAGTTAACATTTTAACTGCACGGCAGTTTTGCATGTGACACAAAAAAAAAAAGTTGTCGCCAAACATTTTACATTAAGTGTAGTCTTATGCGTCTGACTGCTTACAAAGTGCGTCCAGCAGCCACGCACAGTTACCACGTCTGTTTGTAAACGGCAACATGCCAAAACCGAGAAGGGACTGGCACTGCTGGCAGCCACTTGCAAGCTGTGTGTATTTAGAATGCAAATGACATTGCGCTTATGCAAAGTAAAAGTGTTATTTAATCTTCAATGTGCTAAAAGTGAAAACTCCTTGTTATACCAAGTGTTTGACCGTTCTGCTACCATAAAATTACGTGTCTGACTTGAAAAATGCCTTGCATGCTTTCAGTGACGTATCCAGGATTTTATTTCAGGGGGGGGGGGGGGGGTTTGGATATGAGATTTTTTCTACGTAGTGTATATTCTTTGCAAAATCGTTTATATGCAGTGTCCGTCAAAATATTTCGAGAGGGGGAAAGGTTCTACCCCCTAGCATCCTCCCCCTCCTAGATACGGCCCTGCATGCTTTATAAAAACTGCAGCTAAATTGAATTGATGAAGATATCGAGTAATTTTCATAAAATTTTTCAGTGAGTAAAAAGTTCCTAAAATAAGTCAAAAGATACAAAAAATAATTTTTTATTGTAATTTTTAAACGAAATAATTTAATGACGTCATTGAAAAAAAAATATTTATCTGAATATTTTGACAAATTTTAAAAACTTTTTAGTCAGTGCGATTTTTAAGTGAAATTAATTGGATTCAATGGGAATTTTTATTTCAGCCTTTTTATCTGCAAATCTACTGCAATGTGACATGTGAAAACTGTGACAATTGACTAAAAAATGCATCATTGAAGATTTTTGGCTTACGAAAGCTGATAATGCAAATACAGTCCAAAATAAATGGATTTATTATAAATTTTACACATTTATTTATTTTATTTTATTTATTTTATTTTATTTAAGAAAATGGCCAAACCTTTTTGATTCAATTTTCAAATGAATAAATAAAATGCCATAAAAAAGGCATTACTGCTCGATACATTCAATGCTCACTTTAAGTATCCATTTACTGTATCTACGACATAAACTAACGGCGCATGCGGACAGGTTGTGTGAGTGTATGCCATGTCATTCATAACGTGTTTAATAAACCATAATATATGTACCGTAAATGTGGCGGCCTTTGAAGTCAAGTTTGAGCGGCAGATATAACATCTCAACAAACTGAAACCGACAATTTCAAATAAACGACAACGACAACAACAAGCAACATCATTGATGACGATTTTTGAATTGTACACTCCCTTCTTAACATAAACTATGTATTTAGCGCGCTAATTTCAACCGAGAACAACAACAAAGACTGTCAATATTACACTCAAACATGCCAGCAGAAGGAAGAGGCGGTAACTTTGTGACTGATAGCTACTCAAAGCATTGTTTTGTTGCTGCCAACAACTGGTAAGATGACGATGATGACGACGACGACGTCGACGTCGATGATAATGATGATGACAAAGATGTTGCTTGTTAAAAAATTCTTTTAACTACAACCTTATAAACATGCATTCATTCATCCATCTATCAAATGTTTGTTTGGTCGGAAAATACGATATAAACATGCAATCAACGCTGTTATTTATAAAATGCGTTCGTTGCAGCTGAATACGACTGTCGCCTTAAACAAAAAAAATATCAACTGTATCTGCTGTGTGTAGCGAATTCGACGCAAAGGGCAAGTGGTGGATAAAACAAAAAAAAATTTATTTCGAACCATGTTAAGCACAGCTTAGAGCTTTCGAAACCATAATCTAATCTCTTTTTTTAATGGAAACTATTCACGAAATAGAATCCATCAAATTATATGGAGTTTAACAAAATAAAAACTATAAAAATCCGATGTTTATTAAGAAAATATCTAGAATTTGGAAAAAGTAATTTCAGCAATTTTTTTGTATATATTTAACATACAAAGTTTAAAGGATGATAACTCTGAAACTGAACAATGAAATTTTCATTAAGTTTTGAATATTTGTAACTTTTGTTTTTGATATACTATATATCGTTTATTCTGTAAATAACTGCGCACTCTGTTTTTATTTACTTTTTTCAACATTTTTTGAAACGAAATATCTCAAAAACAATTGGTAATAGAATAAAAAACCCAGGATATGAATATCTTTAAACCAGAGAATGAAAAAAAACTATCGTATGGTTTGATATCGTTTTGTTTTATGAGCGTTAACTTTTTCTCTCTGCATTCCGTATTTCACTCATTGATTGAAACACTAACACGAACCATAACAAGCAACATGAGAGAGTGCAATAGAATGGTAGTGTTCCGCTCTACGTACAAAAAACTTTATTCGCTTTGTTGTGGTTTTTACTCGCTATTGCTATCCGAACCCGTACCAAATGTAGTAGTCGTTTTTGTATAAGGAAACATTTTTGTTTATTTTTCAAATGAAAGATAGCTAAAGAAAAATTTTGGATGTCAATAAGGCAGGCTGGGGACCCTGGAAAGAAGCGTTTTTGATCAGAAAATGGGTCGTCGGACCTCGTTATTCTCTTATAGGTCTGATGACAAAAACGATCACTATATTTAGTACGAGTTCGGATAGCAACCGCGAGTCAAAACCATAACAAAGCGAATACATTTTTTTGTACGCAGAGCAGGACGTTGATTTTGCTTGGTATAGTACGGGTTGCTGTTAGAATATGAGATGTAAAGTTTGCGTTGTTTGATTTGAACGCTACGATAAGGTACGGTTTTCTTCATTCTGACTTAAACATAATTTTTTTATTCATAAAATGATTCTCAAAATATCTTTTGTTATCTTCCAATCAATCCTAAGAATGCATATGCTTTCATATCGAAACTGCCGCCATAACGTTGGAAGCATTTCTAAATATTAATGAAAACATAATTTTGTACCCTATTTCCTATAGTCTTTGAAATACATACTTCGTTTCAAAAAATGCCCAAATAAGTAAAAAAAAAAAACAACCAAGTGCTCAAATATGTAAAGAATGCCGATAAAAATATTTTATAATATTTTTTGTATACATGTTTCTATATATTTCAGTCATAATGCTCAGATTTAAATTATCTTTTGTGTGTTTTTCGTAACTAGGTATGTTGACTATTTTAATAAAATATTTGTTTTTAGTTTGTATGAAACATATGCGAAGAAGCATTTTCTCTTTATTAAAACGATAGCTTGACGAATTTTTTTAATTAATTTTTTTAATATAACTTTTAATAAACATGGACTAGTCCCTTGCAGTTAATGAAAGGCTGCGTCATTATCGATTAGCGCACAAGGGTCATCATTGGCTGCTGCATTGCGACGTTGTTGTCTTCATCATCATCATCTACTCCATAGTTGGCAGTCATGGTGGGAAAAGCGTAAAAAATACTATTACGTGTTTATTGAAAAAAAAAGAGTCTGGAAAGAGAAAAGTATTTTTCTACAGCAACAACTATTTCCTTTACTTGTTAGAAAAATGCACAATTTTTCTTCTCCTTTGTTTGATTCTAATCAATAGAAAATTGTTTTTCCTTTTCGGTCTATGTTTAACTAAGTTTTTGTTGTCATATTATTTTTTATTGTTATTTAGTTGTGCTTTTTTTTTTTGTTACTTACACAATTTTTCGATTTAATCAAAGACATAGCCGCAGCGCATGCTCAATGTTATCAAGTTGGTCAGTAGGCGAATCTTTACGGTTTTTTGGGTGTCAATGAATTATTTTTTTTTTTTTTGTGAAGTTGGTGTTTGTTACTCGTTGCTTTAGAAGGTGTTGTCTGTTGCTTCTTTTTTTTTGTGTTTTTCTATTCTGATGGCGGCGTGAAAGTTGTGGAAAGTTTTGAGGTCAAATTTTGTTTAATTTTGAACAGTTTTTTATTAGGTGTTGTTGTTTTATATTTATTTTTTTTTAACGGAAATAGAAACAAAATAATTAAGATATTTCCGATTACGATCTTGTGATATTTTCTTGGTAATTGGAACAATTCAAAGGTCAATTCATTAATTTTAATTCAATTAACATATATTGTTTTTGATACCAAACGAACTGTACCATATGGGTGTGAGACATATTAGACCCACATAGCAAAACTTTTAAATATCTCTATTTTTTTTAACATTTTCTCCATTCCCAAAGTATTACTGCAGCTTAAAATATACAAAAATCACACCAGTCGATGCGACAGGCAGCATCGCTGGCAAAAAAAAGCGCAAGCTGTAGCAATAAGTGGACATTATGGGAAAAGACATTGTTAGTTTGAAAGCGAATTAGAATTTGAAAAATAAAACCTTTTTGCATTAAGGGTGCTGGTTAAACTGCTGCTAGTAAATGCATAATCAATGAAAGTCATTCTTTTTAAAAGCAGTTGCTGTCTGTCTGTCTGTCTGTCTTGAAGCAACCCATGTTCAGTAAAAGCCTTCGTTACTTTGTTACTTTTTTTTCTGTGTTTTTGTTGCCTGTTGTTTGTTGCAATGTTAGGTGGTTGCTTTAAGTGACTGAGACACAACAGCAACTTGCTACAACAATCCAAGCAAATGTCGAGAACATCTTTGTCTTTAAAGTTGACTATGTTTTTTTTTCTGCTTTGTTTTCGTGATGATAAAGTGTCGAATATTGTCGCATGTTTGTTTAACTAAAAATCGTGACCTTAATTGTACTCTTTTACATTTTATATTCTTGATCAGCGTCACCACCTGAGTCGATATAGCTATGTCCGTTTGTCTGTCTGTCTGTCTGTCTGTCTGTCTGTCTGTCTGTCTGTCTGTCTGTCTGTCTGTCTGTCTGTCTGTCTGTCTGTCTGTCTGTCTGTCTGTCTGTCTGTCTGTCTGTCTGTCTGTCTGTCTGTCTGTCTGTCTGTCTGTCTGTCTGTCTGTCTGTCTGTCTGTCTGTCTGTCTGTCTGTCTGTCTGTCTGTCTGTCTGTCTGTCTGTCTGTCTGTCTGTCTGTCTGTCTGTCTGTCTGTCTGTCTGTCTGTCTGTCTGTCTGTCTGTCTGTCTGTCTGTCTGTCTGTCTGTCTGTCTGTCTGTCTGTCTGTCTGTCTGTCTGTCTGTCTGTCTGTCTGTCTGTCTGTCTGTCTGTCTGTCTGTCTGTCTGTCTGTCTGTCTGTCTGTCTGTCTGTCTGTCTGTCTGTCTGTCTGTCTGTCTGTCTGTCTGTCTGTCTGTCTGTCTGTCTGTCTGTCTGTCTGTCTGTCTGTCTGTCTGTCTGTCTGTCTGTCTGTCTGTCTGTCTGTCTGTCTGTCTGTCTGTCTGTCTGTCTGTCTGTCTGTCTGTCTGTCTGTCTGTCTGTCTGTCTGTCTGTCTGTCTGTCTGTCTGTCTGTCTGTCTGTCTGTCTGTCTGTCTGTCTGTCTGTCTGTCTGTCTGTCTGTCTGTCTGTCTGTCTGTCTGTCTGTCTGTCTGTCTGTCTGTCTGTCTGTCTGTCTGTCTGTCTGTCTGTCTGTCTGTCTGTCTGTCTGTCTGTCTGTCTGTCTGTCTGTCTGTCTGTCTGTCTGTCTGTCTGTCTGTCTGTCTGTCTGTCTGTCTGTCTGTCTGTCTGTCTGTCTGTCTGTCTGTCTGTCTGTCTGTCTGTCTGTCTGTCTGTCTGTCTGTCTGTCTGTCTGTCTGTCTGTCTGTCTGTCTGTCTGTCTGTCTGTCTGTCTGTCTGTCTGTCTGTCTGTCTGTCTGTCTGTCTGTCTGTCTGTCTGTCTGTCTGTCTGTCTGTCTGTCTGTCTGTCTGTCTGTCTGTCTGTCTGTCTGTCTGTCTGTCTGTCTGTCTGTCTGTCTGTCTGTCTGTCTGTCTGTCTGTCTGTCTGTCTGTCTGTCTGTCTGTCTGTCTGTCTGTCTGTCTGTCTGTCTGTCTGTCTGTCTGTCTGTCTGTCTGTCTGTCTGTCTGTCTGTCTGTCTGTCTGTCTGTCTGTCTGTCTGTCTGTCTGTCTGTCTGTCTGTCTGTCTGTCTGTCTGTCTGTCTGTCTGTCTGTCTGTCTGTCTGTCTGTCTGTCTGTCTGTCTGTCTGTCTGTCTGTCTGTCTGTCTGTCTGTCTGTCTGTCTGTCTGTCTGTCTGTCTGTCTGTCTGTCTGTCTGTCTGTCTGTCTGTCTGTCTGTCTGTCTGTCTGTCTGTCTGTCTGTCTGTCTGTCTGTCTGTCTGTCTGTCTGTCTGTCTGTCTGTCTGTCTGTCTGTCTGTCTGTCTGTCTGTCTGTCTGTCTGTCTGTCTGTCTGTCTGTCTGTCTGTCTGTCTGTCTGTCTGTCTGTCTGTCTGTCTGTCTGTCTGTATGGAAGGCTTTTCTTGGATCAAAATCGGACTGGATTGTATCAGTGGGTGTGTCACCGCCCTAAATTTTAAGAATAATTACGGCACATATCGCAAACTATACAAGCTAAAATTAGGCATGTCAATCACAAATATCATTTATTGAAACAAAAGTGCGCGGAATTGGAGAAGTGGGCGTGACATATTACGTGTTTTTCATATCTACTCTATTTTTTTCAACATTTCCCATATTCTTTTGATATTTTCAACCTTTTACCTTTTCCCATTCAATTTCATTCGACATTTTCTTTTTCGACTTATTCAATTTCTTTCAACTTTCTTCAATGGTTTTTATATATTTTCAGCATTTTCAGTTTTTTCCAACACTTTTCAACATTTTTGAACCTTTTTACATTATTTTCGACTTATTCAACCTCTTCATTTTTTTAACATTTATTTAAAAAGTACTTTCAATGTAGTGTAGGGTATGTGAGTTTCGGCCTGGCCGAAGATAACACCTTTACTAGTTTTATTTTGAAGCAGGGAAAAGTGACACTTTCGTATAATCTTTCAATTTGAAAAAGTGTTTTTGAATAAATGTATAATGAAGTAGTTTTCCAACTGCTTAGAAAGCAAACTTAAAATTCATGTAAATCCCTTTTTAGCACTGCGATGTTGTTATTCTTGACTTGTATGTTCAGGCAAGTAGCGCGAAGCTGTTTCACCATTTAACGAAAAAGTTTAACAGCTTCTAACTCTCAAATTTAATAAAATGACAATATTCAAATGTGACTGACAAAGCAAAAAACTTATTTTTTAAATAGCACTAGTCTAAGGTTGCACAATTCACGTTGGCGAATAACGTAACATTTAGTTTTAAGATCTTTATTACGCAGCTCCCTTTCATAACTTTTAAATGTGTACTTACTATTAACAAACTTATCACGTAGACTGCACTAAGAAATTTTTTTTTCTCATTTCAGGTGAGTGAATTACAAAGGATGATGTTTTTTATCAGCTACAATCCTAACTAGTTCGTAAGTTAAAGTTTTAGAATATGTTATAAAGGGTGTTTTTTTTAGAGGTATAGAGCTTCGAATTGAAATAAAACACAAGAAAATCGTTTTAATGTCCATCAATTTGGCTTTATTGGAAGGATAATTTTATGCCATTAATGTTTAAATATGATTTCGGGCATGTGGCCGCCGCGGCTGGCTCGAATAAAGCCAATTCTACAGGTCCACTTTTTCGAGCATATGGGGCCGTATGTCGGCAATAACGCCACGAATGTTGGCTTCCAAGTCCCCTAACGTTTCTGGTTTGTTGGCGTAGACGAGCGACTTCACATATCCCCAAAGAAAATAATCCAATGGTGTCAAATCACACGATCTTGGTGGCCAATTGACAGGTCCATTCCGCGAAATTATGCGCTCATCGAATGTTTCCTTCAATAAATCGATTGTGACGTGCGCTGTGTGGCATAGCGCCGTCTTGTTGGAACCACAACTCATCCACATTCATGCCATCCAATTCGGGAACAAAATAGTCGGTTATCATGGCTCTATACCGGTCTCCATTAACGGTAACTGACTCTCCAGCATTATTTCGGAAGAAGTATGGCTCAATGACTCCACCAGCCCATAGAGCACACCAAACAGTCAGTTTTTGTGGATGTAATGGCGTCTCAAGGGTCTCATGTGGATTCTCTTCACTCCAAATGCGGCAATTTTGCTTGTTGACGTAGCCATTCAACCAAAAATGAGCCTCATCACTGAACAAAATTTTGCGATGAAAATCAGCATCGAGATCAATCTCATTTTCGGCCCATACACCAAAATCACGACGCATTGCATGGTCTCGCGGCTTTAATTCTTGCACAAGCTGGATCTTGTAAGGTCGCAAGCCAAGATCTTTGCGCAAAATCTTCCATAAAGTTGATGGACAAAGCTCCAATTGCTGTGCACGGTGGCGAATCGATTCATTCGGGTCCTCTTCAACATTTTGCTCTACAGCGGCAATTGTTTCTTCGGTGCGCACTGTTCGACGTCTCTGCGGATGCGTATTATCACATAGAGTAAACGTAGTGCGAAAACGATCCATGGTTAACCGAATTAATTGCTCTGATGGACGATTATGTCGACCATAAAATGGACGGAGCTTGCGGTAAACTTCGCGAACTGAACCATTATTTTCGAAATAAATTTGCACGATTTGCAAGCGTTGTTCTTTTGTCAACCTGTTCATGATAAAATGGCAAACCAAACTGAACATAAATGACATTAGAGTTGCCAGATTTGACCATAAAATGCCAGTTTTATCTCTATTCGAAAAACAAACCTCTAAAAAAAACACCCTTTATATCACTGGACTAAGAATGGTGCAAAACAAACAAAACAAAAGACCTAAGAAAGAAACTTGCTTAAAATTTGTTTACATTGATTTATGTTAACCTCAAACATACTTGCGAATTAATTCAACCAAACTCATAGAACTATCACAGCTCCACAAGAGGGAAATCATTTCAAATAATGTCACCACTTTCTACTCAAATAAAGTAATTAGTAAATTGCGATCGTAATTGTGTGATGAGAAATCTTAGATTTAATTAAAGTTAAATTAACGTGAAATTGGAAATTCCTTTGTAGAATTCCAACAAAAAAAAGCTACGCAAATTAAAAATCAAAACAATTTTAATGCACAATTAAAAATAATAATTTCATTCAGTAACCAACAACATTAACTTGAAAGCTTTTATTGTTAATATCAACGAGAATATTATTGAGGAGCATCAGACTCATAACGAACGACACTTTTAAGATAAAAATTTAAAAAAAAAAAAATGTAATGTAAAAATCGCGTTTTTATTTTGCGAGTCGCGCTCTTAGATGTAGGCAAATGTATGCGCATACATAATTAAACAGCGCGCATACCATGCTCACATTTTAATTATTATTTGCTGTGTGTGTCTGTCGGTTGAGCCAAGCCTTTTACTAAATTTTATGTATTCAGATTTAAGGCATTAGAACATAATTTGTAATATTTTTCCCCTAACTTATCTATGTAGGCCGAAATCGTACATCGTGCAAACTTGTTTTTGCTTTGAGCAAATAATACAGGTCACTCGCTGGGAAAACCAGTGTTTGAAATTTCACGTGACAATTTATCACATGACATTTTATTGCATGACATAAATTTAAGTGTACGAGAAGATTTAGCATTAGAAAGGCTGGAGCTGGCTGCATGTTCATCTTTTTATCTGCCATATTTGGGTTTATTGCTTTGCAATTAAATCATAGCTTTGTTCTGCTGTAACAGTTTGTAACCATAATATCCATGGATTTTATTATTTTTTTATCGTGCATTAGCTGGAAAAGTAGCTGTCCATTTTGGCTTGGCTCTTGGCTTAAACATATTAACCAGATTTTTGCGCTTTGTGTGGCAATCAGCATAGAAAATGCTGCATAACAGCGTCAGAAAAGCATTGAAATATTATTTAATTGATGTGTTGACACAAAGGTGACAGATGCAATGCACACGTAGCAGTTTTCCGCAATTTTTTAAATTGCCATGCGCTGCAGCAAAAAGCTTGGAGCTCTATTTAAGATCAAATCAATACTTTATCAAGAAAGCTATCGTGCAAACTTACTAATCCCTCCTCAAACTACTACTATATTTTATGCTTAACAAAATCTGCATAGATACCCAAATAACCATCATTTTATTTCACCTGAATTCCAAAAAAAATTCCAAATTTAAACCCAATCAATTGCAATGACTTTTTCGTGATGTTATTAGCCTAGTTTGTGCGATTAGTTACACTCAAATTAGGCCTAGAAAAATAAGTAGAAATACCAAAACGTCAAAGTCTGTGTAATGGGGAAGATAGACACGGACACCAATAATGTTTAGCCTCATATGCGTGGCAACAGTGCTGTGCTGTTCAAACGCATGCGGGAAAATTCAAACTCAATTTTAAACCCTCAGCTCATGGCGGGAAACGTGCGCAACAACAATAACTTTAACAGCCTGCGAAAACAATATACGGTGTTAGTGGATTGCATACACTTCGTTGTAGTGGGGGGACGACGACGACACACACACAAGTACGTTACAAATTAGAATTCAATTTGTGCAAATATTTGTGAAAACGACCGCAAATTGCACTGACTTTTTGATGGTAATGATGATGTTGATGCTGCAGATGTTGGCAGCGCTGTGGGCCAACATGCAGTCATTGTTGTTGTTGAAACTTAGTTGTCGATGGAGATGTTAAAAAAGCCAACAAGATGTGTCATTATCATATAAGAGACGACAGGACCTAATTTTTTCGTTGGCTTTGTATTGTAAGAACACAAGCTAGTGAAATTTTATGGTGCTGCTAAACTGACAACTTTTTTGCTGAAGTCTTTTGCTTTTCGCATTAAATTTTACCTAAATATTACGTTATTTTGGAAACTTTTTTCCAGTGTAATGACTCTGGAAAAAAGACGAATAGAAATCCTTCTAGAAACTTCTATCTCTGTAAATAAATATCAAGCAAAAAAGAAAATTAATTAACAACCCTAATTGTTGCTTAATTTGTGTACAGCTGTCAGTTGCGTATTTATATTATTTTCAATTAAATCCACTTCACTGGAATTTCGAATGATATCGCATTTAAAAGATGGGCTCAATTGAAATCTTAAACCAACCAAAGCGGTGCTATTTAAAGATATCCAGCTCCTTTAAAACAGATAAAGAGTGAAGTATTTACACTGTAAATAAATAATGTGAGAAATGTATGGAGTAAAAAAAATTAGCTACAATATTCTAAAATTTATCAGTGCCTGCCAAAAGAAATTAATCTAAAATAAAGATGCCGCATCCCCTCATGGGCTTTTTGACTGTTTTGTGTTTTTGTCGATAAAGCACTTTAAAATACAATGCAGAATATAAAATGGCAAGACAAAAACTATGCGGAATCAATTTGTAATCATTTGAAACATTTCTAGGACATTTTAAGATTTATCAATCAAAGCAAGTGACTCGGGGTACAAGATCAATTCTGTGCTGCGGGATCCGTGGGATTGCTGCTACCAGTGCATTGCTAAAGCTTCTTTGCCTACTAATATCTGCAGCCATAATTCAAATGAAGCTCAACTGAAGCTTCTTAATTGCATTGATAAAAATAGAGCATATAAATTGTTGCACATAAGTCAAGATGCATCAAACCAACTTTATATGCACTAAAATAACTCAAAACCGATATCATTTAGGTACATGTGGCATAAATATTTTTGTTAACAATTTATTGCTTAGCAATAATTTAAACTTTCATCATTGGCTGCTAACTAAAACAACATTTTCTATGAGGCTTTGAAATTTCCTATCAAACTGCATGATAGATAATTTACTTTAAGGATCATTCATGGTAACTGATAAGGAAACAGATAAAGTGTTGTAACTATGTAGTAACAATGCACAAAACAACGTGCTGATGCTATAGATTTTTATTGATTTTAGATTTTTCTTAACTATTTTTTCAGTGTATTAACGATCATTGTTAGCTGCTGAAAATATTTGTGTTGTTGTTTTTGAAGTTTTTATCATTAGCCTGACTTAACTTTGAAAGTGGCTTTTGTTTTTAACCGCATTTTGTATTTACTTAATAACAAAAAAAAAAAAAAACAATAACAACAACAACAGCAGCAACATTTGTAGCAACAAGAGCTCTTAATAATGTTGAAATTGCTTTGATAATGTTGCTGCCCTTCTTATTGCTGCAGCAGCATATGTTGTTGTTGTTGCTGTGTTTGGTGCCTTTGCCTTAAGTGTTTTACTACATTTATTTGTTTAGCAATCACTTTATGTAGGTTCTCAAGGTTTTCTTTTGCTTTTATTTGGATCCTTTTGTATTCTCAGAGTTCTCTCATAAAAGTGGGTGTCTTATTTTTAGCCTTTAGTGGGGCAATACACTGCCAGCACCAGGTCTGCGTGCTCTGTTTCTGCTTAGTTTTTTTTTTGAATTTTTTCTACATCTTTAAGGCGTCTACAAATGGCACTTTATTACATTGTAACCAATCCATGGCCGAGTGCTGTCATTATTTGTTTTACATTTCTGCTAGTGGGGCAGAAAGTTACTGCTGCTGAAATTGAAGTTTTGTCTGTTTTTTGTGTGACTTTTCGCTCTGTTGAAATGCAACATTGTGCGATGTTAAAGTAAACGTTTTCACGAATTTTACATTTTGCATAATTTGCAATTAACGTAATTTCATATTGGGCTTTTTAGTGAAATTTACTGAAGATTTGATTTTCTACTTTTACTGTGAAAGGAAAATAGAGACAGAATAAGCTCAGTTAGATTTGCTTACGACTGGTACCGAAATGCTTCGTGTAATTATTGTTCTTTCGCTTTCGTATGTTTAAATTTCGGAAAAAATTGTTAGCACATCTAGCCTGCCGTAACGTTTTTAAAGAATTTTTTCGTTTACTTGCAGTTAATATTTATCTTACTTGCTAATTTTTTTGCATAGCTCAAATCAACTGTATCGTTTCCCAAAGAAAATTAAATTACCTGAAAAAAGAAACGAAGAAAAGTATAAGTCAGTGCTGTATTGAAAGTAAAATAGAATTGAAATATATTTCTTTTAAAAATAAAGCGATTTTCAGTCTCTTTTGTGCTGGGGGTTACTTAAAAGTGGTCCCATGTTTCAAATCATTTTAAGATAAGTTTGGTTATTGTTCTTATGTTGATGTAAATAAATCCAAAAAGAAACTCGACAAAAATGTCCCTCTTGCAAAAGATTTCTTGATAATTGGATGGTTCGTGTTCAGAAAAAAATTGTAAAAAAAAGATGATAAAAAACCAACTTTTCTTAAAAAAATATTCTACACAGGCACATGAAAGTTTGGGCAGTTTTTGAAATACTGATATGATTTAATTTTCCGAACTTTTCTTTTTATTCAATTTACTAGCCATTTTTCACTAATTTTGTGCTGAATTTTGGGTGATTTTTCTGCTGGTTCCTTGGGACATATTTTTTTTCTATGTAAAAAAATTCATTAAAAAAATTAGCTCCGAAATATATATATGCCTTTTCGGAAGCATTCTTACGCAGTTTTTTCTTTGCTTCATCTTTGTGCTTTTGAGCCTTAAAAATAGAGCAAAGAGTGCGTTTGTCTTCGCACCTATCTGGTTGGGACTTCAGACTGTATATTGTAAAAAGCGTTTGAACAAATTATTTATTTGTTAACTTTTCTTATAAAATAAAAGACAAACTTAAAATTGTTTCTTTTTATGCGAATTTTGCTACAAATTATCAAATTATTTCAAGAGCAATTAATTGGCGTTTTTGTATCAATTAAGGTAAATGAACCTTTCGAAACAGCAACAGATACCTACAAGAGAACCTCAACTAATAAAGTTAAACACAATAAGATATTTTCAGCTCAGCATTGCGTTTAATTTACAAGAAACAGTTAACAACTCAACGACACGGGCCATAGGATCAGATGCACATTTACTACGCTTATCAAAGTGTAAGAAAAAACGTCAACATACAGTACGAACTGAAAGACACCAAACTTGTTTTCTGCTGCTTTGCAGCGTTAAATTTGTCTAAGAAAACACTGAAGAATTTGACATGTGCTACTACTAACAACAACAACAAAAGTAACAGAACAACAACAGCAATAGAAACGAAGACATAGAAAATTCTTTATTTATTTGACTTAAATATTTCTTAAGTTGCCCCACCACCGCCTACCACAATTTTTTGTATTCCATTTTTTTTTTAAATTTTTATTGAACTTTCTAAGACACTTTGCTATTTATTGATACTAACGAAAATTTAAAAAAAAATGTTCAATAGCACTTGTTACTTTATTGTTGTGATTGGCACCAAGTCAAGTATCTTCGGTTCTCTTGGTATTTTCAAACCAAGTCAATTGTTTGTTGTCTGTCAGTGTACGTATCGGGTATGTACCATTATTTGTATAACTAATAATGTAGGCTAAGCATGGATTTGTGCTGCTCTGGCTGGCGCAATTTGTTAACGCTTTTGTGATGTTGCATGTCATATGAAAGAAATTGGAAAAATACGCTGAAAAATTGTCTATCTTGGACAGTTCAGTGCTGGCTTGTGTGGTATGCATGCAACAATTTGTGCCTTTTGTATGCTGCTGCCTAAGGTGGTATTGAATCACACTTGTCGTTGTTGTCAAAATAAATACAATGGAAAAATGGAATTCTTTTCTGAAAGTTAGTTAAATTAAGCAATTTTTATTTGGATTGTAAAATTGTGTGGTACAAAATTTGAATAGCTCTCAAAGTAGGTCAGCGAGTCGGCAATATTTGTAGTGAACTGAGTGATTTCAAGAAATATGAACTCGAAGTTGCTTAAGTCACACATATTCAACGCTTATTAAATAGGGATAGTAATCTGTAGAAAAACGTATGTTTTAAACTCTCGTAATTTTAATAGCTTAAGATTTTCCATTGTTCTAGCAAACAGTTGCTGAAAGAAAATTTTCCGAAAATTACACTTTCTCCTGAAATTTTGTGTACTTTCCGTGGTTTGTTACACAACTTTGTTTTATTTGCTTCAATTGTGTTTAAAATCATTTTATTATATCTTTTTAAAATATATTACACCCTGAACGCTAAGCATATCTTACGCATTGCTATCATACAGCCTCAAACGAAAGACTTAAGCAAGAAACTTGCATTAAGTTTTATGTTTTTTCTTTCTTCAAGTGCAACGGAATCTTTCGCTATGTCCCTTCAAATGTTTGTACTTAGAAGCGTTAGTTTTTTTCCCTTGCAACTTCCGCAACAATAAAAACATCAAGAATGTCCGTCTATTGCAGTCAATTTCTTTAGTACTTTCTTTAGATTTGCATACCAGAGCAGCAAAAAATTACATATTTCAGTTTCACTCATGTTGTGGGAAAAATGACATTTACACTTGAAATAAAAACAACAGTGTAATATGAGCTCACAAGAAAAGTGCGTAAAAGGAAAATGAGAAAAATCTCGGCAATGAAAAGTAAAAAATATACCACCCATATAAACACAAATGTCGGAAAATATTGCGGAGGGCACTATAGCAGTTATATAATTTTAATTAAAGTTTTTTTCTCTTGCTGCAAAAATCTTTCACTCCACTTCTGAACGATATTTTATTGCATTCCGTTTCTCTCTCTCTCATTCAGCATTTAGCTTGGTGTAAAAATATACCTTAGCAAAACTTTGAGGAAGCAGTGGATGGCACTTAAAGTTGTCATAAATAAATTTAATTGTATTAAGTTTTAAGAGCATAAAAAAAAACAATGACAATTTTATAGCGGTCTTAGTACATTGCAAAGTTCAACTGTGGTACATTCAACTTTTGTTGATATTACGCTGTTTTTTGCTTTTCTTAAAATTTTCAAGAATTACTTGGCGTTTTGCTGTCACAGTTGCTGCTCTTTTTTTTTTTTTTTTTGCCACAAACAATGGGTTAAAGTACTTTATGGTCTATGGATTGCAAAAAGCAATGACCTTCACTTGTATACTTTTCTGTCACAGCTGAGTTACAGTGGTGTGCCTGAACCAAGCAAAAGTACGAATAAATGGTGGTTCCGTATCATATCACCATTGAGGATTCGTATAATTTAATATCGTAACTGTTCCTTTTCTCGAAATACCGGTATTTCGGTTTTCCAAGACCGTCATAAATAAGCAGTAGGGCGACAGGAAAAAATCGATTGCTTGAAATGTTTGCGGATCATTGGTTAAAACGGTTCTATGATAGTTTACGTAAACAGATAAAAGAATTTTATTTAAGACTCAATAATATAATTTAAAACTAAAAATGTTTTTCTAACGAGAAACCATTCGTTTTTAACCCTTTTTTTAGAAGGTTATGCTGGCATTTGTTCTGCAATAGGCTATTTATAGCTCACCAAATTAAAGAAAAAAAGTGGAATTCATGTGTTATGAACCCGTCAAAGCTGATGGTGCCATATACGCCTGGAGAAGCTTTGGTTGTAGTAAAATTGACAAAACATCGAAGCAAGACATTTCAAGATGGTCTTGAAAACCAATAACATAAATATATTCGCTTCATTCAACTCCAAACATTAAATCAATGATATGCGTTCAAAGAGTATGATATAACAATCAGCGAAACTCTTTGTGAAATTTACCTACAGGTTTCCTAAGATCAATTTCCAAAATATCGACACATGCGGACATGCCGAATAATCTTTACCTATGATCCAATCTAGAGTTTTTGATTTTCGCTTCAGCTGGCCATTACCGACCACCGACCACAGTGCGGCACACAGTGATCCTACTTATATAACATTTTTTTTGTGCCAAAGTCATGCAGTCTTTAATAGGAGGCTCGTAGGACATTGATTAAAGCAGCATGTCAAAAGTTAAAGTGTTACTTCAAAGAGAAAATAAAATTCCATCATATCCCTACCAAATGTCATTGCAAAATAAAGTCTAAGTTAGGTTTAATCGCATTCTTTGCGGTTTTTCGTATCTATGAGTTGTATATACCATATGATTTTTTCTTCCTAACTATATTTTTTATAGCATTAAAGATATTAAATCGAAGGAAAACTCAAATGGTTCTTGTGACAACTGCAGTCAAAGTAGAGGCCTCAGTGATGGTAGTTTTTATTTTTAGTGCAAATTCCGACCAACTGGAACAATTAAAAAATCTGTACGTAGAAAAAATGACTATCCTTAGCATTATTTCTTAAGCTGTAAAGTGCTTAAAAAAGATTCTAAAAAAGCTTCACTAATTACATGAAATTGTAGCCATTTGCCAAAGCGGCATTTTTAGGCAGTTAATTTTTTATTTCATTTATCCAAACAGAACAATAACTGCTACATTATTTTATTTACTCGTATTAGTGAGCGATATATAAAAATTGAAATAAATTTTTATGTTTTCAAAGATTTTTCAATTTCCATTTGATTGTGATTTCTATGCATCTTTTGTCATTGCACTTGTGCTAAGAGAGCGCTGAAACTCTACAACTTC
The DNA here is from genome assembly GCA_963680825.1 of Meiosimyza decipiens. Lineage (NCBI taxonomy): Eukaryota > Metazoa > Arthropoda > Insecta > Diptera > Lauxaniidae > Meiosimyza > Meiosimyza decipiens. The sequence continues at coordinate 96,115,270 of OY804259.1, read as the reverse complement.
CACAATAAAAATTTAATGAAAATCAAAACAAAATACGCTACTCTTCTTAGATAAAACTAAAAATAATGTTAATTTTTCTTACTTACAAGTGGCCTAGCGCCTTTTTTATGCATCGATGGGTTTTTTTTGAGTCAATACTACTGCCGAGCGGCATCACATTTGCCATGAAGCGCGCTCGGTCGCCGTTGCTTGCTGCAACATAAGTCACCTCTATATGTTGTTTTGTTTTTTTGCTTTGATACGCTATGATGACTTAAGCTAACCAAATGAAGTTATAATAATGTCTGCCATTAAATATGAAAAATAAAAACAAATTAAATAAGAGCAGCAAAGTCAGTTCAAATACTGGCTGATCTTGTTGCAAGTTTAAAGCTCAATTTGAAAAAAAGTAGATACAATTGTTCAGGTTGCTGTTAGCAGTGTTTTATTATTATATAATTTATATAACGTTCCTACTACTTGTTCCTGTACTTGTTGTTGTTCCAGTTGTTATTGCTGTTACTGGCAGCTGCTGCTGCTACTGTTGTTGTGATTAAGACTTCCGTGCTTGTTAAAATTTGCTCATAAAATAAAGCTATTTAGTTGCATATTTTTAGCGTTTAGCCAGCAACAACTAATGTTTACAACTTATGGACAGCAGCCTTAGAGATTGTTGGTTGTTTTCACAAGTCAACACAGTCAAGCTAAGAATATTTTGGTTTTATGTTAAAAAAGTTTTCTAATTTAGTCGTAAATATTACAGGGAGCTAGTGCAAAGCACAGTTGGTTACCATTAAAATTTTTAGTAAATATATTGCTTTGACTTTAAATGACTTCGAGATATATGACATTGACGAAAATCAACGGCGTTGTGGCAGTGATTTATTTAAGCTTAGCTGAAATCGCTTGATAGCAGTACAATAAAAACTAAAAAAAAAATTTATAAAAATTACTGAATTAAATAAATTTTTTTATTACATTCGCGTAGTAAACTTTAAACCGTTCATAATTTTTGAGTTTTAGACCATCGTTTTTTTAGTCACGCTAGTACTCCAGTGATTAAAGGTCACTTTCTTGAGTTCAAATCTCCTAAGAAACATTACAAATTTTGCTATCTGGATAAGTCTTAAGAAAAATTGGTGTGCTGACTCATAATGAAATGATTTCTCTAATTAAGTTTTCAATGCAGACTTTATTTAAGTAATATTGTAATGAGAAATTATAAAAGGAATTGAACGTGGAAATAACATAAAAATGTTTTTTTTTCCGTTTTGGAGGAAATAGTTGAAAATAGAAATTTGTGCAAAATCGATTTTGTGCCAATTACTCTTTTGCGATTTGCTGTTCAGAAAGATACTTTATGAATTTTTTTAACCACTGAAAATTTTAACAAAAAATTTTTATCCTTGAGCAATTTTCTTCAACTTTTATGTTGGAGATTCCGATCTTTCTTAATTAGTATTTAAGAGCTTCTTAGCTTGCTATAATGATGATAAAGTAAAATTTTTGTTGTTACACTTATTTCTTTTTTCGATAATTTTTTACTACTTGTTGACTGGCCTAGTAGTAATTTCAAAGCAGATTTTTAATTGTTTCAAATAAAATTTTGCTGGCATTAACGAATTTCGTTGTTACAGCGCTCAACTTACTCCTTCAAGGCGTGGCCTGTTGACATAAAACTTAAACTTCAAAAAACCACAAAGAAAGAGGAGCAATGGCTTTAAATTGTATGATATGTGAGACCCATTCTGAACAGCAAACCAGGAAATTACACGATCAGCAAACGACTGATGCAGTAATTCAATGGTTTCTCTGGCTATAGGGATGATGCTCACTTTTTCCACTAATGCTTTTATGCAATTTTTTTCTGAAAAACTAAACCCAAAAAAAGCCTCTTGTAAAATGAATTATGTGATTTTTTTAAGTTTTGGGAACAGAGTTTTTCTTCCAGAGAAAAACTCTGATACTTCTTTTTGGGTTTTTTTTTTTTTAAATTTTTGTTTGCTTTTGACAAAGCAAATTTATAGCGCATAAATTCTGTCTCAAGTCTCTTTTTTTTATTTCATTTCATCGAAATAAATGAAATGAACTTCGGTGAAAGTTACGATTTTTTTTGCGCATCGTAAATATATTTGTAGTTTTTAGTAGAATCATAACAAAGCGAAACCCGCACAATCTTTATTGTGCGCACAATCTTTATTGTGCGCACAATCTTTATTGTGCGCACAATACAGAAAAAAGTGCGAAAACAAAATACCCCTTAACGAAAGTTCTTTACTGACAAAAGTATTGGTCATGGTCGTATGAAAGAAATTCATATTTTTGAAAAGTGTAGCGACCACAAGTGACGCACAGTTTTTATTTTTGTTTTTTCTTCTTAATTTTTGACAAATTAAACCTTGACTTTTTGGGTATGGCACAAATTTGTGTTGTTAACATATTTTAATTTGTTAAGTACGTAGGTATTGTAAATAAATGTCTTCGCATTTTAATTTTTACAGTTCTATTGATGATGTTTTGCGTTTTATAAAAACCATAACAAAAAAATACTCTCCGTATATCATAATAATTCATAAAATTAAAAATCTTTGCATAATTTTTAAGCAGCCAGCAATTAAATATTTTCTTATTTTTACAACTCATAGCAACTAAGTAAATTACGCTTGAGATTAAGATTTGTGTTGTATCGAAGTCAAAATATCAACACTTAAAGTTGTAATTTTTGTCATACTGCGTCGTATGAGCAACATGTGATTATACTGCTATTTAAGCAACGCACATATATTATTCGATGCAACTGACAAGCCATAAGTCATAAAAAAATGCCTTTTCACATTTAAATGTCCAATGAATGTGAATCGTTTAAAATAATGTTTTACTTCAAGGAAAAGAATCGCAAAGTGACAAATTTTCATGTTCTATCGAATTTCTTTCATATCATGCTATACCCATTAAGTGACATTAAAAACAATTTTTGCTAATAAATCAGTCACTTCTTAAAACAGCAATGATGCAGCATTTGCCATTATGTGGATGTGTATGCGTCACTTAAAAAAGTTGACAGCAAAAAATGTGACAGCACTTTAGAAGCATAAGAAAGCTACATCTGTTTAAATTTTCATATGCTTATTAATTTTTTCTTTCTCTTAAAGTCATTGACTTTTTTCTTCGTCCTAATGACAAATGTTTGAATATTAGTAATATTTAATGAAATGCAGCACGGCAATAAGTCGTTAACGATTTAACTGTTGATTGACATTAAACGTGTGGTTTAAGTTGCATTGAGTGGATTAGAAAATTTGCTTATCCAGCTTTGAGTATGATTAGTGACATTCGAAAAGAAAAATGGTACGATTGATATAACTTGATTCTTTTTTAAAAAAAAGTAAAGAAGAAAAGTTTAGTTATGTATGTAAAAATCAAATTGTGTATGTACTACACATGATTTTTCATTTTTGGCCGAATATCCATCCCAAATTTTAGTTGGTGCGTTTTTCGTTTTATTGTAACGAATTATGAAACTTTACGAAACATGCTTAATATTGTTTTGAATTAAGTTAATAGAATTTTATATTCAAGCTTTCATATTTTATTATACTTAGTTAAAATGTAAAATGCTCGATTTGACCACTTAACTTAATTCGCAACATCACTCTTAATAATATTTATATTTTAAAAAGAAACCCACACGCGAAAACTTAATAGAAATGTAATATTTTTGTTAAATTTTTTAATGAACGCTTTTAAAAAAGTTTGAATCAGCCTTATGCTATGTCACGCCTTGGAAGCGTTCAAAATAGTAAATATTTTGTTTATTGTAAAAGAAAACGTTGATGTTCTTAAAATAGAAACGCATTAAATTTGCTGCGTGTTTTTAAGCTTTATGTTTATGAGCTAAAAAACTTAAGTTTTTATGTCTTACTGGGAATTATTCACCTAAATCTTCGTATTCTTCGCAGTAATAAGAGACATAAAACTCTGCTGTTTCTCAAAGGTTTTGTAGAAAATGTTTGGGCGAATGTGGTACTTCACTGACAAGCAGACGCTAATTTTATAACCGGACAGACTTATATAAGTGTCTTAAAGTAAAGTCTTAAAAATTCTTCTATCTACAGAAAAATCAGAAAAAGCTGAATTGAATCACTTCATAAGGAACAAAGTTAATTTTTTTTTAGAAATAATCAAGTTATAAAAAGCAGCAACATTACACAGACGCTTATATTACCACTGGTGGAAATTGAAAAAAAAAGGATGTCCATATTATTGTGAATCTCTGTAAAAAATGGCCTTCCAAATTTTGCCATATTTTGGACTAATTTTTATATATGAAAGAGTTTAGCTGTTGGCCGTGTCATGGCAGAGGTTTTCTCTTAACTCATTGTTTAAGTTTTTTTTGTATTCTTTTATCATTTTTCTATTTTCATTTATGAAAGGTGACCCAATATATTGTTCAAGCCCTTTTGAGTTATTAAGAGTTCTTTCAGTTTCCATAGAGAACTTTCCTTAAAATATAATTTAGATTTTTACTTTTGTGGGAGCTTCCATGCCCACTTGTTCTGAATCGTTGCATTTTTGTTCATTCCTAACCTTACTAAGTTTTATTAGCAGTAAGCAGCAATTTCAGGCTCTTTCGTTATGTTTATACAGGACAAGACTTGTCAAAATTTTGAGCGGTTCTTCACTTCACTTGAATTATGAAGAATCACTCAAATTATAAATTTAGTTTTAAGGGCTCTTATTCGCCTTGCACAATTTCGAACATACCCGAACCATTTAATGTGTGGAAAATAAATATTATTTTCAATTATTCAAAATATATCCCTTGTAAATACAAAGTGAGATTGAAAATATTTCTAATAAGAGAAACTTTTTTTTTTGACTTATTCTCTTCACTGTTTTGAGGAGTTTATTTAATAATAGCATACTATTGAGAACGCATCAGCTAAGCACCACAAATATGAATTATTCTCAAAAAGTTGATTGTTTTTTCAATATGAAATGACCCCCAAGAAATGTATTCAAACTTTTGTGGCTTATTTAATTTTTTTTTGGGCTTATTTCATGAATAATTTTTTCTTAATGTTAACTTGGGGCGTGGTGTCACCAAACCTTTAAATTTGTATTCATTATGTCTTGAAAACCATGAAAGATATTGCACTGAAATTTAGTACGGTTTAACAAAGGGAGCTCGTATGCATATACAATTAAGTTTTCGCTTGTTTGGGTGGGACCACGCCTTTTATTTTGGCCATGCCCATTTCTTTCCATTTATCAACTTATGATGTCTCACGTCTATACACAAAGTTTTGTTTAAATCAATTGCTTAGTTGCTTTGTCGTAAAGTTCGAAACTTTAGTGCATTTCCTACTTTTGCAAATTCATTAATTTTTAGTATAACAAAAGTTAAAGATTTCAGTCAGTAATAATTCGAAATTTTATAAAAATTTCATTTATATTTACAGATATGTTACAAACCCATCTTCTTTAAGGAGTTGGCAAGATTTCTTAATAGAATTTAAAAAAATAGCACCCATCTTAGACTTCTTAATACATTCTCAATCAACTCGCTGATGGTTGGTACTTTTCACCGCCGGACATTCAATTGACCATGGTTTCAATACGTATTATTAAACTAACAATAACTTCGTTGAAATTGATACTACGGTTTTTAATGAATTTATATATATATATATTCAATAGAATATTCTTGATAAATCTCATGCTAAGGCGCTTTTATCCCTAAATGTCTAATAAAATGTATTTTCTCTTTTACTCGACAAATGCTTGATTATATTGAAGTATTTGCCAGTTGGTATGTATTTTTGCGTGAGCAGACGCTTAGCGTCGTTACTAAAAACAGTAATCTCAAGAAAAACTTGCTAAAAAAATTTACAACTTTAAACAAAACAACAAAAAAAACGTTGCCTTTTCTTTCTCCAAGTTCATTATTAGCAGCCGCATTCCTTCACTTCATTATTATCATGCTGATCACCATCAACACATCAAAAAGCCATCAAAAGTACAACACCTCAATCGCGAGAACAACAACAGCTACAACAATAAATAGATACACTTGAACAGACACAACAATAACAACAACAGTCGCAGTCGCAGCAGTGAACAAGTGTTGCTAATCTTACTTTAAGCCAATGCGGCTGCTGCTGCTGTTGCCAACAGCCGCAACTTGGTCAAGTTCGCAATATCGCCGGCCGTATCTAGCAGAAGGATCTTTTTCTATTTTGTTTATGATATTGAGAACATTTTGTGTTTGTTGTTACCTTTTGAGATAAGAGTCAGATACTTTGATTTGTTTCTTCCTCCTTTGCTTGTGTGTTAAATTTTACACCTGTTTGCTACATCACAAAGAAAATGTGTCTGTGTGTGTACACTTTAACTTAAGGTCTACATGGAAGTTGTATGCTAAAGCATAGTTGAAAATGAAATTATATATGGATATAAAAGGAGTAGGGCCACAAACTCTGGCACTCTACGTGTACTATGTCTAGCCATAGAAAATGCCATAATTTTAATGAAAATTGGTTTAGTAAGTTAGAAGTTTAATGGTGCAGAAATGCGCTATTTGCTTTTGTTGCAATGCTTTGTTATAGTGCAAAACTGGTACATTTAAAGTTGCGTTGCAACAGGACGGATATGGAAAATTGTGTTAGTTCAAGAAGTTCATCAGGGCATGGATTTGTTTGCACATTATTAGAAAATGTTGATTTACTACGTGAACTGCTGCATTTGTTTGAATATCAGCATCATTTTGCAGCCATTAGTAAGGGATAGAGCGCAGGTCGTTGTTCTACGAGCGCTGCATTCACTCTTAGAGATTGATTTTTCTTTTAGTAGAATAAAATGGAAGTCAGATTTACTGCCGATTGGCCATTCAAATCAATATTTGTAAAATTTTGCAGCAATTTTATGCTGTTGACTGATTCACTTAAAACAGCTGTATTTTAGCATCAGAACAGATTTTTATGGTTTCGTGTAAGAGTTTTCTAAAGTGTCACTCACTTTCCATTTAACGAACAAACGTGACATTTATAAAACGTATATATTTTTTGTATGCGAAAATCTGGAAGATGTTGAAAAACATACTAAGATGTATCTTTTAACAGCTTCTTGAACACAAAAGACTTGGGTGTTTCAGTGAGATTTTATTATATTAATCGAAAATCTGTTAAAATCTCTTGAAAAAACTAACATAAAAAAAAAACTTAAAAATAAATCAATTCCCTTTGTACATTTCCGCGCATTAAAAACGAAAGACTTAAGCAACGAACCTCTTCATGTGACTCGTCAAAAGCGCGTGTTTACACAGACAAACCTTGCGTTTTCCAGTGAATGATCACCACAAAAAGAAGCAAAAATTACAGAATTTTTTTACGAACGTCCTTTAAGATTTAAAAACTGAAAGTAATACTTTTCCCGACACCAGTCCCACCGCAGAATCCACATGTCAATCACTACCTCAGAACTTTTTTTTTCTTTATGAATTGTTAATAATAGACATTTCAGCAGTGCGCACAAGTCAGAAAAAACCACAAACATTTTTTTTCTCTTAATTTTTGTACGAGCAGAAAACAACGTTAAGAAACCCAAATAAAAATTTTCAACGCTGCTGTTTGCTTCACTTTCTGTTGTCTCAGTATTAAGTAACGTTTAACATATTTCTAGCTGTCGCCTATGGCTTAAACGTTGTACTCTTACAAATCGCACCATTTAAAGTCATGGAAGATGAAAGCTGTCTGACTGAACAAATCAAACGCTTGAGAAAGAATCGGCTTAAGCGAGCCATATGAAAATGTTTGTGTTTCTCGTGTTAATTGTAACATGAAGCTCTCAATTTAAGGTTCTTTTATTGCCCACACATTTAAATTTTCTCTTCATATTTTTATGACTTTTAAGGTACTGACAATTTCATTTTATTTATTGCTAAATTTAGCAAGTCAACCAATATTCGATTTAATGCGTGAAATAAACACCAATAAAAGTCTTTTGTTGATTTATTATGTGCACTCATTTAATAATAGCTCACGTTTTATATCGCATGCTATTTACTGCATTCCTTAACGCTGCTTCGAAGCTATAAACTTGGCATCGACGTCATTTTACGTTAAAATGATTTTGTGGTTAGCAAATTATTAAGGCTTTTATTAGAATCTAAATCGAACGTCTTCAGGTACAAATAAATTGCCCCTTTGCTTAAAAGTAATAAAATGCTCGTACACGTTGAGCATATTAAAATTACTCATGTTAACTTTTTAAATGAAAAATTAATCATTTGTCGAAAGGAACTTTAAAAACTAACTGTCGTCAAAAATCCTTGCAAACAGAGGAAAAAAATTACAAATCTTGTACTAAATATTGAAAACAAGCCATGAACCTACAAAAAGAAAATCTTATTTTAAAACATTTCATTCCTTTTAATGAGTTTTCACGGTGGCTGAAATTTTATACAGAAATACAGTTTCTGTTTCAAAGTAACCTACACTCTCTCTTCTGCATCACTCAAATGATGTCGTCGTTAATATTCAATATATATAAAAAGTGTTAGCTTATTGAATACTTTTCTGACGACGAGAGTGTGGTATTTCGTAGGAAATTAAGCACTTTTTTTGTAAAATAATTACATGTACTATTGCGACAAAGCTTTATGTCAAACCAAAAGTTCCCACATTGAATTTGATCAGGTTTACCTGGATAGCTCTCAGCTTAACATTTTGAAGTTTTCAATGGTATGCGTGCTGCCAAGCCTTGCGAAAATTCGACTACTTTTGTGCAGTGCAGTCGGTTGCATCTAACGCATAGATGGACTAGTGGATATGGCTGTATAAATTCAGGAATCACCATGTATAGAAATTCTTTAATATATCTGTCATGCCTCTTCTATGCGTTGCTTATGGAATGACATATCAAATATACCCCTGTGTGTAGGGCTGATGTGAGAAAATAAAGTTTTTACCGATAATTTCTCAAGTGCTGCTAGTGCATATTTTTCCTTAAATAAATCTTTATTTTATGACTTAAATTAACTTCTTTACCTTATACTTCCTCAGCTACATGTTGGTTTATAACCCACTGAAGTGCTGCTTCAGCAGAAGAGGGAACATTTTACCATTCAGTATTCAGCTCAAAAATCCATAAAAAATTTTACTTGTATGATTCGTAGCAACTTTTTAGACTATTCCAATGCAGAGAAACTTTTCTACAGAGGCCTGTCTGTTTAATTTTTTTCTAAAATAGCTTCTATATTTATAGGAACTATAAAATTAAATTTGGTCTGCAAATTTGCTCACATTACAAATTACATGGCGAAGTTTTTTTAGAAGAATTGAATTTAGAACTTTCCTTTGTTTTTTAAGAAATTACTCCTAGTCATGGATAGGAACAAATTGTGATTTCCATAATTTTTCTTTTAATAGGAAATATTTTTTTTCCATTTTTGTTATTTTATAACGCATTATTTAAAGTCAATTTTCGTTGATTATTTAAAAAACGGTCTTCTGTTGGGCCTTTGCTTTTGGCGGGGGTATTTGAATATTAGAAACTTGGCTGATATTAATTAAGTAATGGAAACCTTTTTTAAGAATGGCAGCTGTCTTAACAAAAACTTAAAGATTTATCTCTAAAGAATATTAAGACAAAAATGGAATACAAAAATCCCTCGATAAAAGATTTAATTGCCTCAGTAGTACTATATTTATGAAAACGTCATTGACTTTAAAAATATACTTCTGAGAAAAACTTAAAGCTTTTTTTTGTTTTGTGAAGATATTTTAAAAACTGTCTTAACGAAAATCTTTTTAATTTCTGGAATTTCGCTCAAATTAAATTTTTGACAGTGCACTTTATTAAAATTTAATTAATTAGAGGTTTGTGTTTGTGGACAAGGCATTGACTCTTAGTTTAAGAGTCCATCCAAACTTTATTCGAAACTATATAGAAAGCAATAAATTCTCTATTGTCTTTAATTGCGTTTTTGGTAGAGATCATAATTTAAGATTGTATTTTTTACTGAGCCTCATATGTTCTCTTAATTAAGCATTAATAATCGATTGTTGTAAATCGAAAAATTCAGTTCTTGCACTGTTGCATTCATTGTATTTATTTTTTTTTAAATCTTACAGCTCTTTAATAATTTTTAAAAAAATCAAGTGTGCCAAACTGGAAATTTTTATGACTTTCAACAACTTAACTTACCTTTTGACTTGAGAGCACCTTTGAGAACTTTAATGCTGCCCTATGTAGCAATTTTATTTGTAAATGTGCACTTGATTTTTTCACAAATGTTAGTTTTTGCTTAAACAACACTTAAAAATTCCTATGAACTTCAGTGCCTTCAATGTATTTGAAATTACAACTGAAGCTCTACACTTTTTTTTCTTTCTACTCAAATACAAAAAAAAAGCAACTTGGCTGTTCACTGACCTTTTTCGTATGTACGTCCTGCGAAAACGTTAACAAATACACTCTTGAATAATCAAACACCACGGTTAAATACTCGCAAAAGTCTTAAATTTTTCCGCAAAATTTCCAATAGAATTTTTCAATTCACGCGAAAAAAACGTATACGCAAATTTACCAAAAAACTTGCTTCGATTTTTTATTTTTAAATGAAAGCCAACTAAATACTAAAAACAAAGCAGTGAACAAACTGCCTCTGCAACAACAAATGAAAATAAAAAATCCAAGAACTTGACCGTTGTAAGGTCGCCGTAGAACTAAAGTCTTTTACCAAGGTAATGAGTTGTTATATAAGTTAGAAGACTTCTTTTTAGTTTTGGACTGCACGGTCTCGATCTCAGTCTTGGTATGATGGTGATGGCAATGGCAATGATGATAATGGTGCTGGCGCTGTTATTGGTAACTCCAAACTCTGAAGCTGCAAATCTCCAAAGTAAACTCAGCAAGAAGTTGAGAAGCACATCAGCAAGAGCAACCTCACCATCATCATCATCTACAACATCTAGCAACGCTGTTGCGGCCAAGCAGTTAATGAAGTAAGAAAAAGCATACATGTGGGGAGAAAAAAGTAAAGAAATGGCAATACCACAATGATGAAGTTGATGGCCAACAAACAACAGCAACGGCAGCCAAAGTAGTTCATCATCAAACTTTAGAGGCAGCACAACAACGAAAGCAAACAAGTTCCAGTGAAACGAAAAAACAAAAAAAAAGGAAGCAAAGAATTAACGCAGATATGTAAAGACGAAGACCAAGAAAAAAGCAACAATTCTTTGCTGCTGCTGTCTACCTGACCACTTGTTGCTTGCTGCTGATCAGTGTAGAATTTACTCATGCAGCAAAGATGTTGCTGCTTTCTCTCGAAATTTTCTAAAGAAATGTCTACACAAAATTTCTAATTTCTCTGTTTTCATGCGGAGCAGCTTGATCACTTGCATTATTCTCACACTCTCTCTCTCCTTGGAACACATACGCTCTTTAGCTCTGCTTTTCATAATTTCTCTCAAACTTAATTAGAGGCTTGCAACATGCTTCCATCTCTGCATTCTTCCAGCAGCAAACTCGTAAATTAAGCTTGTGCCTCATTTTTACTGCACGCTTTTTCTACTTCATGTGTTCGTTCCGCATTACGAACAAGCTGAAGAACCTGACTTGCTTGCTGGCTTTGCTGGCTGGCTGGCTGACTGCCTGACTCAACAGCGCATACCTCGTTGATTGTTGGTTTTGTCGGCCGTCGTCCATTGACCGTTCGGCACGCACTTGTAGTCAGTCAATTGTGGAGACAACGAACCTGAATTTTGCACATCTCGTCAGCTTAAGCAAACAGATGTAGTGTTTGCGCTCTCGCAGTTTTCTCTTCTTACGCTCTTTAACTTCAAAAAGCTGTTGATATTCTCTTAGTTGCATATGCTGCTCTTGTCCATGAACATGAACTTCGAGCAAAGTTGTAATCATAAAATGTTGGTCATGGACATCGTCTTTTATTTACTTGTTCGTCGTCGTCATTTCTGCCCACAACTATCAGCGGTAGTTACACAGAAAAAAAACTTCTGATTAAAGAAATTCTTGATTGACTGCATAAAACGAAAATGAAAACAAATATATTGTTACCGACGAAACTGCAAAAATTGCCAATATGAGAAGTGTCCGGGAGATAGCGTTGCATTTTTCATAATCCTCCCACTTAATTTATTATTAATCCCATATCCTCCCATTTAATTTATTTTGCAATTGAAAGTTCAGAATATGGCGTCAGCTATCAAAATCGTGGTTGGCCTGATTGTAAGAGGCCAACGATAAGAATGTCACTCATATAACTCGGAAGGTAAGCCACAAGTAAACAAATATATTGAGACCAATGTTGTAGAGGAGATAAAAGCACATAGATTTAATACCCGAAAAATCTCCACACGACAAAACTTGACCCATCTTTCACCATTTTAAAGTATCCTGTAATTTTGATCAAAAATTGTGATTCAGGGCGAAAAGTGCGACTTTCAGATTTGAATGGGTAATTAAATTTTAAAACTGTCAATAAAAACTATATTGTTTCGAAAATGTGGTTGATTTAACAACTGTAAAAAGTGGGTCGAATGTTGCCATTCGGAAATTTTTCGGGCATGAAGTGTATGTGTTTTCATCTCTTCTAAAACATTGATCTTAATATATTTTTCTATTTATGGCTTGCTTTCCAATTTATTAAGCGAAATTATTTTGTCGGTCTCACAACCAAGCCGCCATTATTTTGGCTACTGATGCTTATTTCGATTATCTGCCACACTTAAACTAATATTCGAATTAAAGATAAAGCGGAAGGAGATGACTATCAAAATTGCAACGCTACTTCCCGGACTATAATGGTACAATTCCATCTTGATTTTTGGACGATTTTTATGGAAAAATAGCCCAAATAATAATGTGAAAAAATTGCTCAAAATTTTTAATAGATCCTCTTTTGCAGTAAGACTATTTTATTTAAGCAGATTTTACCTTTTTTAGCTATATGTTCACTAACCCGCAGCAATATTTAGTGTTTTAAAACTGATAACTTCAAATACATAAATAAATGTCTCTGTGTAGGTATTCAAAAGTGTTGAGAGCGGCATGGCACTGCTGTTATGACTCATTACATTTGTAACTCTTTGCTATTACCGCTTTGCTGATGTACTGCTTCATGCTAAGTTAACTTCTTCGTTGCCCGCTCTCTGTTAGAGGTTCAAGTTCATGTTCAGTATTCGAAGGTGAACTTGCCGCTCCAATTGAGTTGTTTACTTTGTATGCATTAAAGTTTCAGTGAACTCTTATGTTTTCTCTTATGTTAGCTTGATAAGACTTTTTTAAGAGCTACCTCATTCATGAATCAAAGAGAGACTTGAAGCTTGATCATTTTTATTTTCTTTGTCATTTTAAGGCTTTCAGAGCCGAATTTTCGAGCTATAAAGGCAAGGAAAAAGACTTATGTTGATGTTAAAACTATAGAACCGATACTTGGTGTGTGTGTCATATCCACAGTAAATTAACTTAGTTCATCTGACGTCTGATCAAATTTAACTATTAGATCACATTTTTTTTATACAGCAAACGAAACATCATTAGCTACATCCTTCCGAGCGCGATATCCACCTCCTCAGATACCTCCTATCCTTCGAGAGTGTTTTACTTAGAGTTCAACGCTGTTATTGATGTTTTCTGTTCAAATTTAATAAATAAAAACGCATGCCTGAAGAGAAGACTAATCGATCGATTGAAACTGCAGATGCATGTAGTTTAATGCCATTTAAAGCTCTGTCAAGAATTCTCTTTTTCAAACTCAATGAACAGGCAGCTTTTCGCTCAAATAAAGGGTGTTTTTTTTAGAGGTTTGTTTTTCGAATAGAGATAAAACTGACATTTTATGGTCAAATCTGGCAACTCTAATGTCATTTATGTTCAGTTTGGTTTGCCATTTCATCATGAACAGGTTGACAAAAGAACAACGCTTGCAAATCGTGCAAATTTATTTCGAAAATAATGGTTCAGTTCGCGAAGTTTACCGCAAGCTCCGTCCATTTTATGGTCGACATAATCGTCCATCAGAGCAATTAATTCGGTTAACCATGGATCGTTTTCGCACTAAGTTTACTCTATGTGATAATACGCATCCGCAGAGACGTCGAACAGTGCGCACCGAAGAAACAATTGCCGCTGTAGAGCAAAATGTTGAAGAGGACCCGAATGAATCGATTCGCCACCGTGCACAGCAATTGGAGCTTTGTCCATCAACTTTATGGAAGATTTTGCGCAAAGATCTTGGCTTGCGACCTTACAAGATCCAGCTTGTGCAAGAATTAAAGCCGCGAGACCATGCAATGCGTCGTGATTTTGGTGTATGGGCCGAAAATGAGATTGATCTCGATGCTGATTTTCATCGCAAAATTTTGTTCAGTGATGAGGCTCATTTTTGTTTGAATGGCTACGTCAACAAGCAAAATTGCCGCATTTGGAGTGAAGAGAATCCACATGAGACCCTTGAGACGCCATTACATCCACAAAAACTGACTGTTTGGTGTCCTCTATGGGCTGGTGGAGTCATTGGGCCATGCTTCTTCCGAAATAATGCTGGAGAGTCAGTTACCGTTAATGGAGACCGGTATAGAGCCATGATAACCGACTATTTTGTTCCCGAATTGGATGGCATGAATGTGGATGAGTTGTGGTTCCAACAAGACGGCGCTACATGCCACACAGCGCACGTCACAATCGATTTATTGAAGGAAACATTCGATGAGCGCATAATTTCGCGGAATGGACCTGTCAATTGGCCACCAAGATCGTGTGATTTGACACCATTGGATTATTTTCTTTGGGGATATGTGAAGTCGCTCGTCTACGCCAACAAACCAGAAACGTTAGGGGACTTGGAAGCCAACATTCGTGGCGTTATTGCCGACATACGGCCCCATATGCTTGAAAAAGTGGTTCAAAATTGGACCTGTAGAATTGGCTTTATTCGAGCCAGCCGCGGCGGCCACATGCCCGAAATCATATTTAAACATTAATGGCATAAAATTATCCTTCCAATAAAGCCAAATTGATGGACATTAAAACGATTTTCTTGTGTTTTATTTCAATTCAAAGCTCTATACCTCTAAAAAAAACACCCTTTAGATAGGATTTTGATCAAACGAAAACCCTTCTTGTTAAATGTTAAATATATATATATTGTGACCAGTTTTTGGCCGTTACTTGTCTTATTAGCCAAGTACGCGCATAATATACAAACGTTAATTCAAAGTTGAAATTATGCTTAAGCAAGCAATAACTCCAACTTTATTTTTTATTTCCAACAGCAATTTTACAACATGATTTATGTTTGATAAAGTCAGAACGGAATTTATACGGGTGCGAGACTAGATAATACGATTGATAAAATCTACTACCTAACCTTTTTGACTTGCATAGAACGTGGTCATTTTGTATGGTACGAGAGATCGAAGATTGGAACACTAAGTCAGAGGCGGATCACCTAGCTGATTTTTTATGCACCATGCGCTTACTAATCACTCATATAATGCCTATATTTCTGCGCGTTCGTTAAGTGTTTGGATATAAAATAAACATTAAATATAATGTACTTGTTGGCGTTTTTCCTTCAGCCCTGCTGCTTTTGTGCCTCACCACGTAATGCAAAAATAATTCGGTTGCTTTATTTTCACGTAATTTCATTTCATTTTCACTAAGTGACAACCATGCTGTTTTTTAAGAATAAATTTTACAATAGCAATGGGGAAAGGCGACATTCCCTGCTTACCCGGGCAATCACCTGAATAAAGGTCAATAACCTAAATTAGAAAAAAAATTATTCTAAATCATAAATTTTTTTTGGACTTATTCTAAATCTTTGCTTTGTTAGAGTCAAGCTCTTAATAAATAGCAGAATTTTGATTTATTGAAATAGAAGCTAAAAAAATATCAAATTTCGATACCTCATCAAGTTTCTGCAACTTGTGAGAAAAAGCTTTTTTTATTAAAAATTTAAAAAAATAATTACAACCATTTTGGAGAAAATTAATGCCGTGTGCTTGTTCCTTATCGAATATATGTTAATTATGGGAAGTAAACAAAAATATAGGCCAAGAACTAAGAAAGGAAAAATAAAACTTGTATTTGCTTTGCAGGCAAAACAGAGAAAGTTTAAATCAATCAAAAATCAAAAAATAAATCGACAGCAGGAAACCAGTTTGTTAATTAAAAAATCAGTTTAATTTACGAGCGATTTACACATTCGTTGTCAGTGAATTGACCTTGCGTGAGAAGTTTTTAATTTAAACGTTTGACTGCGCCTTAAACAAAAATTTACTATGCACAAATTTTTAAATTTATAGAAAATACATCACATTTGATTGAAAGTCCTATGAATCTTGATGTTTTTAACAGCTTCAAACAACGCAGCCGTAAGTCAGTGTTTTGTTGCTGCTGAGCTGCTGAAAAAAACCTCTTATTTCTACATAAGCGACAGTTAAAACTTTTTTTTATTAAAGAATTCTGTAAGAAATCGCCGCCAGTCGCTGTTAAAATGAAAAGGTTCATTAATGCTTTTGACGCCCATTTGTTGAAGTTTTTTGAATGCTTAGCTCTTTCATCGATTAACATATCAATGAAGTTAATGTTGTACAGTATTTTGCTGAAACAAAAAACGCAAATTTTTGCAATTTTAAAATAAATAAATTTTTCAATGTCATAATTTGACCAATAAACGCGTATTGATTTTAATGGCACAATAGCAACCATAATTGTTATGCCAGCGAGCTTTGTTTTGATATACCGGTTAGTCAGTCGACCAGTCAACTGATAATTTGTAATTCAGTCAGCTGTCTAACTAACCACTAAACTGCATTAATCATTGGATCATTAAATTGTGTTATTAATAAAAAAAATCTTAAGAAAAAACCGCAAAAAATTCCCAAATTCTGTCTGCAATTGCGTGTAGTTTGCCGTTAGCTTGCGTGTGGCGTGGCACATTCGTTGCAGACAAAATTTCGCATTCATTTTTGATTTGAAAGCCATATGTTCCATATAGAAAAAATTATTTTTGCTTATAACACAAGCGCTAATCTTATATTTTTTTTTCATAAAAATCACGATTATCATTTGTTTGTCTGTGTTTTAAAATTCAACACATAAAGTCTGAACTAATTGTTACTATTTTTTATTTTGCATTCGATTTTAGTATTCATGCAAGTTCTTTGGCATAACTCCTCTGTGATTTTGTTAATTTTATTCCCCGTTAAATGGAACACAATTTTTATTGAAACTACTATTAAATGTTTGCCTCTTATTTAAAAGTTTCCAGATGCTAAGGTAAGATTAGCGCAAAAAAGAGATTGTGTTGGAAGACTTTTAATGTTAAAACATTTATGACTGCATAGCCCGTTCGTTGGCTCGGATGTTCATGCTTCTATATAACTTTTACAAAAGATTTAAGAATATTTTTCTTAAAATCTAAATCATTTAAAGTTCCTGCGGCTTTCCCGCGCACGGTCCGTTGTATAACCTCGTCTTCATTTTACGCAGTCTTTATTGCAGACACTTGAGTCCATGTATTAAATTTCACAAATTGGCATACGTTCTAAGAGCAGCAACGTAAGAGTTTTTGTTGAATGGGAGGAGCTATGACACATTAGCCAACCCTGTTTTCATTTGTAGTCAATTGGCAAAATCAATTTAGGTCAGATTCTATCAGATTTCAGTAGAATAATGTCATGTTCACTCAATTTCATATGACTGTCTAAATTTAAAAAAAAATTCTTTGCTTCATTAGTCGACCACAACAACACTGGGGCATTAAATCATACAAATCGAATATCTTCAATTTATCACGTTCTCTTCTCGTTGTTATTTTTCTGCTTTATTGATGTATCAGTTACACGTTCAATTATTGTTATGCAAATATTTAAATTCTGAAAAAACAGTTAATCTACTCAGCATGGGCGATGTTGGTGGCTTTTAACCGAACTTCATACTTCATCATTCACATTGTAAGTTCTGTGTCACAACACACACACACACCTGCATAAGTGAAAAGGCGGAATAAAAGATATTAATACGAGTATCAATGAATTTGAATAACGCACCACACACTGCAGCATCGCACCGCACTAAAATGTTTGTTGGTTTTCCAGCATAACTCATGCGCGCACGCGTTTAATGCCCCGCGGCAATGCTGCTGTGTCGCTTAGCAACCTGTTGGCATAGACATAGCATTGCTGACCCCAAGGTGTGACCCACATGCTTTAATCTGAGTGTACAGTTTACGCATGTATGTGTGCGTATCTCATGAGTAAATAAACGATTAATTTGACGCTTACTGATACGGACAATGAGTCAAGCGTTTGTTTTTATTGGTGGGCCTTTTTATTTCTGTTGGATAGATCCCTTTTAATGATAGACACACAAGAAGCAGTTGCTTTGTTTATATGTTCTTATTTGGCTTTTTCTCTCAATTTTATGGTGTTGCTTGTTTTTTAAGTGATAGCGTATAATCAGATCTGCTGTTGAAATTGTTTTTGAATGCCACTTTAGTTTAAAGTGGCTCGAATTATCTCTTTAAAAATCGAGCCAATTAACGTAGTTAGTTTTTTTTGTTAAATTAATTACAAAAACAAAGCATTGCAGTGTACAATGCAGGCTCTGCAAAATTTTAAAGTGTGCAATGAATTGTAACTGATAAACCCAACTTTTCGAAAATAACTCTTGATTTAGGTAGGGTGATGTTTTTTAACTTGACTTCCAAGAACTTTAATTACAGTTTGTTGAAATTTCCATATTTTTGTAAAAACATGTTACATGCATTTAAGATAAATCTGGCCTTAAAAACTTTTTGCTAGTAAGGATATCTCCTAACAACATTTAAACTCATTTACTTACATCCTAATTGGTTTTTCCTTCTTTTGAGAAATTCAAGTGTCAAAAAAAAAAAACAATAAAGTTTCTGAATAAGAAATATTTTATGTTATACTTTACTTGTATGATCAATATTTCACATAAATATCTATAAAGTTAAGAGCCATATTAAAATATGAAGAATGTTGCTAAGTGTTATCATTTTGATTAATGTATTTGATGTACTGCATTTCTTGTCGAATTTTTTTTGGAGTTCAAGGAAACTCCTTTCTAAATATTTTTAAAAAAAATTTAACCATCACCGTGTAATTATAACCATAAGTTATTGATAAAATTTTTATAAAATGGATTTAATTAATAGGATTGCTAGGCAATATAAAGAAATTTTCTTAAAAATGTACCGAAAAATAGTACAATTGTACTGGAAAAAATTGCAATTTTATTCAGAAAAGCGTAACCATACTAAAAAAAGAACAATTGTACTCAAAAATACTACAATTGTACCGAAAAAGGTACAATTTTACTAAAAAAAACTTATAATTGTACTGAAAAAATACAACTGTTCAAGAAAAATGTACAATTATACCAAACAAGTGTACAATTGTACAAACAAAGTGTACAATTGTACTAAAAAAGTGCAAATGTAGTAAAAGCAAGTACAATTATACTGCAAAAAGTACAGTTGTACTTTATAATAATGAAATTCTTCGGCTATGTGTACATTATAGCGGTTCAAAAAAAAATCTTTTCTTTTTTTTTCACAATGGGTCAGCGGATTAGCCTAGTCATATGTCAAGACAGAGCCACTCGAAAGGATTTTCATTAATAGTGAAAACTGGATTAGTGCCTCCTCAATTTTCAATTTTGTTTATAAGAAAAAAAGTAAAAGAAGAAGAACTAATCACGAACTCGAATTCCTTGATCGATAATAGCCCAAAAACCAACCCCAATTAGTTGGAAAATTTGATAGTCTCTTTAACTTTTTTAAAATCAATATTTTTTAAAAATGGTAGACAACTTACAACATTAGACGCTAATCCAATTTTCAGTATTACTGGAATGTCCTTTAAGGAGCTATGTCTAGACATACATATAAAGCTATTGTAATCCGCTGACACATCGTGAAAAAAACATAAAGTTTTTTTTAACCATTCTAGTGTAAATATGTACATGTGTGCCCTTTATTTTGAGAGTGGTGCAAGGCCACGAAAAGGGAGGAAAAAAAATTAAGTAACTTGAAATGAGCTCTATCAAATTTATTTCATTTTTCCTCTCAACGAAGAGGATAGCAGAATAGCATTTGCTTAGCAATTTTTTATAACAGAAAATCAAAGCTTTATGGAGGCAAATATATTAAAAAAAGAAACATCAAAATCTGTTACTCCCTTAAATGGTCAAACTCTCTCTTAACGCTGCACTAAAAGTGCTCTTAAATTCAAGGCTCTTTGTATTTTACTCAAGTCTCTCTCAAGCAATGTTACAATTTCACGTCGCTGTTATATTACGCGATGTTATTGCGTCAACTGAAAGCTTTCTTATGTTTGATAAAGTGAGTGCTGAAAAGGCGCTCTGTAATAGTATTTACATAGATCAGATACCGAATAAACATATTTTTTTAAAAATTTAATTCGTTTATTTTTCTGGTAAACAAATTGAACCTCCCGTTATAGAAATTCGCTAGCTTTTTTTCATATTTTTTTGCCATACGCCTGGTGTCTTGTGGTTTGTCTTCATTTTGTCGCTTGACGTAACGTTTAAGTTGTTTGATTAATCAGTTAGCATTTTTTGTTGCTCAGGTTCTAATTTTAGTGATATTAGCCAAACTACTAACTCATCTCAAGTAACGGTTTTATAGGCGGCTCATGCGTGTTTTTAGCAAATTAAGCAAGCAATTCTGTTAGAATACTTACGGTCAAATCTTTGCCTAATTATATAATTTTTAATATTTTCATGCAATTGGGATGGATTGTTACAAAAATTAATTCTTTGACTGCTGTGCTTGTTCTTTTATTGTTAAGCCTAATGACTGTCAATTAATTAAATATTTTTTTTTTTTTTAGTTTTTACCTTGAATTAAGTAAATTTAATTTAAGAAGGTTTCTTTTTCAAAAATCAGTACTGAAAACTAATTTAAAATTGATATAATACTTTTAAGTGAATATCAATTTTTATTTTTAATATCTTTAAAATAATCCATAATATGGACACAAAATGATTCTCGCTTTCAAATTACTCAAAATAGAAAGATACTTACGTTTCAAACTTATGCAAAGTAAATTAAATGATTATAATTTATAAATATTTTATTTTAGTTTAAATCGCGTTAATTTTAGAAATTTAATTTTAATTATTAAATTGACGCCCTGAAGAAGAGGACAAATAATCCTCGAAACGTCGGCGCTGCAAGGGATAATTTTTCAAAAAATTTCTTGTGTTTTAACTCGATTTTAAAAAATCCGAAAAGATCGATCCTAGATTATAATTTATGTATGGCGAACATTAAAAAAAAACACGCAAGACAGACATACGGTTACTGTCATACAAGTACTCGGCTTTCGCTTTAATTCACGCCATATTAGGGCAGATTTCGATCAAATTTGTAGAGCGACACCCAGTGTTCGTTAACAAAGTTTACCCCTAGGCCTGCTTGTTACAAAATGCTGACTAATGATAACTTAATTTGGTTTATTTGCAACATAAAAGGGTTACAAAGTCTTAAGAATATTTTTCGTAGCTTGGAGGCTTTTTCTTTTGTCTCTACTCACTTACTTTACCAAAAAAAAAAATTCTAATAGAATGTGCGCGCTTTTTGTGTTTGCTCAGTAACTGTTTAACCATAGCAGAATTCATTCAAGTTAATACAAAAATCAGCAGGTCACCACCTCCTTCGATCACCGCTAAACAGTGCACACTTTTTAAGCGGTGTCGTCTTATCGAGCGTAGTTGATCATTAAGCTGCCGCTGCCGCTGCCGCTGCCAATTTTGCTTTATTAATCGGTTAATTAAATGACCTACATTTGAGAGCTTGTGAAATTTGAAACAATCACCCATTGCTGAGTTTGTTATGCCAATGTGCTTGATGTTTTTGTAATTAATGTTAATTTTAGCGTTATTGAAAATCGTTTTAGTGATATTAAAAATTGTTTGTTGGTTGCTGGTGAATTGCGGTTTTTGAAACCGATAATGTCTAAGTCAAATTATGATAGAAAATATAAAAAAGATCACTTAACATAACTTCATTTAAATTTGCGGTTCAGTATTGAAAAATCGGTAAATTCTTGATTTGTGCGAGAATATTCGAACGTTTTGTATAAACCAGCAACGGTTGATATAAAAGCCAGTCCGTTTACATAAGAAGTTAGTTAACGTGCAAGCTTTGCTTCCTATTGATTGATGTCGTGTCTAATATGTGTCAAATCTAAAGTGTTATCTTTGCAAGAACCTACCTGAACTATTTTTGAGAATTAAATAAACGAATTATTGTTAAATAAATAGTAAAATTAACGTTTTACTTGCATCACAATGTAGAAGTCGAATATCTTAGGCATTTCGCCTTCTTAAACCTGATGATAAATCTAATGATTTTTCTTATAAGTTTTGCAGCATTTTTTAAAGAAATTCCGTCATCGAATTGGGGTCTAAAAATATTTAAAAAATGTGTGCAAAACTTTTGCAAAAGAAAATTGCTCAAAATGGAAAACTTTTTTAAAATTTTATAAAAATAATGCGTTTTTGAACTTAAAGCATTTTCTCTCGGGAGCTTAACGTAATTTTTTTTTATCTGATGTGTTATCCTTAGGAACGCCACTATTCTGTAGTGTTATTTTATTTTCGATAGCATTTCATTTTAAAAATTTCTGTCTAAAACAGATTTAGAACAGTGCGTTTCATTCACATTTGTATCTCCACCAAAAAGTTGAGACAGTGTTAGTAGTGAAGTTAAGACCGCACATCTTCGTACTGTCCAATCTTCAACGTTTCGTAACGAATAAATCAATATTTTTCTCAAATAACCATTGTTCCGACATCACGAGCTCTAACTGACCACTTCCATTCATTAAAGTTGAACATAAAATTAATTGTTCAATAAAACTTGAATTTTTAATTTATTTTTCGTCCGACTTTTTTAATTTAAATCATTTGCAAATATTTGCGGCAACTCTCACGCCGCGGTTGAATGCTGCTAATGCTCGCACCCAGTTGGTGTCCATCCTACACTAACGACAAACATGCCGCATGTATATAGGATCAACGTTGTTGTACCGCTGCATGTTGCAAATTATCGGTGAAGTTTGTTGTGAGCTGTTTGTGTTGCTTTTAATAATTATTTATATGATTTGCCCATTTTATCACACCACCGCTCCCTCTTTGGTCTACAGTTTTGCTCATCTGCGCATGCGTGCATATTCGAATAAATCAGAAGCGCACAACGCCTGATCGTTTGGTGATTAATGAACTTTTGTTGATTTTATGCGAATTGTATTTTGATTTATTTGGATTTGCTTATAAAACAAAAATTTATTAAGTTATCAGGAATAAACCAATATTGACTTGTAGTTTTTTTTCGGTTGGCTCTGCAGGTAAGATATCTTCGGGCGTGTGAGAATTGTTGTATGTAAAACTTAAAAAGTAAATTTATGATGCCGTTGGTCGTTAGTATGTGAAAATTTATAGCCATAATATTGAAGGTGGGTCAGTAAAATTAAAATGTAATTCATTTCATAAATCGGTCAAGGGAAGATACAAAGCGTAACCATTAAAAATATTTGCAATTTTTAGTTTAGGGTAAAGTGTCAGCTTGTGGTTGATTTTAACATTAAAAAATACAATTGAAAAGTTTAATTGTATTATGTATTTAACCGTTTGGATTTTATTTTTAGTAGGATAAGTAGTAAATGATCGCAAATGCATAAAATTCGCTCAAACCTAACTCCATATGAAGTATTACCAAACAATTTGGTTGACTTTTAACGTTTTTTTATTGACTATGCCGTTTCGGCTATTGTGCGAATTTCCCAATAAAAAATGGCTCCAAATGAAATTCCTTCAATTAAGATTGCAACTATTTAAGCTTTGTTCTTATCTTTTTCATATAAATACTCAGAAATATAATCTCATTACGTTGTCTATTTTCACGTGACAGCAGTCACCAGCACTCGCCTACAGTAGGATTAAAATACCGTTAAATACTTCAAGGAATCGCATCACCATTTGTATTAACCCAAATTCTGGGAAGCACTGCATGACTCCAACAGCTGCTGGCTCTTAGCTGTTTAAACACTTATGTCAAATTGGTTACATGTTAATTAGATTAAGCGTCTGCGCAACAAACGATTGACCACCTGCTGTCATTGCAGTTGTTTCCTGTCTTTTCAGGTTGTGATTTAGGAGCAATTTAGGTAATGAGATTTGCTGCCACGCGCTCGCATGCTAAATAAGCGCGCGCTGCAGGCGGACATTCTTTTGAAATCATTTACAAAAAAGTATATTAGGGTGTTTTGAATATTAGAAATGTCAACTTGTGTGTATGAAATTTGAAGCCTCATGCCAACCTAACATTTTCATTACTTTCAGAAAACGGAAGTAGTTTATTTTGAATTTTATTTATAAACTCAGAACATATTTTTTTACTTCTCAATCGCGCTGTAGTGGTGCTCGACATTGAAAAATTGGACGAAGAGCAGCATGGAAAAACCCACTTCTTTTAGCCTTGTTTTTTTGCACACTTTATTTCACCGAAATGTTCATTTAAATTGAATCTGCGAACAGAAAGTTTGTCGGCTTAGGCATATCCTGTTCCCTTATGAGTTTTGGACTCTTTTAAATACCATTTCGTAGAGTGGTCCTACCAGTATGGTGACAATCCTAAACAATTTGGTACTATTTTACCTCATTAAACGCCATTCATCCCAAAAATAAATATCATGGAATAATGTTACTCTATGTCTCTCTTTATCCCTTCTTTAGGGTTTCATAGTTTAGCAATGAAAATGAAAGTATTTTTCTATTAAAGTCGTGGCGCCCACTTTAAATTAAATAAATTCTTCTGTGTGCAATCCATCTCCATACCAAACTTTGATCAAATCGGCCCGTTATTATAATTGTGAAAACATATTTTCTTCAAGTATTTGTTTATATCTGTACCAATATTCATCAAAATTAGTGTAGCGACTTAGTCATGACCGAGCTTTTTTTCCATTGTAGGTGGTACCACGCCCACTATGGGAACACACCCTTTTTAATATCATTTCTTATCGCTGAAAAAGCCAAGCTATATTTTCTACTATGTAAAATAAATAATGCGAAATTTGATTTTGAATTTAAAGACAAAAAAATTAATCGAATCAATCAAGGGCCTAGGTATTTTGATGCTAAACTGACGCAAATAAACATACGAGTATTAATCAACTTTGCAAAAAAATCTTCATCACTGATTGACTTTATTAAGCGGTGGACAAAGAATTTAGTAATAATTTATTGAAATGCAATTGTGCGTCCACAGTAGCTAGACACAAGTATTATTACAATTACGATTTATTAATGCTATCAAATTATTTTAAATGCAAGTTAACTTTTAATCAACTGGTAAATCCTATTGTACAAAGCTTCAAATAATTTTGTTATAAAGGTACTAATCGCAAAGATTAAAATTTTTTGTAAACCTCTTTTTATTTGAATTTTCTATTGGCCATTCACACGGAAGCCAACAATTGTTGTGTATCCAACACCATAACGCTAGTGCTGCAATTTGAGTCACCTGCTCAATTTTTAGTTCAGTTTTGTGTGCTTGTTGCACTAACAGCAATACCAACTACAATGTGGACACCTCAGAGTGAACTGATTATTTTCCTGTTCTAATGACAAAACATCGCAATAAAATCACACTCATAAAAACAACACCACTTTTCTAGAAAACGCAATAAATATTCACCAGCGTACACTAGCGCACATTAAATGAAGGCCTTAATTGTAGCCTTTGAGTAACTGGCCAAGATGAAAAGTACAACGAAAAAAAAACTACAAGAGTCTTAAAATTTTCAAATAAAAATGTTTAATATTTATAATTTGGAATTTAAATTAAATAAACAATTTCCATTTCTAATGATTTTATTTTCGAAAACGCTGAGTAACAGTGCAGCATTTTTGTTACCAAAATTGAAATTGATTTTCAACAGCTTATCTATCTCAGCTTTTAAGTTCAACAAAAGATGCCAATATTGACCCACAAAAACAGTAACGAATAGAAAGCCTTAAAAGAATTGCCGACTTCACAAAGTTTATGACAACACCTACACCGTAATAGGTACCGATATCAAGATTTTTGCTTTGTTCCTAACAATTGTAATGATATATGGCTGTCGACATTGTGCTCCCAAATAAAACCATATTACACACTTTAAGAAAATTAGCATAATGCCAAAAAATTGGAAACTTTCTTTTGCTCCATCGATAGATGATAAGCACTTTTTCTTGCGCATTGTTTTCGCTTAGGGTAATTGTTTTTTAAATAAACAAAAATTCATTTCATCACCAGCAGCCGTAAACTAATTTATTTAAATTTGGTCTTTTATTTTGTGTGTGCGCTCGCGCAAACTACTGTACTGTACGTATTTTCCAAACCATGCACACTTCAATGAGCAAATATTGTATCAAAAAATAGCCCCAAGATATTTGCACAGTTCAATATTTATTGAAATAACGGTGATCACAAGACTTTTGGTAGCCGCCAATTTGATTTGGGGCTTTTTATGTAGATGATTCCGTAGTTGAACTCGTATATTCTTTGTTAATTTAAAAGTATAATTTCATACAAAAGATTGTATGCCGCCAAAAGAGTTGAGTCGCATTTGTCATGTACTTTGTGACTTTTAGTGAACTGATGAAAACTATTTTCTTAAATATCATTATTTTGTGACTTAGTTATTGCCATGAAAATGCGAAACTTTCAGTCAACAATTATTGGTCAATGTTTATCTTAGAAATTATTTTAATTGATTGAATGTTTTTAAAGATCCATTACACTTAAGGTGATTTCGGCTGCTCATGCCAAATCTTAGAACATTTTCCAATAAATTATTCGGATTACACGGATGTTGTTGACTTGACTTGACTTGACTTGACTTGACTTGCCTTAACTTGACTTGACTTGACTTAACTTGAGTTGACTTGAGTTGACTTGACTTGACTTGACTTGACTTGACTTGACTTGACTTGACTTGACTTGACTTGACTTGACTTGACTTGACTTGACTTGACTTGACTTGACTTGACTTGACTTGACTTGACTTGACTTGACTTGACTTGACTTGACTTGACTTGACTTGACTTGACTTGACTTGACTTGACTTGACTTGACTTGACTTGACTTGACTTGACTTGACTTGACTTGACTTGACTTGACTTGACTTGACTTGACTTGACTTGACTTGACTTGACTTGACTTGACTTGACTTGACTTGACTTGACTTGACTTGACTTGACTTGACTTGACTTGACTTGACTTGACTTGACTTGACTTGACTTGACTTGACTTGACTTGACTTGACTTGACTTGACTTGACTTGACTTGACTTGACTTGACTTGACTTGACTTGACTTGACTTGACTTGACTTGACTTGACTTGACTTGACTTGACTTGACTTGACTTGACTTGACTTGACTTGACTTGACTTGACTTGACTTGACTTGACTTGACTTGACTTGACTTGACTTGACTTGACTTGACTTGACTTGACTTGACTTGACTTGACTTGACTTGACTTGACTTGACTTGACTTGACTTGACTTGACTTGACTTGACTTGACTTGACTTGACTTGACTTGACTTGACTTGACTTGACTTGACTTGACTTGACTTGACTTGACTTGACTTGACTTGACTTGACTTGACTTGACTTGACTTGACTTGACTTGACTTGACTTGACTTGACTTGACTTGACTTGACTTGACTTGACTTGACTTGACTTGACTTGACTTGACTTGACTTGACTTGACTTGACTTGAGTTGACTTGAGTTGACTTGAGTTGACTTGAGTTGACTTGAGTTGACTTGACTTGACTTGACTTGACTTGACTTGACTTGACTTGACTTGACTTGACTTGACTTGACTTGACTTGACTTGACTTGACTTGACTTGACTTGACTTGACTTGACTTGACTTGACTTGACTTGACTTGACTTGACTTGACTTGACTTGACTTGACTTGACTTGACTTGACTTGATTTGACTCGGTGGACAATTATTCTTCCAAGGACATAAACATGACAAAATTTTCAGTTCATAAAATATAAAATGTGTTTGCAGTGTAGTCAGTAATAGCACTTTTGAGGTCAAGTTCAAAATGGTTTTTACGCTAGTCCAATTAATACGTTGTATAACTCTGAAGGTGAATTTGTCAACAAAATTTTATATGAATTAAGTGCAGAAGAAAGAGGTCTTTGAACTTTATATGAATTCAGATTTATATGGATTTCATTTTTATTTGCCTTAGGTTAAGTTTGGTAGAGACTTGAATTATGATTTGAATTGGGAAACTCCTTTTTTTTGGGTTCGAAACTTGCTATTTTTAATCAGTAACTTACGGTTCATATTCATAAAATTTGCTGCTGCACTCTTTGACCTTGTGGTCAATCCGCTGAGTTTTTCAGAAATTTTGCATTTATTCGTCACATAAAGTTGTCAAGTTGTTCGCTCGATTGTCCGCTCTTGTTTATCATTTATAATATCTGTACCGATTTACACCAGCGCAAATGTGTTGCATCAAAACTTTTTGGCACACTTTTATTGTTCGTAATGTCATGCAAACAGTAACGGAATTTTACATACGCCCACTTCCTTAAATAATCGCTTTTCAGTCAACTGAGATGGTTTCTTTTCTATTGTGTAAATATGGATAGGAAAGTATTACAACTGCAAATGAACGCATGTTCAGCAGTGTAGTGAGTTTTCGTTCCTTCTTCTCAAAACGAAAAACTTTTTGTCGGTGATTTAGTGAAATGTTTTTATTTTATCCATGCGTTCGTTTCGTACATTTTAATTTCCCGCTGCAATCATTTCGTTGGAATTTCTTTTATTGCTTAGTAAAATAGATTACATACCTGCCTACACGTGTATGATCTGGCAACACTGGCTGCTTGCTAGCCTTGCACTACGGCTGTCTATTTATCGCGTTTAACTGTCTATCTGTCCAGCATATGGTATTATCATGGTTGCATGTTGATTTTCATTACTTCTCCCCAATATTTCTCTATATCTTTAAGCTGGGTAACGCCTCTTAAGCGTGGAATCTTATGGAGCTTTGCGTTTTCGTGCGTTCGTATCGCCATCGCCACAACGCATTGTTTTGTAATGAATGAAAAATTGAATTGGTGTTGAATTGAAAAAATAGCATAAAATATTACTGACTTTTTTTATTGTTTATTGCAACGCAATTCAATGACCATGACCGCTGCTGTTCCTATTACTACCATTCTAACTGACCATTAGCAACCAGAAATAAAGAAGCCCGTATTTATGCCATTGCTGCAGTGTTGCATCTGCGATGCATTCTAATGTCTCCATATTAGCGAAAATTAAATCTGGCACCATTGTGGGTTAAGTTGGTGTTGCGGTTGCGTAAATTGCGCATGCCATGATTAATGCAAGTGGTTGAAGCAGAATGAGCACATAACTTATTTATCATAAGCTTAAAAAAAGAACATTCTGGAATTGTAGCCGATGGCCTATAGAAAAATACATTTGATGATTATAAAATCATGATAAGCCACAAACTCAAAAAATTTAATAAATCGCATTTAAAGTTCATATATGAAATTAGCTAAAATCTTTTCAGTATCATCTATCAGAATGAACGCAAAATATCAATTTTTGAAATAATGTGGCTTATTATAATATGTTTTTAGAATAAGCCCTTCATTTGATATTGTAAGTCTTGTATTTTTTTTTTTGAAGAAATGAATTTGGTAATGGCACTGGTCTTAAAAGAAATCATATGAAAAGTTAAATTTAGTGATATTTAAGGTGAAAATAATTCGTCGTCCAAGAGGTACTTTGACCGTAACGTCAGTTTGCCACTTTACAGATCAAATTGGTTCCAAGTGAAAGAAACACCTGTCTTTCAAAAAATAGAAATGATCATAAAAAAAAATCTTTGGCGACGAACGTGGCCAACGGCGGTATGGGTCCATTAAATTTTTTGATCCCAGAAGGAAATTCTATGAACTTTTTAAAAAAACTATTGTGAGTGTGCGTGTTGTTGCTCCCATCAGCGGGACCGATACAATAGCTCTTTAGATAATTTAGATCAGGCGGAAAAAAACGTCCACTGTGTCACTTTTTGTAAATAAATCATTAGTGTCACTATCACTACTTCATGTTTGGCTATTTCCAATTATAATTTGTTTCACTTTGTGATTTGTCCACTGAGTCACATTTTATAAATATACAATTGTGTATGTTTGATCAAAGGATATACACAAGGGTTTGGTGACCGACATCAGTTCTCAAAAATCAGTCATTTGTTACAATATCTTTCTGCTAATCGAATGGAAATTGAACGGTCCGTTTTTCTATAAAATAGTTCCTGGGCAGTTTTAACGATCGATCGCGATCAATTTTCTTTGAAAACCAATACAATAAAAGAATAATAAAATTCGCAAGCTGTTATAGTTTTTACAATTGAATAAAAAAAGAATGCTTTGTATTGCATTTAACACCTGATGTGCATAAATGGCAATACCTAGAGTTTAATTTGAACAAACTTGCATGAAATCTTAGTTTCGATAAATAGTTACCAATAAACTTTTATCTTAAAGTTTTTATGGAAAAAGTTATATTTTAAACCCTAACTTCGTGGAAGGTCATTCTCGCATATCCACACTAGATTTTGCGATAAGATTAATGTTAGTGCATACATAATGACATTCCTTGCCGGAAGTAAATTAAAAATTGTGAGCTCTTCAAGAGCAATAAAATCATTTTATGACTTTAAGCAAATTCTGCAAGTAGCTCTAAGCCACTACTTACGTACACAAGCAATTTCGGACCTACCTTAATGAATTCCAAAGAGAAGCACAGCCTTCATAAATTACCAGCTTCCTTTACGTACATATGCAAGGTAATTAAATTACGTGAAACGCTTTTAATTGTTGACTGTTGTGCTACCTCGGTTCCAGGTAAAAGTAATGAGTTTCTACTAAACATTAATGAACTTGAAGCGAAGATTTATTCAAGAATATAAAATAATGAAGTTTATATCCAAATGACTGACATTTTCTCACAAATAGAGTGTGGTGTTAGTCTGCAGTAAGCATGGTGTATAATTGAAAGAAAAGCTATAATGTTGTTACTTGGAATTGTCAAAGTTTTCATATGAAAACCCAAATTAAAACAAATGTCATGCGGCTACGTACTAGTAAGTTTAAACCAGGCAGTTGCGTTTTGGTATCCCGGAACTAGTAAAGATGAAAATATTTGAAAAAATTCGATATGTCGAACAAGTCCAGAAGGTGGTTGAAAGCATCGTGCGAAGTTGAAATAAAATCAAATATGCTGAAAAAAAATTAAAATGTTGAAACACTTGATAAAGTTTAAAAATGCTGAATAGTCGAAAAAGAGTTAAAAAAATAACGCCAATTTACTCCTTATAAATTTTTTTTCACATTCGCTACTCACACATCAATCAGATTTTTTGGAAATTTATTTACAATTGATGTTTATTTTCCAATTGATTGGCTGAAAAACTCATGGCCAACTATTCAATTTAAATAGGTAGTTGGTAAACTTTTTGACGAAAGCGTTTCGAATCGAAAAAAAATATTTTATTGTTTACATAATGGAATACTATTGCAAGTTTCGAAATATCGCAAATTGTCGATCCTAACAATTCCGTTGTTGAAGAAAACATTCGGGATTGAACTCCCTACTACATATATAAGTACAATAAATTTAGTCTTCGATTTCAATAAAATTCTCCCTTCTTTCAGCACACACTCACCGGTCACAGTGGTAAGGTTATGGCAGCGAAATATCTGCAAGAGCCCATCAAAGTCGTCACCGGTAGCCATGATCGTACATTAAAAATTTGGGACTTGCGCAGCATAGCGTGTATTGAAACAAAATTTGCCGGTTCCAGTTGCAATGATTTGGTTACAACCGACAGCCTCGGCTCTACAATAATCAGTGGTCATTTCGACAAGAAAATACGCTTTTGGGATATCAGAACTGAGAAACAAGCAGATGATATAGTCATGCCCGCAAAAATTACATCATTAGATCTGTCAAAAGGTTAGTGAGCGTTAAACTTTCGAAATTCGTATCACAAACTTCTTCATTTGCTTACAGATTGCAATTACCTCATATGTTCCGTAAGAGATGATACAATAAAACTTTTAGATTTACGTAAAAATCAAGTTATTACTACATTTTCGTAAGTGTTGCACAATATTTTGAATGCGACCATAATCGATAATTCTTTCTTTCCTTTCCTTCTTATTGTCATACGCTTGTAGCAATGATAACTTCAAAGTAAGCTGTGATTGGGCGAGAACCTCCTTCAATATGAATGGTCAAAAGATCGCATGTGGTTCCGCCGATGGTTTGGTTTATATATGGAATATAAGCGGAAGACTGGAAACAACACTTAAGGGCCATACGTAAGCTGAAGCTTCATATTAGTTACCATATTTATGCACACATAAAAACATCTCATCCTTTATTATCAATGTTTTTGTTCTAAACTATCAGTTATCACTTAAGCTTAAGATTCATTTGCACATCACATTTATTGTAGATCGTTCAAAGAGAACGCTTACAAAGCATTAAACTGTCTTGTTTGAAATGAGGGGCGTTAAATGGGCTTTAAGCCAGTATATAATTGCTCGGAATAAAAACAGAAATTGTGGCTTGCAACTGTAGCGAAACTGAAAAGCTGCTTTAATTGACGAAAGACAAATGTAGTTGATGCCAATTTTTCATTACTTTCTTGGTGAGATTGTCTTTCTATTTAAGGGCATTTTCAAAACCTTAAGACTTTACTCGAACCAAAACTATATTTTTATCGTGGATATTGAGTCATTGCACTTTAATATCGTAATTTGTCTTGAATTAAGTATTTGAATAAAAGCAAATATTATTTATCCTGAAATTTTTGAAGTAAACGAAACATTGCACTTTTATGACAAATACTAAATACGTAAATTTTGGTATCTACAAACAAAATTTACCTGGATCTTGTCTCACCCTTTGGTGATTGAATCGAAAATAGTTCTGCATGCAAAAAGCAAACCAAATACCTGCGGTTTTTTTTAGTGTGTCGAAAAATTATGAGATGAGGAAACTTGTAGTTTCAAGATAACATTTGCTCGGCATTTGCGTCAGGCTTCGCAAACTCCGATGGCGCTAAAACATTCAATAAGACTTCAATCATCAGAAGTTAAAATATGCGATTTTTCCTAAAGATTAAAACATTTGCATGCATTAGAATAATTTTAGATCTCTCAGCTGGACAATGAGACTTTTGTTATAAAATAACGCTACCAAGTGTCCTTACAACTATTTAAATTTTGATGTTAAATTTTCACTAAACTATCATCACCCATTTCAGTAACCACGGTGCACAGTATAACTAATTTGCATATTAAGAATCACTTTATCTGAAGTCTTGCTTTCATCATATCTCTCTATCGCATTTTCTTTCATACACGCACACATACGAAATTTTGCTTTTTGTTTTTTCTTTTTTTCTTTCTTTTTTTCCTTTTCCACCTAACAGTTCTGGTACTGGTTATTCTTTCTTTCACAGTACTGCGATCAATGCGGTCAGCTGGAGTCCTAATAGCAATGCAATAGCTTCTGTTGGCAAGGGTAAACGTTGCATCATTTACACAGACTCGTAGCCAACAACAACGTTGACAACAGTAACAGCAGCAGAAACGGCAACAACAACTGAAACGACATCAAAGGCACTTCCCAACGATGGAATGAAATTACTACCATTTCTATTAAAAATGGCAAACATTTAACATGGCAACATTTAGTCAATAATAATAATAATAATAATAATGCGAGAGACGTTGCTTATTTGTAGATTTTAAAGTGAAAAAAGCAAAGAAGTTTTTATATAATTGTTAACAAAATTTTCAGCTTGTAAGAAAAAAACAAAAACCCAACTAAAATTATGATAAAGTTTATAAATTTATTTTTTTATTTCTATTGTTTTTCATATGCAACACATTTTTTTTTATATAACATATACTTTATATATATATACTATATATAAATAAATTAAATTAAGTTTTAAATAATATAACAAATTTCCTTTTTTATAAATATTAAAATTTAAGTAATACTTTTTTAAACTCAACACATTTACGAGACAATTACCATCTACTAGCAATATTTTTGTTACAAAAAAAAAGAAAAAAAAAACAATTACTATTCACACTGACGAAAATATAAAATTAAATTTTGTTGAACAAATTCAGCGTTGCTTTAATATCTATTTTTTTTTCTTAAAAAATTTATCGTGCTCGTATTTGATTTAAAGATTTTTTTACTCGGAAGTTTAGTAAAAAACTTCAGTTTTGATATACATCACAGTTGATTTTT
This sequence comes from Meiosimyza decipiens, assembly GCA_963680825.1. Classification (NCBI taxonomy): domain Eukaryota; kingdom Metazoa; phylum Arthropoda; class Insecta; order Diptera; family Lauxaniidae; genus Meiosimyza; species Meiosimyza decipiens. The sequence goes on along the minus strand of OY804259.1, from coordinate 96,080,829 downwards.
TTGAAACTGACATATCGTTGCCTTAATTTTGAAAAATACTAAAAGTGACCACTAATGAGCCAAACTAAAGGGATGATTCATAAATAATGCAATTTTGATATGCGGACTTGTACACATCATACAACCGTCCATGTAATTTGTGCTTGAAATCGGGTTGTCAGATAGGCACTTACAGCAGAAACCAAAAAAAATGCTGCTTCAAAAATGTCTTAAAATTTTTCCAAAATTTTGATAACGATGTCAGTAGGACATTTTCTTTTAAATTATTCTATATATACGTACAATAACATGTACTATAAAAAACCTTTGTTAGTATATGAGAGTTCGTCAATAAATCTTGTGTTTTTAAAATTCAAAAACTTATGCTTTTGGATAAATATTTTGTAAAAAAAGTGAGAGTGCTGCCAGCATTTCAAAATTGAGATAATTAATTATATAAAAAACCAAAAAATTTTTATTATGTTCTGTCTTGGTACATGAAAACTATATTTATGTATGTATGTATCAAAAAAATATTTATTTGCTTCCAATGTTTCATTCCAGGATAAATAATATTTAGTTTTATTCAAATACTTAACTCAAGACAAAAGATTTAAAAAAGAAACTGAAGTGATGAGGCAAATCGGGTACGATATTAAAGTGCAGTGACCCAATATCCATGACAAAAACATAGTTTTGGTTCGAGTAAATTAAGAAAAAATTAATAATCTGCACAAAAGAAACTGTCAAATTAAAACTACTATTCCTCTGTATCTGTCAAAGATTTCTCTATACAAAATTTCATTTTGAATTTTTTCATAATACGGAGACTATACAACTGGATAGCCGAAACAAATCAAAAAAAATATATGTATAATTTGTCTATAGATTTTTATAACAAAATTTGAATTGAGAAATACTGCTACCAACTCTCCAACTTTTTTTTTTAATACCCTACACGGAGTGTTTATTCACTTTGTCATTCCTTTTGTAATACTTAGAAGGGGGCGTGGCGGGTATAGATATATAAAGTATATATATTCTTGAATAGCGTCACCACCTGAGTCGGTATAACTATATCCGTCTGTCTGTCTGTTGAAATCACGTTTACGGGGGAGCTAAGCAAGCTAATTCAATGAAATTTGCCACACAGGTCACATCTTACGGATGCATCAATGGGCGTAGCACCTACCATATGAACATAAAATGAAGCTTTATGTAAGTGGTTTTCTTGCTATAAGGTATATCTGAGTCCAAAGCGGGTGAAATAGCGCAAGTGGGCGTCGCATCTCCTTTACAAGTAAAATTTGCTAAGTGGCACATCTGTCGAAATATTTGAGCAACCATACTGAAATTTGGTGTGAGAGGTTTGCTTACGGAAAGCAATTTTTGGATAAAAAATGGACTGGATTGTACCAGTGAGTGTGTCACCGCCCTAAATTTTTAAGTTTAATTATAGCATATATCGCAAACTATACTAGCTATTGTGCTAAAGTTTTGTATTGCTGATCCCAAAGTAAGCGGAATTGGAGGAGTGGGTGTGGCATATTTCGTCTTTTTTCATTTCTATTCTATTTTTTTTTTTTCAACAATAACCACATTTTTGTGCCTTTTTCAACCTTTTAACTTTTCCCGATATATCCCATTTGTATATTTTCCACTTTTACAAGCCTCATTCAACTTTATTCGGCATTTTCTTAATTATTTCGAGTTGTGCTTCAATTTCTCAGCATTTTCCATAAATTTTCGACTTTTTCAATATTTTTCAATTTTCTTCAATTGTTTACATGCAATGTTTCTCAGTTTGTTTCAACTGTTTCAACACTTTTCAACTTTTTGAACCTATTATGATTATTTTCGACTTATTCAACCACTTCAACGTATTTTTAACATTTATTTACTTTCAATGACATTCTAGGGTATGTGAGTTTCGACCTGGCCGAAGATAAACTCTTTACTAGATTTTTTTAAGAATATTCTACCAAATGTCTTATTTTTCGAATTTTTAACGGATCCATAAATTGAACTACTTGAGTTCTTTGTTTTAACGGACACTGATGTATATTTTAAAAATATAAAAGAAAATTCTAAAATTTTTAAAATGTTTACAAATTTATTATTAACAAAGCCAAAATGCCATTTTTCTAAAGTCAAACAACTACATACTGGAAGTCAATAAAGCTAAGATATAAAAAACTCAAATTTTTTATCTAAATAGACGATATAGAACTACTAAAAATTGGCCAAAAATTATAAAATGTAACATCGAACATCGATATGTAAGTGGTAGATGATCTATTGTAAGGAGAACATGCTACTGAAGTCCAAGGTATGGCTCTTAGATAAGGTTTATTAATTAAGATTTGTAAATAGTATTCTACTTAAAGTTATAAATCAAACATGCGAAACGCAACTGTCTGAATTAAAACAAAAAAGCTACCCCGCCACTGTCAAAAACCAATCCTTCTGCTAAACGTCACTATTCTAATTATAACCGAAATGTCACAGGACCATTCTTCGTACCGTACTAAAACCTAGATATAATTCCTATGTGATTATGTCACAATTCTCTTATTGCAGCACTTTGAATGTATCGAAAATAAAGGAAATGCCTTTTGCCTTGAAAAAGACGATTCGAAATTGTAATTGCTTCGAATTGGAATTTTTGGAGAATTTTATTCTCAAAGAAATCATTTCTACCCAGCTCTGTTTGTACTTAGTCTTGTGACTTTCGTTTTCTGTGCCACAGTGGCCGCATCACGACGCAATAAGTAGCTTTTGCAAATCATTCAAATAAAAAAAAATTAAAGAAGTTGCAGAACACATGAGGTATAACATTAGAAATTCAATTTAAATCTTCAGCCATTAAGCAGTTAACCTGTAAGTTTTCTAACATTGAAATCTAAACCACACATCCGCTCCATAAAAACCAAGACTGATCCAACTAAATTTTTGTAACAAATTGTGTACCAAATACCTAACGATCCAAAACTGCACAGCAATTCCTGGAATCAAAATGTGTGAAGTTTAATGAAATGCTCACGCATGCACATAAAAATTCGCGCAACCACAGCAACAGCAACGCTCAACACTTTGGCCAACAAATGAATGTCCGCACATTAATTTTGTACAACATCAGCAACAACAAAGAGGCAACCAGCTAAAACAACAATTTGCTCCAGTTTAATCTAAATCAATTTTCGCAACAGCCGCGTGTAAGTTGCAAGCAACATAAGTCGTAATCATTTGTGGCCCTACTTGTGACAGGAGGTGGTAGGTGGTGCAAACTGGTAGCCAAGTAGATAGCAAAATATTAATCTTCATTATCTGCGTCATAAATTCTTATTATCGCGAAAGGTAATTCACGCATTCGTTGCAATGAATTGGGTGCAGAAGGTGCAGCACCATGCAGGTGAACACTGTTTGTTAGTGCTACCTGAAGAAAACCAGGTGGATTTGTTAAAGTGGCAACTTTGCTACCAGGAAATTACATTCTACTTAAAATTTCGATATAATTTTTTTTCAAACGAAATTGAGCCAAATTTCGTGCAAGTTAAAACTTCAAGTTAATTAGATTTTATTATCAATTCGGAAATCATTTTCTGTAGGTACGACCATTTTTAAAATGAATTAAAATTCAGCTATTAGCGTTCAGCAGCCACATTGCGCAAGCATTCCGTTGCATCAAATAAATTGACAGAAATTACAAGGAAATCAAAAACGCAATAAAAGTGATTTTTAAATGTCCAACTGTCCAGTGTTGTGCGCATGCGCAAATGGACATGCGGACATGACATACGAGCAACAGAAACAAATGCGAATTTTGTAAAAATATCGGTGCAAGGTAATTGCTGCGCAACATTGCAATGCTGCAAACACATAATCAATGACAGCTCATCTTGTTGTTGCGGTCACAGAAATTCTGTTAAAATCAATAGAATCGCTGCAAAACAGCTGATCTCACTAACGAGCAGACGAGACATTTGAATTAGAATGGGAAATTCTTACAAAATAAAATCAATTCGCATGAGCAGTACATGCGGTATAGAAGGTTCAAATACTTTTCTAAGAAATGCAAATTGCCAACACTAACAAAGGGTGCACAACACTTCAGCCTGGCTATGTAGCAAGTGTAGCAACAACCGTGAAGTGGCTACTCTTAAGCACAACTAATGAGGTGCGCCAACAATTTAGCTATGGAACCACCACGTCGTGGAAATCTTTGTCAAGAAATTGTTGCAATGAATCGATGCAAGTAAATATGTGGCAAAAGGAAATTTCAGTTAAAAGCGCAAGAGACTCTCATGGTGAAAAAATAAAATGTGCATTTACTGATGGCCAAATCACGTGTGCGAACAAGTAGCGCTGAAAGAATCTTAGGGTATAAAAATAAGCTAAATCTGAATTATAGTTAGAAACTAAAGCGTTTACGGGCAATACCACGCTTGATTTGCTCTATGTCTGATGTACGTAAATGGACACCGTGTGCTATAGTTTATATCTCTTTATTTGACAACAGTCAATTGCTGAGGTAAAGCGACCATTCGATTGCAAACAACTTAGGCCTCAAATTAGGGAACTCGCCGAACGTGAAAACTAATTTTCGTCTAAGATAACTGGTGAAACAATCCAAAGACTTAATTCGAAATCTTAAAAAAAGTTTCTCCTTAAATATATATCTCATTTGGATCGACGGAGTTCTTAGAAATATCAGTCGATACCTGACTGCCATAACACCTAATCTTTGATTGTATGAGAGATTCCACGCCATCTTTCCCAAAAATTTCTTTGGTGCTGTTTTGCACCACTAAAAATTCATAATTTCGGTTGATGTTGCAATTATTCAAAAAACTAAACTCACTAAACTTAAGCCTTTTTCTTAATACAGAGCTGAATCACAAAATAAGATTTTTGTAGCCACGTGACTTATTTAGGGCTCATGTTTGAGAATGTCTCCTAAGGTATTCGATGGAAACATTAGTCCCTTTTTATTATTTTGAAAAAGTCTTATAACATAGACGCACCCCACAACGTGCTAAATGCAAGAGCCAATGGCGCTACTGATGATTGTAAGCTTCCTGCTTTCAACAAACGCTCTGCCAGGTCTTTTATAGCTTCGATTTATGTAAAACACGATTGTGAAAAGCACATTAAAATAGGAACATTTATACCAAGATGATTTATACTTGCCAAGGATGTAATCTAAGAGCAGTTTAAGTAAAACTATGAAAGCGGCTCGCATTTAGCGCATTTTTCGTTACCCGCCGACTAACATTAATAAATGAGGTGTACATAAAAACTCTCATAACACCTAATAACACCGACTAATTGCTAGAGGCGTCTAAATTGCGCCTAAATACGCGTGTGTCGGAAAGATATAAAACTTTGTACTTTGAACTTTTCCGTGTTTGCAAGACATGAGTTATAGCATCTTTTGTCTGGTTGAAGCATTTTAGTCACTCGTAAATATGAGAAGGTGATGGATGTAATAAACTACATCTTAATAATATTTTGGACGAGAGTAACTTACATGGTAAAAGTATGGTGAGCCTTCATTACCGAATGAGAATTTTAACTTTGCCTTCTTAGAACGTAAGCATCCATGTGCTTGCACAGTAAAAACTATAAAAAGCCTTTGCTAAAAAGATGTCCTGCAGAGGCTATTTGATTTTTATGTTTTTTTTAATATACTACCAACCGTTATTCTTTTGTGTGTGCGATAATTGAAAAGTTAATATCTGTGCGTTGCACTTTGGTGTCCAATTTATTAAAAACGGGAAAACTGAGCCACAAGCCTTTTTCATTATAATTCTCAATTTCGAAATCAGAGCAAGAATTGAAATGTAAGTGGCATTTACCCAGAGATAAATTTCACAGGCCTACGACATTTTGCTCAATGTATAATAAATTGTTTTTTCCAAAGTAATTTTTTTTGCTGACACCGAGCCCATGCTCAGAATTGCTGTATCACTTAAGGTTTTTGAGATATTGTAACCTAAAAGTGCAAAAAACGCTTCAAAAAACTGTGTTGTTGGATCTTAAAGTAAAAGACTTTTTCTTTCAAAGACCATTGAGATTGCTCAAATACCTTTTTTGATTTTTTTTTTAAACCTTCGTCTTTGAGTTTTCCATTAACCTGTGTGGTCGCATTTTTTTTTTTTGTCGGCACTTAATTCAAAGTGGCGGATTCAATATAGCAAAATAAGCCACTTTTTCACCACTCTGCGACGCACAGGCGGTACAATATCGCGATATGAGCACTTAAAGAGGCAGTAAAAGCGGTTTCACTCAGTAACTCGATAACTAAGCCCCAAAAAGACAAATATAATGTGTTGAAAGTTATGAGGAAACTTTAAATCACCGTTTTGTGTGAGTGGAAGTCACTTTGCCTCGTTTCTACCCGCAACTTTAACGCAGAAGCAAAAGTGCCATTAACAGTTCCATTAATTTTTATTATACTCTTTAAGAACTTGTTCTATGTCTAGGATATCAGTTATATCTGAATAAGCATGTAAAAAGTAGGAGCGATTTAAACGGCTTTCTAGCATCGTATGTCTTAAATAATTTTTCAACCGGCGAAGAGTTGGGATCGCAACATTGCTATTAAAAGTCTTACAAATATCACGTTTTTCCGTTCAATGCCCTTGCACCAATGACTTTTCCGAATAAAATTTACCACGTCCTTTGATTTCGAATTATTTTTTCGGTTCGTTTCGCTTAGTTAAAAAACATATAACGATCGTTGACTAATGGTTCCTCTTCAAAATATTCTTGGTAGAAATTTACTATACTTTTCACATCAATAGATGAATTGGCTATGAAACTTTCCAATAATTTGATCGGACTAAATCAGTTCCTAAGATTTGATCGGACTTTTCAAAATAGGTTTTTCCAAAAAATTCAACGTGAATTTAAGATTTATGATATTGACCGCCGCCCATCGTGATCATGAGTACTGCTATTCGCTGACGGGGTAGTAGTTAATTTGAAGATCAGTGTAACATTAGCAATAATAATGTGGTTTTGGATTTTAATGATGGTTTTCGGGTAACATATGGTTGGATTTTCACGTGGGGAATTCACACCCGCCTATTTTTCAAGTGGTAACTTCTCCACATACACAACAGGTCTTCTGTCGGCCCTCAACCTGGCGAGAGTGTGGTCGGGTGTGACATACCCAACTAGTTACTTTAATGTGTGTGGATTTTTATTGAGTAATTCAAACGTTTTGTTGTTTTGTCTAGCTGGAGTTAAAGGGATGCGGGAGGGGATAGTGGCGTGATCGCAGTGACGCGATAGCCTGCGTTCGAGTTACACGCTGGCTACGTAATTTTTAGCTGATTTTCTGCTTTATTTTTTATATTTCAATTGAAAATGAAATTGTTTAATTTTTATATATGTAGTTCTTGACTTCATGTTCTATGAAGTTTTGTTTATTTTGTAGCTTTTTTGAAACGAGACGAATCGTGATACATAAAGAGGAGCTAATATTTCCGGATGGTACTTCGGATGCGTCGTGATAATTTACCATACAAAAATTTTTATATGCGATTGAAGGCGACAAAAATAAAAGCAGAGTTTCGTTTACAGAAATTAATTTAATACGAAAATAATACTTTAAATTTATCTGTTATTTTTTATATCTAAAAGTTGCGTGTATTCCACAGAAATCTTAAGCTTATTTTGGTGAAATCTATATATCATCTTTTTCTCGGTAGAAGTTTTCCTGGAAGAACTAACTTTTTTGAGACAGTTCTCATCACTTTAAAATTTAACAATTTAAATAAAACTAAATTAATACCAAGCGCTTGCACAAAAGCGCTTTACAGCAATCCTTGCATTCATTTATATTCCAAATTCATATGGCGCATGCATCAGGTGCTTGCATTTTTTCTGCAAAGTTTTTTTACATCTTCTCGAACTTCTTCTGAACAAGTTGAACATGGTACTTTGACTTTTCCAAACTAACGGCGAAATTTTGTATTTTTTGTGCGACCAAATAGTGCTGGCATGCACAGTGAATAAAAAAAAACCAAACTTTTGCGTCAAACTCAAACCAAGGAGTGCACAGAAGGTTGGCCTGTTTATTCAAAAATATAAATTTAAGAAAAACAAACAAACTGCATGCAATAGCAAACTTTTGCACAAACTGCTGCAATTCAATGGAAAAGAGTTGAAGAATTCTAAACACAAAGAACTTCGTCCACTGTGTAACCATATGCAACAGGTTGACTCCCACCCACACGCATGTGCACCAGCAGTAATAGAAGACAAAATACGAGCTCTAACGTACAGTGGTACAAAAGCGCAACCTAAGTGAAAGCTCTGTTGCTTTTTTTTGTTTATCAACATTATGACCAAATTGTCATAATGCCAAAAACGGACAAGGCATACCACCACCTCAACTCGTTGTTTTTGTTGTAAGAAGGTTTTCGTAAAGACTTTTGTTGTGTCCCACGTTTGGTAGTTGTTGCAGGTGCTGATGATCGCCATTTGAACTTAAACCTTATGCGTGTTTGCATTGTGGCTATGGACAAAAGTCAGCCAGCTAGGAAAAATATCAATAAATCACTGTGCGAATATTACTCCCGCAACCATATGCCATTGATATGTTCCACTTGGGTGCTTAAATATGAATGCGGCACAAAATCGCATCCATCTGCCTGCCTTATTAATTGATTAAATTAATAATTTTCTTAAGTTTTTGCCTCTTTCATTTTTCATTTCACATAAGTACTCGTACATTCGGACATGGACTTAATGCAATGGCCTCATATTTAAGAATTTTTCATTTGTTCGCCTTGCCTGCAACTTGGTATTGCGTATTTGGTGGTGGAGTTTTAAAGCAGAGCTTCCAACCCAAAACGGTTCATTGCATGCATATCGCATGTTTAGTTTTGTTGCTGTTAACAAAATCTGACCAAACAATCAATTTACACCCACGTTTTATATCGTGGCCGGTATGACCATCTCTCTGTCCAAAACTAAGATCATTATCAGTTTACCTTGTAAAAAATTATAGGAATGCAGAATGTAGACTTGTATGGCATGCTGTTGAACAACGGGGGAGGGTTTGCAGGTAGTAACGAAAAGAATTGTGTTCAGGATTTGTGTAACAACTAAATAAACTTGAAGTTTGCAGTTTGTTATTCGTAATGGAAAATAATAGGAACTCACAATGTTTATACTCAAAGGCGTAAATATAGTACTCAGAAGAAGCTAGGTACAATTTTCTAGAAAAAAGGGTGCTTAATTTTCACAAAGATCCACAAGTCAGCGCTGTTGAAATTTTTAAGGTTTTTAATCCTACGGTAAATGTCACCCGATCGTGTCCATTGCCTATTCACGGAGCAAAGGACATTCTCGAAACTTTGGATCGTACACGGTCAGCAGCTAGTGCCCACAAGATAGTATATATAACTTTATAAAATAGCACAGGAAATAAAGGGTGTTTTTTTAGAGGTTTGTTTTTCGAATAGAGATAAAACTGGCATTTTATGGTCAAATCTGGCAACTCTAATGTCATTTATGTTCAGTTTGGTTTGCCATTTCATCATGAACAGGTTGACAAAAGAACAACGCTTGCAAATCGTGCAAATTTATTTCGAAAATAATGGTTCAGTTCGCGAAGTTTACCGCAAGCTCCGTCCATTTTATGGTCGACATAATCGTCCATCAGAGCAATTAATTCGGTTAACCATGGATCGTTTTCGCACTACGTTTACTCTATGTGATAATACGCATCCGCAGAGACGTCGAACAGTGCGCACCGAAGAAACAATTGCCACTGTAGAGCAAAATGTTGAAGAGGACCCGAATGAATCGATTCGCCACCGTGCACAGCAATTGGAGCTTTGTCCATCAACTTTATGGAAGATTTTGCGCAAAGATCTTGGCTTGCGACCTTACAAGATCCAGCTTGTGCAAGAATTAAAGCCGCGAGACCATGCAATGCGTCGTGATTTTGGTGTATGGGCCGAAAATGAGATTGATCTCGATGCTGATTTTCATCGCAAAATTTTGTTCAGTGATGAGGCTCATTTTTGGTTGAATGGCTACGTCAACAAGCAAAATTGCCGCATTTGGAGTGAAGAGAATCCACATGAGACCCTTGAGACGCCATTACATCCACAAAAACTGACTGTTTGGTGTGCTCTATGGGCTGGTGGAGTCATTGGGCCATACTTCTTCCGAAATAATGCTGGAGAGTCAGTTACCGTTAATGGAGACCGGTATAGAGCCATGATAACCGACTATTTTGTTCCCGAATTGGATGGCATGAATGTGGATGAGTTGTGGTTCCAACAAGACGGCGCTACATGCCACACAGCGCACGTCACAATCGATTTATTGAAGGAAACATTCGATGAGCGCATAATTTCGCGGAATGGACCTGTCAATTGGCCACCAAGATCGTGTGATTTGACACCATTGGATTATTTTCTTTGGGGATATGTGAAGTCGCTCGTCTACGCCAACAAACCAGAAACGTTAGGGGACTTGGAAGCCAACATTCGTGGCGTTATTGCCGACATACGGCCCCATATGCTCGAAAAAGTGGTTCAAAATTGGACCTGTAGAATTGGCTTTATTCGAGCCAGCCGCGGCGGCCACATGCCCGAAATCATATTTAGGCATTAATGGCATAAAATTATCCTTCCAATAAAGCCAAATTGATGGACATTAAAACGATTTTCTTGTGTTTTATTTCAATTCGAAGCTCTATACCTCTAAAAAAAACACCCTTTACTTATCGAACAACATTGCGACGATGCCAACTCTTCTTCAGATCGAAATCGAGTTAAATTTTGTTGTATGTAATTGTTGTTTTTTTGTTATTTAATATTGTCAATGCCTTAGCATGGGATTTGAAAACAATTCTTATAAAACTTCAGTTTCCTAGATCAAACCTGAGAAATTTTTCAAACCATCGCAACTATAACAGCTTAAGTTTGAAACTCAAAGAGAACTCCATAGCAAGCATCGAACTTTGAAGAGCTATTAAAATTAAACTTCGGACTTCAATTCCACTCCCAAAATAAGTCGCTTTAAAAAAAGGGCCTGATGGACTTATTTACTTTTGCTCTAAACTGTCAGGCGAAGTCTATTGTAAAACCGAACTGTTGATGATAGCAAAACGTGGCTTGTTTTGAAAGTGATTTTCGATAGTATAGAATAGACTTCTGATATAAAATGGTGATTACTATTGTCTGTATCAAGAAAGTACATTGACAATTAAGAACTTTACGAAGCAAAGTGAAAGTTTCAGTTTAAAAGGTGCTTGTAGATTATCACTTTCATCAGTCCATCCCTCTACAAACTCAGTCTTGATCGTATGATGGTAAATCTTCCAAGATGCTAGACCATGGATAGGCCGTCTATCGTCAGACAATACATCACTGAAATTTCATGTGGTTTTTCTTACTCTGACTTAACCAAACGCTAATCATTGGCTTGGAGAGTTCATTTTTGAATTTTGTGGAAATTTAATTCTACTGCCAAGTTAGTTTCTTAAACTATTCTGAATGATTTAACATAAGTGAAAATATAATTAACAATATCAGGGAAATACGATCTGCATGGAATTCATACGGAAAATATTTTGAGGCAGAGAGAGCTGCTGTATGAGTAATTGAGCTACGTAAAACACTTTTGGCTAGACAGCTACTCATAGCTTTTCCATTGAATTCCCAATCAGAAAAAAAACCATACAACAAAAGGAGTTTTGCTTCTATTTTGCACGAATTATGCTAAAAATGCCACGCTGATTCCTTAAATCATTCATGGGTGCAACCGCGAATACACAGTTTTTTCCACATTACTCGCTGTGGGTGTTTTTTTTTTTTTCATTTTTTTAACTGCAATTTTCAAGCAGTAGTCATGCCCTTAACGGCCAAAGTTACTGTTAGCGACTGCTATCCGTACCGTCGTGTCACACTTTTTGGTCATTCGCTTTTAAGATGCGCGCTCTACTCAGCGCTTTATGTAATCCTCTGAGTTAATCCCTTTGGGTACAATTTGGAATGCTATGCCAGAGCCATGAAAAGAATAAGAAAACACAAGGAATGCATTATGGTAAATGTAAATCAACCTTTTGTCCATATGACTTCACGTTGTTGTGAAAAATGGTATATCACCCGCTTTGAGAGCGGATTTCATGGATTTTTGTGTTTTGCAATTTTTTAAAGATTTTGCAATCGTGCTCGACAGTGTGTGTGTGTGCTATTTTCAGCAATTTTCAGAGCAGAAGGTGAAATTATTGTACTAAATACATATTATTTTCTCAGGGATTTTTAAAATGCATTTGGCGCTGTTTTTTAAATATCTTTTTATTTGGGTTACGAATTGCACAACTGTAGAAGAACTCAATGTGGACTTCTGACAAAATGTTTTTCACTGTCTTTGATTCGAAAGGAATCTTAATAAACAGAATATTAAAAAGTTACATTTTTCATATTTCCTAAGCCTTTATTGAACGCTTGAACGCGAGGAGTTGAATTGAAGTTGATGAATGTGTTCATTAAAATTTGTTTGCTGCTACACTGTTGTATCCGCCTAATGACTTCAAATTGTGCTGACTTTATGCCGCATGGCTTCCTTGATTATTCAATTTTGTTATTAAATTAACTGCCAAGCAAAAAAAAAATGCGCAATTAAGCCAGAGAGCAAAATTATACGCATCCGTATCAAGTGCGTCCATGCGTTATGGCCATTTTTTTTGGCAAAAAACCCATTTGCGCGCTTTTGACAGCGGTGAGAAAAAGGCCAACATAAATTGCAGTCGCAAAGGCACCAATTAATTTACTGAATATTTTGCTTCCATTTATTCGAATTTATTTTACTTAGCTGCTAGTGTTTAATTTACAAATGCAATGGGAGGCGTAAATTAAATCGACAAATTTGTCCATCCCATTAATTTGCATTTTCGAAGTGTTTTTTTTTTTTTGAAATTGCAATGTGTTTCCAAAGGTGTTGCCAAAAATTGCCATATAATACGAAACCATGCTTAATGGAAATAAATGTGGTGTGTAATACGAAATCGCCGAAAAATATACGAGTCCTGTATGTTGGTTGCAACTCAGTGAAAGGATAGTCGTCAGCGTTTAGTTTTAAATTGGATTTTGAGTCAATTTTTCTTCTGGCTGAAATTTATTACTTAAAAAATGGAAAATTTCATGGTATAAATTTTTCGTCATTAAGAAGTACAAAACTAACCACTTCTGCATTAGTGACAGACATCAACGGATGTTAAAAGATTTGATTCGTCCACGGTTATTTATTTTAAGCCATTCAGCAGTGTACTCGTTTCATTTGATTACTTCGACCTACTGATTCGACAAAAAATTCTGCTGCGAGCGTATAGACCTGTTCACACGGCTTCGAATGTTGAACAGCATGGCTTGACAATTCCGAGGACGTGCGCAAAGGATTTTCTTTTACATAAAAGCCCCCTATGAAGAAACTCTTGAAACTCTAGTGTTTCTGTCTCTTTAGTAAAATATCAAGAACAGCACTTCATTTTTTAAAGTAATTTCAGTACAACTCCATGCAAAAATTCAGCTTGCGAAAAATTATTCCGCAGATATCTCTGAGCAATGCAAAAACACTACGAGTTTTTGCAAGTTTCATGTGAACAGAAACTGTCACCCGATATTTTAAACGCTGCTCTAACTACCGAAATAAAGACGAACCTCGGTTACTTGGTTTATAAGGGGAACGGATAATCAATTTTCCCGGGATTTCTTAAAGGTCTAGCACGGTACTGGATTAAGTCATCTTCAATAGGTTACTGAGAATTTTAATATTTGGCTTGCTTATACGTTCACAAGAAATACCAGCAAAAAATCCTTGTCCCGCATAATTGTTATTTCCGGTTAGTCGAATCACGGATAATCGAGATTCGACTGTATTGAAAAAAAACAACATTTCAAAATTGAAATTGATCAGTTCTTATAAACATTCCTGATTTAAGTAGATTGAAAGAAGAAGTTACCGTATAAGTGCATATAAGAAAGAGTTTTATAGAATTTAATGTCCTTTCTAGCACTCAATCAAGCATGAGTTTCAGCCTTTAACTTATTTTTCCACATGAAGATATTTGGTTTCATTCCTTATATTAACATAGTGACGTTTACAAGGGATCAATATAACCATCAAACATGTCGGTAATTAAAAACTATCTCACACACTTTGCAGCAGCACACTGCGGGATACTTTTGCCGATGACAGTTCGTAGAATATATTGGCATTAATGTTAATCAAGTAAAGGTGCGTTAACGTTGGATGCACTAAAATTTGTCCATGGTTTTTTGATTGCAAGTTGTAAATAAGTTGTTTTAAATACACATTCAACTACAATTTTAATAACTTCTATAGTTTACTCTTGACACTGACCATTCGATTTCTAGCCAAATTTTTTACTATCGCTGATTTTGAGTCTGCTTGAACATAATTAAAACTATAATATCTCCAACAATTTCCGAACTAGTCACGAACTGGAAAAATTCTCCACAACCTGGCATCAGTGCATTCAGCATAATTAAAGCATTCCCGTGCGCAACAAAGCCATCATCAACATCAATTCCTACAGAATTTCATTTAGTATTCAGCCCCCATCAAATTGAGAGAATCTATAAAAACTATAAACTGCCACTATCGTAGGCATCTGATAGAGGCGCCATAAAAGGACAGCACGGCTGAGAGCTGCCTTTAATTTCGCACTTTTTTGTTTGTTTGCATTTTTTGAGTGTTTTTCGCTGAGGATTGAACGTTAAATGAAAACGATATCAAGGACACAAAGGTGCCTGAAAGATGTACACGAACGCCGTCGTAGTGCAGAAGTGAAAGATGTGCGCTTGATATGCTGCGGCGTCTGGAAATACCATGGTATATCAGATAAAACCGAAGACTTCTTTAACTACCAGCTAAAACGCAGATAAAGATGCGCACACATTTCAAAGCATTTCAGCATTTCAACATCTCAGCAAGTGGAAATCTATAAAACGCAATTTGATAATGGTTGCACTTTTTTTGTGTTTTCGTTTTTGTTGTTGGCTGGTGTTGGCCTACCCGCATGCAAGGGCGTACATGTCAAAAGCCATTAAAATTTCTGTCGTCAAGCGTTAATCCACACGCACTCACTGACACACAAAGTGCCTATTTTTAGCAAAGCAAAAATTCTCTGTTGTGTCTTTTTCTCATTTCATCATCGTGTATTATGAGAAGAGTCAGCTTGACCACTTGCTGTTGTTGGCCAGTTTTGTGGTTTTCCTTGAATTAAAAGTGATATTTTTATAAATGCTTAAAACAGCACATGAACTTAACAATTTTTTATTTGTTTTGAATTTATGTTGCAATGTCGTTAAGTCAAACTAAGAGGGCATCAAATTTGAAATGTACGTAAGTAATGTTTGTATTGGCCAGAAAAGATTTTAAATAGCCGCGCTAATTGGCAACTCTTTGCATAGCCATTTATAAAAAAAGTGTAAGCTTGCAATTAAGAAAAGATGCCTTTAAAATGTTCCTAATGGCAGAATGCACTATTGGCTTGCAAAATTCACACCAAATATTATATCGCTGTACTGTTGCAATGCTGATATTAATTTGCAGCTGAATATTTTCACATTCAAGTAGCTCATTAAAAAAATAAATTTCTCGAAATTAAACATCAGGCCTCGTTCTCTCCAATAAATAACAAAAACTTTTGAGAACGTAGAGTCTTCTAAATTTAAGACGTACCACTGAAGAAAGTAGTTAGCTTACAGTACCACTGGAAAACTAGCCCTAAAGATAGAAAATAATAACTAATTAAATTTCAGTTAGATGGCAACCCAAAAACAAATTTTTTCTCAAACTTGGCTACCTGCTTTAAAATTTCCGTAAATTAATATCGCCAATTAATATCACCAAACCTCGATACGACGCGACGAGGAAAATGAAAGCGACTCATGTCTCACTGTGCGGGCCGTCGGTGTTAAAAGCACACCTTTATCTTTAAATCAATAGCGCACCAAACCGGCTGTCAAGTGGTCTTTTTTTTTCAATGTCGATATTTCGATTTTTAGAATTCCAGTAGCTACAGTATATTTCAACCCAAGCCAAAGTCTTAATGCAAAATACGCCTTACCGACTCCATCCGCTTTTTCTGGGGAATGTACACCTTCTGAAGCTCTTGCTTCAGTTCCTTAGCTTGATTTTCCTTAAAAACTTACTCCATGGCCGTAACTGAACATAAAATAAATAAAACGTTAGCATGAATCTAACAGCACCTGCTGCATAGCTGTCTATCCGTCTATCTTCTCCTCCTCATCCATATACATATGCTGCTCTGTTATTAATGAACGATATGAGAGGTCTTCACAAGTAGTCTTGTTATAGTACGAGCATTAGAGCGTTGCCTAAGATGTTGATAATGTGGCATTTGCTATGTATTATTCACAATTCTATGCTGTGTTTGGTTTGAATTTGACAATTTAATACATAAACACAACTAGGTGATCTTAGGTGGAAGAACCCTATTGAAGTGTTCCATATATGAAAATTTGGGTTACACCAAATGATAGTATCGGACCATGTCAGCGGATGGTATTGAATGCCAAATAGAAAACTTGTATTTTGTCAAAAATGTTTCCGCAGAAAAAATAAACTGAACTTTTGCACAACAACTTGCGGCACTTTTTACTTTGGGAAAATTCTTATGTTATTACATATCTGAAGGCGCTACTTATCTACCCGCATGCATTTTCATGTGCCAACAAAATCTCACACGAAAGGCGCAAATCAACTTGAAACATCATCTCTCCATCAGTTGTCATCCCATTCATCATCATACAACATACGAGAACAACATGTACCACGAATCAGAATTTTTCTTAATTTAATTAAACTTAAAGTGAACATGATGTAAAATATAACAACGACAACTATAGCAAGAACAAGCCACTGAACTTCAGCTGCAGCGATTTGTAATGGAAGCCGCCACTTGTTGGTAGCTACCAGCCAACAATACCAGCAACAACAAACGAAGATGGCAACAAAATACAATGCTCACAGTAACACAAAAGCACGTCAACAATTACGTATATAATAATTACTGTAGCAGTAAAATCTTGACGAGAACTCTAGACATGAGAGCTGGCACTCTGGTACTGTGAGGACGACTGCACGTTCAGTGCTAAGGCTACTGACCCTAACTCACCAGCAGCGGTTGTAGCAGACAACTTGTGGCTATGGAATTTCACCGACTAATTTGAGCGTCATATCAACGAGTTAATAAATTTTATGATGGCAATTTACTGAAAGATAAACTAAATTACACACGCGGCAACAACATTAATTCACATAAAATTAACTAATTATGTCGATTATGAGAGATCATATGTGCAGCTCCGGGGAGTACAATTTGTTAAACGAGAGTATAAAGTGTTAAAAATAGAATACCTTAGCCGAAACGTTTAGCAAACTCCATGATATCACAGTACTAAAATTTTTATTTTTACGGAGTATATTGATCAAGATGCTGTGTGGACAGCTGACAGCAAATGTGCCACCCAATCATTTAGTCGTTCGAAACAAGTAGCACAACATGTAACATACTGAAGCACCTGGATACACCTGAACAGTTTTAAGTAAAAAGCCAACTCTCCGAATAAAAATATTTTAATATTTTTCTTCCAAAAATTGTGTTCATTCATAAATAAAAATCAGTAATCTTTTTTTTTTGCTTTTAAATTTTGTTTAGCTTTGCTATCCATGCGTATTTCCCCTCTCACTCTCTCTCTTTTTCACCAGTATTTCTTATCTCCCTCCAGCCTAGTAAGTGGCCTGACACCACCACATTCATGCTCCACTCTGGCTGGACAACCGCAAGGCGGCTTTGTTGCAGCAGCGGCTCCCTCTGGTGGTATATCAGCACAATCAGGATATGGTAGTGACTTCTTGCTAACATAATTTTTTGTCGGACAAGCGAGAATATGCCAATTAGCGTGCGGTTCCAAATAGTCAGTACCATCACGTATATACTGCTGCGCCAACTGTGTGCAGAACTCTGGATCATCGAAGGCGCGTTTCAAATCATTATTGTACTGCTCCTCTTCCTGTTTGCGTATGCGATTCAGTTCAGTAATTTGTTCATCGAGTTCCTTGCGCATCTGTCGTCGCTGCTGCAATATATCGGCTCGCGTTTTTTCCGGCTTTGCAAAACGATTCTCAATAATTTTGCATTCTCGACGTTCATTTTCCTCACGCAGACGTCGCTCGTACTGCTCGCATATCTGACGCTTCAGCTCAGCGTAAGTTGCAGCAGCCACCTCTGCTTTGCGTTTCATCTCAAGCTGTATGTTGCTCTTGGTGCACATGTCAACCGTATGCAAATCCTCGACGCGGTCATCACGCATGCGTTGCTGATCCTCTTCCAACTGTCGCATGCGTTTCACATAGGCGATATACTCCATTGTCGCTTTATGCGTTGCCCGCTTGCGTGCCTCATTTGCTGCCAGCTCCTCTGCATCTAAGCGTTGGCACTCCTCGATCATGGAGCGATGCTCTTTTGCCAGTTCGCATTGTTCGGTGAGTCGGTCAATGCGTTTCTTTTCAATTTCATCCAGTAGCTCTTTGCGGTATTGTAAAGTCCTCGGTGGCATGGATCCGTAGTGTTGACGGTCAAACTCCTCTAACCTTAGCTCTTCCAAAACCTTTGCCAAATCATCAACATCCTTTTGCTTGTCTTGACGTAGCTCTTCGCGCTTGGCTTCCATCTCCTCCATCTGTACATCGAGTATGAAGCGGTTTTGCTCAGCCAATTTAGCTTTGAGACAATTCTCACTTGCCTGTCGCTTATCGTGCAGTTCCATGTTCTTGTGCTGTACTTTAAGCCAATAAATTTCCAAATCCTTTTCACGCCTGAGTTGACGCTCCTTTTCGGCAATCTGTTCTAGCTGACATTCCTTGACATTTCGCTGTTCCTTGTGCCGCAGCGCTTCGCGTATCTCATAGCAGTTGTTCATGTACTGCTGTATGCGTTTCGATTCTAAATATTCAATTGCCGCCTTCTCATTTGCCTCCTTGATTTTGTGCAGCGTCTCCTTGCGTTCCTTGATGTCTTCGTCAATACGTGATTTGACTTTATTCGAAAATTCCTCCTCGTAGATTTTGTCGTCGTATTCGAGCAATTCTTGCAGGTCCCTACGTCGTGATTCGAGCTCTGTATTGGCAACTTCTTGCGCTTTGGCGACGAGTCCTTTGAGTTGGGTGAATAGTGACTTGCGATCGGTTGTGACGACAAATCGATGATGGTCAATTGAGGTGTCCATTTTGCGAAAGCGCTTACGTTTGCGCGTTTGTGTGAAAAATATGAATTAATAAAAAAATAAAGAAATTTATTTAATATATTGGAAAAGAAAAATATTTTGACAGCAAGCTGCAAATGCAAAATATTTTTTTTTTGTTTCAAGTTCGAAGTCAGGTGTTACACGGTGCATTTCCTGAGTGGCAAATATCTTTTAAAATTGAAATATAAATTTAAATTTCCTTTAACAACTCTTATTTAAAGTTTCTTGCATATAATCCGATTATTTCTAATAAAAACTTCTCAACTTTAATACTCTCACCAAAAAAGTACTGATGCTAGCAACTGTAGCAACAATAAAATGCATAACAGCATGCAACAAAGCAGCAAAAAAACCTTAAACTAAAATGAATACATTACTTAAATCAGCAAGAAACTTTAGCAAGTTTTGCACCACTTTGAAAGTGTAGTTGATTTAGTAGTAAATTTGCCTAACCAACAAAATGCGGTTTGTTTGCCGCCACGTTCGTAGAAGGTATCGAGTTTGACTCACTACGCATCATTGTTATATTTTATTTTGCGTTCTGTGGATATTGTCAGGCCCATGTTTTATATTTTCCAAGTAAACATTTTTTTTCAATATTTTGGCAGTTTCTTTTGTTCCTCAAAATTCGATAGTACTTTTAACAGTTCAAGCTGTAATCCAAAAATCAATAAAAAATTGATTTTTTGGGAGAATCTGAAGCTTAAAGTTTGTTGCCATACTAACAAACATAGCTGTGCTCAAATGCACACTCAAATCATATTGCGCGTTGCGGCTTTTCGAAAGCCCAACCCCCCACCCCTGCGTTATAGCCTGTCACGCTCAGCCATAGTTTGCCCACCATGTTAGCTAGTCACAGGAATTTTACGTAAAAGTGAGTGAATTAAGATGATCGTGTCCAAAATATAAATATGTAGGTACACTTGCTCAGAATAACTCTAACCGTACACGATGCGTTGTGCAATCTTGACAGTTTTTATCAGCTGGAAGTGGAAGTTATATTGATCCAACATCTGATAACAATTGTGCAACAGATTGTGTAATGTATGAGCAGGGTAAGAATACCATCAAGGTCAAGATCATCGGTGACTTGCAGCATTTTTCGAATATTGCCATACGCTTATCCCTAACGCTTCATTTTGTCATTCCATTCGTATGGCGTGACAGGTAATATTTATTGAGAGAGTTATTTAAGGCAGTGTAACTAAATTTCGGTGAATGGTGAATTTCGACATGAGATCGAGGTTTCTCCTATATAAACAATAACTTTAAAATGTTATACTGAGAAAATTAGTTGAGGTAGTGAAACCGGACATAAAAGTGAGCAAAATTTGGTAAGATCGCGTCGGACATCCTCTTACAAATTTTCAAAGGTAACTTCAATGTAGTGTTGGGTATATCAGTTTCGATTTGTCCGAAAATAACACCTAGTTAATAGTTTTTTTCTTTCATTGAGCCATACCAATTTCAGCCCCATTAAACAGAATATCTGCCACTCGACTTTTTAAAGATTTTTTTTTTATTAGATTTCAATTTTATTAGAAACCATTTTTGCATTTTGAAATGCACCCAATTATGAAGACAAAACTGAACGCTTTTAGTGTCGTATGCATATGAAGCAGAGTTTTAGAGATGAGTTGAAGTTCTGGGGCTACATGTTCTCTATGCAAATATGCATTTAAAAACAAAAGATAATTAATCATTTGGAAAGTGTGATGAATTAAAAATGTTCGTGCTTAGCATAAACTCTCAACCTTAGAACTGCTTGTATGGTATAATTTACATAAAAAATTCAAACCGCCTTTTGTTTAAAGTTAATCTGCATAGCTTACTATTTTTCCATCTTCTTATCATTTGTGATCATCCGAAACGCTAAAAATTTATTTATTCAAATAAAAAAGTCTTGATTAATGGAATTTTGATTATTTCTTGTTTTCTCGCTCAATTTAAATGTATTTCTAGCATGCACGCTCTCAGGACTTAACCCATCATTTTACCTACAATGACAAATGCAACGTAGCCAATGGCCAAAATAGAAAAAAGAAGAACAGAAAGTTGCACGCATTCGCGTTCAAAGTGTATCTACTCGCTGTACGGTGTTTTCCGCTTGCGTTAGTATATAAAACCAGTAGTCTCTCCACTGATTTTGAATACTTTATTGATATGGCGTTAGTGTGGCTTAAGCCATATACGGCACCAGCTGGAAGAGTCAATGCATGCAGGTAATGATCAGTGGCGCTAAATATTTCACTGTTGTTAATTGGAATATTTTTAGAGGTTTTTAAAATTTCAATTTTATACAACTGTCAGTCAGCGACTTCGTTTTAAGTGTTATTATTAAAATATTTTGTTTCGAGTTATGTCCTAAAACAAAAATTTCACAATCCCTCAAGTTTATTTCATAATTAAATTATATATGTTCGGCTTTTGGTTACAAAATTCTACTCGAATACTCTCAATCTCTAAATACCTGATAATTTTTTAATCAATTTTTTTAAGGCGGAAGTTTATGTTTGATGAAACACAACGTCTCTAATCTCTCTACCACATACATTTTTCTAGTCGTTTGACACTGCAAAGCCTTAAAAAGATTTATAGTTTCTTTTTTAATAAAATTTTTTTTTTGTATCCAAAATTTTCTTCTTTTAATGAAAAGACTGACATTATATAAGCTGTGGCCATGTGTTTAGTTAGGAATCGTCCATAAAAAACGTCTGTTAAAATTCTTTAATTTTAATGCCGTCTCCCCATACTGTTTTCTTTTGTCTGATTTCGCTACTACTCCTCCCAATACTAATTTTTTGTTTTTTTCTTGATTTTATTAGCTCTGTTCATTTTGGGAGCAAAACAATGAAAACAAGTCAAGCGAAGTTTTCTGAAAGACTTTCGAAATCTGCCCTGCCAAATTTGATTTCAAAAAAACTTGAGATGAATAAATCTATTCTTTTGATTGCTTATAATAAAAGCAATTAAAGTGTTCAGCTACTACAGCTATAAGCCTTCGCAGCTATTTAGAAGGAAACTTTAAGTCAAGCAAAAAGTTTATTTGAAAATAAATTGTGAAAACTTCTATACATACTTATGTATTTGCGGATACTTATTCGTAAAATATAGGTACTTATTATTTTTAATTTGTGCTTTTCTTAAATTTCTATTAAATTCATCTAATCAATTGGCGTTTTTTGTTAAGTTTTTGTTTTCGAAACCTACGAACGAAGTTCCATGTCAATTGAGTTTTGGACCTAAGTAGTTGCTAGTTTTTTTTCAATTCATCATTTATGTCAATTAAAAGACGTTCGATTACTTAATTCATGCATTCTTTTAAAAACTTTGATCGGAGCTTACTGGTAAGCTCTTGAAGCTAGTTGGCTTTGACTTAAACTACTTAACTTATTATCCATCTAACATTAATATGAGTGCATTAAAAGCTATGGAGCCACCACTGCCTTTGTAAAAGTTTTCAAGTTTTTTTTTGATTAATTAGTACATTTTATATAAAAGAAGTATCGGTTCAATTTATTTAATCAGCACCTTACACATTCCTTTTGCCAGTTGCCAAGCAAGAAGAAGTTTCAAATATATAACTCTATTTTGTTTTTGCTATTGACAACTCATAGACAACTTTGTTGAAAATCTGACCCTTCAATTCCAATAAATTTCGAAAGCTACGTGTAAAAAACTTTTTCAACTGATTGACATATGATGCACGCCCTTCAGGTACCGTTTATGTCTGCGACGATTTTGTTCATAGTGTGAAAAGAGGGCAGCTGTTTCTATGCAAATTGTCCAATACAAACCGTAACATGGTGATTGTCGCATGGCATTACAACCAACCGAGTTGTGTGCTTCGTGTGCGCACACAAGTCCTGTGGCCAAATGAAAAAAATGAATGCGATGACTTTAGGAGACAATGTTGCAGCATCCAGCACGGTAGTCATAACTTTTAATGGTAACACATCAGCAACTTCGTTACTAAAAATGGAACTATTGCACTGCAGTTAAACTAATGCGGAAGCTATAAATTCTGTTCAATATATCCATCTAAGCGTTTGACTTGGGCATTGCGCGTTATGCAGAAAGAAGAAAAGCGTTGCCTACTTGACTGCCTGCCTACTTGAAAGAAAGTCATAAATCGTCAACTTGAGTATACGGCGCATGCGCAAACACAAATAAGGAGTGTTGGGAACCATTAATGTGGATACGTTAGTAAGGGAAAACGCACACATGTACATATATCCTAAGGCCAAATTATGACATTAGGCAATGGAGCTAAAAGCTTTCCGGAAATTAATTTTTCCCGCTTTCATAAAAAATAAAGTTTTGTCTTGTGCTGAAGTGAGTGGCAATGTTACGCCGCATTGTTTAAATTACGAAATGCACTTTTTAGTAGAGTGCGTTCCACTGTATGCTTGCTAACGTCTGAAAATTTCATAGTTTCCTCATTCGTTACAAGCTCATCGGGTAGAATTCGCAACGTTATCGAATATTGAAGTGATGCCTTTAATGGTCTTAGATGTTGTGAGCTCCCCCAGCAGCAAGTTCTTAATTAGTATGTGTGTCTCTGCGTACATCCTTTAATTTCCATGAGAGGAGTATTATTATATGTTTTCCATACTTGTCGGAATAGTGTGTCTATAAATTATAATTTTGAATGAAAAGATATTTAGGCTTGATTTATGCGATATTCTTTTGCAGTCTTAGGTTTCCTTTAAGTCAAATTAAAAAGTAGAAAATATGAAAAATGTAGGTCGAAGTAGAACATATAAAATAAAAACAGAATTAGATGAATGGAATCCATATGGAAAACAAAACAAAAATGGAGTAATCCGTTATGAACGCAGCCAATGTGCACTTAATTTCTCTAAGCACAAACTTCGTAGATTTATGGATTAGAAAATCTATTAACGTAATAATAACATGGATACTGAATACCAGCAGAGTGAGCGAGGAAAAAAGAAAAAAATATGATACATGAAACGGAAAAGGCAATCGATCGATAAACTTCAACAGTCCGAATTTAACTCATACGACAAAGTAAAATCGAGGCAGAAGGCGGAGCCGAATATGGAACGCTTATCAGTCTTTTTAGTTACATTTCATTTTAGAATAATTTCAGTCCTTCACTTCTACATAACTCTAAAGCAATGTCATAAACCATCTCAATTAAACCATCATCCAAATCGCCAGTAGAACCTTTATATTCCTTCAATATGTAGGCTTTACATAGCATTACAAGAGAAACAGAAGTGTAATGCATAGCATTCAAAAACATATCAATTTCTCATCATATGACTGCCTACCTAATACGCCCCACCCCATTCAGTAGATAGTAAAAAATAATAATAGAAACCCTAGGTAAAATAATTTAAATAAAAACGTTGCATACGATGCGCATAAAAGTCCAGCACAGTACGTAAAAGAGTTGTGAAAAACGCTGCATTTGGCAACTCCTTAACTCGACACCATAAATTCTGGTTGTACTTATTCTCTGCTTCTTCTTGCACACTGATACTTTCACGGACATCGCGTCGCACAGTTGCCAATATGTGAGGCCGAAAATGTGCATAGCACCATTGTTCTTCATCGCGTCAGTCGGCATATTTAACTGCAGCACTATTGTTAATTGCTAATTTTTTCTGTATTTTCGTTAAACTTTTTTCTCATTTGCCGGCGTGACTAGGTCGTGACCAAAGCAATATTCAGATACGAGTGTTCGAACAATAACCGCATATAGCATGAACTGGAAAAAAAGCAAAATTATGAAGCAATAAACAACTGCGCCGCAGCCAAAAATAGCAAGTCGCTGCGAGGACGACTCAACTCAATTTGGCAGCAAATTTAAATGGCTATACGAATATCGGCAGCAAAATGCTCATAACTATGAGCAAAATAAGAATTAAAACAAAAGCTTAACACAATATATACAATTTACAAGTCCAATGCTGAAAATGAATTAACCAATTTCGAACTGAGTATTGGAATGTGTGACATTAAATGGATTTTTATTTAAGTCAAATATTTAAATACAAATAAATCATCTAATGCCAGCAAAAATCGGAGAGTTGGAATGATATCGAAAATAAATAAATCAGATCAGCGCTATCAAAATATTCGATAAGACTGAAAAGTATCAAAAAGTTGTAGATTATGAGAAAAATTTAATTCAATACCATCAAGTGGTATCGAAACTTACGCGAAATTCAAAACGATCGAATATCGATAAATTTAATAGAAGTCGAAAAGTATCGACTATTGTCGAAGAAACATTATATAAAGTGACGAAAGTGGTAATAGTACGGAAAAAATCGAAATGTATGGAATAGTTACAAAATGTTTCGAATATGCCCGGGAGCAAAATATCAAATGGTTTTAAATTAAAAGTGAAGAACGTCAAAGTGTATTGAATAATATCGATAAATATGTACAAAATCTAAGTATGTATCAAATATTATCGAATGAGTCAACAAAAATGGAAAATGTTTAAAAAATATCGAAAACATCATTAAAATTCGAAATGTACAGAATTATTTGGAAAATCCATAAGAAATTCATATTCGAAAGATATAAAAAGAGTGGGTGTGAGAAGATTCGAAAAATATCGCATAGGAAGAAGCAACACTGGAAGCTCTTCCACATACAAAGTTCTTTTGAAGTCCAATAGTTGATTCCGGAAAAGATTTTTGAGCACAGAGTCCCAGATAAAATCAATTTTTTGAAGCTTTAAAATCTTATTTACACAGAAAAAAATGTGACTTCATACAACAAAATACAGCTTACTTGAGAATATTCAGGAGAGATAACATTTTATCTATAATGTTCATGTAAGGTCTTAAAAATATTTCAAGCTTTAATTATCAATCTGGAAATTTTGAATACTTTTTCCAATACATGATAACTAATTCGTAATGAATTGGCAAGATATGGGTTAAAAAACCAAAAAAAAAAACAATTTGAATCTTCTTCGGCGTGGCTACACCAACACCACCTACAATCAGGTTACTGGGTCTTCAGTTAATTTTTTTCGAATACACAGTGCACTGTAACTGTCCTGCCACGCCGTCGCATTGCTTGCTGCTGCAGCTGCAGCATAGGCCACAACTGTAACCCATAAGTCAAAGTCGAAATTGAGGTGTGCTGTGCTCGCTTAGCGGTACGATAAACACTTATTTAGCGCTGTTTAAGCGGCACGCTGCTCTTTTTTTATTGTTTGCTTCGGTTCATCACTGCCGTTTCAAGTACCTGAATGAATGAAACCATAAATTTTTCGTCATTGTTTTCCAGCGTTTTAGTAATAAAATTCATGTACTCGATGAATTGGCCCAAAATTAATCGTAACTCATTTACTACTAAGCTACTCCATCGCACCTTGCTTTTGTGTTTCTCTTATCGTTGGCATTGATCAAACGCAAGCAAATGGTTAAAAAGTTAAGAGGAGTACACGCTGTTATATAACAGTGGGTCATTTGCACTCATTTAGGTACGTCAAAGGTTACTATTGTATTTATATTGGAAGCACTGATTTACTTTCAGAGAGAATGTAGGTGATTCTATTGCTACACTAATTGTCTCTGGACGGCCATATATGTAGGTGACATATAGGTGCTTTCTAAAGTTTTTTTACCCATAAACTCCCAGCCCAACTTGTTCCTATGCCTTGGAATCTTCCGTTTAACTGCAGTTTTTTAGCTAAGGTTAAGTACAAGTTGCAGTCATCATAAGAACCGACTCTGTTAGACCAAAAAATGGACCATCTCGTTGGATCAACTTGATTTCGTAATGAAATTAAGAAAGTGTCTAAGGTCATTCAGAGTGGTAATCACGTGAGGCTTGTCACACCCCACCTCATTAACGACGGACGATTTTTCTTTCCTAACCATTTATTTTATGAATTCAAAAAATGGGTTCTCAAATAACAATCACAAAAGTACCCAAATACATTCCACGGTAATGACTTAATTTTTGCTCTTCTATTTATTTCACAATCTCGCTTAATTGCTCCCCACTTCCATTCATCATGTGATTTCTTTGCTCGCTTCATCACAGTCAAAGTTTTTTCCCATTCACACGAGCACCGTGATTGAAGGTCAGTAAGGTTCAGTTATGCGCCAGCTGAGGTCTATCGAACAGCTCGAGCACCACCAAAGTTTAAAAAAATTTTCCGTCCCGTCGGTTACAAAAAAGGCAAAAACTTTTTCATGTGTCGTCCTCATCGATGTTGTTGTTGTCGTTGACTGTTGTGTTAACGCAATGCTGCGCTTGTGCTGCAGCACAACATTGATTTCTTTTTTTGGTGTTCATATCCATGGTCAATTGCACTACCGTGGGCATTAAAACGTTGCCCGTTAGCGTCAGACTTCAGGCGTAGGTGTGCGCTGCGCTTTAGGCGCCGCTATTTGCTCTCAAATAAATCTAGTTAAATGTCAGCAGCTTTAACTTAGGACGGACAATAAAAAATACTCAATTGGTCCAATTGTGCTGTGGCTGTGCTATGAAAAGCAGGTGCGCCACGACATTAAACCGCCTAGCTGTGGTGGACTTAAACGAATCTTCTTCCACTCCAGCATCGAACTGCCAATAAATTGCAAACAATAAATTTTATGCAAATGATTGCGCCGGCAGAACACCGGTGGATTGCAGCACTTTCTCTTGCCGTTATAGTCAGTCGGTCGCATTGTATTTTAAATGGCTTCCAATTTTCACACAGATGGCGTTAGCAGCAATTTAAGCGCGCACCTCAGAGCAGACCCCTTAGAGTACGTTGCGCTCATACAATGACAAAGTGGCCCATCAGCAGATCCTTAAAACGTTTATAAATCAATGATTTGGTAGCATCAGCAAGTGAAACCTAATGAGCAGCCATGAATGCGACGTTGAGCAGGAAGCACCATGGCAGGGAACTGGCGTACAGTCAGTAATTGCAGCAAGTTGCTGTTTAGCGGCTTGCAAAAAATGCCGTTGCGAATGTACCGGCACAACAGCAAGTGGCCTAGGACGTGGGCACCCCCAAGAGCGTTGAATGAATTGATTTCATTAGTCATGAAGGGGCACGTAATTGCGCATCGAAATGACACCTAATTCATAAAAGTTTTCCCTATCAGGTGAAAACGGTCAGGTGATGTGGAAGGTATCAAAAATGTTGACAAGCATGCTGATCTGATGGCATATAAAGTTAATGATCTCAGCTTTGTTGTTAAGGAATTGCTGACTGAAATAAATCAAAGAAATTTTTAGAAATAATTTATTAGCAGTAGGGATAATTATTTCGGTAATATTGCACATTTAGAAACACATGTTGACTAATGAAGCATTCGAGTAGGTTAAGTTGCTTGCATACAGCAAGATGCATTCAGAGTCAGTTTACCCATTGTGATACCGCACATACACATAAACACAAAAATTCCACTCCTTCTCCTTGAATTGTCTTATTAAATGGGGGCGAACCATCCAGAAGACTTGGTGAAGTTGAGGATGCTGGTGAGTTCCAACTCAGATAGTTCCTCAAGGCCAACAAAGATTGCCGAATCAAAATATTTGGTTGGTCTCTTCATTAGCTGCGGGCATTCTCATCCTCTTCTTCATCTCCGCAACTCCTGCAGAAATCTCTGAAAGGAGCACCATATCTGATAGCCATAGGGCCAATAACACAGTGCCCCGTCAGTACTCCTACAACTTAGAACCTTTCCTCTTCTGAATCTTTAAAGAGTTTGCGTCCTTCTTAGATTCATTTAGGCCACATGATTCGAGACGTTCTGCATCTGGCGGTAAGGTTCCACCTTCTTTTCGTTTGTTTCTTGATTATGCCCTCTATCCGATTGTGTTGTTCAGCTAATAGTATATTGAGGTCTACCATTTGTTGACTCTCCAGTTGTTCTGATCCTATTCTGGCGCATTCGTCATATTTCTCATTTCCGGAAATACCCGTATGACCGGGCACCCCGCAGAGTTCTATAGCATGCTGTCAGATTGAACGTAGTGATTCCCTGCAGTGTTCTACACTCTTAGATTTCACGATTTTTACGTTCAATGCTTTGATCGCTGCCTGACTGTCCACACATATGGAGGAGTAAGCAAGCACTCGAGTATCTTTGAAGTTTTATTTGTAGGAGTGTTAAGTACCACATAGAAAAAAAAATATATATATTTTTCAAGAAATTCGGCCTATCTAATCGACTGTTTAAGAAGCAATGCCAAGGCCAAATTTGTCTCGAATTATGAAGACTGGAATCGAAAGTTAAATATGAATATCCCTTAGTCGATGTCGAGCGCAACATCTGCACCCATAACATCAGTAAACGTGGCCAAAATGTGCAATCAGGCGGCGTTGCAGTTTTGAATGATGAAAATCGCTATATCTACTATTTGGTTACGAAGTCCGAGAGTTGGGGCAGCCCTACCTATGACAGCTTACGTTCTTTTCCTACAGCTATGAGAGACCACGTGCGTTTCCATAAAGTTGACAAATTGGCTTGAGGCACAAACCTTGAAAGTGGAATTATATTATTACCGGGATATGACCGAATTTCAACATTACTAAGGTCATTAATGGACTTATCGTATGCCAGATTTGTCCACACGTGAGTAACCTTATTGAACTAAATCGATATTTATTTGAATTTTAATTAAATTCAATTAATCTCGTTGATAGTTTTGCCTACTTTTACACTTCCAAAAAGCAAGTATTAGGGTGTATTGAGCTCTGCAAAAAAGAATATTTTTAATTGTCACCTTCCTTTTGAGAACTTATCTCGGAATTATATCAGCGCTAAAAGTTAAATCTGTCAAAATCAATTTTTCATTAAATCATTGCTATGTATGTAACAAATGCAGAACATTTATGAGAAGACATCATCATCATTCTCAAAATATGGAGTGCCAACCAGCTTTCAATTTCAATCTTAAGACACGAGCGAAATTTGGATCGAAATGACTTATGTTGTAAAATTAACATTAAGAAACCTACTTCATGAGTTGCGAGGAGAACTATTGTATCTCTAAAACTAAAATCGATTTATTTTGCCGTATTAAGTGCCATGAGCGAATGCTTGCATTATGTCTGCACAATCCCAATTTTTATTTCATTTTCTTTCGATTAATCTCCCACTTTTATTGCCATACGTACCTGATTCCGTTCTCATGAATTTCCTTTTTACAGCCATTTCAATTTCATTACAGTACAATTACCGTTGTGCCCCTAAATCATTTCCTTAGCATCTGGTACCCTTTTGTGCCGCTAGTTTACTTTCTCATAAATTATGCAACACTTTTCCTTCAGCTCATCTCATATCTTCATCAGCAGAACTTTAAAGAACAACAAAGCCTTCCGCGTCCGGCTTTAATTCCGGTTGGGAACCGTTGTTTGTTAACAAATACGCTCGCTCCCTCTATAGCGCTAGGACGGTACGCGCTGTAATGCTTCTACACCACGCGACGTTGTAGTTGAGAAAGAAAAATCGGCATCATTAATAGACATCGCCTGGCGACACGGAAAAGGCGTTGCGACGGTGCATCCTTTAGTTTACACTTTTCGTTCATATCAACCGCTGCCAATCCGAAAGCAGCACAGCCTCCTCCTCCACCTTCACTATGTAACATTACGTCAGCAACGAAAACCTTCGAGTGCATGGCAACACACAGCTTTTCAAACGTGCGAGAGAATTAAGGAGGCGAGCGCACCGCGTATGCACGGGCGGACAGTTGAACACCAGCCAAGCAGGCAGGCAGCCAACAACACTTTGCCCAGGAATAATCATGGCAGTGATCATGATTAGATATGGTGCAGAATTCTAATTTTCATTTTAAATAGACATTAAAACGAAATGGAATATTAGTCATTAATCATTTCCACAAGTGGAGCACAACAGCACTACTCGCAATCGTACAACAAGATACGGCGGCATAACCGAGCAGCGCCAGCACTAGCCGCATCAGTTTGAAGCGCACGCATGGGCAATGGCTGAATGAATGGACTGCATCTAATTCAAATCAATTTAAGTTTTCCATTCGCATTTTGTGTCCATGCTCAGTTTTCCGCGGGCCATAAATATATTTGCCCAAATGCTGTGGCGGTCTCTTCGTTGGCAAATGAGAAAAGTTGGATTGGATTGCTTGTGCATTTGAAAACAAGCGTTTCGAATGGTTAAGTAATATTTTGTATGTGCCTGGAAGCAACTTCTGTACAGAGACAGCTTGAAGAGCGTTGAGTTTGAGTAGTCACATACACAACGCTAAAGCTAGTCTCTTGAAGCCTAAATGATACAGAAGAAGGTCTAGAAAATGGGTAGCAACAACCACTTGTACTACTGGTTGCTTAGTTTTTTTTCAGTGTAACTATATTTTTCAGCATTTGCATAAAACACTGCTGACAAATGATCTCAATGCCTAGCAGGTGAAATCTAAACTGGACCTAAGACCCTTTCAAGCCACACAAAGATGGCAAGCAAGCAACCAGAGCTCCGCTTAGTGACAAAGAACGTCACCTGAGTTTGAAATAACGATAGAATCTCGCTTACGTTGGATACAGTGGATATGAGCAGGCGGCGGGTTGTGCAACAACCGCATCATCATCATTCCAAGTGATTGAGTGTGTGGCAAAAAGTTAAATGAAGAAAATGAAATTAAATTAAATTGCATCACAAAGCTTCTCTCAGAGCAATAGGCAAACACACCGTGATTCTATGTGTGTGCATTATTTGTCGTGGTATTTGTGTGAGCCCACAAGGCAAATAAAGTTGCACTTTCTCTTCATTAACATTAATTTGCTGCCGTTGTTATCGTGTTGCTGCCGCTGTTGTCTTCCTATTCTAAGCTTCTTTTTTATGTTGTCCCTTTGCTGTGCTGTCAGCAGTTACCTATTGGAATGCTGCTTTTAGTGATTCACATCGCAGGTTGATACTTTCTTAATCTCTCGAGAATATGGGGCCTACCTCATATACTATATATGAAATTACCAAACATGTAAGGTTATGTTTAAATAAGAGTTCGCTTGTGTCTAGATATCTAGGCAGGCTCCTACTGTTCTCAAAAGTTGGGAGCTACAACCCTTAATTCTGCTAAGGCTCTATGAAACCTTTTTAGGGCCAATCTTGCTTACAATTTATTGACTGGGCATACCGCTCTAGAAATGAAAGTTGCCCAAACGGAGCAAGCCAAGGCTTAAAGGTGTGCAAGTCTTAAAATTTCAGTAGAATTTAGTTTCACCTTTACTTCTGCCCTAGATGTGTTACTGCACCTGACGCGATTTGAAACGTTATGTCTCTTATCTGAGTTGTGCACATCTTTACGGACTGAGCTATATTACTACTGCGCATGTAGCAACACGGAGTGTTCAGGTTCAAGGCCCACTGTATGCAAGAAAGAAATTTTTTTTTTTTTTTTTTTAAATAAAATAGAATTTTAATGTGCTACCTGACGCTGGTCTGAGTGCACAAAAAACAGCTCCGATTTGTGTACGTTCAGGAATCGATTGACATCTTAAGAGTAGTTTGTGCTTGACCAAAACCATCGCTTCGGCGATTGAAATATGATTCTTAAACGATAAACTCGATACTTATAGTGCTTTTGGCACTTTGTACAAAAATGAAGTATCGCTCGAAATATACAAAAACACAATGTCGTAACCTGAGACACTGTATTGCTGCAGTTATTGTTGTTGCGTCAATGTTGTAAGACAGAAAACGGCGCAATTTCGCGTGTAGGTGTCGTTCGTCCGCTCGTTTTTTTTGTTGCATCTGCTATGTTTGTTTCTTTTCGATTTAAGCTCGCAATTAATTTGCGGACAACCGCAGCAGCAACAGTGTCGTTTGTCAGGGTTCTTCACACGCTTAGGTTGCAGCAACTGTTGCTATTGCCATTGCCGTTGACACTTGAGCAATGGAAGAGTAAACAAATAATTGCTCACATGCTCGGTACTCAGTGGTTGCTTATTGCGCTGGCGCATGCATTTGTGCAGCGGCTGCAATTAAGGGGCTGCGCTGATGAGTTGGATGCAATTAATTTAATTATTTGAATTATGGCAAATTTATAGCAGCGCCGCGCTGCAATGTTGTATGGCGCTTGCCATTAAATTAAGTTGAGGCGCGACTTAACGGTAACTATTTAACGATCGCTTTTTTTAAAATTTCCACTAATTAATTGAGATCATTTTGCGGTGTAGCTTAATGCATGGTTGCTGGCTTGTCATGCAAATTGGTTGTGTCTAGCCAAACACGGATCACTTGCAAATACATCTTGCAAGCTGAGAGCTCTTAGCTTAGGAATTAATATTTTTAAATAAATTCCGCGCTTAAGCACCGATAAACGAAAAACACAAGCCTTTAAAAATATCATTAAATAAATTTTACGTGGAAACTCACACATTAATAAATTCTTGCAAAATCTGTTTCAGCGCATTTACTTGTTAAAATCATTGCCTTGCGCTGCATGCCAAATAAGCGGAAGTGCATCTGTAATTTTATTTTTAGCCACCTTTTCCTATCGTTTTATTGGGTACTTGCAAATTTCAAACACTGCCAATTTTTTATGGTCGTTCTCATTGGTATTTTGCCTGAGTGCGTAAATTTGAAGCACACAAATCTTTCAGCTGTAGTGGCAATCGTGTTGCACAGCATGAGATTAAAATTAACTGAATGGCATTTGTTTGTTCACAGCTAATCAGCAGTTGCAGCAACAGTAGCAGTAAGGCCAACAAACGCAACATCTGTGGTAGATAGCTTGATTTCTCTATCAAAATCACCTTATCGAATGACACTATGTACAAAAAATTTGAAAAGTCTCGATTTTTGGTGCTGTCAAAGACAGCTCAAAATTTAAGTAGCTACAATTTTACAATGTCTGCTTTTTTGTCGAAATTTTAGCGAATATAAGACCTCTATATATGATGCGCTTATGTTAAAGCTAAGAGCAATTTTTCATAATATATAATGACTAAAGTCAGGCGAGCCTTCTGGTCTTAGTAACAATCGCGCAGTGATTTATGAAATACTTGGCCACGTAATGCAATTTTAGCTTTTGTTGAAATGAAAAATGTATTAAATAAAAAATATAATAGAAATTAGCAGCTGAGTGCAAAGAGTATTGAAGTGATGTCTAAACTAAGTGACATTTTGGCACATCGCTTATAGGTGTTTGGTGCGCCGTCCTCATGCTCTCCAATAGGGAATAAGCCCTACAAGTTTGGAAAACTAAAAATGACAATAAGCATGGAAAATGTTCATGGAAACTCAAAAATTTATGGATTACTATACAAAAGTGTTACAAGGCATTCTGAATTTTGATGTAAGCCAAAAATTATCGCAACGTATCAAAAAGTTCGTTAAATTCGAGAGAGTTAAAAAAGCCAAATTCTGAAGATTGTAATCGAGAATGAAATCCAAATGTATAATTAAAGTTCAAAATCGAAATGGTATTGATAATCTTGGAAACCGACTACTAGTTATAAAGCAAAATACCGGCCTAAGGTCAAATTATGAACTTGAATCAAAGCAAAATGAACAGTGCCAACCTCGCACAAAACCTAAATCATATGGACAGCATATTTCAAATGTTTTGTGGTGTATCGGAACAGTAAATAGTTTATAGTTTTTTTACCGAGTTCACTGTTGAGTACAGTGTGTGATAACACCAAACAAATACCTAATACAAAAAACAAATTTAAAAACCGGGCTAAAACAAGTAATACCTACTAGTGTCATCTATTCTAAATGGAATCATCAGTGACCTTTGAGCCGCTGAGTGAAAATTTTCTAAACATGATATGCTTTTCTTTTGCATAGATTTGAACAAAAAAAAATTTATTTAAACATAGATTCGACTAGCCTTATTCCGGATTTTTGTTTTGTTTTTAATTCTTGTAATAATTCTGGTATTTTCACACACTACACTGAAAACTTCATTTCGTAAGACAGTTATTTAAAATTTTTGTTTTTCTATTGAACCATAAATCAATTTTTATTGATTTTTTTTAAAAACTAAATTTCTATTGTGCCCAACACAGAACTTGGTAATTATCAACAAGTGAAAGTTCGCGACAAAAGACTATTGAAATGTTCGTAACATATGATGTGGTAAATGTTACTTAATGTATAATGATTTAAGTAATAAAGCCTTAGATTTAAAGCTTTGAATAGAAACTTGATACACCTTGAACTTTCGTACAAAGTACAATATAACGTTGTCCAGGATTAATTTTAAAGATAACCTCACAAACAGTGAAATGCAGTGTCTTACTACAATATCATATAGAAATCTTTCTGTTATCAACTCGGCTTAAAATCTTATTGGTTGTTGTTTGCAGTCAACAAAATGCTCACCAGACTCTATCCATCGATTTTCCTGATCCTGATTTACTTCTGATACTAACCAAGACTAATTTACTGCTTGTGTCGAACAACAAACACAACTTATGCCATAGATACGAGTAAGTCCGACGACTCTTGGAGAATGCTCACAATATGAAAGTAGGTTTATCAACAACATCATTAAACAACCAAACTTTGCTTCGTATTACTAACTTTTTTCATATGAGCTTAAGACAGAAACAATAGTTCTTTTTTTTTAAATTGGTACCCTTTTCCATTCATTCATTCATTGACATTCCCGTTGCTAACGATATTGTGTCGTTCTAGCGGTTGCCTTCGCAGGTGCAAATGCCAATTTGCAGTCGTAAAATCAACTGGCAAGGATGCGGAATCTCAGAAGCGAAAACATTGCTTTACTTTTTATGGCATGCGGCTTACCAGGGAGGGGAACGTTGCACTTCTGCGTCCTTGGCACGAGTACTTATTCTCCTGAAAGACGCTGCAAAATTAATGTTACAGTGAATTATATTGATACAACAACCTTTACGCAGTGATAACAATCGAGGGAATATTTTTTACACCAGATTCGATTGGAGTTCCATGCGAATTGAATCAAAATATTTATGAGGCAAATGAAAATTCCTTTATTTTGAAAAAGTAATGAATTTTTATGACTTGATCATTAATTTCTTTTCTACACTGAGATGTGTTGACGTTGTGTTGTATTACACTGCCGGGAAAAAATTTGCATTTTGAGGTGATAAGTCGGCACTCGGTGACAGCGATTTTACTTTTCTGTCTGCAGTCATGGGAATAATAAAGTAATTAAGTTACATATCGAGTGCTTCAGCTGCTGTAATTTACAACTTTCAACTTTGGAACTAACGATTTCTTAGCATTTGTAAAATAGAAATAAATTGGAACTTAAATAAATAATAATTACACCATTTCAAGTTGGAGCTATGGTTAGTGACCAATTAACGCAGATTTAATTAATATTGTAATGAATTCTACCAGAACTTTTTCCAGAGCAGCTCTTTTCCGTTTCTGAATAGTGAAAAAAACAATGCAGATGAAATATCGTTACGCTATATAAGTCAAAGGAAACAATGGAGCTACAAATCCTTGCAATAGATTACACTGTAATAGAAGCGAAAACGAAATTCTGTAATTCCACATGTGTATAAGACTTGTAGCCAATGGAACATTAACATAGAACACTCCACGACATTGAAAAGCTGCAAACAAATTAAAAATATTCAACATTGAAATATTAAAGATTTCAAAAATCAGATGGAACAGTTCGGATGAACAGACAGGTATCGCGATAACTTTTTAATTGCACTCCTTCGCAGATTGTCGGTGAGAGAATACTGTGGGCATGCTTCAAAAGCAGAGCTAGGAACGTGACAAGGTCTCTAGCATTATATTTACGAAAAAGCTTTTGTAGCCATTTGATGGCAACGGCAAACTGCTCACATAAGAAGGCCATACTCATTGTTATGAGCGAATTCATTGGTAGAGTGGGAACTGAAACGGTGTAGGCACCGGAAGTAAGAACGCACTGACACAAATTTTATGATTGAGAAAACACTCAAAACGCAAAAGTACATGGATTTTTGGAACGATACCGAGATAAAGCAACCGTTCACTTCAACCGTTCTCTTTCCTAGAGAGAGCAATTCCTTTCCTCAACCAAATTTGAAAAAAATATCGAACACCTGTTGACTGACTCATAGGAGCTTCGGTCAAAAAAGTAGAGTTAGCGATAAATTATTGTGGAAAGGATTAGATTGGGTTAGAGTGGTAGCTTAGCAACCAAGCTGCAAGCCATTAAGTAGCACTAATGTGCCGTTTTAAAACCGCATACGTGACCCTACAAAACTGGTATGCAGATTGTCAAGAGAGCCTAATATGGATCCTGGTAACGATAAAAGTTATATCCAGTTAGTGCTTTTGAGATATTTAAACAGCGATCCGATTTTAGTATCAGCCAATTCGCTGAGGTTGTTAAAGAAATCTGAGTCTAGTTCTGTCAAGGGGCGGACACATGCAGAGAAAGTGCTCCACACTCCTCGTTTACATTCAGACAACTACGGCAATTAGGTTGGAATGCCTAATTTTTCAGCATGCTTGCAGATAGTCGAGTGTCCAGTCCAAGTTGCAGTGATTTCCGCGATGTCCTTATGGCTCTTGGAAAACAGATCTGTGGTTTTTGAATTATTATAAAATGAAAACGTGAAACAACTACTTATACAAAATATACGTGAATCGGGAAAATATTGGAGAGAATTGAAAGCACTCACTATTGATCGTGCATGTTGTTTCGTGAGATAGTAAAGGACCCAAAAAAGGCCAGGCTTTTATGAGAAAACTATTCAGATTATTTTAAGTATTCCGTGTTTACCTACAGAAGTAAGAAAACTTTTTTAAATTAAATGTGTTTTTCTACACGAAACATTAAACTCAGGTGAAATAGATTAAGTTTTCAGGTTGCAACCATCACCTCAAACTGAACATGTGCACCTTTAACTTTGAATGCAAGCAACGCAAAGTTTTTTTCCAGGTGATAAAATTCGAGTGATGAGTGATGTCTTAAGTCAAAAAATTTGTGTTAAAGAAGGTTATTGTTTTTTTATGTTTTCAAAACCTCACTCAAAAAATGTCGTTTGGTTTTTCGTTGCTTATGCGTGTGCTGCTTCTTGGATTTTGTGTTGTTTTTTTTTTCATTTGTTTCGTTTGTAAAGGGTGTTTTTTTAGAGGTTTGTTTTTCGAATAGAGATTATGGTCAAATCTGGCAACTCTAATGTCATTTATGTTCAGTTTGGTTTGCCATTTCATCATGAACAGGTTGACAAAAGAACAACGCTTGCAAATCGTGCAAATTTATTTCGAAAATAATGGTTCAGTTCGCGAAGTTTACCGCAAGCTCCGTCCATTTTATGGTCGACATAATCGTTCATCAGAGCAATTGATTCGGTTAACCATGGATCGTTTTCGCACTACGTTTACTCTATGTGATAATACGCATCCGCAGAGACGTCGAACAGTGCGCACCGAAGAAACAATTGCCGCTGTAGAGCAAAATGTTGAAGAGGACCCGAATGAATCGATTCGCCACCGTGCACAGCAATTGGAGCTTTGTCCATCAACTTTATGGAAGATTTTGCGCAAAGATCTTGGCTTGCGACCTTACAAGATCCAGCTTGTGCAAGAATTAAAGCCGCGAGACCATGCAATGCGTTGTGATTTTGGTGTATGGGCCAAAAATGAGATTGATCTCGATGCTGATTTTCATCGCAAAATTTTGTTCAGTGATGAGGCTCATTTTTGGTTGAATGGCTACGTCAACAAGCAAAATTGCCGCATTTGGAGTGAAGAGAATCCACCTGAGACATGGATGGCATGAATGTGGATGAGTTGTGGTTCCAACAAGACGGCGCTATGCCACACAGCGCACGTCACAATCGATTTATTGAAGGAAACATTCGATGAGCGCATAATTTCGCGGAATGGACCTGTCAATTGGCCACCAAGATCGTGTGATTTGACACCATTGGATTATTTTCTTTGGGGATATGTGAAGTCGCTCGTCTACGCCAACAAACCAGAAATGTTAGGGGACTTGGAAGCTAAAATTCTTGGCGTTATTGCCGACATACGGCCCCATATGCTCGAAAAGTGGTTCAAAATTGGACCTGTAGAATTGGCTTTATTCGAGCCAGCCGCGGCGGCCACATGCCCGAAATCATATTTAAAAATTAATGGCATAAAATTATCCTTCCAATAAAGCCAAATTGATGGACATTAAAACGATTTTCTTGTGTTTTATTTCAATTCGAAGCTCTATATCTCTAAAAAAAACACCCTTTATTTGGCTTCGAAGTTTAAAGAACAAACTCTCTTTCAATTGTTCTTTTTTTTCGAAACATTTTTTTTTTATTATATATTTTTTACAAAAAATCTCAGTTTTAATATTAATATCATTCACAAAAACTTAATTTTTTATATATCTAACTCAAAGATGGCTTCCCTAGATTTAAAAGTACGCAATCAATTCTTCCAGTGAGACCATAAAATGGATTCTTTATAGTAGGATTTCGATAATCTGAAACATTCAATGACACAGACAGCTGATTGGGACAATAGAAGGTTGGTTTGGGTGGATCACATTTCGGACAGAATTCCAAACCCTGTGAACAATTGTCAATCAGACGATTTGTCTCACCCACAAAGAATGCAGCATTGTAGACGATTATGAAGCTACAGTCAATGGCCGTTCTAACACGTCCTTCAGCAGAGCAGCGGGCAGCCTGCATTTGGGTGTTGAACAGCTTTACATAAGTATAGGTGTTGCTATTAGCAGTATCAATCTTTTGGTAAGAAATATACAAGTAAGCATGGCGTACGATAGAATTCAAATAAATTTCTCCATTACCTCTTTAGTAACACAGTTTGTATAGTTCTGGGACTCCAGATTTGGAAAACTCGATTTGCAACTTTTTAATTTGGTAACCAAAGTACTAGTGTAATAGGTGTTCAACCAATTTCTAGAAAATGCAGGTGCGGCAGCATAGGTGTCGTATTGACTTAAGGCCAATGTTGTACACTTCGTAATGCTGCTGTTAACATATTCAGAGGTGTACAATTTTCCCTCATACTTTTGTGCACAATGTTTGTTGAGGTCATTCAAGAGTCGTCGTGGATATAATTTGTTGTCAAATTGGTTTAATTGGACAAGTAAGATGTCCCTTTGCGTGATTATTGTTTGTAGCTCCGATTCGTAGTTGAACTTAAATTCGGCTAATGTTTCATCCATACTGGCAATGTTAGCAGCATATTGACGCTGATTTTGTATGACATAGTCCTC
Source organism: Meiosimyza decipiens (assembly GCA_963680825.1). Taxonomy (NCBI): domain Eukaryota; kingdom Metazoa; phylum Arthropoda; class Insecta; order Diptera; family Lauxaniidae; genus Meiosimyza; species Meiosimyza decipiens. Next base: position 96,040,357 of record OY804259.1, on the reverse strand, counting down.
GGTAGGAGTGGTAATATTAAGTTGCACATCGATTTCAGTGGCTAGTGGTACAGATAAATCGTTAGCCTGTGAATTGAAATTAACAAAATAAAGAAAATATATTTTGATGTGAATAGTTGCAGCTTAATGAGCACTCCTTTCAAAAATGTTCACTTTTTTTGCACAAAATGTAGAATTTCGAATTGATATGTCAAAATCGAAAACCACAAAAAAAAAATCCTTACCCATACTCCGGCCACCAAAAAGGAATTTAGCAAAAACACTGCCAATGCTGACTGGAATACTCTTCTGCTGTTCATCATTTTGATATTTAATTTGAAACTGTTGATGTTTACTATGGCCAACCCTAATTTATACCAATTTTTCGCATTGCTTAGAGTATAAATAACATTTTATCAAGAGGCAGATTTCTTTGAAATAAACTATTAAAATTATCTTTATAACGAAAGTCATTTAGCTTCCGATTTAAATGGGTACTTGTTGAAGTATCTCTGATAATTTTGATAACCAAAAGTACAAACTTTGTTAAGTATCCTAATCAGCTTGATGATAACAGTAATTTATTAAATATTCGTCATTTCGCTTGATAAGAATATTGATAGTTTATTTACTTTTACTTATATTTGTAGTCGCATTCTAAGAAATTAAGAGGTAGAAGTTTTGCCTCTTCCACGGTGCGCTGCAATCCAAAAATTTCTCTTATAACAAGCACTAACATTGTAACGACTTACCATCTAAAGGTTAAAGTGCACAATAAAGTAATTTGCTTGAAATTCATTAAATATTAGATATACAAATTAGAAAATGTCGGATAAATTTGATTTTGTGAAAAAGAGCTCACAGGTTTAAAATTGATCTCTTAGTTTGCTAAATATTTTGTGGTATATATTAGATGAGCTATAATCCTTTTTTATTTTGCGTTCAAATTTGAGTTTGGTTTTCCTTCAAGCGGTTGTAGCGGACTCGTAATTCGTTTCTTTATAAAACGAAAATTTTTTCTTCTTATGACTTCCACAAAAATCAATTGTGTCTCCGAGAATCGCTTGAAACTGTCATAATTCATACGTTAGTCACTTTGACAAACCACTTCCCCTGGACATTTTTTCTCACATCCACTCGTCAAAAATGTCTAACCAGCAAATAAAATCGGATACGTTTTTCAGAAAATTCTTAAATTTGTCTGTTTTCCAGGTTAGATAAACTTAACAGCAAGGAGCGCATCAGGTTAGAAAATTCTATCTTGATATTTGGTGAAAATTTGGTTACATTAACCAAATTTATTTTCTGAGTGTACTCTACATCAAAAACCTCTCTCAATAAAGCGTTTTAAATGCTTTACTTATATGGGCGGTATGCGGTTTCAGACTTTGCCCATTTTCAATTTCAACAAAATTTGTTTGAAATGTGGCCTGTGTGGCAAATTTCAGTTTTATCGCACAAATAATTTCATTTAATGTCCTAGAGGGCTATAGAGGTAAGCCGTAGGGCTATCTTCGGGGTGTCCGCTCCCAAAAAAAAAACTTATGACAGTATACAATAGCTCATATATATTCAAGTGGTCAATTTTGTGATTTTGTTGTATTGGAAAATCAGCTTTTCGCCAACTAGCTTGCTAACTTTCTGTGTGTTGTGATACAAGAGTATCTAATTTTGAAGCTACGAATAAATTACTTGTGTATACAACAACTCCAAGCTCTGCTTAAAAGATTTCATGTGGCAGAAATTATGCAGAGTTCTCAGTTGTGCAACAGTTCCACACCAACAATTGCTTTGCACATCTAGCAATTCCTTCAATGGGGGGTTACATCATTCTGCTAACTGCACACTGTACAAACGAAGAATCTGATAAGGATTAATGCCAACTTTGTTTGATCGCTGGTGCTTGAAAAAGGGCACCACCACAAGTTTTGCGCCAACTCGTAATTAGAGCTACGTGCGCAATCTCATTGTCAGTTTATTTGTTTTCTCGTAGGTAAGAGCCGATTATTAAAATCACAAACTACCAGTGATAAAACTCGGTGCAGGTTTTCTCTTAGATGACTTGAAGATTAGAGGACATGTGATGCTTTGTTGTAAAATTTCAATTCTACCGTTGCAAGAATGCAAATAATTACAGCTATCGTGAGCAGCGCAAATATTAATTTATGATATAATATGAGTATTAGAAACTATTGCAGCTACGAAGTATATCCGTTGCAAATTACTAAATACCTGTTGCTAATACGCGACTACCCAAACGCACTTGACGGACCAGCTACTGCGTGCAGATTCGGCACGTAAGATCGCACTTAGTTCAGTCATACCACAAATATTACGCAGTCACGTTTTACAATTAACGTAATTGTGCGCGCGTAAAATGATGACTGATGAATCGCTCTTGCGCCCATATTAGCTGCCTCATTAGGGCATAAAACAGTCCAGTGTAATTATTTATAATCAGATTAGAAATTGCAGGAGTAAAGTTTTAAGTTTCTGAAAAAATAAAAAATAAAACGGAAATTTGCAATGGCAGTTCAAACTATGAAAAATATTTTGCAGCTGCTCGCGCACAAATTATTTCCTCGGACGCACATTAACACTCGTAGTAGATGCTTTTATGGCAGACATGTGGTACATTAAATAAGAAATAGTGCAGATATTTACTGTAAATAAAAATATCCTCTCAAAAGGCTGCAAATGTTAGCAATAAATTTTTTTATGACCACTCGAGAGTATTCGAGCTCGTTTACGGAAGCACCCATATATCTGCCGACGTGCAAGCAAATGAGCAGTAGGTTCAGATTTATATAACAACATGGTCCACAGCATTATGCGATAGTATCAACCTTTGTTAACATTTAGGAAATATCTAATTCTAATCAGCAGTTTTCATTGGCAGAACGATCTCAGAAAATGGAGACATAAATTGGCCGGCTGATTTTGCTGTTATAGCAACTAAAGACTCCTACTCACGGGGATATTTTATATAAAAGGCATACGAAAATATTTAGTAAAAAAATTTGAAAACATAAAAATCTACGATACATTTATATGAAAACGAAACACATATTTCTTTCTGTGAGCTTCTCATTACCAAGCTATTTGCGCAAGCAATGGAAATACCATAATGTCCTTCTGCTGAGGGGGCTTAAAACATCGCGTTCATTTGGAATCCAAAGCATAACAAATTTTTCATTTAGCATTACGCAATTATTTCTGACAGTCGAACTGTCAGTTAGATAGCTTGTGTTACATGAGCAAAAACTTGTTAAACAACACAACATGTACGTTGTGGCATTTGTTTATTCATTGCATGATAAAATCAGCGGTTAACACTATCGCCAGCCAGGCATTTTCATTAGAAATTCTTATACTCTCCAAGTAACAGTGTAAGCCGTTGCAAAGTGAAATATTGATTGTCTTAATCTTCATTGTCATAAATTTATAAATCAGCTGCAAAATACATGGAACAATTGACGCATCGAATGGCCGATTATTTTGTGTGCGCACGTTTATATGTACAATTCTGCATACTTCTACTTGTGTTTGCGTCAGATCGGGCTTAAGGATGTTTCGTAGAATTCTAACACTAACACTAACACTAACACTAACACTAACACTAACACTAACACTAACACTAACACTAACACTAACACTAACACTAACACTAACACTAACACTAACACTAACACTAACACTAACACTAATACTAACACTAACACTAACACTAACACTAACACTAACACTAACACTAACACTAACACTAACACTAACACTAACACTAACACTAACACTAACACTAACACCAACACTAACACTAACACTAACACTAAGACTAACACCAACACTAACACTAACACTAACACTAACACTAACACTAACACTAACACTAACACTAACACTAACACTAACACTAACACTAACACTAACACTAACACTAACACTAACACTAACACTAACACTAACACTAACACTAACACTAACAGTAACACTAACACTAACACTAACAGTAACAGTAACACTAACACTAACACTAACACTAACACTAACACTAACACTAACACTTACACTAACACTAACACTAACACTAACACTAACACTAACACTAACACTAACACTAACACTAACACTAACACTAGCACTAACACTAACACTAACACTAGCACTAACACTAACACTAACACTAACACTAACACTAACACTATCACTAACACCAACACTAACACTAACACTAACACTGACACTAACACTAACACTAACACTAACGCTAACACTTACACTAACACTAACACTAACACTAACACTAACACTTACACTAACACTAACACTAACACTAACACTAACACTAACACTAACACTATCACTAACACTAACACTAACACTAACACTAACACTAACACTAACACTAACGCTAAAGCTTTACCTTTTGATTTATTTTGTAACAGGGAAGTTTTGTTGTTTTTCTTACAACATTTTGTCATAAGCTTAGTGTAAATTTATAATGTGCATTGAATTAAACAATCACCCTGACGAAGACTTATCAACCCTTGCAATCTCCCACTAACTGCGAACATGAGATCGAAACGATAAATCTTAAATTTTCGAATCGTGCTCGTAGTGGGGCCAAGCTTTTCGTCTGGTACTCGATCTCGTACGAGAATGTATATCGTTATCGTCTTGTTCTCGCCTTGTTATCGCCAATATTTCTCGTCTATTATCGTTTACATTTATATATTGTATACTAGCTGGCACAGGGGCCTTACCCGCGCACTGCCTGTTGTACCATCCCACTTTCCTTTTACTGTATACAAATGGGTCCATGTACAGAATTTCACAAATTGGTATAAGTTGCCAAGAGTGTACGAAAGAAAAGAAAACGTGCTCGCTTAGACATTCAGGTAACTCTAAAAGTGAAGACAAAAGGCATTTCGATTTCTTTATTTTATGTTTGTTTTCAGAAATATTAACGGCGGTGTTTATTAAAAATATGGTGCAAAATTTTTTTAATCAAATTCGTATGGTATATGCGCGCTTAACGTTGTAAATGCTTATTATACAATAAACAAGTGTTTATGCGCGAAACACTACATTATTGCCGAGAACAGATATCGGTCAGACCTTTCTCGTTCGTTATCGTTCCCGTTTTCGGTCCCGATAACGCGAAATATATTTATTGGTTCTCGATGAAGCACTAGCGCACATGCTAGCAATTTTAATTGAGTTTTTTATTTAATGCTGCAAGCAAACGAACTGATAATGATGATTTCTTGCACTTTTACAAAGTCGCATTAAGCAAAAGTTTGCAAGTATTTTGATCGATTTTCTAAATTAAGAACCCACCATCAAAGCTATTTAAGTCTATTAGTAACAAGAAACGAAAGGTTTTTTGTTTTACTAAAAACTGCAACTTCAATGCAACAACAGACAACAACTTTAGAAATATGACAGATGGCGCTCGCAACTAAAATGTGCAATTGTGTTACTTTAAATGGCCATGAAAGATGCAGCAGTATGGTAGATGTTTAGCTTACTGTCTCTGCCGCAGTCACCGGGATGCATATCAGCAGCATTGTGACAGTTGAATTGCCTACGCGGCGGTCAAAAGCGAATGTGCGCGTGCGCTTGCGCACAAATGCAAAGTGCATGTTCAAATTTGAATTGCAGCAGCAGCACCAGCTTATGTTTAAAGCTGCTGCTGCTTCGCTGTACCATATTGCAGCATCTATCGATTTCAAAGGCTACCGCCTTAAGTTGAATTACACGGCCAGGATGCATATTCGTGGCAAGCATAGCAATTCATTGCCAGTTAGAATTTTCTTAAAATGCTTGAATATTTATGTTGAATCTAATTAGAATTGCGCAACTTGCATTTTTGCCATATTAATTCGGTAACTGCAGTATCAACAAAGAGTGAGTACAAATTTAAGCACAGATTTATTTTGTATATATGATATATTGTTCGAATTTCAAAACTAATTTATTGTTCTCTTAGCAAGTGGCTTTAGATTTGTACTAAGTAGTTTAATCTTCTGTTAAAATGAGACTATCGTGCAAAATCTCAACCAGTAGATACTGAAAACCATGAGCTCCATCGAGATAAGAAGACCCATTTTTGAATTAGTCAGTATTTGAAGTCAGAGCTTATATGCTCATTATACGATTTTAGCCCAGTCAGACTTTTTATTCTGGAATATAAAACTTGAATGCGAGTAGGTGATCTAGGTGACATAAAATGCAGCCCTCAGATGCAATAATCAAAGCCATACTTTGGATTGAAATTGAAACCGGAGTTTTGAACTCGATTTTACTTGAAAATTTTCCGAATTCGTCATTAAAATCCAACACGTCTCATAAATTATCCAAATAGCACTCAACTAATATTCTGCTTTAGTTCAAGTGTGAACCCAATGCATGGAAATTTAATATCACAATTAGAGTTTAAGTTGTAGTCTTAATGGAACTCAAAATTTTCATAGCATATTCTTAGCTTACCTACCCAAATTCTAATCCTGGAGGGTTGCGGATTTATTTCTCTGTCAATGAACTTAGTCTAGAAAAATATTGCATTTTTAATACCTTCTAAATAGCATCAAAATCATTTTCTGAATCAGCCTATGTTTCTTTTCTGGTCGTAAAATTTTCTGGGAACCCTCTGTTTCTGTTTGTTTGCACTTGCACTTTCAAACTTCGCAGAACTAGCGCAATAGTTCTTTTTCACGTATGTATGACGGTACTTTGTTATTCATCGGCTGCGTTGCATGAAATCGTAAGTCATCCCAACATACGAGCTTAAGGGCAATGAGATGATCTCCTATCCTATTGATAGAAAAAATACTTCATAATCATTCCAAAAAGAAGACTTCATCGAGAAGATATTAATCTAAAAGTCCAGAGCACATGCATATGCATAATTTGAATGTGTTGCCTTATGTATGGTCCGAAAGATCATGATAATTTCGTGCTGCTTCATTTTTCTTGATAATTGCTAGTTTAAATATGGCTAATAATTGAAACAAGCGTCAGTCGCCCCAAACCGTTGTGGGCCTGGTTGTGACATGCTTTAAAAAAAAATTCGCTCAATAATTTGTAAAGTAAGCTAAGTGCAACTAGAAAAATATGTTAAGACCAATGATGTAGAGGAGATAAGGAAATATCATTTTCATAACCGAAATATCACCGTCACAGAAGATTTTATCCATCTTTCATAGTTTTCAAATTACCAAAAAATTTCTTGATTTTCGAAGAATTCGGTTTTTTCGAAGATTTAAATTAACATTACTTGTGCAATTCTGAAAACTGGACTTCCCGCACAAAATACCTAGTTTTGTTCAGAATTACAATACTAATTGCAAATTTTAAGACGCCGAAAGGTGGGTCAAATCATATTGTATGGTAATTTTTCGGTCATGAAATTGATTTAATTAAATTTATCTTCTCACAACCACATACACCACTACTTAAGCAGCTGACATATAGATCATCATATGTTATTACCACCAGAAAAGACGTATTTAAAGTAATAATCACTTGGGTGGAAACAATTATGGCGTTTGCAACGCATGACAAAATTAAAAAATGAAAATTCTTGCTTGGGCGCAAGGAACCATTTTTTGATTCAGCTCTAATTCTGTTCCATATTTTCACCTAACACTTTCCAAAAATTTAGAAGGTTAAGAATTTCATCATTCATCGCTTCGCAACTCATAATTATTCGCTCAAGCAGTTTGTTGATCATTTTACAGCCAATAAATGGCTGCAATGCTGACAATAGTCGTAGAGATGTTGCTTGCATGCATGGGAACAGCATTTCAAATGTTGATTAAACATTTCCTGCAATTTAATCAATTAAAACACACAAACATACAGACCTGTACAACAAAGCACAAGGTTGCAACATAGTAACAGCAAATCTCGATTAAATATGAAGACAAATAATTGCAAAACCGTAAAATCTAGTGAACTGTACTCTTTGCTCTGTTGTGCTACAGGGCTGAGCTGAGTTGATTTGGATTGGATGACTTGCAGCAAACGAGAACAGCTTGGACTATGATCAAATTTTGTGTTGACTGCAGAGCTGCGTCAACATTAATGAAGAATTCATATTTGCCGATTGTAAAGGTCAGCAAGACCTTGTCGTTGTTTGCAGTTGTTTGTGTATGTGAGACATGTAGGCGTCTTAGAGAAAATGAATAATGTGTTACATGTATGAAAGTCAATTAACTTAGTAAAAAAAAATTGAGCTGGAATCTTCTGCAAAATGGTAACACTCTCTCCTCAGCAGCCGCTGATTTGATACATGTTTGTAGCTATGAAGATTTTTGCTGAAATTCTTATAATAAAAATATATATAAAGAGTCACTTTTATCTTGAAATTATGGTCACTGCGGCGAGATTTTTTATTTTGTTATAACATAAACCACTTATTTTTGTTATCTTAACTGCTGCTCTGCTCAGCGTATTAATTAGTAAACCTTGTTAACAGGAAGTACTTCCAAATAAATTTTACAACCCGCAATAATTGAACTTATACAATACAACAATAATATGCCAACAATAAAAACTGCAATAAATTGTTGATAATAATAGTACAAAAAGCGTTTGTTGTATTTTCAATTGCTGTTAATAACTTCATTTGTTGGCAGTTTTTATGGTCACTCAGTAAAAATCATCAAGTGAAAAGACATAAAATGTAGAAACTGATCTTTATCGCATTGGTAAAGTAAAACTAAAATTAAAATTGTAGATCACCTGCAGACAGCGAAACTCTCTACTTTAAACATCAACGGTCGATTTTATGCTGGTTATGAAGTTGGTTTGCCGCTGGTGTTTTTGATAGTTAAGACAGCGCAACTGTTGTTGTGAGGTTAAGACATAGCAACGCTTAGCTAATGTCATAATCGGCATTACTATTGCTGCTGCTGCTGCTGCTGCAAATAACGCCAATAACTTCAAAAGTGCTAGCAATCAACGAGATTTGAAAAGCTGTACCAAAAGTTGATGCGATTCATTCAAAGATTCACTCAAACCGTTCGATATGCCAATTCCAATATTTTTGCTGCTGTAACTGTGCTGCTGCTGCTGCGGTTGATGCCACTGCCAAATGCCAATTTTCATTTTACATGATGGCCACTTATGCACTTCCTGGATGGTGGAAAATGCTAAAACTGGCGTTTCTATTGGCGTTCTACTGGGCCGATTGTTAGTTCGTTGTTTTGAGATCGATAGAAAGACCGAAAGACAGATAGTCGCCCATACGAACGTAAGTTGCAGCGCTGGTGGATTGTAAGGTTAATATTTGTGAGCAGCATCGGCGGCGGCGGTCTGTATATGCATTTTGATATCTAACCAAATTTTAACTGCAGCATTGATTTACTATATGTATTTAACTGAATATTAATAAAAGAGGCAATTAGTTACACCATATAATATCTCTTAAAAATATGTGAAAGTTCTTAGAACGGTAAAATGATTACCAAAGAAAGGAGTTACAGTTTGAAGAATTCCTAAAATAAAATAGATTTCAATGCGCAAAATATAAAAGGTGTCCGAGTAAATCGTTCCATCTTATGAGCCCACGAATGTTCTTGTGCAATCCTAATATATATATAGATTTTTCAAGTTGGTAATGCTGAGCTGGTAGTGGAAGTAATGGGTCGTGAATTATAGCCAGGCAATTGAAGCAAACATTTTCTAAATTTTTTTATGAACAGATTTCTTTCAGTGTTTCTCGGCATGTGAAGGTTTTTCTTTAGAGACGCTACGAGAATACAGCATATTAAAAAATATAGTTTGTTGAATCAAATGACGCCATAAATGAGTTGGTTAGATTAAAAAAGTGGGCGTGTTATCTGCCACAGAAGTATCAGGAATAAATGTTAAGTTTTTTTGCGCAGCTACATACTGCGACATGATTCATTTAAAAGCATTCATTTGTTTAATTTATTAATCAAAATAACTCACAAGTCTCAACACAACTACACATATGAATAACGAAGTTATGAATTTCATATACTGCAATGTCTTTTGGTAAAAACACATAGTAGGCGCTGAATGTTGAAGTTGATTGACCCCTAGAAAAAATCGAAAAACTGCCTCGTTTTCTTAAAATTTGCTTTTCGCTTGAGCAGATTTATAATTTATGTAATTTAATTTGTTCCACTTAATAAGTGCATGGAATTCCAGTTCCTTAAAAAACTGCTTTAAATTCTAAAAAAGTTGGAAAAGATACCTTCAATTACATTAAAAAAAATTCGAGATATACTTAACTGCGCAGACAGCAATCCGTCTTCCGATTGTTAAATTTAAAATCAATATAACTTCGCAATGGAACAGGGCTAAGAGCCCCATTAATCAGAAAATCAAATTATCACTGCCAATTGGCTTCCAGACATCTTCACGTTCTGGGTGATATGCTTAATCATGCTCTCTGAGTACCAACCAGTGTGTGCACTGGAGTCAAGCATTGCTTTAGTGGAATCTTCAGGGTGCCTGTCGTATGCAGAAAGACTTAAAAGTTACAAATGATATGACAGAAATCGGATTGAACTGCCATAGCAAAAAACAGCGAGGCAGAGATCAAAATAGTTATAGACCCTCCTAATGCAATTTTAGGATATAGAGAAAAGTAATAGACGTATTAATTTTTTCCGGCAATTAATTTCTTCACTTCGAATATGAACCTTAAGCAATTCAGAAATTTTATATAAAATGGGTTAACAGCATAAGCAATGTAGTGGTGGTGGCGGCTTCTGGTCTTTTCATACTTTCAAATGTAGAAATTGTGAAAATCTTAAAATGTTGCAAAGTTCGATGACAGCAGCTTTTACTGCTACTGATTCACTGATCTGCTGATCTGCTGCACAGAAAATTGTTAATTCAGTGGCTTTTTTTCATTTTCTTTTGCTGGTTCAAATTGTAACTCTCTGCACTTGATGGCATTAAAGGATGATTGCTATCAATTTTGCTAACTGTTAACTTAAAAGGAAATGCAGAAGAGAAATTGCTGCAGTTACTTTCTTTTCAATTGCAAGTATTTGAAAATGAAATTTTTACAAGAAGATACGATCGATGTGCAGACTTTGACACTTAGCAGTTGGTGTCAACGTAAAGCTGAAAGTGCTGTCATTAGCTAACAATCTCAATATACTCAACATACAATAAATCTCAAATACAAAATCTTAAATCATTGAGAGACAATTTCAAGGTTATTAAATTTGCAACACTTTGGAAATGCAAAAGAAAAGATTACAATTTAAAACGGAAACAGCCCACAAAGTCAGCAGGAACATTTTGCATGCTTAGTACTCCGAAAGAAAAAAAAATCTTTTTTTTGATTTTAATTTTATTGGATTGGATTTAGTGTCTTGCATGCAGGCATGCAAATGAACGCATCAGCACAAAGTGAAGCTGCAACAGAAATGAAAATTGAGAGCTGAGTTAAAGTGTTAGAACGCACGCGTGGCCTTCTGAAGGAGTCCTATGAAAAATAGACAGACTGACGGACCGACCGACCGACCGACCGACACACACACACACACACACACGGGTACAACTCAATTGAGGCACAAACTTAAACGGCATCACTGGCTGCTGCTGCTGCGCTTGATTGCTCCGTTGCCACTTGAAGCTTCGAATTGAAGATTCAAATCTGCCACGCAGTAAAGAGCTTCCTGAAGGAGCGTGCGAGCGCCTGTTGATGTTGATGGAGTGGAGTGTTGATGAAGTATCATAAGTTAAGCATGATGGTGGCATAGCATGTTGCAACAGGTGGATAAATGCAGATGAGTGGCCTCTTGCTACTTCATAAATATTGTGAAAATTGTGTTTTCGTGAAAGAAATGAAAATGTTGGAAAATGGAATGGCAAATGAAGATGAAACTATCGAGCTATGAAGTACACACTTGGAGTTTACTGCTTGAATGGGATGGGTGATTTGATTTTCAGTTTAAGTCTGGCAATGAAAATGAAACACCACAAATAGTTAACAGCATGGGTTGCATCATAATGCTGATGATGCAACATTTTGCCAGGCAGGCAAGTGTGCATGAATTTTTAGTTCTTTCTTCGCATGCAGAACGCTGGAGCAACAGTGAAAGAAAAAAGTTTAGCATTATTTCACAACTTCTTTGGTAAAGTGCTATGATGATCATTAGAACGGAAAGCGCGCCTGAAGGTATGTGGTGATTTTTATGCATGAATCTCTTGAGCAAATTAGTTGAAGATGAATAGATATTGCAACTATTTTATTACATACTTTTAGGATGTGCAGTGAAAAACTCTTATCGAAAAAGCCATGCAAAACTGCAGCTATATCAAGCAGTGGTAAGGCAAAAGAAAAATTTCCGAAATTGTGCTGAAGAGAGAAACAAGGCCTGCAGAAAGGATAGATCCCCACTAAACTCCATTTCTTCCACTGTATTTGCTTTTACTGCAGTTCCTCAGCTGCAAATGTCGTGTCTCTATTTTTGTGCTTACATATGTATGATATGTATGTAGCATTGAAATATAACCTCAAGAAGTCGACGAGCGCTGCTATTCTTACCCTTTACCGTGTTAACTTTTCACACGGCGACAACGACAACGACAACGACAACGATGATGAGTTCAATGTCTCCTTTCGGTTTTCATTGCTTTCAATGTAGGCGCTTACTCGTATTTTCACTTTACTTCTTCGCATCTCTGGCTTTTTCCTGCTGCTGCTGCTGCTATTTTGCATTTGCTAAGAAGGAAAAGGAAATGATTCTAAGAATCAGTTACCAATTGTGCCTGTGCGCATTTGAAGAGTGACTCTGGCGCACGAAAAGTTTTACTGCTGCCGCTTTTACTTCATCGCCTGCTGCTTATTCCTCTACGTGCTGACTGCATCGACATTTCATATATTTACTCATCGAACCGTTTGTTTAGCATACGGTTAGATTTTCGCCATGATGCCCATTTGATTTTTAATGCGAAATGCTTGCAGTCTTGGGTGCGAACTTGAAATGTGTGCCTTTATCCATGAGTTTTATCTTTATTCCTCACTTTTTTTCTATGTTGCGGGCAGAAACTTGCATAAATTTTGTTTGGCCAATTTACACTTAAGGAGGTGTTAAAAATTCCATTGCTTATGAGCTTTGTTCATAGTTTGGCACTTAAACGACGTGAGTATTTAGTAGATGTTGGTAGTTTTTCCAATTGATAATTAAATTGATCATAGGAAAGATCTTATAACAGCCCATAGCAATACTTAAAAGAATTGATATACGAGTAAGTACATTTAGTTTTCTCGGAAATCCCATATAAAACGAAACAAAAATATTTGTTCAACAAAATCAAAGTGGAGCCTCTGCTTGTAATAAAACTGTCCTGGCCTCCATACATTTTTAACAAGCTGATTGAGAAATAGTCTTCAGCAAATTCGCTTTAATGGCTTAAACCGACTTAAAGCACCATCTTCGAAATGAGAAATTTTACTTCGGTAACAGGAAGAAGTCAAGCGGTGGAATATCAGGTGGATACGTTGCTTGATAGATGACATTTCTTAAACGTTTGGCTAAAAGCTCTTGCATAATGAATACCGTTATGCGGTGGCGCACTGTTTTAGTGCAAAGTACATGAGATTTCCTTCCTAAATCTTTCAGTTTTCAGCGGCCATTTTCTTTGTGCCAAAACATTATTTGCATTCTCGCGCTTCTCTTATTTGAATTTTGAAAGCTTAAAACTTAATGGTGTGTTCCTCAAATTTAATTTGTTTTTGGTGGGTTTTTATGGTGGAGAAGTTAGCCATGCGATATTGTTCGCACTTTATTTGACTTATGTTACTGTTAGCATGTTATTCTTAGTACATACTATGTATGTCAAAAAGACTTAATGTCACATGCCGAAGTGTGTACGCCAGCATTCATTAGTCTTGAATTTCAAGCAAGACAACATAACAAAATACCACAATCACAAAAAACACAATAATCATACAGACATTAAAACCTCAAACGACCTTCAGAAAATCCTTTAAGATACTGATGATCCATACAACCGTACGTACGCTCACATTCGTAGGCTAAGCAACCAACCGAGAAAGCCACTAACATGAGATCGACTTGAAAAGTATTTTTAGCCAACTCATGTTACACAAATGTGCGCACGTTCAGATGTGTGGCTGGGACATGTGCAACAAATAGCAACAGCAACAGCAACAGCAAGTGCAGTGTTGGTCACTAATTATTACAGCAACTGCAGTGGGAGCAGCAACGAGTCCTACGCGTAGTGCAGTAGCAAATTCAAGAAATAACACCGATTTTGGTATTGACATGGCATGCTTTGTGGTATCGTTGTGGTCTCATTGCATCATGGTATCATGGCGGAATACCTTGTTAGTTTTCGACCATTGCGCGCTAATTGTCATTGACAGCAAACCAAAAATGCAATTTCAAGGACTAACCAACCAACTGAGCTGGACAAATTGTATAAATGTCTTGGGAATAGACAACATTTCCAGGAAGAAATGTAGAATAGCCGCACAGCAAATTGCAAATTGTTTAATTCTCTATATTTCAGTATCAATTTTAATTGGTATTGATTGGTATTGAATTTAAATTGTATTTAGTGTCATGCAGTATAACATGAATATATTCAGCATTTCAAAGCGTTTGGCAAAGCAAAGAGAAGTCGAAATTTCAGCGGCTGTGTGATTTTGTAAACTCTATAGCTTTCTGTATTTATATGCCTGTAGTTTAGAAACATAGATTATGCTTGTTATGAGACCTTTATTATCAAAAGCTTAGATCACATTTTGGCGCAAATATCGAATCTTAGCCTGAGTGATATTAATTGAAGTATCTCTTGTATTTCCGGAATTTTTGCTGCCGTTTCTTAAGTGCAATTAATACCTGTGGCGCTTGATAAGCGTTCCACGTTTTCAATTTGATTACAGTTTTTGCAAATAAATATTTGTAGGAAACATTCATACATTTGTTTATTGCATAAGGCTAAGGCTGTTTGAATTAAAGTAATGATCTGACAGCTTTTATGTGTAACCGTTTGTTTCGAAAGTTCGTGTTTTTCAATGCCATCAACGAGTTTTGCCTTGTTTTTGTATTTTTTCAAAACCAGTTCTTCTTTTTTAGAATTTATCAGCATCTCCAAACGTTTTTGACTGTATTTATTATTTTCATCTTATAGCAACTTGTTCGATTTTATTCGATACTCGTCGACTTTTATCGACCCTAACCGATGCTTTTAGTATTTCAGTGACCTAAGTAATACTTCGTGATTATATTCAAAGATGGTATTCCTCTAAGCGCGAAAACTTCAAAAGCGTGTAAGACTCGAAAGTTATCTGTGCAAACGTGCAGGCAATTTGGCAGTTTGATCAGAGAAAATCTGCAAATTGTTTCCACAAACGGCACCACTGACTCACTTTCCAACTTTTCGAGGCTGCTAGCTCATCAAATCTCTTTCAAGACTTGAAAATATTCTCAGTCGACGTAGCTTACACAGTTTTCGAGGTTTATTCATGTTCAAAGGAATATCCTTAATACTTTTGTAGTTGCATGCTCTTTCAACAGTATTCGACACTCTTATTCACTTATCCGATGCCATAATATTCCATTTGATACTATTGGGGCCGTTTTGTCAATGTCCGGTAGGACACTCGTTTAAGGAGATATCATTATTACGACAATTCTACAGACGTGAAATTTGAGATGCAATTAGCTTCAGATCTGTCGAGAAATATAGCTACGCTATGATGGACTTTTGCGAAAGCGTATAGCCAACAAAAATAATATATATAGCATTAAAAAACATCAAATAAGCTTATACCTGAAAACTGAAGATTATTGATTAGTACTAAATAATCGATAATAAAGTATCGAGAAGTAGATAAAGTTCAAGTGTTGAATAGTCAAAGCGTACGGAATGGTACAGAAAAGTATCAATAAGTCCAAAAATGAAAGTTAATAAGGTTCGAGTATAAAGAAAGTTCGATAAGTATTCTACTTAGCACAAACTTAATTTTGAAAGTCGAACTTCCTGTTAGCTTGGTTCTCCATGGAGTTTTAAGACAGTGCAAAGTCTTCTGATGACGGTACGGAAAACTTTACATGCCTATAAAGTTTGAATATCACTGATATACTCAGATAGAGTAAAATATTAAATATAGAGCTTACAAATTTTACTATAGCTATGACCTTACATGAAAATTGATTCGAATAGATTTGGATAAATAATTAAGTAGTTCCAATGATTTTCAAGGTATCGTAGCTTTTGCGTGCAAATATTTTTTATGAAATTGATGTAATCTCTTCTTTTCTACATTTCTATACGCAATAAGCTCCCGGCATTTCTTGCCTTTGGACAGCTGATAGCGAAAATTACAATATAATTTTTAAGTTTCTGAAATGTATCATATTATGGAAAATATGACAATGCAAAGGCGTCAATCAAAACATTTTGTTTATTCAAATATATTTTTCATTTGACTTTAATCAAAATAATACCATGAGAACGTCTCAGTTTTTCGAGTCATTCCATACATACGCTTCTCCAAAACGGTTTTTGACTTTTGTCAAACTTTTCGATATATTTTGATGCCATTTAATGTTCTTACACTTTTTTCAAATCTGTCCATACCTTTTATTTGACAATTCCTGACTTTCGTGGACATATAACTCGAAATTTTTAGAATTTTTCAACTGTTTTCGAGTTTCAAAGACTTTGTCTTTAACTTTGCTTCGAATCAATTTATTTCATGTCGTATCGAGCTCTGCGATAGTGCTCTTTCTTTTATAGGCTATTCAAGTCCTTTAAGACTTCTATTCAAGCATCTCGGCGTGAATGCTTGCACTCAACGAATTTTCAAATTTCTTAAAGTCTTAGCAATTTCAAACTTCTTTTCAAAATGAAAAACTTGTTAAAAAATTTTGAAGGCAAACACATTCGATCGTTTTAGTTTCGAAAATTTAAGCAACAGCTTAGCAAAATATTTGATGTTAAAACCCAACAACAAATTAACCGCAAATGTATGGAACTTAAGCAACACATGGGACAATGGCTAAGTAGGAATGTTTTTATTTTTTTGTTAAATGTATTTGTTTTGTTTGCTTGCAATTCCCATAAACGCTGCACTATCCAAATTTGCATTCCTCGAGAGATTTGTTCTCCTTTTTATTTTGGCTACATTGGCTGCTCAGTTGGTATCTAAGTAGCAGTTCCGTTGCTAATGCGGTTTTTCCACATTTCACATTAAACATTTTTCCATATTTCCATACAAATCACTGCGCTGTGCTGTCCTACTGTCCAGCAGCACTTACTGCTATGCCATTGTATTTAAATGACTACAAATTGTGTTGCGTTTTAATAAATTGGTAATTGTTTGGCAATAACTTAATGTGGTCAACAGCAGCAGCAAACAAAATTTATGCCGAACCATGTTTTTGCTATTGTGCTAGCGTGGAACGCTGTGTTAACCCAATTTTGTGCTTAGTCAATTATGCAATCACATTGGCGATAGTCTGGCACTTAGAAATTGGAGAGCATTCAACTACAAAACAATAAAAAATTAAAGTATCTGTTTTGTTTCATTGTCAAGGTAAAATCTAATTAATAAAAATGCTGCATAATAAGTTTTACTCCACGAGTGTCCTTTCGTCAGCACTTAGGACAAAAAAAAAATAGAATTAAGCTAATAACTCATGCAAATTCCACACTTGCCACGTTTACATTGTCATGTTGTCTACACCTCGGCAGTCGGTCCAATTCAGTTGCACCGAACAACAAGATTTGAAGCGTCGCACATTTAAGTTCTTTCCTCATGCATATTTGCATGACATGCAGCATCGTCCATTCTGTGTTGCTACCAAAGTAGCAACAGAAGCAGCGCCCGTAGTTGCTGCTACATGAGCCTTGCATTAGCGTCACGTTGTTGCACGTAGCTGTTGCTATTGCTGTTGCCGTACCCAACAGTTTTTAGTGCTAATTACAAAATAAGTCCTGTGAACTGTGTTCGCTCTAATGAAGCAACAGCTTTAAAATGAGTCTGTCGGTATGAAAATTGAAAAAAAAAACCAACTCAGTGTCGGTGTCAGTTTGCGCATCTGTAATTGCCACAGTTTTTTTTTATTTCATTATTCCGCTTAAATCATTTTTTCTTAACTTTTTCGTTGTCATGTGGCACGTCTGTGCATAGTGGGCATAAGTCAAATGAAGGTACTGACAGTGTTAACTTATAGAATTTTTTATAAGATATTAACAAAAAATGTTGCTATAATTTAACAAGTTTATAAACTAAAGAAATCCACTTGACTTAAAATACTTTAAAGTTTTCATAAAGTAAGTCAGCTTAGAGTAAGATATCAACTTGAACCGCTTAACGTGTATCCTTTTATACCTGCTAATGCTGGTTTATACAAATCCCGAGAACATTCTCGCACAATCCCAAAATTCGAAAAAATATAGAAACTAATACCACCGATGATCATATATTTTTCTCACTTCCAGTTTATTTGATTTATGTAGTTGTCCCACTTCTACATTAGTTAGATTGTTGTGGTTTGTATCAGTGATAGCATTGTGGTCTTGTGCAAGTGTACTATATCTAGATTTGAAATGTACTTTTTAGAATCAGTATGTACTTTTTTTTTCTTGAACACCCAATTTTATTAAAATGTATCAAATTTTTCTAAGAATTACTTAAGAGAAAAGTCTTCACTTTAGTCATTTCAAAAACCGTAGCAAATGAGATATATTTCACATTAAACTACAAAATCTACACATTACGATTATTTTCATTTTTTCATTTACTTAAAAAAAGGTGATTATTACAAATTCTTTAAATGAACTGAATATTTGATAAAAATTCGCCAAATGTTTTAAAATGCGGCAAATGTACCGAATGTACTGAAATTTTGTCGAATGTACTGACGACGATTTTTCAGGGCGCAAATGTACAGAAAATATTTCGAATGTATCGAAAATGTCATCACTGCTTTGTATTCTTTCTAGTCGTTAATTCATGCTTTTATACCCAATGTGCAAACCTACATAATCTATCGTTTTGCAGAAAAAAACCAATAGACAGATGACTTAAAGGGATAGCAGATAATGGAGTTCAGGTTTTTCGATTTTCCGTATACTTTTTGTGGAAAATAAAAAATCAGCAATTAGTTTAATCTACCACCTTAAAAAAAATTTTTGAGTAATTGATAGCTGAAAGCAAGTATAAATAATAGCAATGTATCCAAACCTGATTACAATTCGATAGACCAAAAACAAACAAAATCAAGTTGGAACAGATTGCATAAAAGATGTAGAGGAAAAGCTGCTTAAAAATATCAACTTTACTGGATGTGAAGTTCTTCAAGAATTAGGGTGCTGTTTTGGTATAGTAACTGCGTAGATTCATCACTTTTTGAGGATATTATTCCTTACCAGACAATTGGAGTATTTGCTCCATTTGTTGCATCAACAAATTTACGTTTCAATGTCCCACGGAAACTGCCTGCACATGTACCTGCGGCATTTCGCTATTATATATGTACAGTAACATCACCTCCAAATAACAACACAGCAGTCTCTCCAGATAGTTCAGAAGAACGAAGTCAGAATTTTCAAAATTTCAGAGCATGTATGATATTTTTATTTTAATGATAGCATCACAATATCACTGTTTTAAGAGACTAATTCTTATCTAACAACAATCTGTCCTTATTAACTTGTATTTTCTCCAACTTGAGCTGTGTTTAGCCTGCCTAAATTATTCTTGCCATATTTTAGAAATCAACAGTTCATAAATTTTTTTTACAGAAAAATAATTTTGTTTCACTGTCGAACACTTGAAACCCCTGCCGATCTGATGTGGTGTGATGTGATGTGCAACTTGTGTGCAACACGTCATCACACATTTAGAAAATAAGGCACAAAAAATGATTACGTGTAATTGAATCTTAATTACGGGCTTTCAGGGCTATGTAATAAAATTGAAAAAAATATTGGTTCTCGTAAATGAAAAAAGTAAATTGCTGAACCGCCGCTAGCGCAACAAAGACATACCAACTCTAGCATCCTCAACATTCCTGACAGAAGCTGATGCTGGTGGATTCTTTGGCATGAAAGATTATTAAATTTTTTATCTTTCATATAATTTTTTTTTTGTATTTATATTGTACTCACATTTGGCTCTTCTCAAAATTTGTATGCTTTTAATTTGACTGATCCTGCGGCTTTTTACTATTCTATCAAATGCTTCCAGCAGCACAGCAGGACTTGAAAATGACAGTGATGAGAGCGAGCAAACTGCACCGAAAAAAAACTGCGAAAACTCACGAAGCTATTGGGTTGGATTTCGGGTATCTAACTGAACTGAATCGATCAGCAAAAAAATAACTTAAAACTTTCGGTTTCTTTGACTTTGTGTTGAAGCAATTTCGCTCCTGGTTCGAGCGGGTTGTGAATGCAGTTACTGTATTTCAGATGTTCAATTATTTCAGAAATTTGTTAGCAAAGGTGTAACTTAACTCGATTGTGTAGATTGTAGGGCACTAAGTAAGCAACATGTAAGCAGTTTGCTTACATGTTGCCAGCTTACTTTGATTCTGGTGGTGTGACAAGTCAGCCTATCATTTTGGTTACTATGTATGTGGGAGTGTAGATAGCTTTATATATTGTCACTCTCGTTATGTATGAGGTAAGGAGAGTGCCCAGTAGACAATTGAGCAAGGCCTGCCTCGGAGAAGGTCTGTAGTTCTGCGACAGCTTTAATACATTTGCCATCAACTCATATGCAAGCTCTTACATAAGGCCATTGCAAAATTAGATTTTCATACAAGCAAAAACATGTTCAAGCAAATATTTTGTTACCAATTTGGGAAAACCTATACTTTGAAAAATTAGTTTTTGTCCATGGGACAGTTGGAGAACGCCCAATGCCTGTTCATAACCATTTTTCCATCTCAACAGCAGACGTGCTATTTATTATGCCTGATATTAAAAGGCTTAACATTACTTATTTGGGAGTAAATAAAGTATCTAATTATAACACAGCAGAAGCAGCCTTTTGACGCAAGCGATGTATGAAGACGCGCTTGAAAAGTGATCAGACTGCTTACGAAGCGCCTAGTATTTTTTAAAACGTAGAAAACATAATAACTTGCAGAAGCATGCTCGAATACGCCAAAGATTTGGAGAAGTCTTGCTTTTGAAATTTTCAGGAAACATTTTTCACAAGATGTTGAGCAATTTACAAAAATATCTATGAAAACATCAACATTGTTTTGCAAAATTTCAAAAGTAACCCAAATGTTACCTTCTACGATTGTGTTTCTCTTTCATTTTCAATCTGTTTAATTAGAGGCGATAGTTGTCAAAAGAATGATACAAATAAATAAATAACAAAATAAAGTTTATCAGTTAAATTTCGCCAGGATTCTTTGAAAAATTCTTCCTTTTCCTGTTATGCCTTTTATTTGCTCACATAGCAAAGGGTATCTGCTGAACTCTTCTGATATCTGGTTTCGGCATGACATGTTACACTCCGCATTCAACCATAGATTTTTTGCATCGCATGGTTCCATTGGCCATATTGAGATGACGCACCGGCTATAGTTATGAAATGTTTTAATTTTGGAAATCTAATGAAAACTTTTTACCCGTGTAAACTGCAGCGTATTACACTTGCACTATTCTGTGTTACTTTAAATGACATGACACGAAAATGCTTGTCGTTGAATGTCAATTACTTTTTAATTTATTACCAACAATAATTGCGCTTATTATGGTAGCCATCATTGTAAACATAACACCTCTTATAGTGTTTCTCTATGCAATTAGTTCCCTTAAATGCATGATAGAATGCGCCGATTTTGTGCACCTCTCATTCTGATCATAATACAGATTTCCTTCTAAACTTTTCGTATTGTGCATACATCACAGCGTCGCTATCTAAGAAGGAAGTCTGCGCTCCATGCTGATGCTTCCTTATTATCATCGCATGGCAGCTACAGTTTACTTAAACCTCCTTCTCTCAACCGTACGCTGCCATCGATCATTTTATGCAAACATGTTTTGTCACTTTTTAGGTGCCATTTTTTATCAGCTCAAATACCAGTAGCAACATTGGCAGGCATTCGAAGTCTTGTGATTTTTTTTTTACAAAAAATTTGAATCGCTCATGTTCATAATTAATTTACACTAGCGGTGAGCAGCTTTAGTTAATCTATCATTCGTCTTTGTGTGATAAAGATTTTTTATTGCATAATCATTTGTTATTTTATCATTAATTTCAATATTCGCATCGATATGCGGTGGTCAGAACTTGGAGCGATGGTCATCGTGTGTGTAATCTAATTTTATTTAAAACGTCGGGAAGCAGACTTCGGGTTTGCTGGTCTACTGGTCTGATCCTAATGCAAAATTAATCCAACAGCTGCTGTTAATGCTGTTGATATAATTAAATATCATAATTTTGCTTGGCTCTTAGTTTTTAACATTAAGCTTTTTAGTTTAATGGCAATAATTAGAGATAGACCGCATAAGTTGGATATTACGTGCAGTTGTTGGACTTTTTATTATTTTAATTACGGCTACTGTCTATTAACCATACGCATTTTTATGTTGTAATCAGCCAAGTAGTAATGGGCCATAATAATGGTAATACAAAATGAGTAATAGCCATGGGCATAGTGTACATATACTATACAGCCTTAATGCATATGTTTTGTTTCAAAATAATCATGTTTGAACAAATCACCCTCCACCTTAATCAATACTCTCTTTTATCTCCACTTCAGTCTGGCTTTCGAGTTGGGTATAGCTGCTCGACTGCAGTAATGAAAGTTACTGATGATATTCGTGTGAACTATGACCAAAATCTCCTGACACTTCTTTGCTTGCTTGATTTTTCAAAAGCATTTGACTCTGTTCACCGCTATCTTCTTTGCAGTAAATTAAAGCGTTTTTTCAATTTTAGTGACAGTGCGGTCAGATTATTGGCTAACTACTTAGGGGAAAGGTTTCAGAGGGTTGTAGTTGGGAATTCATTTTCTTCACTCAGGGCAGTTAGTATAGGGGTTCCTCAGGGTTCCATTTTAGGTCCACTTTTATTTTCCATGTTTATAAATGATAATTTTTTAGTCTGTAAATATGCAACAATCCTCGCCTATGCTGATGACGTTCAGCTTTACCTCTTACGACCTATTGGACTAGTTGAAGACCTGACCTATTGACTTAATTTAGACCTCTTTTCCTTAAACAAATGGGCTGTTGATAATTTTCTTTCAATTAATCCTGCAAAGTCTAAGGTTCTACCAATTGCAAGGAGTGAATTAAGCTTAGCATGGATTCCGCCTTTGTTCATTGGCTCTTCAAACCTAGAGTTTGTGCGCAAAGCAAAAAACTTAGGTTTTATTTTAAATTCTAGTTTGACATGCTCTGATCACATAAATAGTATTGTGGGAAAAATTTATGGTACTTTGCGTCACTTGCGCACCTCTATGGAATTCACTCCTGTTGAAACCAGGCGAAAACTGATTTTGCTTCTAATAGTTCCGCATATCTCATGTTTTAATGTTGTCTATAGTAAGCTTGATATCCAGTCCCAGCATAAGCTAAATGTTGCTTTTAATAATGCGGCCAGATATGTATATGGTGTTCGTCAGTTTGATCATATATCAGAGAGAAGCAAGGGCTTACTGGGCTGCAGCTTAGTAGAGTATCTGGACATTCGGAACATTATATTTTTACACAAACTCATCCACTTTCAAACTCCTGAGTATTTGTTTAGTAAATTATTGTTTTGCCAATCCACAAGGTTGCAGCATTTAATTATTCCAAGGTTCAATTACCTCAATACTGGCCGGTCCTTTTTCATTAGCACTATTAGGTTATGGAACTCTTTGCCTGCAGATTTAAAACGAATTAGAATTGGAAGCAGCTTCAAACACGCAATTTATAATTATTTCAAAAATAATACCTAAATCTATATTGTTTCTCTCCTCTTACTATTTTAATCATTTCATTTCTATTTTATTATATAAGATTTAATTCTGTATTATTGCTATTATAGTTAAGTACTTAATCTCTATTGTTGTATTTTATTTTTAAATTTATTTTTTATGTTGAACTTATATTTTATAAATAATTGAATTATTATTATCTTGATGCCATTGACGTACTATAAAAGACTAAGTCTTAATGTACAACAAAATAAATTGAATTGAATTGAATTGAATTGAATTGAATTGAATAACTTAAAGTAAATTAATGTTTCAGAGGTATGTGCAATGGTCATTACGTTCATAGTTGTATAATTTGGCAAGCCCCAATAAATACTGCATCGCTGAAAATGCGCGCAATGCGGGTGAATTTTAAAATGTAACATTCGACTGACGCACAGTGGGTGCACTTCATGAAAAATATACAGTCTACTCTATTTAACTGCCTTCACGCTAATATCTTGAATACTAGGACGATAGTGGTAAATGTGTTTGAAAAAGTTGTAAAGTTTCTAGTTGATCAAATAATAGTATTTGTGCCTTTGGCCTTGAAACCAATTTTCTATTTCAATCAATTTTCATAACAGATTTATTCTTTAGGAAAAAAAGTGTTTTGGTGAAAATTTCCCTTTAATCATTTTTTCTATTAATCTATCAATTTTCAGTAAAATTGCAATAAGTTAAAAAAGTTCTTAAAATTGGTCAATATGCTTAATAAAATATTTTTTTAGTTTTTTGTGAGTTTTTTTTAAGTTTGACATCATTAAGGATCCACTTATCCATATCACAGGGTCGTAAAAAGTTGAAGTTTTTACTAAATATATTTTTAATTGTTTTTATTGGTCAGTAAGGGTTTCAAAATTTATAAATAGATATTTACTTATAGTAAGTTTAATATTTTAGCATTAAGTATTGCACTCAGCGAAAAATATTCTTTAAACACTAAAACGTTCTTACATCTGGCATTTCTTCTTGTCGTTAAAATAAAATTCTTCTTAAAATAATGTGGTATCAGCTTATTTCAATGTGATCATACCATTTGTTAGAAAATAAACAATAGGAGAATAGGAACCTATTGATATTAAAAGGATAACTAACTTTGACTAAAAACAATTCAATCCCAACTCTAATTGATTTCATGTTATTTTTCTCTGAGCGTACACACCCTGGCTCTTAATGATCCTTATCGGTTTCAAGTGTTTTGCCTGCTAGCTGCACGTTCATTTCAGTTTCATAACAGAAGGTAAGGTTTCATTTAGCTCTCTTCAAAACTAAAGAGCGCATAAAAAAGCTTTTCTGTTGAGACCAACATTTACAGCGCAAGCTCTGCTCCGCCAACCTTTATGTTATTTCATTACAGAGTTTCTGCGTTAATGTTAAAATTAAAAGTCTTCTAATGCGAAAAGCTTTATGTTTGTCACTTTTCTTTATCATATTTCATCCAACAGAAATATTCTCTACATTTATTTGACAGACAAATTCTTTAGATGTTGGCCATAACTGCGGCTAACATGAACCATTCTCAAGTTGGAATTTTTTGATGACACGCTGACGGAAGTAATGTTGGCTTCCACTTACTCAATCGGTGCCGACTCGTCCATTTAGACTTTGGACTTGAGGAGAATTCTTAAAATACCACCCTTTATTCTATCCAAATTGATATGTCTTACACTTGCTCACCAAGCACTTAGTCATAGTGATAGAATCGTTATTTGGTTTGATGTACTTTTTAAGCAACAGACCGATATGCCTTTGCGTATTTCATGTAGTCTCTTTTAATAATATGCCTAAAAGCATGCAACAATATTTGTAAAAATAAAAGCAAAGAAAACGAAGAGAGAAACTGCAGAGTTAAACTCAAACAAAAAAAGCTTTTTGCTAACAAATTTTTTTACCTACCTACTGCATAAATTTTACAATCAGTAAAACATCATATAAAATATGTATTTTTATTGAGATGAGTATTATAAATGAAGTATTAAAATCCTTTAAAATGCATTTAAGCTCTAAAGAATACTTATGAAAAAATATTTCAGCCATTGATTTGCTTCATATCGTTCTGACTTATAACTACGTATGTATACATATGTACATATCACCAGTCAGACGTTCATGTGTTAATTATGTCAAAAAAAAAATTTTAAAAATGCGCACGCGCATATTACATAAGCACAATTCTTTTTTGGCAGCTAGGCAACAAGGCTATAAGCGCCAGCTAGATGTTGCACAAATATGGCGAAATTCGCTTGTAGTGGAGAATGCACGCGTGCGCAAAGTTGAATTTTATAGCTGTCAAAACCATCAGCAACCTCCCTCAACAACAGCGGCGGCAGGAACTACTACAAAAAATGTATGTAGCACCTTCAAAGTTGACTATAGATGGCTACTTCTTACTTTGCTTGCGCATGCGCAGTTATTTACAAATGACAGCCAACTGATGCCTGATATGCGTTTTTGAGCATAAGTTAGAATTCTATCTAGTATATGCATTGAAGTTATAGCTTGATGCTGCTTGATGGCATTTTATTTACTTTTAAAGGTTTTTCACCTTGACTTTTGACTTTTGTTGCTGTCGACTGTCAACGTCTTAATGGATCTGGAAATATTGATGATAAATAGTTTTTTAATAATTTTTATTAATATTTTGTAAACTTTTGTAAATTAACTTTTAGTAAAACTTTGTCCAGAAATTAGAAGGGAAGACTCGCTCGTTTGTCTTTTTTGTTAATTTTCGGTTACATTTTTGTATAAAATATTTCCTTTGAAAATGGCATCATGTTTCTATTAAATTTAAGTGACTGTCCCACATTTTTAGTGTGATTGAACTTAAGGGCAACTTTACCTACCTAAGTTGTAAACACAGATTGGATTTAAAGAACTCAAAGCAATTTGCCTGTCAAAGTTTTCTTTTCAAAATCATTCATCATTGATACATTTTTTTGAATTTTCAAAATTATCACACCGCCCGCATTCCATGGCAATTGAATTACGAGTAATTTCAATAAATTAAAATCAACACGGAGACAATATGCTTGCCACAGTAATGAGCCACCACTCAGTGGCATGGTGTAGCAACTTTAGGCTGCAACATAATGTAAAAAACATTACAATAAGTGAACAAGGCAGTCAGAGCAAGAAGAAGCTAAAGGTGTCTCTAATTGCGGTGCAAACTATGCGATGAGTACAGCTTACACCCTACAACCTATGACCAAACCCAGCGATGGCAATCAAAAGTAAACCAATGCAAACGATTTTGGAATGCGGCAAGCTTTATGATGATGCTGCTGCAACAGCAGTTAAAGTAGTAGCAGCAACATGCTACGAATTGCTGTTGTTAACAACACAGTCAGTCGTGTGTTAGCAAAAATGTTACACGGAAAACAAATTGGAACGATTCGCAGCGACTGCAACAACAATGACCACGGACGGGCGCTTTAGCAGTAGATAACATCTGGGATGCAGGCGGGCTGCCTGCAACTGATTGCGCAATACAAAGGACACTGACTTGCTGCTAATGTTGGTTGGTTGTTTGTTGAATGCTGAATGAAAGATGCGCACTTTACTTCCGCTAGTGTGCGCGGCAGGAACTGTTGCTGTTGTCAGTGTTGCCAGAGTGAAATGTTTCCGTTTGTTTTTTTTTTAATTTTTTCATTCTCACGAGGTCCACGTTAGGTAATTGCTTATGTTTAAAATGTTACTTTTTTCACATAACACTTTTCCTTCACGACGGACTTACATTACTCTCGTTCTTAAAACTTCTTATGTTACCAGCTGGCAACACTGCATACGGCTATTGCGATATAAACTCTTCCAGTCTTATCAGTTGAGCTACATCGTGAACTACGGGTTGCGCATGCGTGCAGAAGCTTTTGTTGGCATTACTGCAGATGCTTAGTTGAATTTAAAGTTCGTACCATTCGAAGCTAAGGATCGGATTTCAGATCGGATTAGACTTTGGGTTGGGTTGGTTTGGTTTTTCAATTGCCTGCAAAAGGGCGTGCGTGAAAATTGCACGGAAATCTGCCCGCTAGGCAGCAGGCAAACAGACTGTGGCAACACGGAGGACGACAATTCTTAGCGCAGAGCATTGAAATGGCCAGTTAACTGATTATGTAACCAGAAATGGCTTTCGCTTTCGCGTGAAGTCATTGCACGCACGCGGCTTATGGTTGGTCACCCAATGGAATAGTGCAGCCAGAGAGCTGAAAAGTGTAGGCTGTTGTAAACAATAAACTGCACGCAGTAACGCAATTTTGGGCGGCATGCGAACTCCCTCTGTATACTTATCAGTGCAGCGGAATCGTTCATTTAGCAAATAGTTAAAAGAATCGAAGAAAAATGTTGAACTGCTGCACAGTGATTAAATAGTTCGCAAAAACTGGGAAAAAATCGGAAGTTCAAATAAATAAAAATATTCTGAAAAAAGACTACATTTATGCTCTCCCAAATGCAATGTGTGTGAGATCTGTGACAACTGCCGCAGCTTTTGTGAATTGCTTCCTTGACGGTATACTTTGAATCTTCCTGTTGAGCACTATAAAGAACTTATAAGCATAGTGATCCAGAGCAATGAAATATGTAAATTAGTAAGTGAAAATGTGATTTCTTAGTAGATAATTCCATGTTAGATGGAAACCGTAGTACTTGGAAAAAGTGTTATCCAACCTTTTTTGGCACAAAATTCTCCTGCACAAGAGAAGTTTGCAAAAATCACTTCTATGACATTTTCTCCGATCCTTGTGGGTGACGCTGATACACTAAAGGGATATTCTAAGGATATATGTATTAGTGAGTAACAAATGCACAATTTTCTAAGCAATAATTATTTCTTCTAAAAATAACATGTGGCTATTGAAATTAAATAAATAAATTACTTGGATATTGATTATCAACTGAAAACGTAAACATTTAATTATATGCAAATAAAAATTAGAGTTCTTTAAAAAAGTTTGGTTTTCGCATTTTTTTATTTAAAATCACGTTTGTGATTTGAAAGAATTCTCGTGTGAAGTACATGGGGACACATGGATTCAGTTTTTTTTTTTTTTTGTCGAGTTGAGTCAAGAACTCTCGTAAGATCTCAGTGTCAAATTCTTTACAAATATTGAATGGAACATTTTAAATACGTGCCTGCCGTAATCAGTAAAAATTTGTGAATTTTTCTTTTGATTTTTTAAAGTCAAGAAGCACTGTTCTATGGCCAGCACTCAGTCAGTCGGTCGCATAGAGCAAGGGCGTGTGACTCGGTGTTGGTTGCGTTTATTGCTCCTTCGCAAACAAAGGGAAATAATTTATTTCATTGCATTGGCATGGGCTTTCATTTCCTGGTGCTATTGCAGTGCTTTTAAAATGCGATAAAACAACACCGTAGGGCAACAATAAAAAAACCATTCCTTAATATCACCACAACAGTAACAGGTACAAATACCAACACAACAAACAGAGTATAATGCCCACAAATTTGTGCTTTGAAAGAGCATTTGCATAAGGAAACGATTCCAAAGTAAAATATTTTTTTGTGTTCTTTGCTTTCAATTCTCAGAAGCATTTTGAGCGCAAAATGTGTTAATTTAATTTTCTAAGTCACTTAATTTAAGTTGACTTTTTGTTGAAAAAAAAAAATAATTTGGCTAACAACGCGTGGCTGTGAGTGCAGTAGTTTGTTCTTTGTTTTTTTTTTTAGTTATTTTTTTAGTATATTGCTAACAAAATAACAAGAAAAAAAAGATATACGAAACTAACTAAATCAGTCGTTTCATTAAATGCATATTGCTGTTGTTGCTATTGTTGCTGTTGTTGCATATATAAATTGCATATCAGAGAACGTGCATCTGCGCAGTCTAATTTTTGTGTTACGTTTATTTTCGACCATTAAATGCTGCTGCCGCCGCTGCTGCTGCTGCTGCTTCTTCTATTCTAAAGCTTGCAGTTTTTTTTTTTGGTTTTTTTTTTAGCTCGGCTGCGTTGACTGTTTTACCGCTTGTTACCAAAAACAAAACGAGAAAAAATATACGAACTCCAAAAAATCGCAACCTTTACAAATGTCCAACTAACGAACTCCGGCAAGCGAAACGTGTTAGATTAGAAAATCCTCTATGAAGGTCCATTTCGCTAGAAGATACCATAGTGTTGTTGCAGGCATTTCTGCCTCCGAGAACAATGCAATAAATGTTCATTTAAATGGCTGCAAAAGGTGCAATACGAAAATTCTTATCGCAGCATTTGTTTGTTTGTTGGTTTGACCATTCCTATGTTTGTTAAGGTTTTGCTTTACATCTTTTGTTGTTTTCGTCGATGTAGGCTTAGGTTTCCATTATTACGTTTGCTATAGTTGTGCTTTCATGTTTGGCCATATTTAGTTTTGCGTTTAAAGATGATTACATCCAATAGCTGATATAAGTGGGAATGAAGGAGTGGACAAAGGTCACTTTGCTGAAAATGCATGTACATTACTTGATACTAAAAAAAAATTAAATGTTTTTTCTTAAAAGTTACATAAAATCTATATAAAGTTAATTCTTATGTTAGAAATACTTAAGGAAATTCTTGATTCGGACACTTGCACATTTGCGATTTTTTTTAGTAATGGTTGCCTTATGGGAATAAATTTTTACCATTAAGTATTTTGCCCAAAGCCTATTACTTTCAATCGCAGTTCTTCTTGGTATACTCTCTTTCAAGTTTCTTATTATATCGTGGTCAGTACTGCGTCAATATCTCTATGCTCTTGCCAAAAGTTACGGGATCTCTTTGATGATTTTGCTATTGGATTTCCGTCTTACTGAAAGACCACTTCTTTGCGTTCTCATCAACAAAATCGTGGAGTTCTGTGCAGAACTGGGAGCACTGTGTCCCAGGTAAATCAGCTCCGAACTATTATCCGTTCACCACCGTGGTTCATCGTCTCCTTCATCTAAAGCGTTTGAATGCTCTCGTGCGGTCGATGTCACTAACTCTCCTTTCCATTTGATTGGTTATCGTTGATTTGGTTTCATCGCTATAAATAACCTATTTCCAGACATCGATCCAGTTTTTGTGCCCCTTACAGAACTGATCCGACTACCCAAGTCTGTACTGGATCTGTAATAGGGCGAGTCAGAAGAAAGTTTCTACTCGAGAATCTTCAAAATCTTGTAAACTTTGCAATCTATATCATATGCACCAAGTACCAAACATTCATCAAAACCGCTGCAACTTTTTTCAAAATAGTGCTTGGCCACTTTTACATACATGCGGCATGGGCGACAGGCGTGCCCTTGAACCGATTTTGCCCATTTTCAATAGCAAGAAGCTTGTTTAAAGGTGTGACCTGTGTGTCAAATTTCATTCAATTAGTTTTTTTTAACGGAAACATGATTTCCACCGACACGACAGACACACATACAAACGGACATGGCCAAATCGACTCGGTTGGTGACGATCAACACTTTGTGTGCACAATTTTCTAAAAGTTAGTGAATCTTTTTTGATGGATTTGCATAAGCTCACATCTTTTTTTTAACAGCAACCCAGAAATGTCTATCGGACTTAGATTCGGGCGCTAAGCATATCGTTGCATGTCATGAAAATTTTGATTTTGTAGCCAATATTGAACCACTTTGGCTGTGTGCTTTGTATATCCGTGTTGCTGGAAGACCATTTCTTTGGATGTGCATGTGCTCTCAACAAAAGCAGGGAGTTTGGTTCGAAGAATATTTGAATAATCTTCCTTCTCATAATGCCTTCAATTCTCATCCCCCAATGCTCTTATCCTACCACCACCGTCGATGTCACTAACACACCTTTCCATCTGATTGGCAAGCGTTGATCTGGTTTTATCGCATCGGTTTAAAATTTTTGTGTTCCTTACAGAACTTCAAGTTCGCCGTTTCATATTTTTATTTCAAAGAGTTAACTTCTTTTTAACGCCAGCGACCTTCCTTGTTCATTTTGGCGCTTTTCTAGCTCATGGAACTGACATTTTTGTTGACATTTGTACGACGGTATAGGTACAAGTGTGCCCTTAACGTTAGTTTTCAAATTGTGATTACTTTTATGCTGTAGGTAGACATTTTGTAACATCTCTTCAATTTTTATGTGACTTAAACAATTTAAATTTAATAGAAATAAATATCTTCATCATATTCAGAGATATAAAGTAAAGTATTTCATACACGCTTTGTAAGTGGTATAGGTTCAATTGTTCCCTCGATTATTTTTGAATGAAAATTTAAGCCGTTCTAAATTCTTTCAAACAAACGTTAGGTTCCTGCTAACTCTTGTTGTGTTAGGCTCAATATAAGGAATAAATATAGTACATTTTCATGCCCACTTTTTTGTCTTTAGGGTGAACAATATTTATGGATTAATGTATGTGTGATAAGTGGGAGCTTCGAATATTTCATTGCTTATCTTTGGTTCAATCGTATGGTAACAATATCATACAGATATAAAAAACTCACGATCACGTTCGCTAATTCATTGTTCGACCTTTTTCAATCCATTTGTCCAAAGAATTATAAATTTTCCAAAATTGGTGCAATAACTTCTTATGTCTTAAATGAGGCATAAACTTCAAAATCCACTTTCGGCGTTTTGGCATCGATTGGTGCCAGGATTTTGTTATTTTTAATTAATGTCCAACTAGCACTGTGGATAATGTTACCCCTATCCTTCTT
The DNA here is from genome assembly GCA_963680825.1 of Meiosimyza decipiens. Taxonomy (NCBI): domain Eukaryota; kingdom Metazoa; phylum Arthropoda; class Insecta; order Diptera; family Lauxaniidae; genus Meiosimyza; species Meiosimyza decipiens. Next base: position 96,007,758 of record OY804259.1, on the reverse strand, counting down.
AAGTTCATTTTCACTTTTGACCTTGAACTTTAACACAATACACCGTTATTTAAGCATTTGGCTACCTTACAGTTAAGAGCTTGATTTAATTTAATCTCTAATCTCCTTTGTTTATAAAACTACCAAAACCGCAACTATTCAAAAAAAAAAATTCAAAACACTTAGTTTTCATATCTCCAGCTTTCGTTTTTATGTCCATGTTAAAAGTGTTAAAAAAGTTCTTCAATAGTGAAAATATGTGGAATTTTGCAACGTTGTTGCTGTGATTTTCAATCAACGACATTTGAGACAACAAGTTGTAATCGATATGGTCGTGACCAGCGTTAACACGAAATGAAAGGAAGAAATTCCGCTCAAAGCGATCTATGTAGAGAAAATTCCAAAACCAACAAAAATCTAAAGCGCATAACGCGTTTCAATGCGTCAGTTTAACAGAGTGACATTTTTCTCTGCCTCCCCCTCTCACTCTTGCTCTATTCGGTTCACCTTTTTGCGAAAATCGCAACGCAATCAGTCTTTTGAATTTAGTTGTAGATTTTGTTGACTACGACTGTGGGCCTTCAATGGTGTCGTTGTCGTCATAGTCGATTGGCGTTGGTGATGTTGGCAACATTCTTAACACATAAGGTTTGCTGTCCCAGTTTTGCACTTGTTTGGGAAAGTATTCTGTTGTCTGCCTGCTTGTCTGTCCATCTGTCGTTTGTTTGATCAATTCAGCGCTTTTAAGGTGCAAAAATTTGGTAAAATTGTTGCCAGAATGGGTGAAAAATTGTAGTGTTGGCTGTCAAATGCTTTAAACTGCTTAATAATTCATTCATATGAGAAAGTGGGATTCAATTTTCATTTCTCAAATGTTTTCGCTATTTTTAATGTTTTTAAAACTTGAGAGCATCGAGCAGTTCACAATAAAATCTTTTTTTGAAATAAGGCCATGTGTCTTAAAAAATTTAAGTTGAGTTATGAGCTTGGTTTTCCCTAAAAACTATATTATTAAACTATAAGCCTATTAATACATTTATATCCTTTCAACTAATATATATGTTTTACCAGTAGTTTTAGGCCAAACTAGTTATCGCTAAGCCTAAATATTTGCAATGAAATCTTAATGCAAAAGCACTGTGGCTAGTGAAGACTAAGACTGTAGCAAAGTAAGGCAATAAAACTTATCAATTTCATTTAATGCTTGGCCGCGGTTCAGGATTTACATACTCCAATCTGTTCATTACCGGTTTTGCGGCAGCCTTTGGACGCGGTTCAGTCTACAATATGTGCAACATCGATTTCGGTATCAACAGTGGATTTCGCATTAAAAATAAATTGCATACCTTTAGGCATACAAACCAACTAGTTTGGCCTAGGAAACGTTCACTTAAAAAAATTCATATTCATTTCGTTATCTTTAACAACTAAAAATTTTAAACTCGTTTTTTACAACGATGCCAAGACAACCGACTTACCATTAATTTCAAGAAATGCTATTAGCATATGCTACATATCATCAGGTTTCCAATAAGAAACAAACTCAAAAATATTCACTCTATTAGAAATTTTGCAGCTTAATTCATTTGTTAACGTAATTAAGCAATTAAACTTTTTTTAACCCCCATAACGCTACCAATTTATCACTTGAAGCTCAACTCCGCAAATTTCACGCATCATGATAGCAGACACGCGGACGCAGAACACCAAAACTAAAACTAAAACACACAGACAGCAAGCACACTTACAAGCAGATGTATGTGTTAGTGTTTCCAGTAAACTAGGTGTTAATTAAATTACTATCGTAGCAGCAAGAGCAACAACAACCAGCAAGCACTGAATCATTATACGTCTATTTAACGCCTCAGTTACGCACGTCATTATTATTGTTGTTGTTGCTGTTGAACACACAAAAACACAATGCTTACAGGTAGCAAAATTGTGAAGTAAAACAACAAAAAATTCCAACTCATAAAAAATCCAGTAATTAATCATTCCATAAAATTAACGCAAAACAAACGCAAAACAAAAATCCAGCAGAGAAAATGATAAATCGGTGCAAAAAAAAAAACATCAACAGTAGCGAAGAAGCTAAATGAAGACATCATCAACACCACTCATAAAAAACGGTGTGAAAAAAGTCAGTTTTTTTTTTCTTTTCTTAACGCCAGACGTCTATAAAAAACATCGCATATTTAAGCAAACGCCCATACAAGCTAACAGCAACGGCAACAACAACAACAACAACTTAAATGACAGCAAATTGCAATAATTTCTTACATCAAGTGACAACTTGAAAGCACCACATCAGTGCATGCGCCAGGTTTTGTCACCGCGCATGCGCAACGTACCATCATCGTCGTTTTGGATCATGCGTGCGCTCTTGAAATTTACGCAATTGGACGCGACAAAGATTGTCACGATTTGGCGTAAAATCTAAATAAAAATTATGAGATCACAAGTCGCCAACCAGCACGACAGCCACTTTTAGTCGCAGTAAAAAATTCATTTGAAATCTCGTTGCAAAACGTGTAATCGCTTGTTTATAGCTGCTCGGCATGGTGGTCTTATCGTTTAATGCAGCTACATTTCAATTAAAGGCTTAAACGCTATGCAACATGAGCGATAAAAGTAAATTTAGTGCCAAGGCGTTGCCAAGTCAGCTCATTGGGTTTTAACGTTAATTGATACAGTGGGTAATAAACGAAATTTTTGTAATAAAATTTCAAGCAATTTATTTATTATCTGTGCAATACCAGGAGTTATTAAAACAGCGGCTATACTGAATTTTCATAAAGACTAGATAGCGCTGCAATTTCAAGAACAATATAATTTTGGCAATCTTACACTGTATCCCTGCAGGAACCAATTGGTTTACGCACAAGAGCCTAATAAAAACCGCCAAAATTTCGTTAAATGAGCTGAAAATCAGCTGTAAATCGATCTCTCAGAAGAACGTGGTTTTGTAATCAAACAAAATTGCTATAGGTTACTTCACAAAAATCCTCTCCAAAGTTAGTTACATTCTTAAAAAGACATTGTATGGCGCGGTTTATATAAGTATATTAAGTAGTGCTACATTTGGGGGTGAACGTGGGTCTCAGCCAACCAGCCTCTTCAGTTATACCCGCCTTTAGCTAGCCGCAGCCAGTTGCTACTTGTACTCCGTTGTTCCTCTGGGATCAATTCGAAGAGTCTGCGGTGTTCATTTGCTCTTAATATCCTAGCCATCTTAGGCGGCTAGTGCACTCTTGTTTTCGGTATATATCGTCGTTGAATCCGCTTGTCAATTGCTGATCAACGCACAAGCACACTGGACTGAATATCTTACGTATAATTTTTACGAAATACTGCAGTTTACATGCAGGGAGTATCATAAAATCTGCCTTCTTTTGCAATTAAGTCGGACAATCTGTAGCGTTCTTGCTGGACCTTGTTATAAATGTGCACGAAACAATCAATTTACTGCGGTGAAACTAATCTCTGAAAATGGAACAGATAATACAAACAAGCCCGCATTAATTGCCACTTTAAAAGTCACCATAGCTCGAGTTATTGCTGACATAAAACCTCAATTGCTCGAAAGTGACTGGTCGTCTAAAATATGTTGCGTGCGAAGTATTACGGAGGTCATAAGTTCGAAATAATTTGCTGTTACTTGAATTTATGCGTGCAACTGTCACTCTGCCTAAACACTTTACAATCTGTTGTACAATGTTGTAAGTTGTTATTATGTGTATCAATCATATTTTTAATGGGGTAGTTCTATCAGGTTCAACCGGTCGCAATAAGATTAATTTTAATTATGTTTCTTTGATTGTATCAACCAGTTGTATTATGTTCGGGGTGGTTGTACAACTTTCAATTTTTATTATTTTTTTTTCAGTATTGATATGACTGTCGTTGAGAAAACATGGTCGTTTTTTTTCAAGAATTGCGTTGTCTTCAGTATTGCCCCTAGAAGCTGAAGAGAGTACAAGAGGTGAGCGCGTAAGTCACAAGAATATCGACCACATCCGCACTTGTTGTGAGTTGTTGACGCTTCAATGTATGCATACAAAATGAAATTATACGACAGATTGAATTTACATGACGAAAATTGTATGGAAAAGGTCTAATCTGTCGCACAATCAGATTGTACAACAGATTGTATAGTGTATAGGCAGGACAAAAAACCGTGCCAATACCAGAGCGCACACAATTTCTGCATATGCTTGAATGTGTTTATGATGAGCCAGACTTTCATCCTCTTAGAGGGCGGACAACAAAGTATCTAAACAGTGGATAAAGCACTGCCCTGGAAGCAGAAAAATGTGTATGATTTATGACGGTTTTGGTAATTTTCGCAATTTCTTGTGCCTTATTTTAATCTCCTTTTCAATAAATACGCATCAGCTGCAAAGTCCTTCAATCTACTTAAATTGTGTAAAATTTAACATTACATTTGCATTTGCTAATAAATGCTGGAAAACTAGCGAAAAATAATGTGGCATAAATGTTGTGGAAGAAGAAAGTGAATTTTTTTTATGTAAAGTATTTCCTTTTTTTCTTGACAAACTTTAAAAACCTTAACATTTGTTGCTTCATCAAAAATGCCACAGCCAAAGGCTTAGATTTAATTATAAGCCTAATAAAAAGAATAATGATGATATGTTGATATGGGTTAACCGTACTTACCTACTTTCTAACTTAACATCATCTTTGGGTTATTGGGTTAAAAGTTTGAGGAATTTGAATAAGAAATTGTTAAATGAAATTGCCGTTAAAGAATTTAGTTAAAAAGAAAAAAAAATCTCTATTAATTTATTATAAAATGTGTGTTAATGAATTAAAGAAATTCAGAATGTATATTGCATTAATTAGTAGTGATGCTAATGATCTTTCGATTAATGAAATTGATATTACACGATATGAATGGAATCATTAAACAAAAGAATTTCTTCCAATGTGAAAAGTTTTACATATTAATTCCCTTCGGAAATGTAGGAAATTGTAAGTAACAATTAACTACATATATTGCTAAACACCCTTGAGGAATGCGCTACAAAATCTTTAGTTGAAATAAAGGTTCTTGAATTAATGTTAAGTGAGGCGGTCACTAGAAAGAATAAGAGGATGAAACGAAAACGAAAAGAATTTTTTTGCTTTCTTAATTAAATGGAAAAAAATGAAATTCGAAAATGGGTGTGTCACTTGTTGCAAGCTATTAACCTTTTAGAATACGAGCTTTCTTTTGTAAGCCTGCAAATAGTTATTTTCAATTAAGAATATCTTTTAGTTATGTTTTTTTAGCGTAATAACTAGCACTTGTTAGCGGTACTAATAAGGAAGTCAATGCTAGAATAAATCAAGCGAAAGGCTTTGTAATGTCTGGCAGAGTACAAAAAATGGTTTGAATAAAAGTTGCAGAAATTACCAACTGCAGTCTGCCGCCCAGCATTGAAGTGAAATCCTTAAGGTAGCAAAAAACTCTGCTGTTCTAAATTATCATAGAAATGATCGCTGGAACAGGATATACTTACGTAAAGCAAGGAAAGATGTTATGCACACGCTACTGATCCTGAGCGCTGAAAAACTTTAGTGAAGATCCCATGCTCCGTGAGGAGATAAAGGACACAATAAGAACAACTTAATATTTGTGTGCTCAAAAATGCTCTAAAATACTCCAACTACAACTCTCCCTTTCTCATGGGATCTCTTGTTTTGGTTTTGTTTCAAAGCTACCAACGCATCATTATGCACATTCTCTGTCCAATGGTTCTTCTACTTTTATCAACTAACACACTTGAATCAATAAATACTTGCTTCAATAGCTCTCTGAAATGGTCGTTTGCATGAGTCTCATTTGATATAGCTTATTTATTCTAAATACTCTTTATAAAAAGTATAAAGCTCATATGGAAGGACCCAGCCCAATGTGATATATACAAAAACTTTCTTCAGAAAAAAAAATGATTATGAGAACAAATGAAGTGGTTAAGAGCACTCGTTGAGAGCGAACAGACAGACATGCTTTGCATTTTATATGTTGATGGTAATGATGTTAAGAATATTTTTTCACAACTTTCTTCCATATTGTAATTTGCAACGACTCCAAATTAAATTTATTGAAATCAAGAAAAAGCAATTTCTAGAAATTATTATTATATCTCAATAACATGTAACCCATATAAATAGTATGTAAAATAAAATTTGTAAATTACTGTCACAATGAGTGTTTTCTTTAGCTTCATGACAATCTCGAGAAATACTGAGTGTAGGTACGGACATGCGTAGTTGTAAAAATACATAATTTCATGCACTAACTTTTGGTGATTCATATAACTAATAAACCAGAACTAGAAAGCATTGAATTTGCAGGAGTTAGACTACTCATATAAGCAAGAACTTGGAAATGATTTGATAACACATAGTTTCTCATTTATAATTATGTCATTTTAAGGATCAACAAATTTATTTATTTTTTTATCTTGCAAGACATATTTTCTTCCTAACTTCAGAGCTCAGGTCTCACTCATCAAATTTGCAGCAAATGAGAGATAATACACGTGAAAAATAAAGTTTTCAAGTAGCTATGAGTTGATGAAATAAACCATGGTCTTCTTTTTACCCTTCACTAACTAAGCTTTTGTTAAAAACGAGAAGAAAAATTCATAAATTTTATTATAATTTTATTTATTTTATTATTTACTTAATCAGTACATTTTGTATAAAAAAGTCACTAAAACTAAAAGATGCATGCAATGGAGAAATTCTTTTTTTCTCGTTTAAGTTCTTATCGCATTTTCATATCATTTGCAATTTAAAGTTCTTATATAAGAGCACCTTACATTCGGTCATTATATTAAATTAACTAAAAGTACGAGCTTAATTACAAGAGTAGTAGATATAAATAATACAAAGTGTAGTAAAAAAAGGTAGTAAAAATTATTTGCTTTTTTGCCGTTAATAAATAAATAAATAAATTTAGCTAAGAAATAAAATTAATAATTGGAAAACAAAAATAAATAAATTATTGCAGTTAAGGCAAAAATTGCTGTTTCAAAAAATTTTCTAAAACATTTTGATACAAAACTATTTTAGAAATTTTGGCAAAACGTGAGTGTTTGTGTTTGTATATATGTATGTGTGAATTTAATTAAATGAAATTAAGTGTTGTAGCGTTTAGTTGAAAAAGGCATTTTATAGATAGAAATTAAAATAATAAGACGAAATTCTTTTAAAATTCTTGAAAAAAAATGCAGCGCCCGAATGGTCTACAGACAAACAGACCGATATTGCATTTTGAATTATTTTTGAAATTGAATTATGTCATTGTGTCTATGTATGTTTACTACTTTTAGTGTGGGTGTCTTCGCGTGTATTTGTGTAGTTGTTGAATAAGTAAAGCTTTGTGAAGCGCCTGGCTAACTTTAACTAATTTAAGTTATTAATAAAACTAATTGTAAATAGTTTTTATATATATTAATTAAAGTGCTTTTCCATTTTTCTTTCATTAATGTCACTAACAATGCGCAATTTTAAGACGTGATTTCATGCGTAGTCAAATTTTGAATTTAGTGTCATGTTTCCGCTCCCAAGTGAAACTGCTGAACGGTTTTGAGGTATTACAAAAAAACATAGCAGAAATCATGTTTAAAGCAGCGCATTGCATTTATTTGGTAAAAATTAAATTTTAAAATTTCAATATCAAAATATTTGCTAATTTTGCTTTTTTTTAAATAATTTTACTTTACACTAAAACAAGTATTTTTTAGCTTTGAATAAAAGCTTCAAACTTAAAAAGAACTTAGCTACAATTACATTGCTCGTGGTTAAGTCTCTTTTGCCAGCACTTGTATAAAAAATTCTTACAAAAATTACTAACTAAACCGATGAATTGTTATGTTTTAAATTTCGTTTTTTCAAAGTTTTTCCTTACTTTTTTTGACATACACTGATTGGGTTTTCCTTTGTTTTCTTGTTTTCATCTAGACTACTTAATAGATCGTCGTGATTTGCGGCGTCGTCATGATATTGCTTGCATCCTAATATTGCTGTCCATAACGTCCCGTCATACCGCTATCGTACAGTTTACCCAGCGTATCGGCAGCATTGCCGCTACCATGCTGTGCACTGCCGTAGACCATGTTGGAGGCGGCGTAATTCACGGCACTTGGTGGTGGTGCTGCCACTGCTGCTTCGTGTTGATACAAATAGCGCTCTTTTTTGTTGCGTTTCTGTACCGTCTTCCAGATACCAATGACAGTGAGTTGCGCCAGCAGAAACAGTGCGCATGCAATTACAAGTCCTGAAAGTAAAATAAAATGTGTAAATAATTTTAAAAAAATAAATCCATCATTACAAGATTGAATGGGTCTTAAACGTTTGTATCTGTTTTCCCACAAAATCTTCGACAGCAACAAAAAAACGAGTGAACTAATCTTAAATCTATTGAAAGCAGAGCGGAACACTTAAATTTACTCAAAATAAGAAAAACTATGTTAGTGAACACTTGTGCCAGTTAAAGTTTAGGCACAACATTGACAGCCAAAAGCAATAAAAGTGGGACGCCCTTGAAGTTAAACAAACGGACGCATTTTATCAGTTGCAATGAAAACAAAAGACTGAAGGCACAAACTTGCAACAACGTCATGCATGAATTGCACTTTTTTCCCCAAGTTAACGATTTCATTGATGAAACGCTGGTACGCATACACAACACATGTACAACTTAATCCAAAAAAGCGCATAGAGCGATCAACAATAAACAACAAAAGTAATAAAATTCTAGCTTAACCACTTCTTGTCGTTCGTACGCTCAATCTTCTAATTTTCTTGTCCAAGTGGTGAAAGTGGTAGTGCTTGCTGCAGTTGGGTTGCTGCATTTGAGTGCTGCAATTTAAGTGCGTTGTTGAGTTTTATGGTAAAAATAAACTACACAAAATGTAAACTGTTTAAGGTGAAATGATTTACTCCGTCATGGCAACATGATATGAATGTTAGCAATTGATTTTTATTGGTTTGAATTGAAATAAAAAATTCCCTTAATGTGAAAAATTACCCAACATATTAAGAGTTGCACAAAAAACTCTTTTTTTTTTTTGTACAAAAAATCATCCAAAACTTGAAGTAATCTTTTGAAAAAATTAGTTTTTGTCATTTATTAATTAAATTTTTTCCAAACATTCATTTCGGTTTGTGGGCGAATTTTGGTTTCCTAGCACAGATTATTTGAACGCTTGTTCTTTTCAGTAGCTTAAATTTGATCAAACTGGTACCAGCGAGAAAATTTGCTCAAACTGAAAACAAAAAATTTTTTTTCATAAAATTAAATATCGAATAAACGCACAAAAGTGAAATACGTCCACATTTTTTGTACAATTTTGTCGGGGATTTTTACATTTCATTAATTTGTTTGGGCGATTTTAGGTTCCATTCCATTCCATTATTATTGTAATCATTGGCAATGATGCCCATAAATCGTATGAAAGATTTGATATTTTCTTTAATTTAAGAAAAACTGAGAATTTAGTTACAAGACGGGGCCAAGCTTTGAATGCAACACTTGGCTAATTTTTTATTAATTAGTTAATTAATTAAATAATTTCGATTGTATTTGTCTTTGAAGAGTAATACTCCGATCAGTCACGTTATAATCGTGCTTTATAAAGACCAATTACATCTGAAGCTCATTATTTAAATTTTAATTGCTTCTATGCAACGTTTATTTTTCGTAACTTTACTTTTAGCTTTTTATTCGTTACAATTTTAAAATTCACTTTAGGGCCTTTTTTTTCAAAACTTAAGCTTTTTTTAAATTCTAAGCTACAAGTTTTCTAAAGAGTACTTTGATAAGTAAGAACTAATCAGAGAATTAATCATCTAACACGCATGACGAAATAAGCTCTAATTACCTTATGGCTTTTGTGTGTTTTCGGCTGTGTGTTAAAATATCAATTTAGTTCAATATGAAAGTTTGTTATTAAAAACTTGGTCAACATTTGTATCTGCCGTGGAGAAAATACATTCATTACGTTGCCAACAATAAACACATAATTGTTGCACATTCACCAAAAATAACAATTAACAAGAGCGTAAGCGCACATGCGTGTTGAATGTTGAATGTTGAATGCGAGAGCCATTTGTTGTAAGAACGTTGATCCAAATTCTAAATTTCGTTGCACATAATGCAGCTGCTGCCGTAACTGAACTGCTGCTGATGATGATGATAATTGGTTTATGATTTTATTTTTTAAATTTGAACATCTTGGTGGGCAGCGACAGCAGTAACATTAACGCAACCTTACCACTTTCTTTTGTTATACGAGTAGTACTGGCGCGGGAGAGGTGAGCTGTCTGCACTTCTTGTAGTTATTGTTATTGTGTTAAATGTGTTTTTTATAGTGTAGCTTTCTTATTATTAACTGACAATATAAATCAAAATATTTGGGTTGGCTCAACGTTACAAGTTGCTATTGTTGACTTAATGTTATGGCATTTTTATTTTTTTGGGATGAATGTTTTATTATTGTTAGCGCTTATGTGGCGCTTACTGGTGTGTGGCATTTAGTGTGTATTTATTAAGTTCATTCATATGTGTGGTTATAAGTTGGTTTATTAGGTAACGACGCTATTGAGAAAAATTCATTTCTATCATTATTTTTGGGCATTGAGCCACCGAAATAAATGAACTCAAAAAAAAAAAAAAAATTAAAAATGCATAATGAAAAAAACCACAGAAATATATAAATTATTTTTTTTTTCAATTTGTTATTTTCGCGAATATTTTTTTTTTATTCCGAAAATTTTACTTAGCAAATCGAAAAGCTCTTAGCAATTCTTCAGAGTTTAAAGTTATCGCAAGAATCTGTAACACCGTTTTTTTGTTATTACTAAATCTGGACCACCTACCACTTATTTTTACCACTTCCTGTAAAGGCAATTTGTGTCAAAAACGTACAAATTATGCAGCAGTCATCAAACTTTGTGAATGCAACAAAACAAAAGACTTAAGCCAAGAACTCGTTCACAACCACTGTTGCTGCTCTTGCGTACCAGCTAATGATTATTTCCACAGTCATGCAAATGCAAGCAAAATAAAATAACCGTTAGTCATGTGCAAACAGAAATTTAACAGTTGGTGCATAACAACAACAACAACAACAAACACAACAATAAGACACATTCCATTGCAATAAAATAGCAAACAATAACAGCAAATTAAATATTAAATAAACGTTTAACGAGGTGTCAAGTCAGCACCTTCGACGTTTTTGAATTTGTTCTGGTAGCTTTGTTCTTGTTTATGTTGTTGTTGTTGTTGTTGTTATTATGCTTTCGTTGAGCATGCAAATTGCTCTAAAAAACACAAAAACAGCAGCAAAATAAGAGTGCAACACGACAGGTGGCACTAAAACAACAACAGCGCCGCGCTCATGTAACATTTGTTATTTTCACGTTTGCACGATAGCATTAGGCATGCAACTGAAGAACAACAACAGCAGCAGCAGCAAGTGCTATACGCCAACTGACATCGCATAGCGTAGCAAAAAAAATAATGAGCACTCGAATCATATTGAACTACTGACCTGGTCGTGATCTGCGAATGAGTGGCACTGCTGTTACTAATGCTGGATTTGTATATCATTTCATGGCCTGCTGTTACTTCTGCTGTTGCGTTACATACAAAAATAATAAGTTTGCATAATTTTCGAAAGCAAAGCATCAGAGCAGCTTAAAACATTTGTGACGTAATTCCAAGACCATTTATGCGTTTTTTTTTACCGGCCATAAATTAAGTTTTTTGATTACATAGAGCACTCAATTGTTCTTAATTGTAGCTTAGTTTTTTAGTGTTTGATTGTGTCGGAGCGAGTGATTGCTGTCAAGAGTACTAAGCACTTGTTCAATTTAGTGTTAATCTTAAGTAATAAAATTGCGATGCGTGTAAGTATCTTTTTTTTGTAAACTTTTTTCTATCAACTTTGAAATACTAATAAGGTGTTTATGTGACATCAGACCTTCCAAAAAATTATAATTGAGAATTTCTTGTAATTGATTGCAAGTGTCTTTAACCCACTTTAATGCCAATTAATTATATTTCTCATAACCTATGGAGATCTGGGGTATTGGGATAAAAAAAAAACCTATTTTTAATAAATTATAAAAATACTCATGCGTCGAGTATTAAATATTCATAAAATTATTTCGATATGAACTAGAACCAACAATTCATGGCAGTAACATTATGTTAAAATTATGACCGATGTGAAAAAATATACTTTTGAGTCCTTAAAAACCAAACTTTCAAAATACCTTTGAGTTGCAAGCATTACCGTGGTATGATATTCTAGAATAAAGCTACTCCAAAAAATCAAATCAAGCGATTTTTATTTGAGGCGTTTTATTTTTTTCAGTGCAAAAACACATCACTGTCAGAACTAACTACTTATTGGCCTTTCTTTTTTATTTTTGTTGTTGTTTCAATGAGTAGGGGTTGTAACAAGTATATAAACATACCAGCAACTTGGTGGAGGCCAATTCGTTTTTGCAACAGTTAGACACAGCATGGTGTGGCATACTGCGGATGATGATCAATAATACAACGAATGATTGCAGTTCGATTGTTGCTGTTGATTGTGTGATGTTGTTACAGTCGTTACAGAATTGTTGTTGTAACATAATCCAATCGAAATCGCATAATTCATTTTGCATGCAGTAACATTGGAAAGAATGAGCACGCGGCGAACAACAACAGCGAGACAAATGCAATCGACAAACAGTGGAAAACTAGTGGATTAAATTGATTCATTAGGTGCGGATCAAGTGATCAGCAGCAAGCAGCAGAAAAATAATCGCGAAAATCTTAGCAACTGGCATAGCAAGAGGAGACTTGGGCGAAGATCGAATGAAATCAAAGTGTAGCTGCCGAAAAATTATGTATGACCTCGCGCATGGTACACCAGCAGTAGTTGTACCGCACAGCAGCTTTAGCAGTTACTAAGGCTCAAGCTTGATGAAGCAATTTAGGTTTTTCTTTTGCTTTCAATTGTAAGCAATAATTTTCAAATAAAATGCCTGATTGGCAGTAAGTTACTGGCAAAAATAAATTGCAGATTCTGATTGCAGTTGTAACAAATTCAATTTTTGCGTCATAGTTTGTGGAAAAAAAATGAATGAAAACTTGCTGACGTTAAGTTAGATAAAATAAAATTCTTGAGGAATTCTTCAAGTGTCTGATGAAAAGTGCATGCATTGTTCTATGTGAAAATTGTACTTGCATTTAAAGGCCACACATCAAATAAGAACTTGTAAATTATAGAACCACGAGCAAGAATCTTGTTTGAATATTTGAATATCTAGATGCATCGAATTCAAGATACTACACTCTGAAGTTTTTAAAATTAGTAATTAAATGTCAATCATACGACAAGGTTATCTAATAAAACTTTGAAAATTTATTGCAGAGTATTTTAGGTATTGCAGCTATACTAGTAGGATCTTCAAAGGATAGTTTGCGATTCTAAATCCCTTTATATTATCTGTACCACTACTTGGTACCCTCTACAAAACTCTTCACCATTTTGAAAAGAAATTCCGCTGTCTCTTAAATTTCTAGCTTACAAACTTTAAGCAGAATTTTGTAATATATTGGTTTTTTAGTTTTGTAACTTAAACGGCGGAATAAACTATCACGAGTTAAATTCTTTTCGCGCAAAATAAAACACAAATTAACATTTATAGATTTTAAACCATTTATATGAACTCACCATATCCATTGAGGCAGTTCAGTGTCTGCTCCGTCACGCTAACGTAACCAATCTTTTCTCGCGTTTCAGCTGCTGACGCATCTGCATCTTCTTGGTTGAAGCCAAACTTGTCGGTGATTTGAATCGATTGCACTAACAAAATGTTATCATCAGCCGGTTTATGGCTAACATCACGCTTGGAACGTTGACTACTGCTGCTGCCGATTGTACCCACAAGGAATTCATCTACAGATGAGAGAGAGGGAGAGAGAGAAAAAACACAAAATATAACAAAAGTGGCATTCATTACTGCTGTTGACCCACAAACACATCAAGCAGACTAAGAACTGGTTAAAATCAACTCACCTCCATCGGTACCATTCACCACCGAGCGTCTCCTACGTCCATAGGATACCAAAGACTTCAATTCAGCGGTGCTTGTGCTGTCCTCATTGTCACAAATTACTGGCTCACAGCGTGGTATACAGGGTGTAACTAATGCACGGAATTGCACCACCTCAGATGAGGGAAACTTGAAGGCATCAAATTGTGAGAGCAACACTTTACGATTCAACGATAGCTTTTGTATAGCACCCATTATGTACTGATCTGTGGGACAGCCATTGGCGTCAATTAGCGTAATCTCAGCGTTGTCAGTACCATCCATGGCTACAAGTTCACGTACGAAAATTTCATAGGGACTATTTTGCTCAACGATCTCAAAACGTAGCGCCAAGGGATCACCCACTTCGGCAATGCGTTTCATATCGCTGCCATCGCGTGAGGTGATCTTCATAATCACATTCGGTGAATCAATGATTATTTCTTCGCTCAGCGATGACTCAATTTCGCCTGTCACGCCCAGATCAACGTCATTTGACACGGTCTTATTTGTCAGATCATATTGACAGGAAACGGCCAGACCCAAATCGGAGGACGTGACTATCATATCGTGGTGTTGTATAACGATGTCGTTCATATAACGTCCATAGGCACTCTGACGTACATTACACTCGAGATCATTGTAGCCCATGCGGAAGTCGAATTCCAGTGAATTATTGACATTGACAGCGCATGATTTCGGTGAACCCTTGGCGTAGACTTTGCCATCGAACAATTTGGAGGTGCGTATTTTTGTGATCATTTCACCAGAGCGACATTCGATGGAGACATTATAGCAAGAGGAGAGCTCATAGGTGGCAGCCTCAGGTACATCCAGATAGGGGTCAAGTACATCGGTCAGTGTAGCACGGCTGTGATGTGACAGGCGGCAGACCATGTCACCGGTGTCATTATAGTCGTAGGAGTGGCATCTGGTTAAATGGTAATATGCCAATTATATTGATTTCGAAAAAAAATTAATGAAATACTACATTATGTATGATGTTATACCTGTAGGGAGAGTTCAAACACAAATCACGGCACTCATCAATGTTGTTGATATCCTGATACACAGAGTCGACAGTCTTCAGAATTTTACCAGAAATGCGTTTGAATTCACACAGTTTACTTGGCTCCTCAGCGCAATTATTTTCCAAATAATCGGCACCATCGTAAGGCTCAACATTGTTGGCACCAGTCAGCGTAATACGATCCATATCGGAGAGTTCACAGAGGCCAGAGTGGCGATAATAGTTGGCAGATCTTTAGGATGTGCGAAGAAAATTTAACAGCAGCAAAAGGAAATGAAGGCATAGGCAAAGAAGCAAAGGATGAAAGAGTTAGCACAAAGAATAGTTGAATGTAAGAAGTTGCATGAGAATTATAGAAATATCAATAATTTTTTAATAAAAAAAACATTAGAATATGAAGGCGAA
This sequence comes from Meiosimyza decipiens, assembly GCA_963680825.1. NCBI lineage: Eukaryota > Metazoa > Arthropoda > Insecta > Diptera > Lauxaniidae > Meiosimyza > Meiosimyza decipiens. The sequence goes on along the minus strand of OY804259.1, from coordinate 95,992,232 downwards.
GTTTGCAAAGTTCAAGTTTGTAAGAATTCCTAAAGCGTAGTGATTAATTTGAGGTCTTCCAAAATTGTAACTTGTATATTCCTTAGTACATATATAACTTTAAAACATATATTTACGGCTATTTTCCATATCAATGTTGTGTCACTATTTTAAAAAGATATTTTTTTTGGCAGGTTTTAAAAATCAAATGCTTTGTGGCAAGACTGTTTTTAAAGGATTACTTTTCATTAATGGCAAGGTGATGGAAAAATCTTCCATTAAGTGGCAACAATTGAACAAATTATATATTTTTATTTGATCTAGAAGTGTGAAGTTATTTTAAAGAGTTACGAGTTATCTTTTACTTCTCTTTCAAAAGGTCAACATTCAGTAGGCTTTGTTACGACATGCTTCCGACTCATTGATTTAATAAAGACTTCTTCACGTTTATTTTATCTAGATATAAGTGCGGGGAGCAGAAAATTTCGTCTACGCAATGCTAACCTGAGGTAGCTAGAATATTTAGCACCAACTGCCGAGCTGTGATCTTTGTCATCAACGCATGCGTTAGAAACAACCTAAATTTAAAAAAATTTTCTCAGGATAGCCGTCATATTTTCCGCCGGTCAAGCCACCTCGAAAATCTGGTCTCAAAGCTGAACAAAGCTATACTGATACCCGAAGCTATTATGCACTCATGCAACTAGCCAAGAAAAATTAGACTATCTGTTATTCAATTCCCCTAAAGGGGCTATCACAAAAGAGAAATTACTGATTCTCTTGCAAAACCATTTTTAATACAAAACATTTAGCCATTGGGCTAAATTTTTTGTGTGTTCCCTGGAAATAATACCAAAAAAATTAAAAATTCTTGCTTAGCCCAAAGAGGCGTAAGAATAATATAAGGTCACTGTGAAATGCATTATCTCCTCAATATAAGTCTCTCTTCTGATTCTACCTATAGAATGACTCTTTTAGATTATATTGCCTCTCAGGGGTCTGCTGCACCCTATATCTTGTTGAAATTAACCCATACGAATTACTTAAATTTTTGAGCACCTTCAAATGACATTTTCTCTGAATGACGCATATGTGTCACAATGAAGTTCCAAAGAGATCGTAGTGCCTGATCTTAGTAGTCCCAATGTGTCTTCACCAATGACGGAATGCTTAGTACAATCATTCTTTTTCAATTTACTCGAGCTTTGCGTGTTACAAAAATTAAAATCAAATACTTTTAAGCAATTTTTTTTCTTTAATTTCTATGATGACTTTGCCTAAGCTGAGCTCGTAATGGAAACAGATTTTTTCTAAAAATTTTTTCATGATTTGTGAAAAAGTTTTGGTTTAATTTAAAATATAAGAAAAGATTAGAAGAATTACATAGTAAAAATATATATCTTTACATAGAGTGGAAGACTCAAGCGAGAAACTTGTCAGCATCAAATTTTCGCAATGACTGCAAAAGCTGAATAGCAAGAAATAACAAGCTAACGATCACCGTCAAGCAGTATCATCACATGCCTTACATTCATTTTGTTCACTTTCACTCTTCTTGCGTCTTTTACAATCTTTACGCACTGCTAAAGCATATTGCGCCCACAAACACAAGCACACACAGACAAACATAATCCACTCACCTGCAGGTAAATTCAGTTTCGCCCAAACACAATTCCAGGCAGTCACGGCGCGAATAGACAGTTTGGCTGGATTTGACACGATCCACTAGGCGATAACCTTGAACACGATCGACGCACCAAGCCTTCGAGCAAGGACGCACGCCCAAACAAGATTTCTGTGCGTAAATTGTGAAAACTGGAAATTGTGAACGCGAAAGTGAGCCTGAAAAAATAAAAAAAAAACGCTAAATTAATAACAGTATATAGTGTAAAAAACCGCACACAGGCACAAAACAGCAAAAAAAGTAGAAAGTGTGATGAAAATGCGTACACGCACACGCCCCTAAAGTTCGTTTTAACAGGCGTGAAGAAAATTGTGCGCGTGTTGTTGGCGAAAAAAAAAACACTTTTATTGGCGCGTTTTGCAAAGGAGTTTCGTATAAAATAGTCAACGTAGAAGAAGCCAGTTTGGCTGCCATGATCTTTGTTATTTGTTGTTGTTGTTGTTGTTGTTGTTGGTGTTGTTGTTGTTGTTGTGGTTGTTGTTGTGGTACTACAACTACAACTCAGCCGATCGACAATTGCCTTGCACTTGCCACAAGTTGCGACTACTGGTGCTGCTGCTGCAGGAAGGTTGCTATTTTTGCTGCAGCATTTATGATAAATCTGGTTTAAGGCAACGTTGTGCGCAACTAGTTTATGTGTTGAAAATGCCATTATATTGCGTCGTGCCTACAGCAAGGTGATGCAACGTTGCACCACGGCTATTAGTGCGATCAAAACGGCATAAGCAATATGACGATTAAGTGCATTACATCCGCTGTCGCATGCATTATTTAATTTATTTATATCACTAAGTGCAGTCATTTAAGACAAGAGTTACGTAAAAAGGTTCAGAACTTATTGTGCTTGATGTATTTAGCAAAGTGTGCGATCTTATAAAATACACGGTGGTTTTCAGAATGTGTGGCAGCCAATCATTTAACTTGCTTCTTGAGGCAGCGCACTTCCAAATGATCAAAAATTATAAACAATGTGATCCAGAAATAATATCAAAGCGGAGATATCGCAGACTGATGTGAAAATATGCTATAATTTCTTTTGTGAATATTGACGCATGAGTAATATCAACAACTTATAGCCCTATTATATAATATTTCAGTCTGGATATAGTTTGGATCGAAATTTTCCAAATGAATTTATTTCCTCAATTATCAGGCTTCAAAATTCTGTTGCACTGATCGTTTTGAGAAAAATATATTTTTAAGCAAACTATATCCAGACTTAAATTGATTTTTTGATTATAAGTTGTAAATACATACCCCGAAGCCACGATTTGCGTGGATCCTATTTGCGTCGCTTTATACGATTGGATTTTTTCTCAAAATTGAAGCTTGAAACATCGCTGTTAAAATTTATAGATTCTCACAGTCTTGATATTGAGCTATTACAGAAGCAATGGTCGTTTGAGCAAAGTTTGGACCTTACACAAAATGAAACTAGTGGACTTAGAGCAGATGTATATTTGCATTGCATCTTAAGTGAACTAAAATTTGAAATCGGTTCTTCGCTCTTTTTTCATTTTAAAACAAGTGGTTTTTGTAAAAAGTAAATAAAAGCGAGTATTTCTACTTCGACATGACCTATGAGCAATATGCTATTGATAAGATCACCGAATTTTTCAAAGTTTTCAATTCCTTCCTTGGGAAAATATGTGCAGATTTAACTTGCAGAATTTATTTCCTTTTAATAAAAACATGAATAAGATATATGAATACACGATAGTATTATAATACAATAAGTTGGAATAGCGCAGCTCCGATACTATTTTGGATAAAACTTTTGCAATCTGACTTACAGATAATATCTCGCTAAGACAAAATTCAAGTTTAAATAATGACCACCAAGGCAGAAACTTGATTTTGTACCAGATATGATGATAAGGAAATTATGAAAATTGAAAAATGTTTAACACTGTAGATGGTATCATATCCTTTTGAAAATATTGATTAATTTTTTAAGACAATAAAAATTAAATTTAGTTACCAAGTTCAACACGACGTATGCACGACATGAAAACCAGAACTTGCAAAATTTTTTTTTTGGTTGCAACTTTAAGATAAAATTGTTAAAATTTAACTTGCAAAATCAATTGAGCCATAATAAAATCTAGGATTCATCGATGAACGCTAAAAAAATCGTCAGTTTCACACAAAGTTAAGCATCACTTGATGATTGTAATTATTATGGAAATCAATATATTTTCTTTCAAAATAAGATCTTGCGATAAATTTCAGACTGGCAATAAAAGACTTGGCACAAATACTCACTCCTTTTCTGTTACACTTTAGTTCATTTAACCTCATCTCACTTAAGCTTACCTGGCAATTTATCAGCTGTAGTCTTGAAAAGCACACACAATCCTGTTTCGTAATTAACAGAACTGCATGATTCGTTAATCTGGCAGGCCTCCAAGCAATCGGTCAACATAAGTGTACCAGGCAGCGTGTCCAACAGTTTTGATGGCGCCGATAGAACATAACTGCGAAAAAAAAATTAAAAAGAAGACATAATGTTGGTGAGCGAGTGTTTGTATGGTGTGTGGTAGCTGATAAATTTACTGTACAGGCGCAACATTTTCATGTTGTACCCTGTATTGACAGCGTAATAATTTATATGCGCTTTAGACTTTTTTTTGTTTTTTTCTTGGTCTTCTGAGTTATGGGCCGCGCGCGTTCTTACATTTTCAAGTAGGAAGTAGCACTACATGTCAAAATTATTTTATCAGAAAAGTTTTAAATTCTGCTGTGTTGTTATTTTGGTGCTACCTCTGCTAAAAAATTATGCTGGTGGGTAATTTTTTATGTTTTAATATTTTTTCTCCAAGAGAAAGTGCGGGTAATTTTGGTGTTACTTTTAGCCTGATAAATATGAGAGCAAATACGTTTACATTGGATCTGAACATGATGTTCTGAGCATAAAGTTTTCAATGTGCTGAAACACATAAGCAAATAATATTTAAATAGTTCCTGCTATCTGACAAATTGAACTGCAACAATCATTGGAGTTTTTTTGTTACCACAATAAACCTTTCTAAATCTGTCATTGGTAGTAAAATTCGAACTTTCAACTTTCAAATGAAAATGAAAGTAGAAAATATTTTGATATTTTTAGCACTTTAGCACACATTTTATAATATCTGCCGTATTGTTATACCATATATCTCACTTCAAAAATGCTTTTATTATACTATATATAAGTATTGCTTTTTTATTATAAGGGCAACTCATAATTTAAACAATAAAACTTTTTTCAAATTATACAGCGTTACCTGCTGTATAGCGGCAAATGAAACTGAAAGCACCTTTGTTTCATTTTGAGCCACGCGCTGACGCATGCTGGTGTTAGTCATACTTTTTATGATATTTTGTTTTCACATAAATTTGCATATGAAAGATGTTACAAATAGACTGGCCATTTAGAGGTAAAGTTCAGTGACATCGATAGTCGAAAAGCAGATAAGCCGCGTTTTTCAACGTTGTTTGCATTAGCGCCTTTTGTAGTAGCTGCAGTCTTTAGATATTCCGTAGTATTGTTAATATGCCGTATTTATACTTTTTGTCACAAAAAAACTCATTTATTTATTCAATATTTAACGCTTTTGTTGTGCATGATTTATTTATGAAATGCACTTTCTTAACAAATCAAAGGCGTCACCTTAAAATTTACTCATTTCCATAGAAAGCAAACCCAATTAGAAAAGTTCACTTAAAAATCGAAAGTTTTCTTTATTTTTTATATTTATTAAAGATGAAATGGTACCTTTGTAAGAAATTTGAAACAATGAACTTCCGATTTCAAATTAAATTTGAAAAGTTGAAAAATAAATAGAACTAACTTTGTGGCTTTATATTAGGAGGTAATATGAAACTTTTTCAAAACTGGTGCATACCGATTTAATTTTTTCATACAAAATTCGCTTCAATGATACTTTGACCACATAATCAGAGCCACAATTAAAATTTTGGGATTATGGGGCAAATGTAGATCAAAGTTCCCCAAAGATAATATACTTTTTAAATACGGCCATGTTCAATATAATGAGATCAAAAGAGATTAGGCCTCTCAGAAACAAAAGTTTTTTTGGCACCTACATGCATAAGACACTACGACTTTTAATTTAATATGAGTTTTAAATTCTTTAGTTGCAGATCCCAATATCGAGAATACTTAACTTTTCTGAAAAACATTTTTTGAACTGTGACTTATAGAGACTGTGTTGAATTTCTTGAAATTTAACTGAATTCACCATAACCCATCACCAACCCATCATAAAAAAATTTGCTTCAAGTGCAGTTAAGAAACGTCAGCCAATTATATGCCTACTCACCCTGTAATTATTTCAAATCCAATCATATCCGGATCACAATCCTCCTCAGCCAAACCTAACGGCTGTGCTGGTGCTGATGTGCCACCGCTAGACGCCTCTGGCTTATCCGTTTTAGCATCCGCACTATTACCAGTTCCAATGCCAGTGCCACCCGTTTCGACTAATGTGCTGCTACTCAATGGTTTTGGTAATTCGTTGTCATTCACTGCTCCTGCCGCTGAGGCTGGCGGTAAATTGGCTTCCTCTACACCACTATCAACAGCATTCTTAATGGTGCTTGCGGTGGTTGTTGTCGTTGCGGTACTGGCTGCCGCGGAAGCTGCAGCCACTTGTGGCGATGGTGTTACATTTGTGCGTGGAAATGTTTTCGCCGGCTTAACAGGACGTTTTGTCTTACGCGCTGCTGTTGCTGCGCTGACCAGCAAAAAGAGCACTAAGTACAATGAGCAATTGCGCAGAAACATGGTGTCAGTGCTTGTCTGTTTGTAATTATTTATCTGCAATAAAAGAAGAAAAATCATAATTCTAATGCTGTCTCTTTTCTTTTTGTTTTTGTTTCTTAATTATGAGTTGTGAATGCTAAAGTTCTAACGATTCTTTTGTTTGCGTTCACTTAAATTCACTTTAGCAAAAAAAAAACGGTGCTTTTCGGCATTTTTATTGTTTTGCTTGTAATTTGAGGCGACGACCGCTAGAGGAAAAATAATTGCTGAGTTGATTTTAATTGTTTGCGTTTATGCAGCGACATGTTTATGATGCAGCAACAGCTGCTCTCACTGCCTGCTGTTTGCACGGTGTCAAAGAAAAGAGCCAAGAAATATTACACACAGCTCTGCATTAATTGTGGGAAAGTTCACGTCAGTTGTCAATCTTCTGTAGCATTATTTGAATACAAGGTGGTGGATGACAAACACTCAATTGATTTTGAAAGGCTTGTAATTTATGTTACTGAGAACGGTAATCGTATAATTAAAACGATTACATGCATTTTGCAAAACAATTGCTCTTGAAGTACTTCAAAGATTAGTTCATTTCGAAATGTAAATATTTGCTGAACAGTACAGATTTTGACTTATTTAAAGCCAAATACTTTTAGGCTAGAAGTCGTTTCGATTAAGTTTGACTTCCGCAAGACATTTAGGAACAATTCGTTATACATCAAGTTTTATCGACTTTTCCGACATTTTTTGTGCTCTTAGCTCTTATCAAAATACTGTGATGCTTTTCTCGAATAAGATACACTTCGATACCCGCTAATACTGCGATATCTATCGAACATTCGAAGTTTTCAATTGGTTAAAATCTATACATTTCGTTACCAGCATACAGCTAAGATGGCGTCTGGGATTTCTGAGAATGTACTGAGCTTAGGATCGGAACGTACTTTTGCGAATGGCAGATATATTTCTGGTGAAACCACATACAAAAAAAAAAGTTTCTCCATATTTAGCAATTTAAAAACAATTGATGGATAATATATAGTCTATAGCACTTACGTGTTTTCATTGTTTAATAAGAAAACCTACTATTTACTCGACACGTTTTGACTTCAATCAGCTGTCTCTCAGCTTTATCAATATTTTCCGAATTCTATCGACTTTATATTACATTTTTCAATGCAACTTGACTTTGATCGAATTTTTCAGTACTTTTCTAATTTCATCAAATCATCTGATACATTTTGATATGATAAGTCACATTCAAAGTTTATATGCATCTTGTGGCTTTTACAAAAATACTCTTTTGCTTTTTAGTTTACGACATACACCCTGTATCCGTCATGGCAGCAGAATAACTACATAAATCAAATCCACACATTGAGCTATATCTGTTGTGAGAAATCTTGGCATAACTTTTTTTTTATCTGGCTCATGCTGTCCCACATAGCTGTTGATCATTTGATTAAAATATAATTCAGAATAAAAGTGTGGAAGAAGCGGCAAAAACAGCTGCAAGATGCTGTACCCAACAATGAGTTATGTAATTAATTAAACAGCTTAGGCAAAATGAAAAATACTACAAACATACATATGAACAAAACACACATACTCGCATATGCGAATATGCAACACGAAGCCTAATTAGCACATCAGCGTTAACATTAAAGTCATGTTTACGTTGGTACTTCCTCTAAAGTTGCGCTCATTCACAAAGAACATTTATTATGGCTGTGCGCAGGTTCTCAAAAAATTTACGGTTCATAAAATCTTTGATTATAACAAAAATAAAAAAGGAACTTTTTTTTTCTGGAAAACCAATAATTTTCTCTAAATTGCCAATAAAAAACAATGTTCCATTAATATTGTTTGTTGTTAATTTGAATTTAAGTATACGTCTGAATTTTATAGCCAACAAATGCATAGACATGAGCATGCGTCCACTTGATAGAAAATAGGATTGAGGTAAAAGTAAATGAAACGAGAAATAAAAGTGAAGAAACTGACTGCATGAAATAAACGTTCCTCAAAGCAGCCATTTTTCAAAACATTACTGTGATGTAGAGCACACTAATAAATATAAAATAGTTAGGTTATGCATCTACCAAGTCTCATCGAAGTAGATTTTCTAATATCTTAAGTTTTTGGTAACATAAGACTATAATTTAATTAAAAGTCGCTCATACGTCATGCTGAATAAAATAAGGTAGGAATACATTTTTCTCGAACTCTTGTTACTGAACTGTTATAGAGGGAGTATTACAAAGCGTTAAAGTCACTTCAAATACAGTTTAAAGTCAGTAAACAAAATGTTACAAGTGCAGATATTTTATGCGTGTGTGTGTGTGTATGTGAGTGCGTGCATGTGTGCATGTGTGTGTGTGTGCCAATTTGCATGTAGTTACTTGCGGAATTTTCTTTCTTACTCATTTCATAAATTTGCATATTTCTTTTTTTAATTACATAAATTAAAATAAATTAATTAACATAAAAATACTCATTATTTTTAAAACAAATTGCAGTGCGCATCTCTTGCATGCATTTCTCACATCTGCGTTTTTATTTTCAATTACTTTTTATCTTCGCAACAACTAACAGTGTTGCATGGATTTTTAGCTATGCATTGCATTCACCTCTTAACCCATAAAAGTAATGAAGCAATTGCTGCAGCACGTTTCAACTCAAAACGCCGGTTAATTTGAGGCAGCGCGCAGACATGCAAATGATGAAAAATTATTTTCATTTCTTTTCCTTTGTTTTAAAGTAATGTTCTATATGTTTGCTAGTAAGTAATTTATAAATTTGCTTTAAACTTTAACTGCGCATATGGCATTGCACATAAAAATGGTCGTGAAACATATTAGTTATGATCTATACCTTCATTAACGTCTGAGATTTTCCGCCATTCGATTTGCAAGTATTTAATGTTTATGTTATTTTTTTATTTTTATTCACATGAAAATGTTGTTCATTACGCAATTGCTCACGCTGGTCAAAAGACTGTTCGAGAGTATGCAATCACCAAAGCGGTTTTCCTTCTCCTCAATTGATTCCATGTTCAAGCGAGCATAGTCGCTTAATTGTTTCAGATTTGGTTGCCGCTAGGGCATAAGTAGATTTACTCCTATGTTAAGTACATCCGAAACCGTAATTGGCTGGAGATATATTATTGGTATATAAATGCACTCCAATGTTTTTCATTAAGGTCATTCAACCAGATATTGGTTGAATTTGTTGTAGCACGTCTTTGGGGTCATATAATTTTATTTTCGAATTATGAGAAAAACAACTTGTGTGGCCTAATACGCTGTGTATGATAATTTTATAAAGAATTTGCGTTTTTTACCGTATTTTTAATATTGGCGTCTCTTATTTTCATTTTAAATTTCCAGCTTTGATTTATTAATAAAAAATTTCCCGGATAAGGGTCAGTTAATCTTAAAAATGTAAGTAGCTCGAAGTCTTTCTTCTTGGTAATATCACTTATTCAAATTGCGGAAAGCAAAAATTGTTTTTGATTGTTGAAAAGTTTTCTACAAAACGGAGGTTGGACTGTTTTTGTAGGAGTTTTCATTTTCACGTAAGGCATCTGCCAAAATTGTGATTTTGGTGTCAATATAAAATAAAAATCGTTTGCAATATCGAGTATTTTTTTCTTTTTGATATATTATGACGGACTTCACAGTTTTTTTATTTCTGAAAAAAGTCAAATTTCCAACACTGATGCCATGCCATCTAAAATAGAACCAAAAATAAACAACTTTCATTTTAGCTGTACAGCACGTTCTGTCAGAATTTTACTGGCAAGCGTGACAAATTAACACTTGACATTTCTGCTAATTTTCTTTTGCCAACACTAAAGGTACAATCTTAAAATAAAAAAAAAAATAAAAATGACCAGTAAAATAAACGTAGCAGAGCAGAACAAATGTGCGCGAAAAACACGCCATAATCATGTTGAGTTGTGCTATTAAAAACAAAACAACTCAAATTAAGGTTTCAATTTCATATTTGCAGCTCATCACATAACATAGTCGGTTTTTAAAAGTTAAAGCGGTGCGCACTTCAAAAAAAAATTAAGCCAAAAACATGAAAAATTTCTCTTTCTTTCAGAAATGTTGTTTCATTTTGCCGCTTACCCGTTGGTTCTAAAGAAAGTTACATTCAACTTGACAGCACGTCGGGAGAGTTACCGTCAAAGCATACGACTTATGTTGACAAATTCTTCAATGAATTGACACTTAAAAGTTTTTATAGTGTTTTTATTTTATTTTACTTTATTTTACAGTTTATGGTTTACAGCTGATTTTGAAGGCCATAAGCGTAAGTGACGTATACTTGACTTTCTTTTGACCAACAACAATAACAATGAGCACAAGTGACACAAAATTCTACTTAAGTGCTGATTTAAATCAATTAAAATACAAAAGTTGAAATGTAACGCCAGCAAAGTGTGTTGGCATGAAGAGCTGAAATTATGCTATTAGTCAGATTAATTTTATTTTTATTATTTCAATTCTTTTTTTTTACACTGTGCTTAATGATAGTTGAGAAGAGCAAAATAAAATTAAGTGCTTAAGCTTATGTTGGCAAATTATGGATGTAAAGATGAAATTCTCTAATACATTAATTATAGACATTTAAGTTTGTAATTATTGTTAAAGGAATGGCATGAGTGCTAATTGAGATTGTTGATTTTTGGCTTGAAATAATCAACAGCTACCTCAAAAAGAACATAGTAAGGTTCGTTGCTTAAGTCGTTTGTTTTTTAGTGGGTTTGAAATAATTTCTGAAGATGATATCAAAACTACCTTGGGTGTATTAGTTACTTTAAAAAGTCTGCTGAGTACTTTGATTTTTTATTTTTTTTTTTGGTTAGTTAATAGAATGCCTTATTACTTAACAATAAAAGCTAAAGCCAATTTTAGTTGACAGTTAAATATTGCGCGTACAAATTGATAGATAAAATGAATTTTAATGTATGAAAAATTATTACCAAAACGATTGGCATTATCAACGAAAGGTTTGCAGTTAACATTTACTATGATTTTATTTTTAATAGAGGCTGAACTCATATGATGCTTAAAACAGATTTGTTCAAAATATTAAGTAAAAATCTGAAATATAAGAAAGAATTTGTACTCTGCATCCAATAATTTATTAAACAATTTATATTTAAATGTGAATTATACGCCTTTGTAAAATAATCAAAGTAACGATAACTTTGCTTCGATAATACTGAAATCGAAAATGCTTATTTTTTTTCTGTTTGGACTAGTAGACCAAATATAAAATTAGTGTTTGATTAATGGCTGCTTAAACGTCTGTAGCATTGATAGCATTCGATTTTTTTACTTTGTTAATTTCGAACAATTACATTCAACTCACATTTCTGCAGAAGTAGTAGAATTACACATATGTACATAGGTATATATATGTTAACTATGCATTTCCGGAAGATTTTCTTTTCGCATTTTCGCACTAATTAAAAAAAAATGCAGGTCACGCTGTTTAATTTACAATTAAAACTGTTTATTTTACTTTTCTTCAAATAAAATTGCTGCAAATCGCATTTAATTAAAATATTTATAAATTCAATGGCAACAAGATTCTACTTAAATAAAATTACGCAAAAAGAAAAGGAAAAAAATGCCTCAACATTGTTCGACTGTATGCAGCGAACAATGGACTATAAAGAGTTGCAATTGCTAGCAAAAAATATGCAACATAACGCATACTACAGCTCAAGTTGCAAAATAGATAAAATGCATAAAATGGCACATTTTATGGGGAAGATGGTATATCAAACGTTGCTGAAAATAAGAACGTAGTTGCTAATTCCAAAGATGCAAAGGAAAGCTGGTGGCAACGAAACAAAAGTAGTTAGCTGCAACTTAATTGAACTCATTTGCTGTTTTCAACTGTGTCTTCTATTGGCATAGATAAATGAAAAAGTTGGCACATTAAGCAAACAAACAATCACCCGCACCTCAACATCAACACTCAATGGCATTGCATTGCGCAAGCAAGTCAAATTGTGGCCTAAGCTCGCGCTCTTGCTGTTAACTCAACTAATTGGAAGTGCCTTGTGATATTCTTTAGCACTGCATTTGCCAAACAACGAGACACACATACTTGGCACATATCGTATTTCTAATTAACTCACATTTTTGCACAGCACAAACTTTGCATACCAGCGTATGTTGCTGCGAGCAGTGTGGCGCAAACATTTTAAGTGACATTTCAAAATATTACTGTTACAAATAAGTTAAGTTTCATATAAAAAATATATGCATTGGTTTCGCCCACTTTTGTTAATTAGAATTTAATTTTTTTGTAAAGTTACGTCACAAAAAATAAAGCCGCATCCATTTTTAATGCTGCAACTTTCATAAAAATCATTTGGCAAACACTGCTTCCTATCAAACGTATTTTGTTTATTTGTGTCAGTATTTGCTTACACGCATGCATGTGCAATTTCGTAGCCCATTTACCGATTTTAACGTCACTTGTCTCGAGACATTGTATGGGCTTATGCAGTTTAATTATCCCAATTTCATTAAATGATGCCACTACTGCCTCTCACTATTAACTATTAATTGCAAACGCTTCCTACGCTATTTATGTCCACTTCGTATTGGTCGAATTGGTTCCATTTTGTTGCTAATTGAATATAGACAGCTTTAATGGAATTAATGCTGGGAAACTAGCAAAGCCATAACTCTGTCTACGACATTTTGCATGCTTATAAAAAGTTAAGTGTGTGAGCTGTGAATAAAATTTAAAACTTTTCTTTAAGTGATCTTTTTTAAGATTTTAAGATTTTCAACATAAAAACAAAGTTTATGACGAGAAAAAATAACTGAAAATCGTTGCTGCTTAACTCTTTCGCTTAAATGATCTTAAATGCATGCAATATAAAATGTTTATGTGCACTTAAGCCAATAATATTTTACACATATCGATGTTTCAGTGTTGCCGCTGCAGAAAAAAAAATTGAAAACAAAATAGCACATCTAATAATTAAATTAAGAAACAAGAAAAGAATCCAACCATAGTCGGTAACAAAGTTGTAGCCAGTCAATTACTAATAAAATATTATGATGAACCATTTATAACTGGACATAATTTATGCTGTAAAGTGCATGGAAAAATATAAAAACTGAGCACGGCACCGAATGCAAAACCGTAACACAACCTGTAAAACAATAGGCGAAACTTGAACCTGTAAATTGCCAAGAACCTGCTTCAATACAAAGCTGCTCTACAATGATTGCGTGGCTAATAATTTAAACACGTTAACAACAACTGAGCCAAGCAAGAGTCTCCGAAATATCTGTCTGTCCAGTCGACGGCGAACAGCGATTTGCTCATTTTGTTCAATTTTGTACAATTTGTGCAACTGTTTTGCATAGCTGTCACTATGTCTTGGGTTGGGTTATGCTGCTGCTGCTGCTGCTGCTGCAGCGCAAAATGTCATTGACCATTTGCAATAACAATTGGCACAAATCACGCGTAGTGATCAATCAATTGCATAATCATTTTTATATTTCAATAGTCTTGCGTCAGAGTTTAATGGATTTTTGTGTGATTGCATAAAAATGTGGTACATTTTTGTAAGCAACAGCAACAGCTGCTTGCATGTCCAGTTTTCTTAAGATGCTTACGATCATTCAATTTGTAATGCAGCTGTAAATTGTGTCAGCGTGAAGACGAATGTATTAAGTTTGCGTCTTAAGTCTTTTGTTGTTTTCATATTCTTCGTGCTGTAGGCGTTAGCGGCAGCTTTAGCACAAAACAAGATATTATTAATTAATTGCTTGCTGCTTGCTCTCTTGAAGATTAAGTAAAAATTTTAATAATTTATGTTCCTAACATGCAAAAGCGGTTGCTTTGAATTTTTCTTGCTGGTGGAAGCTTATGGGAACACTTTGAACAATTTGTGAGCATTCAAATTATTCATTAATTATATTTGAGTGCATTGCCTTAAGCTGAAAAGAAATTATTCTAATCTCTAATCATATTAACACATAAATCTGCGTTTATTTAAAATATGCAATTTGTTCAAATGACAACAAATCTTGTAAGTTAGTACCTCAAAATTAGTGCCAATTAGAATCAATCGCCTCAGCGCATTAAAGTTGTAAGACCGCCTAAAGCTCAATTGTAGGAAATATTTAAGGCGTGCATTTGGACATAAACATGGAACAGAGTTCAGCTCATGCAAATTGGTGAAAGCATTTTCTTAAATTAATTAGGAATGTTTTTCTGTAACTAAAATTATTAATAGGCAGCTCAATGCAAAGAAATTCTTTCAAGACCTAAGGCGAAATGGATAAACTTTTATAGCAACCTTATTAATAATAAAAAAAAAACTTCTGATAATATATGACTTTATGAAAGCAAGTGATTATTTAATATGATCTGTAGTTGTTTCTTTGAGTAAAAAAGTATAGAGAAAGTTAAACACCTAATTTTTAAAACCTCAAAAGTACGGCTTGAATTTGCATAAGCTGCTATGTGCTATCATTGAAAGCGGCCATTAAAAGAAGCTTGAATTTTTTGAACAATCTCAGCACATGCCTAGAAGCCGCTTCAAAATTTAAACTCTAGTTAGCATTGAGCTAAAGCTTAGCTACCTTTAGTCTATGAGACAATTCATGTGAAGCGGAGAATGGGAAAAAATGCGATTTGGAATTGTGTTCATATTCGGCTTAATTGTTCTTCTAGAAGGTATAAACACCGAATATATTTTCACATAAGGCTTAGTTGTCAAGTTATGGACTTCTAAAAATTGAAGTCAAATGAAGAATGGAATTTTCGGAAGCAGTTTTTCGAACTTAACAAATAATTTAATTAAACATTAAGGTTTCTATAGGAAATTTATTGCTCTTTTCAAATATGAATTCAGATATGAAATTTAATCATTTTTTTTTTTTGTGGAAAACTGGAAGTAGACATTTCATATTATTTTTATTATCTACATCTACATTACTACATTACTTTACGAGATATATTATATTAATTGAAGTGCATACGTGTCGCATTTTGTATTGGATTTGGCGCTTTCTTAAGTACTTTAATTTATATATCTCCTTAACTATTAAGGATCACTTCATAATTTTTTTTTGAACATCTATGTACTTAAGGCTTATTAAAAAATATTATTTCGAGTTTACTGAAAATTTGATTTGAAATTTACACTTCCGGATTTCTATACATACAAAAATTTTAAATTCAAATTTGAATAAAAAATAAAAAGAGCATCTTTTTTACTAGTAAAGGCAATATTGTTTATATTTTACTATAAATTCCATTAAACTTCATCAATTCTTCAGAAGCTCATAACTTGACAATAAAGCCACTAAAAAAAATTATGTGTACACATTTGTGTCTACAAGGAGTAGACCTGACCGGAATGTAAACAAATTTCACGACCTCAGTTTATTTTCATTGTACGCTTCGACTGAAATGCCTCCTATGTAAAAAAATGTGTTTGCACAGGACTGCTTTTTAGTCGTAAAACAATTTTTTCCTTTGCACAATATCTGATAATCCTATAGTCGGCCACTATTTAAAGCATGATTTTATTGTGCACTATATACAAATAAAGAAAATGCACCTTCACATTAGAGTTGTAAATTACATCGAATTTGAATTACGGTTTTTATTTAACAAAAAACAAATTGTCTTTTAAAATTAAACATTATTGATATGTCCTAGGAAGAAAAAATATCTAAAAAATCTCAGCAATTTAAAATTTTTAATTATTTAAAATTGAAATTTGAAATCAAATCGTTTCAAATGCATGAAAGTTGGCAGTTTTTGTTCATGAAGATATCAAGTGCTACTCGTCGACTGGGCATCATAAATGTGTCAAACACAAACAAACCAAAATATAAATATACTTAAAATTGTGTGAAAAAGTATTTTCATTTATGTTTTAATAATTTCAGCAGCTATTTCCGCACTACAACTAACACTTGCACCACAAAAACCAACGATAGCAGCAATACAACAGCGTCTAACAGAAGCGCTGCACTGCTTTGCTGCGGAAAAAAATTATAACAATATCATATTTTACAACAACAACGAGTACATCGACAACATATAGCAAATAACAACCGAAACCAACTCCATGAGCGTCGGCAATTTTCCATTTGATTGAAGCTCCCATTTTCGTGCTGCACTTGTTGCTGCTTCAGCAACTTTTGTGGTTATGGTGAATGCTATGATCTGGTTCTAAAACTTTTAAGCTAAATCTGATGCGCTTGTCGTTTGGCCTTGCAATTTTCCCTCTTGTTCTTCTTCAATTTTATCATAAACTAAATTTTACATCACATAAATTTCATTTCTAACCACATTGTTGGTTGACCAAAATTGTGTTGCAGCACCCAAAAGTAGCGAATAACCGTAAACGTTTGTGCGGTGGTGACTGGACAGTGCACAAAGTGCAAACATCGTGATTGTCGGTGGTTGCGGCAGTGTTGGTGATAAATTAGCACTCATAGAATTCCATTATATATGAAATTCATGATATTATTTTGCCATTTCGGTGCTGTTTCGTGCGCAATGATTGCGAGTGCAAAACTAAAATTATAACATTTTTGTATTTATGTGGTTACTTAATTTAACTCAACAGCGTTGCATGTAGTCGTACTTGTGTTACAATTGTGATGGCAAGAGCGAAGGCGTGTCCGCATTGGCGCATTAACAGCCTGTGGCATTGAAGCACACACACACACCAAGTCTTACTTCAGAAAGTGCAGCTATGGCGCAGCAACTGCACTCTGTAAGTTAAGTGATTACCATGGTAATTTGAGTTGTTCGCTTAAGGCAATAAGAATAATCTGATACTTTTTAATGTCTAATTGTGGGATTTATTTCTAATTAAGTTAGAAATATGGAGTCTCAACTTGCATGAGAAATGAATGGTAAATGGCACAAGACAAGGCGGTTAAAAGTTATGTATGTACTCAAACTTTAGCTTAACAGCCAGTAGTCAAGTTTTTGATTATTACAGTATACATCGCTTGAAACAAAACTGCATTAGTTTTAGATTTCAAAACTGCATCCGATTTGAAATATAATGAGTAAAAACTAGGAAAGTTCTTTAAGTAAATTAATATCAAAGCTACACATACGCTACGATAAGCTTAAGTGAAACTGGAAATTGCAAGTTTCATTAATGAAAATATAGTTTGCATTATAAAAATTTATTTTATTTCTGTTCAGGTTGTAAGACTCAACTCAAAAATTAACCACTGATAAGCACTGTGCAAATAGAAAAGAGACCAAGTAGAACAACACCAAACAGAAACTTCTCTAAGATTTTAATCAATTTTACATTTGAAGCCCTTGCTGAACTTTTGATTTGGAAAAAAAAAATACTTTTCCAAACATTTCATTACAGTAATTACTCTATTAATGTGATTATAGTCATTCGCCTAGTCTTCATATAAAACATAAAAATTGCTTCCCTGGACTTAAGCTACAAAAAATTAGAAAAGCAAAATCAACAATTTCGCAATAACTGACAAATTTCACTTGCGCCAGCTAAATTGACCAATTGAACACTACTACCACTGCTAACAGCACAGAACTCAACAACGTTTTAACAGCTATGATTATGCAATAAATTTAAATTGTAACAATTTTGTGTAGTAAAAACTAAGCCACGAGAGCAGAGTTCAGCACAGCAGCAGGAACTTGAAAATATGTTTTCATATAAAACTTAATAGCACATGAGTTGCACAATGTTGTTTGGCAAACAAAAAATGGACCCTTATCTTACAAGTGCAGATCAGAGTCAGACCGATAGTTAGCTGGTAAGAAGTTACATAAGGAAGCATAGAAAATGTGCAGTCTATAAAAAAATATGTTGTATGTAGCACGTGGAATTTTGTAAAGACATTTAGTGGCCAGCAATGAGATCTGTATTTTCAGGAGATTACCTTAAGGGCAGCAAATATACTACAACAAAAAGTTTCCAAAATGTATCACAAGTGGAATATGAAAAGTTCGAAGTTAAAGATTTTCCAATGGATCACGACAGCCAAAATAAATAAAGTTTAATATTAAAAAAACATTTGTGTTTGGATGCAGATGTTTCAACATATCAACACTTTCGTTGAGTGACAAGCAGTGCAATTTTTTTGCTAATGGCTACCAAAATAAAGAAAAAATAAAGTCGCACTTAGAAGCCAATTTTCAAATGGAACATAACTATCCAAGTGTTAATAAAGTCTTGTACTAAAAAGTTCTTTTCGACAACTAAACTGTTCGGAGACGCATCGGGAAAAAAAGTATAACAAATCTGCAGACAAAATGCAATAAAAACAATATATTGAGTTGGTTTTCATGCAACATTTCAAAGACACAATTACACCATCATTAGCTACTTGCTCATGATGCGCCATTTATACACCCGATAGACAACATAATTCATAACAATTAAATGAAGAACATGAGGTTTAAAGTTTCCAATTCATCAATCAAAATATATTTTTATGCTCCTATTGATTTTTAATTTTTCTAAACATCCTGCCTTGCAAATAAAAAGTGCAATTAAGTTTTCATTTGAAAAGATGATAAAGTCAATAGCAAACTTTTTTTCTGCTGCTTTCTGCTGTTCCCCAAACAAATTGCAGGGTATTTAGCAACATTTACGAATGAATAATTGAAAGTTAACAACAACAATTAAAAAATTGTAAACAACAATAAACTATTTATGTTAGTAAAACGTCAAAAGCTCGGTGTTTGACTTACTTCTGAAGATTTATGTGTTTCAACGACGTCAATTGATGCCATTGTTTATTAGCTATTGAAATAAACGCTACACGCAGCATATTGCAGCGGCAGTTAGACAAAAAAAATGCAACAAGAATCGATTTTAATTACATTTGAATGTAGGTTTCTTGCTGGCCGGTCGAGGTATGTAGTTGTTGGTGCATCGAAGTTGTGGTTTTTTTTTTTTCACTTAGCTCATTGTGGTCATCTGCAACATGACTAGACGCGTCATCTTCCAATTAAATATTAATAGTAGAAAACGCAACATAATCAACAAGTAGCAAAAACAGTGCAGCAGTAATTAGAATGAATAATTATTACAGATCAATCATGCAGCATTTGCTGCTGCTGCTACTTATTTATGTTGCGGCTATTTTTATCAGTGTAAAATCTAATGTTGTATTTTGTTTTGTCTTTTATTTAGCTTTTTATTAATATTTGTTAGTTAAACGTTGCATACTTACTTGGCATAAAGATGTTACATTAAGCAGAGGATAAGAATCTGGAGTGAAGTCGTTAGAAAATATTTGCGAATGTCGTGCATTTGCGTAGTGAAATATTGGATCGTAAAATGATTTGGATAAAATTATTGGCACTAGTTTTTATTAAAGCAAAAATCAAAACCAATGCTTAAAAAATAACTCTAGAAAAAATTGATATAAAATAAAAACCATATTGGTCTAACATTCAAAACCAAGCATCAAAAATAAGGAAAGGTGTTCATTTTCTAAAGGCAAGTCCTCCGAATTGTGGAACTCTTTTTGCTGTTGAGAAATCCGAAAAATTTAAAAACTTTAGTTTTATGGAGGAACGACAGCTCCCGTTTTTCTCACCAACATTCTGTTGTGTTCATTCATATACTTCTTCCAGGAAAGTGAGGACCTACAGTTTTGTGGCAGTAAAAAGTCGATGAATTTAAATGGAAAAATTTACTCTCCAAACATTACATATGACCAGGCAGATCATCTTGAAAAGTTATTTTATTTGTAGAAAAATCTGTTAAGTGGAAAATCTTTGATAGTGACTTTCTCAATGGTAAATTTACGATTTGCGTAAACAAAAAAAACATTTTCGAAATTAACTGTTGTTCAATGAATTATAAGAAACCACTAAAAATCTAACTTATTTTGTTGACTGATTACTAGTAACATTTTTTGAGTGACTATAAACCTTATAAAATTAGGTAACTCAAAAGTTAGCCTAATAATATTTATGTAAATTTTAATTTTGTTTGGAACTTACATATTTTCACTGTGGCTGTAGTTAGGATTATAGTAGTGAATTGATGAGGATGACAACGTATGACAAAAAAGTTTGTTGTCTAAGTCTTTGGTTTGGAATCGCGTGACTGATAATAAAAAATGTGACCACAGTGCATTGAAAGCTAAGAGTTAAAAAAAAAACTTAATTTATAAATTTTTAATGTCATATGTACACTATGCAGTTTCTAGGAAATAAAAATTGTTTTTCTGAACAACCACTTGACAAACATTCCACTGTTTTTTGAACATACATCAATTGTAGGCAGCAAACAAAACCACAACGATTGGAAAAGAAAAAACAACAACAACACTAATTTATTCTATGAAAAATAACCTGATGCACTTGTTTGACGTTGCTGATGTTCTTTTTAGCTATTACACTGCCCGTGATTTACTTCACCGAATTCCAAGCAATGTAAACATGAACTCAATTTGAATGAATCAACTCGCATGTTTTTATAAGTCTTGGATTACGGATTACGTGTTGCATTTTTTTTTTATCCATATTTTTATTGATGTTTCTGATTGAAAACAGTGCAGATAACCGGCTATATTTTTCAACAACAGCATTAACAAGAAAACTATAATTCGGCTTAAGTAAAATATTTTTTTTTTAGCTCATTCAAAATATTCGCAATAAGAAAAAAATGCAGCTACTATAAATATTTGCCGGCAAACAACAACAAAAAATAATTTTAATTTCAGACGCTGCATTAAGAAGATCAGCAGCAGCAGCAGCTACAGAATTGGGTCGTCGAGGATATGCTTGGCTAAAGCTTAAATTGTTGCAGTTCTTGTTGTTGCATTTTTTTTGCTGCTGTGTATAAATAGAAATTTTTTGTTTATATTGCGTTTTATTTTTTAATTTTTTTATTTGTTCTCCTACTAAACTATATTCTGCTTAATTTTCTATGGCAGCAATGCTGCTGTATTACCAACAATTTTCGCCTCAATATTCTGAAATGTTTAAGTTGCGCTCGTTGTTGTTTGTAATTTCTATTTCAGTGTGATGTAGCGCATACTTTGTAGGAAATTTTCCTCAATAAAATATAAATTAGCGAAATTTCACTTTGACTACATAAATGATTGTTATTAAGGTGGCAGCTTCAGTTTTATAAATAGCAACGTTCAAAAAAGGTAATTGCAATGATTGGTGTTGGCAGTACGTTTTTGTGCTGATGAGAATTTCAATTTATGTTGGCATTTGGTTCTGGAGGGAAGTACCTTTTTTTGTTGAGCAGTATTCAATATGCATTTAGCCTTCTTCTTTGATATAATATTTTAAGAAATTTACATAGAACAAAGTAAAGCCAACTGTTCTTCGAAAAAAAGCCCCGTTCAAGTAGGCATGTCTGATAAAGAAATTTTAAAATTAGTTTTCAAAAATTTATAGATACAAAAGCAAAATTGTGTTCAATTTGGCGTGGAATGTCCCACATGCATACTAGGACTCATTTGACGCTATTTCATACTCACATGGAATTTTTCATTTTAATAGTTAAATAGCAATAATCTACCTCTTTAAGTTTTATTTCTGACCTTGGCAAAAAAAAAATAATTTTTGAAGCACCTTGCCTTAATATTAATTACTTTCAATTTACTCAGCTTAGTATAGTTTTATAGTGCAGTTTTTGATTTCTCACAAAGAAACCAACATGCTGAGCATGAGTGCTAGAGCAGCAAGGCTGCAATTAAAGGATTATCAACTATTAATGCTGACCTTTGCTAGAAAATGTATATATTTTTTTAAATTTTTACAGAGTTAGAAAAATAAAAATCAGTTAACAAAAACATGACTATCGAACTTTAGTACGAATATAATGAACGTTATAACTAATTTCTAATAGCAGTAACCAGCAGCGGCAGTAATAATAGTAACAACAACAAGTACAACTTGCTAACGTAACAACCAAAATTAGCCAGAACATTTGCAATGTACTTGGTTTTAACTGCAGACCTGCCTTTGTTTTTGTTTGTAAGAAAAACGTGGTCTTAAGATTTCCTTTTGTGGTTTTTGTTGTAGTTCAAATTTGTTTGTGGCCATGCTGCTGCTGTTGATAGTGTTGCTTTTTGTGATTTGAACATTACGAGAGCTTTTTAATGTCCTCGTAAAATAAATTTTACAAGTAATTCGTTAGCGTGGGTGGCAAGCGCAACAATAATAACGGCGGTAAAAAGTTTCGCAAGTTGTAAACATTTTTTTTTTTATTATTCTGAGTGTTGCTTTTTCTTGAGGTTTAGCAAAAGATATGAAAGTGTTAAGTTATTGTCGCAATGTTGAAACTGTCAATAAAGATTTAGTTGGTAAAAAAACATTTCAATACAACTTTTTAAGTGGATAGATAGGTACAAGAAAGTTGCAAATATTTCTTACAGATACCTGTTGAGCTTAAACTTTCGTTGGCACTTAAAAGTTTGAAGCGTTTGACCCACCTACCTATGATTCTTTTGTTGCCATCTTTATGAAAATTATAAAATTAAATCGCTAAGAAAAATCAAACAAATTATAAGGTTGTGCGAAGTTAACTGCAAGCATTTCCATTATTACCGACACGGACAGAACAAGTAACCATCCTTAACCATGATTTCTTTCTTTTAGTTTAAAAAGATAAAATTAAAATATTTGTGCATATTCTTTTTTGCGAAATAATTAAAAATATAGAAAAAAACTTCACTGCTGCCATTATTTTTTTGGTAAGAATTTATTTCCCACATTGTTCTTATGTTGCAAGGAACATTGTGCCATTTAAAGTTTAACAGCTTATTTGTGATGACAAAAATTATAAGGCGGCTTAAGTCATTTGAAAATATTATTTCTGCAATTTTTTATAGACCCATGAAGTGCGGTACACATGGAACTAGCGGCGAAATTATTTATACCAAAACAAAAGACTTAAGCAACAAACTTAATTAAAGTAGGTACCTTAATTCCTCGCAATGCGAATTCTTCTTCACAATTAAATAAATAACGCAATTTGAACTTCCTGCTCTCACATTTTTATGTCATTTCACCATCTTTATTTTCTCAGTTCAAAGATACCTACAACGTTTGATTGCAAAATGCAATTATAACTATAAATTGATTTCTGATGCCTATTCGCGAAACAGCCAAACAGATGTAGGTCTGTTTGTAGACCTCAAAGTAAGCGTGTTTGTTTGCTTGCAACACTTGCTGTAGCAAATCAATCAGCAATGCCACAACAAAAGCAAACAAACATATTTGCACAAGCATTCACCACTAACAAATCCAATAGAAAAGAAGAACTGCAATTTCAAAGTATTTTCATTCAATGATGATGTTATGAAATTCTAAAAATTATAAAAGTTTATAGAAAACGTCAGAAAAACAATTATCGTGGCAAATGGCTTTGCAGCAAATATATGAGAAAAAAAACTACCAATTCACTTTGCAAAAAGCACAATAGCAAATCGTGCAAAATTTAATCTACGGCGAGAACAGGATGCCGCCGTTGCTTTTCAACAATTTTTGCACATATATGGCAAATAATAATTGTGCAATGAATATTATTTTAAAAATGGCTAACAGCACAATAAACACTGCAGGAAAAAAGAAGCACCACTGAAATACTTTTTAATGCAGCAGCAGCCTGCAACAAGTTAAGTACCATAGAATCTTGTTTAAATGCGGCTTCGCTCTACTTTTCTACACACAAATAAATTTATTGTTTTTTTTCATAATTTATTTGCACCAAACAAGCAAGCAAACTGTTCAACAATAGTTTTTTGTTACCTTTCTTACCTGTTGCTGTCAGCCGAACAACTCACACAGTTTGTTTGTTGGCTGATTTAGTCGAAGTCTTATTTTTTGTAATAAACTGCATGGCAATTGCATGACAACATAACTTCTATTTTTCTGTGTCTTATTGTCTAATGGCACATTTCCCATTCTAAATATAACACAAACACACTAAAATACTCAGTTACTCATACATTTATTGTTGCATTACATAACAATGACATTGCAATGGTTAACTGCCTTGTGAGTGCATTTTGGAACGTTTGTTCGCGCAGTGAATTGGCACAGCAGTTTGTTTTGTGGTGCTTTAAAAAGTGCTGGACTTCATTGAGTGAATTATGTTGAGTTCGTGGCATGTATGTGAATTTTAATGACTGACAGTTATTTTACCAGTTCGTATTAAGTATGAATGATTTGAAAAAGAGTTGTTAGGGCAATATTAATGCACTACGTTTGCAAATAAGCGGCCATGAATGAAAATTTCTAATAACGCCAGCAAATTTTTTAATTAATAAAACATAGTGTACAATGTAGACGGTTAGCAGCATCGGAGCTCAGATTTTTGAGGCAGAAGTTGCGTTTTTTTTTTTAAGTTCCTCATACGTCATGTTATGCAAAGCGAAAAAAATTATAATATTCCTAAATTTCTTTCATAAGACTTGCTTGCGTTTGTGCAAAACTTTTGATCAGATTCGACAAGTTCATTAATTTAGCAGTTTTTGGAAATAAAGTGAAGTTCAAAAATGAAAAAATTGCTACAGGTAGCTTACATATATGCCCAAAAAAAGAAATTTTACATGAAAATTTAGAACATTTTCAAGATGGCTGTCAAATATTACCGGTCTTGAGCTACCGAAATCTGAATCTCCCAAATAATATAAAAAAATATTGAACATTGCATTTCTATATAATCGGCACTTTCCTCAGCAGCCGCAATTTTAACACTCTTTTAACGTTGCAGAATTCAAAATTTAGCAACATTTACACAAAATTTTAATGCTAAGCTACATCGGAGTGGCAATAAAGGCAACAGCATTTCCGAATCACCAACTGTATTCTATACATAAAGGTTACTAATACGTCACGTGATGGAAGTGGATGTGAAGTTCAAATGTTCAAGTATTTAAAATTAATACATAAGATCTAGTAAATGTGATTCCAAAATACGTCATGCAACAAGTTAGTAGTGAAAGTCTTAAGAGCTTTTACACTAAAAACGAAAAAAATAAAATGTGTCTCATAGAATGAAATTTATAAAAACAATTTCTAATGATAAGAGATACTGATGTAGCCTTGAAGAACGTAAACTTTTTTAAGCTGTTTTTATGCTAAGATATCTTGTTGACGAAACCTTTTCAAATTGCAATTATCTAAGTAAATTTACAGTAGATATTTTTTTCTACGGCATGGTATAGGGCTTTCTACGACAACATTTTGCTCGTAAATGACACCATAAAGCAAAACGTGACTGAGTTACTTTAAACTAAACGCTCTCAGAAAATAAGTTAAGAATTTCACCACACAAAAAAATGAACAATGCAACGCAAGCAATGCATAGCATAAAAAATGTTGCTTGTCAATACTATGACCGAGTAACCAACCAATCATTGAAGCAGCAGACAACCAACTTCTTACAGCGCATCATTCGTAAAAAAGATCTGCTGTGAGACCAAGCATGCAGCAACGCATGCGCACCGCACGCAATGCGTTCACAGTTTTTTTTATTGTTAAATGAGTGAAGTAAGTGGGCTTTTTGCTTGTCGTACCATAGTAAGCATAAGAAATTCTTTAACGAAAAGTCAATTGTTATCCATTAAATTGCATTGCATTGCAGTAAAATCTGCGTTGTTGTTCCAGTATATGCGTGTGCGGCATTTCCAATGGTAAATTAAGTGCCCTAAGGAACAGCTATGTAACCCAGCCCATAAATATTGCTTAGAATATTGATTAGACAATGAGTTGGTTTCCCGAAAATCACATTTACTGTCGCTGCTATCATAGTCGGTAGTCAAAGGCATAAGCGGCAGTTTATAATAATTTTTTTTTTTAAAGTTTTTCGATAGGAAATACAAATTTTAGCACTTACCTAAGGAGATTTTTGTGAAAAGCTGCAACAATATGCTGTAAGGAAAAAAGTTAAGAAAAATTAGATAAGATTGGAGTTTAATATATGAATATTTATAAACGTATTCTTTGTAATTTCTTAATAAAAAATTAAAATTTTTGGCTCAATCTTAAGACTCTTTCATGCAGATCAAAATCTTTTATACGCAAAAGCTTCAATGAATTGTTTACTTATCGTTTATGTTATATTTGCCACATAAATTAGCGAAACAAAACACAACCTCCAAAATGTCTAATTTCTACATTGAATTCCTGCAATTTTTATTACTCAAAACGTGTGGTACATTAAAAACAAAGTGACTGCAAATGCCGTGTACAAAGAAAAAGTATCAAACAGTAAAATGTGATCTCTCTAACTCAACTACTGAATTATTCACAAAGTTACAAAAAAAAAAGAAATAAATCTATAAGACCAAACTATTACAATAGCAAAAAATAAAAGAAATTCTATTAAATGACAAAACTTGTATTAATTTGCATAAATTTTTGAGCGGAAAAACTTTCATTTGCAAGATGAGAAAAAAAGACGAAGTTACTTATGCGCAACGAAAGTTCAACACTAAATTACGCGCTTAAGTTAAATTGCAATCGCTGATCCAAACGACACAGCATGTACAGCGTGAGCAGCATGATTGAATATTGAGTATTTTGACAGTAAACAAGACGTTAGTATGTGGTCTTTTCTGTTGCTCATATTGAAAATACTGATAAGTAAAATTACCAAAAATGTGCAGCTTCTATAGGTGGCAGAGTTAAGCACAAATGTCACATCAAGGTGCTTGCCACATAAATTTGTGAAAAAAAAAATTTACAAATTTCTTATGTCAACCTGTTGCTAGTTGCTAGTTACAAATATGGTTAAATAGGTAGCAGCATTTTGTGTAAAGCTAGGTAGGTGCACTGGAAAAAACTAAAAATTTTCATCATAAAATGTACATTTTGCAGTTAATTAACTGAAATTTTCTTACGTCAAAATTATGCTCTTTAGCAAAGCCAAATGTTTAATTATATAAAATTTATAAACCAAGAGGAAAAGTTACACTTGCAAAAAATAATGTTAAATTCGCAAAAAATATCAGAGTTTCGTATTATTACTACTACAATTTTTCCACAAGCTTTAATTATGAATGTGACTTTTAATATTAAGAGAGGAAATGACTGGCTGGACGAAGGTAAACATAGTTTTCTGTTTAGATTAAAAAAGCCTTTTTAAATTTTAAAAGATATGATGAAAACGTTCTCTCTTCTGCAGCTGTTAATCTTAGCATTTATTTGCAGCATTTACTAGTTGAAGTTGGTTGCTGCTCTTCGTGCATTTAGTTTTATAAAATTTAATTTTTTAAAAACTCAATGTTACTCATACCACATGGTGCGTTATATGCTTTTAATTTGCAAAATTCTTCGCAGCAAAATTATGTTAGAATAATTCGGCATTTTAATAAAAAAATGTTAAATAAAATTAAAACTGAAATAGAAACCCTCACTAGGTCAACTTTCGCTATGTATGCCGCAAACAAAAAACACTGCCGCGTTGTACAAGAAAAAAAAACAACTCAGCTAAATGAAAGACCCAATATGCCACTTAAATAGCAATTTTCAAATTGTGACACAAACACCAGCAGCAACAACAGCTACGGGAACTGCAGCGCAGCCAAAACAATGGAATCATAGCTACCACTTGTGTTGCAAATATAGGCAAATAGATTGTTGCACTGCTGATGTCGCTTAGTGTTGAAAAATTGAAATGATATAAAAAATCTAAATTATTCCAGTGTCACCTGTTGCTGCTGCTGATGGTGATGTTGCAATTGTGCCAATGTGATGCGCTACCTGCGATAGCAATAAAAACCAACAGCTGATGTGTGGAATTTAAACACAAAAATGGGCACCATCAAAAGTTGTTGAGTTGAGTAGCGCAACAGCAACAAAAAAGTCGCAGTAAGTTGTTGGTAGTTGTGGGAAGAAAGGGGTGTTGTTAAAACAAAAAAGCATCATAAAAAAGCGAGCAGCAATCTCTCACATCAGTGTTGCACCTAAATGTCTGCTGACAACTAGTTAGTGTTGCTGCCGCTGCTGCTGCACAATAATATGTAAACATTGCAAAATTTTTTTTTTTTGTTGCTCTGTTACAGTCGTCATTGTTGTTACGACGATATGTTGTTGTCACAATTGTGGCAGACAGCAGCAACACAGAAAAAGATTGCAGATGCATATCTGCAAGCGAAAAGCAGCTTAAAAGTAGGTGAACATTTTTTTCCTCGTTGCTGTTGTTTTTGTTGACATTGTTGCTGTTACATTTGTGGGTGAGAAGTTGCTGTGACAGGGCAAAAATGGGTTAAGTTTTTGTGGGTGATTTCATTATGCAGCAGATGAAAAAGAATTGAAAAATTTATGCCAGCGAATTTGATGAAACAAAATATTTAAAGGTACCTTGCATATAGGAAAAAAATAGAAATAAAAAAGTTAAAAAATTCAACTATGTCCAGCCGAATTTTGAGATTCTACGAACATTTTCAAATTGGTACTTTGGAATTTAATTGCATGAAACTACGTTAAATTTAATAATTTATATCAAGACATTGAAATGTTTCTGTTGTTTGTATTCTTGCAATACCTACAAAATATATTCATACACACGAATTTTTTACACAGAAAAAAATATTTTTCTTATAAAATTTCAGTTAGCGATCTTATAGACTTAAGCGTTATAAGTTATAATAACCGGTAAGGCAACCAAAAGATATTTACAGAGATTAAACACTGTCCAAAATTGTTTATAAGTTCAGCAAGACTCTTAGATTTGTGTGTTGGAAAGATTTTAGTCCTGCTTATTTTTCAAAAAAATACATTTTCGGGAATATAGAAGTACTTTTCCTTTAGACGCGTGATTTTAAATGTTATTGAAATTTTGAAAACCGAAGTAAGTAAATAAGTTTCATTTATAGTAGCAATAAAGAATATAGTGAAAAATGCAATATCTTTCATTACTAGACTTGCGTAACGACAAGTAGTGTCTTTCCAAAATGTGATTAGAAGTGAAAATTGAATAAAATGGTATATTTTAGAAATGTGCAAGTTTTGAAATCTTCAATTATCAGTGATATAATTTTAATAAAGAGTAAAAACACTTTCACACTGGCATCAAAAACAGATCGTTTCTCGTTATTGGCCCATAAATTTGCTAAATTTTACTAACAAAAACACAGTCCTTGTTCTACTAAAGAACTAGACTATTAAGTCTATTTAATTTTTTTCTGATGCGCAGCAGCAGTGAAAAACTTTGTTATTATATTCATTGTATACTATTTTAGAAAACAGCTTGGCTGCTATCAAAAATAAGGTGACCACTAATGTCAAACTAAAAGCTTTTGTCAACAAAAACGCAATAAAACCAATGAGAAAACTAATTTTAACTAGTAAAGGTGTTATCTTCGGCCACGCCGAAACTCACATACCCTACACTGCATTGAAAGTACTTTTTAAATAAATGTTAAAAAAATGTTGAAGAGGTTGAATAAGTCGAAAATAATGTAAAAAGGTTCAAAAATGTTTTAAAAAACTGAAAATGTCAAACAAATATGGGAAATGTTAAAAAAAATAGAATAGAAATGAAAAACACGAAATATGTCTCGCCCACTTCTCAATACCGCCCATTTTTGATGACATTCGTGATTGACATGCACAAACCAAATTTTAGCACAATAGCTTGTATAGTTTGCGATATGTGCCGTAATTATTCTTAAAATTTAGGGCGGTGCATACCCACTTGTACAATCCAGTCAGATTTTGATCCACAAATAGCCTTCCATAAACAAACCTCTTACACAAAATTTCAGTATGATTGCTCATTTATTTCGATAGTTATGCCACTTAAGGTATTTTAATTGTATGGGAGGTGCCACGCCCACTGTTGCCATTTCAAAAGATTTTGATTCATATGTAAACCACTTACATCAAATTTCAGATCAATTGCACCAATAGTTCACTTAAAATAGCACTTACAACTTTATGTAAATGAGGGAGGCGCCACGCCCACTGCTGCAATCTTGTCAAGTTTCATTTAATTTCAAAGCTTATAATAACCGGCACCTCTACACAAAATTTTATGAATATTACTCTTATGGCACACTATCGATAGCATTTAACGTATTTTGCTTATATGGGAGGTGCCACACCCACCGGCACCATTGTAGCAAAATTTTGCAAGAAGACACCCTTTAGCGAGTATATCTGCCATATTAAATTTCATAGCGATTGCGTTGTTAGTTCTCTTTTTATAACGTTTATAAATATTGTAGGCTGTGCCACGCCCTTCAACAAAAATTTCCAGAATATTGAATAATTTTATATTGATGACTACTTTCAGTGGTATCATCCCTAAAATTTTTATGAAAATCTTATGTGCCAATTTGTAGTTATACGAAATCGAAATTTTCAATTGCTAAAAAGTGCCACGCCCACTTTTACAATTCCGCCCAATTTATGCGAAATTTAAGATTTATAAGAGCTATGGCGTTATAAAAGTTAAAATTTAGGGCTGTACCACGCCCCTTTAAGAGTTTTTGCAAACTTCAAACCTAGCCTTATCTTAATTTTGTTCTCATCTTCACCAAATCACCAATTTTCATCAAAATCGAAGCATCTTTTTTTCAAAATGGTCTTGGGTATATTTACATAGAGTATGGGCGGAAGGCGTGGCCGTAAACCGATTTTACCAATTTTTATATGCTATCAGCTTGCAAGAAGGTTTGACCTGTGTGCCAAATTTAATTTAGTTAGCTTGCTCAGTTTTCTCGTAAACCTGATTTCAACAGACAGACACACAGACAGACAGACAGACAGACAGACAGACGGACGGACAGAGCTATATCGACTCAGGTGGTGACGCTGATCAAGAATATATATACTTTTCTATACCTGCCACGCCCCCTTCTATGCGTTACAAACGGAATGACAAAGTGAATATACCCTCTGTGTAGGGTATAAAAACACGATACAAAAACAAGTTGAATGAGAAACGAACTAAACGTTTATAGGGTTTCAATGAAAGCTTAAAACTCTATATTAATCGTTTTTTACAGCTGTATGAAACGTCATTATTTCGAGTTGGACGATTCCAAACATCCAAAAGCCAGCGAAAATAATACTGTCTTTGACCTTTTGTTGAACTAATCCTTTAGTTGATTTATTTGAAGTGCCTATTTTTGCTCTTACTTGCTATGATAGCATAATTTCTAATCATAACGATGACTTTTTAATCGTAGTTTTAAAAAGTTTTTTTTTCACAAGGATTTAAACTTTTTGCTTACTAATAGATTTCCAAAAAGCCACAAAAATAAAGCTTTAAAGATAAGTTCTTATGCTGTCATACTTGATGTGAAATGAACATGGCATTATGAATATGTTATGAATTTGCCTGAAAATGGAATATAAATTTAATGTTATATTTCTTAGGACCTAAGAATATTTTATTTATTTTTCAAACAACAAAAAATTCTAGATATTAATCCAAAATGAAATTTTTGATACTAAATGTATATGCAAAGGACATATATCATTTGAATGTTATTCCCCACAAATTTCCCAAATTCGAAATCGTAAGTATTCAAACAACAAAACCCACACATTCAGATCAAAGTGCTAATTTATATGCAATGCACGTAAACAACAGCCGTTTACACCGTTGACAACAACAATTTCAAAGTTTCAGAAGTAAAAGCGAGAAACAAAAAAAATTTTTAAATCCAATTTTAGTTAAATTATTTATGGCACAACTGTCTGTTAAGAGTCTGTTAGACTGTCAGTGCCTAGATACACAGTAACACCACAATAACCGATAGTAACAAAAAGCAAACAAATGCTCGCAGACATTGAACTGTAACACTTTCTTTTAAGGTCATTTGCCGTCAATACCATTATGTGGCTCTATGGTGTTATAGCGGCTCATAATGATGCCATAAATCGCGTCAAATGAAAGCAATTAGCTCTAAAAAAACCTTAAATTTAGTGATGATGATTTTGTAGTATGTGTGTTAAGTCAAAGAATTATGGCCCGATAGTTTGAGTGTCTGTTACACTAATAGTACGCAATAAAATATGTTAATTGTTCTTGTGTGTTTGTGCGTTAGGGTAACTAACCAACACTGTGAATGCAAAGTGTATTTTATTTTAGGCATTTCATGCAGATATTTATATTAGACTATCCGTTACAAACTGAGTTTCGTTTCAGTTCTTTCGATTGCGATGTCAATATTTTAGTTCAAAAAAAAAAAAAGCTTGGAAGAGTTACAGAAAAAATTTTGCCCGCTGCTTTGTTTATTATTTAATTTTTTATGAGAAAAATATAATATACGCTGAAAAAAATCCATCCAATAAAAATAAAAAAAATAACACACGTCAGCCACACCATATACTGGGCTAAGATAATTATTTGCTTATAGATTTTTGAGCGCATATAATATTTTTTAAACAGCTTGTAAAATTAATGTCTCGATCAGTTTTTCAGTTCAAGAACTTGATTTCATTTAAACAAAAACCTTAAACTTACGCAAGCAGCATGTCAATAAGTTTGGGTAATAACGGATAGTCTAATGTCCATTCATATATGGAAGCGACTTTTATGCTGGGGCTTATGGGTATGAGTATCTTTTTTTTGTTGCCATGATTCGCTATCAATACAGCACTTGTGCTGCATGCAGCATTAAATATTTTTGCTGTAATGTTGAATGTAATTTCATTTCTTTTGTTTGATTAATTGCCTCGCGCGCCCTGAAGTGATCACGACACAGCGATAAACACTTGCTGTTCATGTGATTTTTTTATCAAAAGATTTAAGTTTTATTTTTTTTTTCTTCAATAAAATGAAATGAAA
Organism: Meiosimyza decipiens; assembly: GCA_963680825.1. Classification (NCBI taxonomy): domain Eukaryota; kingdom Metazoa; phylum Arthropoda; class Insecta; order Diptera; family Lauxaniidae; genus Meiosimyza; species Meiosimyza decipiens. The sequence continues at coordinate 95,959,004 of OY804259.1, read as the reverse complement.
CGTGAAGAAGATCGAAAGTTTTTTTTTGTGGTATTTATCTCTAAATATTTAAGTTTTATTTTGCAGTTTTTTTCTCATGCTGTCACTACTTTATTTTGAGGGTCATTATGGCCAGGATTTCATATTTTGCTTTGAACCACACGCGAGTGCAGTGGATTTTTTTCTGTTATTGTCACGACTTTTGCTGCAGTTATTGGATGATTGTAATTAAATTGAGTAAAGCGCAGTTTTGGGCGAAATGTTAAGGTTTGGTTGTGAACTAAAGCCATGATTGCTACGTAAATTAGTGCTCATGATGATGGGAATTTAACTTTTTTTGGCACCAATTTATTGCACTTGCAGTGATAAAAAAGAGAAATTTCCAGTTTTTTGTAATAGTTTTTTTTTTTGTAAAATTTCGTTTTCATTACTAGAAGAAAAATTGTTTCATCGAAAATATTTTTCAAGTATCAACTTTTTAAACCGTGTAGTTGTAGTCTCAATATTTATCGCTATTAAAATATGGAGATATGTTTTTCAAAATAATTTATTACATATTAATCGAGCTGTGATATTTTAGCTTTAAATTGTATCTATAGGTAATGTTGTACCTACGTAATTAGCGTTAAAACTTGAGCATTTTTGTTGCTTTATCTTTTAATTATTTAATTTTTGTTGATCAATGACTTCTTTCACTTCCTTAAACTTTAATTGTCATATCTCATGTTGGATGCAACTTAGAAGTTTAGTAAATTTCAATAAAAATATGCTGTAAAAAAGTTGAAAATCTAAAAAAAAGCCGCTTAATAAAAACGTCAGCATTTAAATAAGAACTGAAAAACTACTTTTTGTTTTGTTCCAAAAATTGTTGCAATTTACTTTCTTCAGAAAATTTTAACATCACATATACCATACGTAACGTAACCAACCGATTTTCTTTTGGAAGCAAAGTACTTTTTTTTAACCTGTTTTACTGCATACTTCAAAGTAAAGCCATTTGTTCTCTTTTGTAGAATGTCTTACTACTTAAAATGAAATGACCTTTTTTTTTGGTAACTTACATTTTTTCCCTGGTCAAATGTCCAAGATTTTGTGTAATTCTTTTCTGTTTTTTGCACTCCAAAATAGCAAAATTTAATTTTCGTGGTGCAAGAATAAGATCGCTTCCTAAGGCCAATAGTTATTTCACCAATTATCAAAATGAGCCCATATTAATGAACAACAGCACCAACTTATCAGCAACAGTGAAAGAGCCTCAATATAACTTATAAGTGTCAGCAATAAACGAGAAAGCATTAATGATAATTTCAATTTACAACGTAAAACAAAAAAAATCCCCCTCATCTGACATAGTGCATTAGAAACAAAAGAAAAAAGTTATCTTGTGAAAAACTGTAACAACAAGATACAGCGAATAAAATATTGCTACCAACTCATTACAGTTAACTAAATTACAGCGCATTTTAGTTTAAAACTTTCAACACGAATTGCAGGGAAAATCCAGAGCATGTTGTAAAGCATAAAGAAAAACTGGGAGCAAGAATTAAATAAAAAACATCTAACATCAAATATTAAAAATAGTTCACTAGGTTAAAGCTCAAGTAGAGGCAATGGAAGAAGCAATTTGAAACACATGTGGCTGTGTGCATGCATGGCCAGCAACATCAACAAGCTAATCAATTAAGGTTAATTTGTAGCCATTTCCCTAATCATACTGAATGCAACATGCTTAGCAAGAAGATGAAGCAGAAGCATCAATAACAGCAACGGCGAGTATCATTCTTATGCTAACTTTGTAGCGGCGCTTTCTTTTAATGCTGTTTTTCTAATTTTATTCCCTTATATCATTGTTGTTGCTTTGTACTTATGCTCATATAAAATTGGCTGCCACTAAGCAACGAAATTAGCCAGTTAACATTTTATGTTGACCACAATGATAAAGCCAACTGCGTTGATTTATATTGTGTAGGGTATAGATAACATATTCCGTCAAACGTAAACTTTTACTCGGAGACTCCATGAGCTAGACGCATTTTTTATTTCTTCAAATATGACAGATCCAGATGTAAATTTTTTCCTAGATTGATTTCCTTTATCAAATTTGCTTTTGAAGCTTTAACCAATATAAAGTGCCACCATCGTCGAAGTTGTTATTTTAGCTTTAGGAACAGGATAAAATCCGACGAACCCATACCAGGAACACATAGTGATTGGTCAATTACATTCGTTGAATTTTGGGTTAAAAACTTTAGTACAATGACGCCTTAATGACTTGTGGTATTGTCGTAGTGCGAAATCCGTGAGTTGTTCTTCCACAAATGTGACCGTGTTCAGCGGAAACTCTCACGCAAGCGCTTCATGTCGCCTAAATAATATTCCTTTTTTACCCTTTTTTCATAAGACCAGCATTATGAACAGAGTCTATTAGCAGCATTCTTCCATCAATTTTTCCCATAAGACTGTTAAGAGAATTTACCCTATAGGTCTGAATTTCAAATGCAGTCGTGGAAATAATAATCTTAATAACAACAACAGCAACATTAAGGGAACGAAACTATTAACAAACATTGCTGTTGACAGTTGACAACATCTTAAGCGGAGAGATGTGCGCTCACATAGCAATGCGTAACATTGATGAAACTTTGTTGTTGCTTACTTCATGCTCAGATTGGAGCAGACGCTGAAAAAGACACGCTTTTTATTTTCAGTCCTATGATGGGCCATCAATAAAAATTTTATTTTTTAAGTTTTATTTTTGCTTATTAAATTTGTTTTCGTAGTTAACATTTATTGTTAGAAAATGTATGCTGCTGCTGTCAGTAGCGACAACAGAACGATATTCAGTAAGGTATTTGATATAAAGAACGAAGCCAAAATGGAGCTCGAATGAAGGAAAAAAACAGGAAAATGACACCAACTGCTTTGAAGTATTCCTAAGTACAGAAAATTGAAGTACATAACTTTCTTTTTAAATTCATATGAAATTCATTTGACGACTTCATATTTATTATCTTCATTTGACTACTGAGTATAGCAAACTATTTCAAAGGCAATGCTATTGGCCATTAGTGCCATAATTTTAAGAATAACTTAATCTGAGAAGGAAAGAATTTATCTTTTGAAATAAAGCTCTCGATTTCATTCCTGTATTCTCAAAAATACTCAAAAGCAATTTGTGTACTTGGTATAAGTGTACAAAAATGATTTTGTGGCATATTTGAGCCCATTTATTTCAAAAACCGGACACAATAGAAAAACTTTAATGACAAATTCAGGCATCACTTATAAAAAAAAAAAACAAAATAAAAACCGAAATTTTTTTGAGCAAAACTCTTAATGTGCAACGCATCAAATGATTCTAACATGAGCTTGCCAGTTGTTGCCAGAGTTGCCAGCTTGCTGCCAATCAACAATGAAATTCTGCTGATGATGTCAATGACAGCAACAGTTACTACATGAGAAAGTTAATAAAACGGGCAACACTAGCAGCTTCTATGGCATAGCACAAGTAGCTACCAAATTGTAAAAAATTTTCTATTTCTTAAAAAAGAAGTTAAAAATAAAATTTATTTGGATAATTTTTATTCACAGCTTTGCGAAGTTTGAAATTGTTCGTTTATTGTTTCATAATTAACTCAAAAACTAAAGATGCAATTTGCTTGTAAATATGTGTTTCAATTTTCAAAAGCACACTTTTAGTTTTTTAAAAATAAAGTCAAAAAACTCCGTAGGTGATTGCTAAGCAAAATCCAAACGTTACACCACGGATTCGAAAAACCAAACTCAAGACGAAATTTAACAAATATACCCTAAATAATCTTCTAATCTAAACAATTTATTTTATTTCATTTCATTTAACTGCAGACATTGAATATAATACTGCTTGTTGTTGTTGCTGTTGTGCAGTGTAGGCTGCAATAAAACCAATAGCTAAAGAGGACAATGACGACAGCAACAGCAAATAAATAAATAAATTTTCGTGGCAACTCCTCCGTTTGATATGAAAAGCTTTTTATTTATTGCTCCAACAAGGGGAAAGTCTCGTCGCCTATTTGCATGGCTTTGTATTTGTGTGGCTTAGTATGTGTGTGAACTTTTTTTTTTGCACATTTTTTCCTTTAATGTATTGACAATTTGGTCATTGAAATTATAAAATTCATTTTCATTTGATGCTGCTGCTGCTGCTGCTGCAGCAGCAAATGTTGTCGTCTCATCCTCTAATGCTTCATTGATATTCCAATTTGGATTTCTTTGTTTTTATTTTTCTTTTTTATTGGCCAATCTTAAGTCGCTATTATTGTTATTGTTGCATTGAAAAAGTGAAAACCCAGACAATACGGTGCTGATGTTATGGCTGCTGTTGTGTTTGTTTTTAAAGTTCACATGCTCCTTGGCTTTGGTTGCGCATGCGCGAGGAGCATCTTTGCCAACTCTGGCAGGCTGCCCACTGTGTGGTTTTTTGGCATTTCGTTTTGCTGCTTATGTGAACACTACTTGCTGCACTCATCTAAAAGGTTGTAGAATTTTATCTGCGGGTTAGATGGCGTGCACAATAGAAAGTTGCTTGAGGGTATTGAATTTCGAGCAGTCATTACTGCGCTTAAAATGAGAGTGAAATTTTTGACCACTTGAGCGCTCAAGTATTGGCAATTTGAAAAGATATGTGTGGGGGAGCAAAAATGTTTGTAGTGTTTCAAAAATAATGCTGGTTGACGTTGAGCTTTAAGCAGATTTTTGTTCACACAGTGCATAAGTGTGATTTTGAACGCGGTTCATTATCTTTCATAGCATGACGTATGCGTAACATTGCATTAAAACAATTTGTTAAATATAAACTGAGAGCTTGATAGCTCAGACTTGATGTACTTTGGAGTCATATTTTGTCGCAAACAATGCTTCTGTAATTATGCTCTACAGAAATGTATGTTATCATCAATGGCCGCAAAAACTAAACGGATTTTTACACTTAAATATATTTAAATCCAATTTTGTGGCATTACAAATTGAATTTTATTAATGACGCTGTTAAAATAAAAAGTGTATCTGAATTTAATAAGTAAATAGGTACTCACTCGATTACCATCAATACAAATAAATCACTCACCTAAAAAAGAAAAGAAATATAACAAATTAGTATTATTTCAAAGCAAGTAATAAGGCTAAATAGCTTATGTGCATGTAACACATTTTGAAATGTTTTAGAAGTAAAAAAAAAAAAATAGAGCTTACTGACAGAAGATAATGCTGGCTAGAATTAACATCAATAAAATTACTCAAAATTTGTCTGAAAATTGGTTATCAGTTTTTGGTCACTGTCTTCATAAAAAAAAATTTGTTAAAAACTCTATCGGTTCTACATGTGACCCGTTTCTTAGCTAATTTTGTTTTCTTAGAAGCAATCTAACTTTTATTCAACTTTTCTCTCTGTGTTGCTTGCTACAAAACTTTTTCTTTCAAAGTCAATTTGCCCAAAAAATAAAAGAAAAATCCCAGTTATAGCCAATCAAGCGCATCAACAAGCAACCGTGTGGCACATGGTGTCAAATCTAATAACAAACATTGGCAACAACCCGATAAAGCAAATAAAACTCCACAGCAGCAATAAGCCAAATCAAGTGTGTTGATTATTTGCAAGTTGCACATTCATTCAAGCAAACACTTGCAGCAAAAACTCACGAAAGAGCAACTCCAACAAGTACAACAACAATAACGACATGTGCTTAAATGCAATTACAACAATTTCAATGACTTTGACTGCAGCAACAGCAGCAGCGGCAGTGGAATAGCAACAGCAATAAAAACTTGCAACATTTGTTATAGGTTGTGAGTATTTACTCCAACGTCCGGCACAATGAAGAAAATGAAAATTATTGCCTCGAACTGGGTTGACCTCAATGAATGGCTTTCGCAGCGGCAGCAACGGCAGCAGCAACAGCAGCAGCAATGAAAACCAAGAGCAGCAGCGTTAATATTTATACTGCAAGTTTAATGCCAGGCAATAAATGAATGAACGTTTAAATGTTGAAGTGATGACACGAACCGAAACCGAAATGAAATGAAAACTTGCGCAGTGGATTTTGTTTTTGTTTTTGCCCCATTCATTTCCTTGAAATTTCTTTTTATAGCCGCCAACAGTGCTAATAACAACAACAGCAGCAAGCAATTGAAATGAGGATGAGATACAGAGTGTCGTGGCGGCGCTCGTAACAACTGCAACAACAAAACAGGATTTCAAGCAACTGTTTTTGGCAATTGTAAGAAAATTGTTGCATTTTTCATTTTCCAATTTGAGTTTTTTGTGCAGCATCTTTTTGTATTTTTTTTTTGTTTTTTGTGTCTTGCACTAGCAACATATGCAAAGTGTTTCCAATTTTGTTGTGGGACAGCAGCTGCAGCTGTTGTACATTGAAACAAAAATTTCTATTAAAATGGAAACTGCATTTCATTAAATCAAAAAAGAATAAACATGTTTTTGTTGCAATTTTGAAGGAAAAAAGTCATTTGTTTCAAGAAACAGTGTTCCATAATTATTAGGTCGGTATCGTCCGAAAAAATGGGTAAATATTAAGAAAGTTTTACCACAAAAAGCGTATCATCCGGAAAAAATGCGATGGTTGAGGGAGAGAAAATGAGAGTATAAAAACAGCTGATCACTTCCCCTCCAAAAAAAGTTTCATTCTTCACCAAGACAAATTTCTTGTGACTTAAACTTGAGGACTCAAAATCGTAGGCAACGAGACTAAGGACTCACTTTTAACAAGCGAGGGAAAGAAACTTCCTGTCTCAATTGTATCTGCCTTGTACTTGCCTCATAAAATATTTTTCAGCACTTAATTTTTGTTCACTTCTGGTAAGGTTGTGTTAAAGAGCAACATAAAAAAAAGAAAATCAAAACCGTTTTTGGTAAATGCTCATTTATTCAATTAAATAGTTGAGCGATTTTCGATTGTAAAGGAATCGTAAAGTTTAATGTCTCTTTAATGATCAACCAGATAATGCTTTCTGAAATATTGTTCTACGATGTGCACAGTTTTGAAATAAGAAATGTCTATATATCCGAAAGTGGATGCAAGTCACCAACTTCAGATTTCTTATTCGCTTCTAAAGTAAACTTATGCTAAATCAGGTACAAAACTTCAAAGTCGGTCATTCGCTTTTTGCGTTATATTCTATTTATCGAAAATATTTATTAAAAAGGTTTCGCTTGGCTAGCGTTCAGAAAGTATTAACCAAACGGTTATGCAACCACTTACGACGCAGGTTCTAACTCCTGAACTCTGCCATTGTTTGTTTACTAAAATACGCGCAACGTTTTTGACAGTTTTCATTTTTAACCATTTTTGCGTATCTTCCGAAAACTGTGGTGATTCGAATAGTCAGAGAAATTTCAGCTTTAACTCTCTCGATTATCGAGATTTGACACTCAACATTTTTTAACAACAAAATCTGGATGATACAGACCTATTAAGAACCTCATTAACGGCCACAGAAAAACTACCTATGAGCCACTTTTTGATAAGGCCTGTTTTGGTCAGTATTAATTTTAGCATTGAAAAAAAAATTACATTTTTGCTGTGTAAAGTTGCACATGAGCCTCAGTAAGATCAGCCTTAGACAAATGGTTTAATTTGCTGTCCATTACAGTTTTGGGCTGGCAAAAGCGTAGCTAAATACTTTGCTATTTTCACTACTGTTACATTTTAAAAAGAAAATTAATATTATTTATTTATCAGCACTATGGCTAGAGGTTTTCAAATTTGCGAATTTTCCAAATTAATTTACTACATTCACAGCATCATGCTGTGTCTTGATGACAGCACAGCTTAAGCAACAAAAATCGTGAGTGACTGTATGGAATTTTAAAAAGCAGTTAAAGAAAGGTTACTTTAGATTTTTGTTGTCTAGTTTGCAGCATCCTTTCTTTCTGCAAGGCGCGTTCCAAAGCAACAACCAGAAAAAATTTCTCTTTTAACATTTGAAAAAAGTAAATCAACAAATAAAAATGTGGCATCCTCTTCCGTTGCAAAATTGAAGATGTCCAGTTGGTTTAGTTATGAAAAATACACAAAGCAAAACATGTGCTCGTACACTAACTGGCCTGGTCAATGCGGTCAAATGAAAGAGAAATACAACAACTGCAATCGTGTAACAAGCCATGGAAAACAAACCACTTTTACTATGTTGACATGCGAAAATTTTTGTGCCACTTTGACATTGCACAAAGTCATGGCAGCAAATGCTTTAAATGTGCACCCATGTGCAATAAAATGTGCAGCACAAAAAAGAGACACAATTTGTGTTTGGGCAGAAAATAATTTTAATAAATTATTTAATGCAGAATTTTATTAAATTTCAATATGGAAAATAGTGTTTTTGCGCATATGTCCACACTTGACATTTCGCAATTTAAGTTTGTGGCTTAAGTCTATCGTTTTTTTATGCTGGGCTAGCGCTCTTGTTTCCACTTTAATATGCCAAGCACGTGCAAGCGAACATGATCTGGCTGAGAATGACTTAGCGACTGACTGACTGGCACAAGCATTTGCCACATGATCCATAGGTAGAATTGAAATCACTAGAAACTAGTTGAATGAAATAAACCTGCCTGCGTGTCTCAACTGAGTGATAGCTGCACAATTAATTAGAGACACTTCATTTGTTGTACAACAACAGCGACAGCGGAACTGCATGCATGCAAACAAATACAGAAAGCACACATACATATGTATGCAACAAATGAAACAAGAACAGCACGACAACAAAACTTAAATGCAAATGCAAATGTTAACGCAGTGCTGTTGCTGTCGCCGCTGCTGCTGCTGCTGCAGTTTTTTAGGTCAAACTATTTATACGATGTATGTATGGCAGCGGCAACAGCGAAAACCGCATGCAATGCGCAATACTCGCAGCATGCAACTTGCATTGATGATGACCTGCCAGGCATTCGGAAAGAGCAAAGCAAGAATTTACTTTTAAAATGCTTTGCTTTTTTTTCAGCTATGTTTGTTATCAATGGCAAAAAATGAAAATATTCGTATATTTTACAAGTTTTTCGATTTTATTTGTTTTGTATTTCTTTTCAGTTAAAAAACAGAAACAAAGACCAACAAAAAATATTTGCTATAGACGACAGCACAAAGTTTCGCTTTTGCAATTTTAATTAACTCACTGGCAGTGCAATGCTGCTGCAGTTTCATTCTGTTTGTAGCAATTGTAGTTTGGGACAGTGCAACAATGTTGCATGTGTCATTTGCGTGCAGCTTTAGCATTTTGACTTTATTTCCTTAATTTTGCTACTTTAAGCAAAACTTTCGTTTCAATGCTGCTACTGTGCGCATACTTTTTATGAGATCATTACTTTGTTTTTGCTGTTTATTTTTTTGGAATTGTAACACAAATTATTTTATTATGGTTGTAGCAACAATCATACCTATAATTTTATAGGTATTGATGGATGATTGATGGATATTTTTTAATTTATTTTAGAAACCTATTTATCAATAATAGTAATATTTGGAATAAGATTCCTCATAGTCGGCAATTTTGAAATATTGAAAGAATATTGGTAATAACTCCGGAGCCTTTAACTTAACTTGCATATTACTACGACTCATTTTATAACATAGCGTAAGGAAGATTCTGAACTATATTAGCGCTTAGTTTTAAGCGACTAAAATTTTGAAACCCAAGAGACGAAAGAAAAGTTGGTTTTGGCGTGGTAAGAAAAACTTACACCCCTCAATGAAAGTTTTTAGTTGGAAATTAATGAGTTTTTTTATTTTTTCGAAGTTTCACAACACTCAATTTTTCAATATGCAACAATAATTAATAAAAATTAACAGCTTATTTTTCCAGCCACCAGTGGTGCAATTTATGTTTTTTTGTAGAACACATAGTATGCATATAAAATTGTGACTAGGCATTGCATCGCGAAGAAGGCATTTAGCTCTAATCAATTCGATGTATTCGATAGCATTAAACTTTTTGCACTTTTTCGATAATTTTCGGCACTACTCGATACTTTTTAAGTTTTCCATATGTTTCGATACCAATTCATATATCGACTGTATTATGTCTTTTGATAGCATGCGTTTCTGCCAAAAGTCGTATTTTAGTAGACAATGCAAATTTTGTCTTAGTTTTGTGTCAAGTTTCATGTCAGGTATGTTTTTCACATTACACACTTTCTGGATTCTTTTTTGTAGAAGATAAGTTTTAATAAGGCTTTTAATGTCCTTTCCTGAGATGATTTATAGAGGATTATCAATTTGTATCTCAGCTGTAATACATTTGAGTTCGAACGAAGATTTCCAAATGATCTATTTCAATATTTGTTTGAAATAACAGGAATTAGTCTTTTTTGTTTCCTCTATAGTACTGCCCTGATAAGTTAAAAGACCCTAACTTCATCTTTTCACAATATTTTTTATAGCGCTCTCAAATGGATCTAAAAACATGCACTTTTCAAAGACATTAGCAAGTCCTAAGTCTAACGCATTGATGAGTTATGTTGAAATTTATGTAGACCATAAACTCCATTTTTGCATGTGAAGAAATTTGTTTTTTATGTTGGGTAAAATTTTGTTTTTCAGAGAAAAGTAATGATAATAAAGCCTGCCATTTCAGAACAATATCACTCTTTACCCAAATCAGTTTTCTGTATCAAAGCAATTTTTACATTTAGTGGATAAATTACGTTTTCCGGGCTTACCATGACTTCATTTGTATTAACTTTAATGCTATGAAAATCTTTGACATTTTTAACGTCTTAATAGAATTTTTTATTAATAAAACTAAATCTCTTTTTATGCACTATCATGATGTTTATGACCACAAATAACTGAAATTTTTTGTTAATGTAAATAACTCATTAAAATAATGTATTAGTGTGAATAACGACACTTAACTGCGTTTTCATTTCATTGCAGCGCTCCATAGCATTCATACAACATGAGGCATCATAAAACATTAGGGGAAAAGAAGAATTATCACAAGCAGATTAAACACGCGACCCCGGCGCGACTGCTTGCTAACCTGCGGCATAACACGCTCAACCAACTAATCAGCAATTCAAGCGAGCATAACTTAAACACTTGAACCAAAAGATGTTCGGACGATTTTACAGCTGCTTGATCGAATTTCAGTTTACTGTTTTTTTATTTACTCCTCAAGTTTTTTGTTTTTGTTTTCTTTTTCTTTTTGTATGCTATGCGGCGGCGTTTAAGCGAAAAATTCCAAAGCATTTAACACAAATAAGAAACAATAATAATGAAATTAAAACGCACAAAATGATAGCGATCAGCTGCTGCACTAATTCAGTTTCAGTTGTTGTTGTTCAGATGTATGGAAGCATAAAAACAAGTGGCCATATGCAACCGTTGTTACCGCTGGCTATTTACTTTCATTTGTACGACCTGTGAACATTAGAAACTTTTGATTTGACATAGAAAACCAGCGAAAAACCGAAGAAGCAGCAGCAGTAATGACGGTGCTGTGTTGAAATTTCTGTGTGTTAATTGATTGTTATTTGTTGTGCGACTACAAGAACTTTGAGTTTAGGGATTTTATTTTTAATTTTAAGAACAAAGTCAAAACTTTCTTTTCTGCTGTCTATAAACTGATTATTTCTAAATGTGTGTGTGTATGCAGATATTACTTTAATTGGCTCAAATAATCAGTTGAAATCGAGCACAAAGAAGAATTCATTAAAAAATCATTAATAGAAAGCAAAACTATTAAAAGAATACAGTTTAGTGCTTTTAATAAAAATTAATTATTTTAATAGAGTGATAATGATTAAAATGCTAGCTAGAAAATCTTATAAATTGCAATAACGATATTAATGTAAAGAAAAGAATGAAAACTAATAAAATTCTGTATCAATTACAATTAAGTATATCAGTAGTTCTTGCAAAAAAGTTATTTGATTTTTTTCCCAAGCTTTACAGTGGGCAATTATAATGGAAATTTTAAAATTTTGTCAAGCCAATTAGAAGGTGTTGTGTAAAGTCACATCAAATGGTGTTTTTTTTTTGAGACTACAACAGCTAATGGTGTTTGAATTCCACTAAAGCTAGAGGTGTGGCAATATTGAGATTTTATTTCCACTACCAATAAAATTTTAGTGGCAGTAGGTTCGAGTTACCTTACAGCTAAGTGGCTTCACTTCACACATTATAATCACATATTTATTAAGACTGAATTTCAAATATCTAGTATATATATAATATGTATTGAATTTCTTTATATTTGATTCTCTTTGACTTTCAAGGGCTGAGAATAATGATAACGTAGATTAAATTTTTCTGCTGCATTTGGGACTTGCAATCTTTTATCGATAAAATCATTTGTGTTATTTTATATATATCATTTTTAGAATTCCATTTAGTTTTGAATTTAAATGATAAAGTCGAATATGCTTTGAAACTTTTCAATCATCTTAGAAAATCTTGCTTTTCTTTTAATAGAACTTATAGGTTCGTTGCCTAAGTCTTTTGTTTTAGCATCATTTATGTAATTGAAATTTTGTTTTGAGATTTATCGAAAGATTTTCATTGGTAAAAACAATATATATAAAACATAATAATAATATTTAAAAAAAAAAATTTAGTTAAGGAAAATTAACACGAAGTTTTATTTCAGTTCTTTAACAAAACTCTTGAATTACAGTTATTTTATTGATAGACTAACAAATGCTTGGCATTTTTAGTTCCATTTAATTAACTGGAGCTCGGTTATCTATTTCTAATTTTATATTCAAAAATGTCTCTATCAGTAAATAAAATTTGAGCTGAACTCATTAAATTATATAAAGTTTTGCGCAGCTATTGAATGTTGATACTCCTATGCCACGAGGCCAAAACATGCTATTGACATTGCAAATAGCTTCTTTTAAGGATATCTAACAGTCAGTTTATATCAAATTTTGTTGATTATATTTTATATGTAAGTTTTTTAATCTACAACAAATTCTTCTTGATCAGTGCCTTCTACTCTAAATAACAAGCTACCAATCCAAACTCTATATTAACTATTCAAATTAAATAATTTTCTCTTAACTATAAACAATGCAAATAAACTATTTATGCTCAAACATTGCGGCTTTTATTAGAAACTTTAAGTCTCTGAAAGCTGCATCAATCTTGCCATTGCAAGAAGTTGAAATTGTTGTGGTTTTATCTTAACTACAACCACAGAGTGAGTATATTTTACTAATTGATGCTAAAAATTCAGGATATTGAGTAAAAGTCTTTTATGAATATCTTTAAAATTTTTTCATAAATAGAAGTGCAGGATTTTGATGTGCCCAAAATGAAGTTTTCGCTAGACTACATTCATTTGGCTTCATTTATACTTTGACTCTTAAAAATTTTGTAAAGTTTTATTGCATTTTTTCTCATAAACATTAGCACAGGCAGTAAAATATCGACAAAAGACGTTCAATACTCACTACTTACGAACATAAATATTTTATGTCATACAGTGCAACCTCGGACAACGCAACTAATAAAAACCAAGCCTGTTATAATAGCAGCGAAAGTTGCAAAGATGGAATAGAAAAATCTCAGGTACTCGGATGTAGATATTTAATAAGAAAAACATTAAATATAAAACTACGCCAATTCATCAAAAGAAAATCATCATTTATTTGCTCAAGGACTGCTGCCTTTTTTACGACTCAAATGGCATATTGTCGATTTATGTACACTGTGTTGTTTAGATTAGGTTTTCACAGATAAACTGCTTTTAAATTTGTTCTTTTTTTGCTGGCATTTAGCATTATGATTTGTAAGCTATTTGAAAGGTAATCGAAACATGCATAAAATATCAACAATTCCAATTACAACGGCTTACTAACGCAAAAGCTACTGTGTATATTCAAATGACATACGTTGCAATAAGTGATGTAAAATTTGTTTGAAAAGTTGTACTTACTAAGTCTGAGGAGTTGCATTTATCGAGGATGGCGTTGATCACACTGGATTTATTTTCAAATAAAACTATCTTACTATCTAATCCTTATATCTACCGTGATAATTAAAAAAACAAAAACAATTAAGGTTTAATGACTTCAAAGTCAATGCGTATTAAACCCTAAGATAACTGTTGAATGGCAAAGCTCTCAACAAAATAATGACAGCTGCTGTAATAAGCTGGTCCACCTGCAAAAATTTTAGCATTAATTTAACTGTAACTAACTTTCTTCCATAGCAATTTTTATGTGTTTGCATAACATTTTTTGTTATTACTACAACTATTTTTATGACGGTAAAAGCAAATTCGGCTAAGCAAACATTTAAAAAAAAACTAACAAAATAAACCACATAAAAACGCAGTGTTTTTCTTTAAAAGAATACTGACATCTATATTTACTAAAGATTATGTGTCGAATGTGCGGCTATTAATGAAAGAGAATATGTATTTTGCTTTGTTCTAAACTGCTCAGAAGTGTGTATTTTTTATTTATGATTTCTTAACTTTTTAATTTTCCATTCTTTCGTTGGTGTTGACAAACTCTAAGCAAATTATTTGACCTTTTTTTTTTTTTGTTGAAAATGGGTCAGTTGGTAAGGGAGCATAATTAAGTTGAGTTTAACAAAGATAAATAAAGGTCGCATTTTTAATTCATGGCCTATTTCGATTTTTACTGTTTTTAACAGTGTTACTTCCTTTTGTTTTGTTGATAGCTTTGGGTATAACGTTTGTTAGAAACTGTTGCTTTAAAGTTTTGCTTTTGGTTTTTTTTTTGTTTTTTTTTTTTTTTTGAAAAGTAGGCGGAAATTTCTGAATGCTATGTAACTTAGATTAGCAGAAAGCAATTTGGAAAACAAACAACAGCGAAATGAAATGTTTAGGTGATTTTTAGAAAAATAAAAAATTAAGCTACGAATTCAGCATCAATGACCTATAAGCCATTGAATTAAAAAAGAAAAGTATTAGCCGAAGGCCTAAGATGCTAGTGCTTTTCTTGTACAGTAGATTTTAAGTACCTACCTATTGTTCACATTATAAAATAATAAAAATATAAAAACAAGAAAAGTTAAATTGTAAATTAACCAGAATAGCTAGAGCACTTTTTACAATAATTCATAATAGTTAGGTTCTTAAATAATTTCAAGGAAGGAAATTCCAATTTAAAATGATCAAGAAAACGGCCATTAATTTCCTTGTACAACATTTGAAATGACACAGTGAAGGCTAAAATAAAATATTTTACATATTTGTGATTCTACAATAAAACGAACACAGTAATTTTTGGTCAACACATTTTTTGTGTACAAAATCGAGTTTTTTGGCATATCAACACAACAGAAATTATTTGGCATATTAAAGTGTTTGCTTCAATTGAAACAAAAATTCTAAAGGCACAACTAGAAACTGAATTATGGACTTTATTTCAATATAATCAAAAACTTTTTTGGCTCTATCAAATTTTTGCATGTAACAAATAAAAATAAAACAAATTTTAACGTACACTGCTCGATTTTGACATATCAAACATTTACTATCTATAAGATCATAGAGTTTTGTAATGATGTCAGCTTTCTCAATTAACCCCAAATGTTTTTTGGGAAAGCCACAAAGTTTCATTGTGTATTACCAGGTAATTTCTGTTAGCGACAGGTTTTGTTCGCAAACTATATTACTCTGACTGCAATTAAATGTTTAATTGTTGCGACCAAATTTTTTTAATTCGTGCACAGTTTTTTTGTTAATTTTTTTTTTTTTTTAATTGAATGAAATAATCACAAAATATAGATATTTTACATACTACGCAGTTTTACCAGGGAAACTTCTTCTTTTATAAGCAAACTTTTGAAACAAAACTTTATTAGCCCAACAGGCGTTCAAAAATTATACATCCCAGCAAAATAAACAAAATTTTTCAAGTTTTAGTTTGCTAAAAAAAATTGTCCGATTTTCTACCGTTTTGCTATGCAATGATTCACTACTCCTTTTTTAAATCGATGATTTAATTGAAGGGTTACGAGGCCTCAAACGAACTCTTGTATCTAAATGACAAAAGATAGCAAAACGTATGCTTTACCCATGTTAAAAAAAAACATAAGTGCAGTGCAGACATAACTTAAGCTCCAAGGACATAAAATCTTTCTTAAAAAAAAGGATATTTTTCATAAAACTTTTGCTTTGCTAAGACCTACAACATTAAGGATAACCATAGTGGATTAATGCCTTTTTAATGAGAGATTCCTTAAATATCAATAAATAAAATATTTATTTCAATAGCGATCAAATTTCATACTGTTCAATCAATAAATTCTACTGACTGCTGACGTGCAATTAAAATATTTTCTTTTTTTTCCAACTTGCGCCGCTGCCAGCTCTATTAACTGACAGTAACTGCCATGGCGGAAGTGGTTAAACTCAGAGTAGCAACAGCAGCAAAAAAAATCTCTATGATCTCCGTTACAAAACAACAAAAACTTAACTAAAACATTTCATGTCGAAGAAAAATATATGAAAATCACAGACAACAAATCAAATACAAACTGAACTCTAACGAATTCAACATCTTATACGCGTGTAGAAAATATAAACGACTTCCTATCTAGCAGACAGAATCAAAGACAAAAATCCGTTGTATAGGAAATAAAAATTAAGACAACAACAACTTAATCTTAGTTAAAATAGCAGCAGCAGAAAAAAAATACAATCCACACAAATTGTAAAAGTTTTGTAAGACTCTCCCGCTGTAGCTGCAGTAAAGTACGACGTACAATTGCGGTTAGACAATTTGTGTGTTGAATGAATGAAAAGATGAAGAAATGATTGAACGAACGAATGGATAGATGAATGAATGTATGGCTGACTGGACAAAATGAATTGAATGAATAACTGAACACAATTGATCATAAACTAAACTAGCGCACAGTTAACTCAGTGATCAAATGAATTACAGTGTGCGACAGCAGCAGCAACTGTTGCTGATTCTACCTATGTTGCTGTTACTACCATGGTCGTTGTAATGTCGTCCGCAACAATTGTAATTTGTTGGGAATCATTAATTTTGCACAAAATTAAGCATTGCCGCCGCCGCGGTCACTACTGCTGCTGCTGCTGCTCATTGTGTACAGCAGACAAACAGACAAATTCTAATGTGCGCAAATGATGCACGTAATGATGATGAACAGCGAACGCACCACACTGATTGATGTAGGACTGCTGTTGTACTGTAATTGTTGTTGCAGTAGAAGTCAAAGTTTTGTTGCTGACTGTTGGCTGCTGCTGTTAAACAACAATCAGCAAAGCGCCAACAATCAACAAGTTCAAGTGGAGTTGACATTCACTCATTTCTGCTGGATTACTGTACACAGCGGAAATTGTGATTTCTAAATTAATTGATTCGTGAAACAAAAGCTTTCAATTTAATATCGAAACGTTGAGATAAATTTTTGAATGTGATGCTTAAATCTTTTGTTAAAATATAAATGCAAATTGCGAATACAAAAGTTGTTAGCTTGAATTTTTCGATAACACAATCTTACCATTAAATTTTCCTAAGAAACAGTAAAGTTTTTAACTTAAGTCTTTCGTTTTGCTGGTAACAGAATTCAATAATATACACGTTACAAATGTTAAGAAAATTTTGAAGCGAAAATCGAACTTTGCTTATGATATCATACATTTCATGCTTAAGTCTTTTGTTAGACATCAAGCGCTAGTTGTCGGCATGAAAGTTTTTCGCTTGAGTCTTTCGTTATCGAAATTCCAACAGTGGAAATTTGAGTTAAAAGCCACTTTAATCTTCACTGCTCATGATTTTGGTTTTACAAACAAATAGGCATATGGCTAAGCATATACCATGGCGTATGAGTAATGTTTAATACAAAGTTGATCTAAGCATTTGAATTTCATTGCCAATAAATCGAGTTCGATGCAATCATGTCAAAAATACAAGCGTACCTTTTACCAACTATTGAGTGCTCAGTAAAAAATTTAGATTTGATTAATGGCCGCTAAGCACGCTATATATAGTAGGTATAAACTTGAATCGTTTAATTTTTTCAAGTGCACCTAACTGCACATACCAACTAATCATCAGCACCATCGTCACAATGCAGGCATTCTAATCATTCCGGGCACACGTCGACGTCGTCGTCGTACCTTGTATGTCAGTCTAATTTGCGGACATGTTCATAATTGCACTTGGATTGGAGCTGAAGTAGCAGCAGATGGCAGCGCTGTTTTAGTTGTGCGAGTTTTGCAAATTGTGCAGTTTTTCTCTTTTTTTTTTCAATGTTGCAGTGCACTTTCATGGGACACCTGAGGAGTAGCTACCACCAATAAGTTAAAGCGTTTCATTATATTTTTTTTTATATGCTATAGCTAAAGCAACCTATAACGAATTTGTTGTCGCTACAAATAGTAACATGTAGCGCGTTGACGCATCTATTGCAGTGCTGGGTGTACGTTGCTTGTTCATTGCAGCTTTAGGTTTGTTGCATAAACAGTAGTTGAGGCTGTCTGCAACATATCACAAACAAATTAAATTGTGATATGTAAATGGTGTGGAAGATGAATGTTAGGGTTGGCTTGATGATTGTATGCCGGAGGCAAGGCTGCATTGTGATATGCTGTGCTGCATTGCTTTGGTGTGTCAGAAATGTTGCTGAATTTGTTTTTTATTGTACTTGCTTTGCACTGAAAGAAATTTTAGTTTTATTGGAAAGCAAAATATTTCTGTGTTTATTTGCTTGATATGAGGGCAAAGCTTCTTTTAGTTTTCTGTACTCAGTATCAACTTAACTATCAAATCAATACAAGAGCAGTGAATAACGTCTCAAACTCTTTTAAAAGTTAATACAATAAACTTTTTGACGACGTGAACTACAATTTCATATATTCCAAAGGGATTTTCCCAAATTAAATGTTTGAGTCTGGAAATACTTAAGTTTTAATTCCAAAATAACATGCAAAGTGTATTAGGTTATCAGCCAAGAAGTTTACTATTGTTTTAATACTAAACTCAAAATTAAAACTTTAGAGATTTCGAAACTCTTTAGAGCAACTACTACCTACCAGAGTGGGACGCTGCATTTTCTAAGTTTTTTAGAATAATTTCCACTTTAGGAAATTTGTCAAAAATACCAATACATGCAATAATTCTTTCAAATAAATTTTATTTTGAAAGCTAATAAGCTTACTAAAAAAAACAAATTAATTTCGCTGCGGCCATCGTCAAAACCTACAAATTAGCACAGAACATCCAAATGTGAAAATTTAAAATATGCCATATAAGTCACAAGTAACATCGTAACTCAGATCCAACAGCAAATTTTATGGAGTAAGAGCAGAATTAAACAAGAAACTTACATTTTTCGGAAAAACTATCTCACAGCCAAAAAACGTATATAGAATACGAATATATTTGCAGTTTTTATTTAAAATAAAAAATGCATGTTTTTTGGAGTTATAGCAATTGTTTCAAATTATTTGATATCGGTACCTACAACGACTTAAAGAATTCGTTGCTTGTGATTTTAACATATTGCAAATATAAAACAACAAAAATATTCTAGCAAGATAATTAAATAAAATTTACTCACACTTGAAATTTGTTTTGCTCTTGAGCTCAATAAAAAAATTAAACTTTTCAAAATTTTAAGCTATTCACAGGACATTCAAAGGGTAAAATACAAAAATCATAAAAGTACCTTAAATAAAATCAAAGCTTGAAATTATTAATTACACAAAGAACTTAAGCAAGCAAGCAACACAAATTTATTTTTTTTTTCAAATAAAAATTAACTAAAAAAAAACTATAAATCTATTTTTTATCTGATTCAACTAATTATCAAGTTGATACACAAATTTTCTAAGGCCAAGTCCAGAAGAATTGAAAAAATGCATTAATTGTAAATTTTATTCCTTGAATTGTTATTTTCTATTAAAAGTCTGGATTTTCGTTGCATCTTCTATGTACAGTACATATTTTTTTTTTATAATCTTCTGTGTAGGTACATATATTACTAGGATATGTAAATTTAAAAAAATGATTATTGTTTTCAAACAAAAAAGGGCAGATTGCAATACCAACAAAAACTAATCAACTTTTCTTCAGAAACGAAGCATTCAGAATTTTATAAAACAATTCCAAATAATACATAAAATATTTTTTTGATTCACCCTAAAGCTAAAATAACTCTTTGAACCTTCGTCCTTTAAAAATTCATTAATATACTTGTACACTGCATCCTTATACACAATCAAAAGTTTGTCATTGAGTATATTAAGATATTCTTCCTAAGTGATAGGGAACCTCCATTTATTAAGAAAATATCGATTTCAAAACCAATAATATATATCGGAAATAAACAGGCTTACCGCTGAGGCGGTACGACCTCTTTCATATACATGGCATTACGTAATTTTTTAATTTTTAATATTGTCTAAAAGAAAGGACAAATTACTAGTTATTCTATCTGCAACTAGCTGGTAAATTGGAACATTTTTTTTCAAAATATTTTATTTAAATAAAATTTAAGAATTAATATTTTGTGTAATTCCTTTCCTTAGCAGTTAGTAATGAGAAAGTTCATGAAAGATTCCACTATTGCAAAGAAATTAATGTTTTTTAAACGCTAAATATTTTTCTAAGCAAATTTTGATTCCAATTAGAGATTACATTCCAAAATGTTCTTCAAAATCAAAAATCTACACATATTGATTCCAACAATTTTTTAGTGAGCACTATTTATTGTATGTAGGTGCAGGTAGAGAAACATTTTCAATAAATCTTTTTTAGCAGAATATTTCACAAATAATTAGAAAAATCACTAAGAGGTTTGCGCCTTAAGTGTTTTGCTTAAAATGCCAATAGTTAATATTTGAATAGCATATATTTTAAAAAAAAAAGTTTAACTCACTTTTGAAAATCAGCAATTTCACACTGCAATATAATCCAGTTTATTCCCGAAATGTTTTTGCGAATTCCCAATATTTTTCACTTCAAATGGTTCACACAAAATTCCACTTAATTGGCTTAACAACAAATTACTTTAAAACTTTGATTTGTTTGCTTATTGATTTTTTTACATAATCCTTTAGTTTATTGTTCTTGTTCAGCTTGTTGAAAACACTGTTTTTTAAATTCTAATTCTCAAGTAAAAAGTTGCTGCATCAAAGAGTTTTGAAAAAATAAAATTTCCACAATTTTTTTTGTTGGTCTCCTTTCTGATGTTTTATTTGAGTTTTGTAATATTCAATTAACTTCGATATCTAAATAATTTTTTTTTTCTTTTCTTTTTCGAAGGAGAGAAGAAAAGCGAACTTGACCGTAGAAAGGTGACCGAATAACTAAAGCATACTCCGAGCTAATAAGTAGTTATATAAGTTTGAAGACTTTTCTTCTACCAATTGTTGCTTCCAACTGCTGCTGTTACTGAAGACGATTGTCGAAGAAGAACCACCAACACTGCTGCTACACTGAAGATGCTGAAGATCGCCGCCACCAAGAAATTCAATTGCTCAACTTTTGTTGTTATGCGCGCTGCTCGTGCTATCGCCTTGGCAATGGCAATGGATATGAATTCCAGCTACTATCGTCAATAGAATGAAAGTAGTTTTTACCTGGAGCGCATGGTCGTTAGTACTTTTGGCTGGGATGATTGGCTCAAGTTTTAGCTCAAAGCTAATGCCAATGACTCAAAACTCAAGTTGAAATTTGAGTAGAACAATGGGAACATGAATGGAAAAGCGGCCAAGCTGAAAAAAAGAGAAACTCAACGCAACCGGCAAATGTAACGAAAAATGGTAGCAAAGAAAAAGAAGCAACTTCTTGTTCGTTTTTTGTTGTTCTTTTGCATGAGTTTCGCTCAATGGCAGCAAGCGAGCGATGCCATGTGCTTTGAACAGCAAGTTTTCTTAGAGTGAAATGTGCGCCTGCGCATTGTTATGCGTTATGTTTTTTCTCTTTAGGTTTAGTGAAGTTCATTTCGTTGAAAGTGGGAGGGGGAAAATGAATGCGCTTTTATGCTCAGAATCAGTTAAGAAATTCTGTTTGCGGTGGTCATGCAGCTCTTTGCTGTTTTTTGTCATTTGTATGTTTGCTGTGTCTTTGCTAGAGCTTTGATGTTTGCGAATGAGCAACAGTTCTTTAGCTGCTGTTGCTTTACTGTTGTTTTAAGTCGTTAATGGTTTCCACGATTTTCTATGTGGCGGTGCACGCGCTCTTGCGCGGAAGTTTTCTGGTTTAAGCTCTTATATCGTTGCATTCTCATCGGAAGTGGTGGATCGGAAGTTAATGGAGGATATTTAAATTTTAAGTTTTGTTAAAAATTTTAGATGGAGATACTTTTAACATTTTAACGCTCAATTCTTATAGACAAACCCACTGTTATGCTAAATGTTTTGTTAGATGCTGCATAAATTTTGTGTTAAGCAGCTTTGGATATATTGGATATTTTTTGGTACACTTTCTATTCAGTATTTTTTTCTTAAAAAATTATTAATTGATACTTAGCATGTTTGCCAATGCAAATTCTTGTACATACTTTTTCTTACTAACAGTATTTTTTACAATGGGTCAACTTAAAAGAAATGCACACAAATTAATAACTTTAGTCGAATATGTAAATTTCTTAATCAATTGATCATTAGTGAGCTTATAAAAGTCTAATTAAGTCTGATTTTCCCTTCTAATCGATGGTTTGATTATATTTATTTTAAAAAGTCTGTTTCCATGCTCAAAACAATTTACCTTCTTAAGCTAATTTTTGTTAATTTCCACATGAATTATTAACCTTATCGTCTTGGCTTAATAGACATTTAGGGTTTTCTTAAGTTTGTTAACATTATGAGTTACTGCAGCTAAGCGTGAAAGTATTTTTCTTAATTAATTAATTTCTTTATACATTTGCACCTTAGGCCAAATGCATATAAACATGGTAATAGTATTGCTAAGAATTTGTTCGGTAAGCTTTGAAGAGTTAGGTTTTGGCTTACAACAAAAAAAAAATGTAAGGAATGTGGTGTACTAATTAGGAACTTTTGATCTTTCGTACAGTTGCTACAAACATTTTTAGATATGTGGCAATGAGCATATAAGGAGCCCAAGCACTTCACAGTGGTTCACTTTGACGTTACGAATGAAACAAGATATTTGAAGTTGCTCCTTCATGAAAAAACTAAAGTAAATAATTCCTTGATACAAGAAAAAAATAGGCGTGGCTTCAAAGTAAATGTGACACCTTTGTAGTGAATTGATAATTTTATGAGGTAATTTTTCTCGGTTTAGTATAAAGATATTGAGGAATAAACATTTTAAAAAAAGTAGGTGTGGCAGTTTGGTGACTGAGTCCTGAGGGAGGGAGGTGGATATTGATTTGTGAACCGAGTTTCAATTTTCCTGCTCAACATTTAAGATTCATAAAATCATATTTCCAATTTGAGAATAAAATTAAAACTTGGTATGCAATTTTTGGCAGCTTTCTTATGATATATTAGCACGAAATATTCTTTAAATAGAGTTTTTTTTTCAAAATAGCACTCAAAATCTGGCCTCGCTTTTGGAAACACTTTACTTTTTTCCTGATTTCGACCTATTTTGTGTAAGGTTTTTGACCGATTTCGTTCATATTCTTTCAAATCTTACACATTTCATCTCAATTTTTTTTTTCCAAACTTCGGATTTCCGATATATTTTACCAAATGTTCAACATCTGTATTTCAAGTCCTTTGATGAAATATGTATTCAAGTTCTCATTCAGTTCAATAGTGTCAGATAAATATTATTTTCAACTCCCAGATCTTATCATGTGAATATAATAAATAATAATTATGAGTTTCCACATTTAACAACTAAACAAAAAAACGCTGGTTGAGCTGTGGTTCCAATATTTCGTTCCGTTCAGCGTACTAAATAAGCGCCGAATAATCTACGGCCATTTTATTTTTTATAAATTCTAAAGATTTTATTGCGATAGTTAAGCGAATATTCAACATTAATAATATAATAATTAATATATATGACATTAGAAAATAATAATTAAATAATGAAATAATGAAGTCATTATCACTCAATTCCACATCCGGAAAAATTATTCACTATTCATCCTACTTAAGAGCAAACCAAGTTTTCAGCTTAAGTCTTTTGATTCAATACTGTGTGAAATATATTCAGCGCTAAAACTTTAAATTTTTAAGCAATTCATTTACTTATTTTTCAACTATTTTTATCAAAACAGAAAATCTGCGATAAGGAAAAAAACATCGTGTGAAAACAACCAGAGTAACTCTCTGTAAAAAAGCCGGCATTAAAATGCTTTGCCATTGCTCCAAAAATGTCAGAGCACACGAGAGAGAAAATTTTTCTGACTCCCAAAAAGAAAAGACTTAAAATGAGAGTTAAGGAAAGTCGGAGAAATGCTCTCATCATCAGCCAAAACAAAGTTCACTCAATAGAAAGTAGTGAGTGAATGAGTGATATGTTGAATGCAAGAGCGCATGCGCACGCGACAAGCACCTGTATATGCGACTACAGTTTTGTAGCTTTATCGCTTAACTTAAGCACTGGGTCGGTTTTTCTTGCGCTGCATAGTCTATTTTTTTTTAAGTTTAGCGTTTTCTTTTCAAGAACCCAAAATCGATTGCATGTCAACACGCACCGCTTTTGATTTTTTGAGTTTTATGTGTTTTCTTTTTTCAATGAAATAATTTTCTTAAGAACTCTTTTAATTACACGGTGTTTGGCTGCTTTGACAGGCTGTTGTTTCCCGTTTCAAAAGCGGATATTCAGAAGAAAAAAGTTTAAGAAAATTGGGATAAGTTTATTTAATGGCATGGTAAAAAAATTGACACTTTCTAATGAGTTATGCTATGCGGTTGTGACATGTAGACGTAGAACTTTGATGCAGTTGTTTTCATTTGCTTGCAGATAGTTGTCATCAATAAGTGGTTTATAACTCACTTGATTATTTCTTTCGAAATGAAGAGAAGAGAAGCCATTGAACATTTTGTGAAACTTAATAAATTTAATTTTTATAACAAATTTTGAAAGACAAGAGATTTCACTTGAGAAAAAGGAAGCTTTGGCTAGAGATTGGCGTAATTTCTTTAAGTGACAATTGATTAAATTAATATATTTAGTCGCACCCTAGCTATTTATAAATAAATTTGTGGTAACAAATTTTTACGTTTACAAATTAAAAAATAACTCATACGTCATTATAAAGAAAAAATGTTAAAAGACAAAACTGCAGTTTTTTTCTAGCGACCTCAAATAATTTTATGGTAGTGCATGAGAAGACAGTTCTCAAAATCAAAATTATATGGTACACAAACTAAAGATATTTGAATAAAATGAAATTATTTGCCATTTATGTATTTAGAACTTTCAATCAACTGAAGTTAATCATCACACACATGTATGCACATGTACATATATCAATGACATTGCCAACAATTTTAAAATTTTTTTAAAAATTTTTAGTTTTATTATGTTAAAATGGTGCCAAAGTAAAAACAACTTTTCGACATTTATTATTATTTATCACAAATTTAATACTTTTTCTTTCAATTTATCGATTACAACAATTATT
This sequence comes from Meiosimyza decipiens, assembly GCA_963680825.1. Classification (NCBI taxonomy): domain Eukaryota; kingdom Metazoa; phylum Arthropoda; class Insecta; order Diptera; family Lauxaniidae; genus Meiosimyza; species Meiosimyza decipiens. The sequence continues at coordinate 95,933,466 of OY804259.1, read as the reverse complement.
CCCAGTAGAAAGTTTTTTTATTGTTGCCCACAACTGCATTTCACCCAATTTGGTAATGACAGCAACAACAGCACAACATCAAATCAAATGCAATTTATTGATAATTACAAGACCTTAACTAAATCAGCCTCAAATGTGTGGCTTCATAACATAAAAAAGTACACCGCAGCACTAAACGAAAGACTTAGGCAACGAACTCGTTTTTTTGTAAATAAACAATGTAGCTTCATTGTACGTCAAAGTGTTGCAACACCGTTGTTGACAATTGCTTAAGAAATTTGTACCGATTTCTTAATCAGTAATCAAAGCTTTTTCCTGCTAACTTTTTACTTTTTTTACACTTTAAAATTACTTGTTACACATAGGGCAAAAAGAGAAGCTCATACAATCAAAATAATGAGTTTAAGTTGTTTAATAAGAGAAAAAAAATTCTTTCTACTGAAAAGGAAGTTCAATGCATTGGCTTAAATAGATAATCTTGGTTGTTGCTATATCCGTTTCTTTCAATTTTTGGTTAGTCTTAATAGACGTGAGAATTTTATTTTTTCCACCCGCATGTAGGTTTTAAAAAAAGTTTTGTTGGCTTTTCTCGCTTATTTTTTAAAATTGCGCAAACATTTTTCTACTGCCTGCTTACACAACTAATTTTTTTAATGGATTTAATTACATTTGATTTGCTGTTTCTTATCGTCAATTTAATCTTTGCCAATTTCAACACCTTTTGTTATCATAAAAATTTAAAATTAACTTTTTTCCTCGCAGCTTTTGTTACCAGTTGCTTGAACTTTTAGAACTTTGTGTAGGCTTTGCCGAAATAAAAGGAATTTCTTTTACTTCTTCAATTATGTTGTTAAATTTTTTTTTCTAAATCTCAAAATTGTTCCTAGAATTCTTGTTTATCACTGTTGACACTTAGATTCGCACAAGATAAAATTAAATTGCTAACTTCCTGTTAGAATTTTATGTGTTTTTTGTTTTTTAGTTTATTTGCTTTTATCTTTCTTCAAACAAGAAATGCAAAAACTTTTCAGAAAAAAACCATGAAACAATTGTCTGACTCAGAGTTTACTGTTTGAACGGAACCTTTTAAAGAAATGATCTTTTTGTTAATCGTTCAGTTTATGGATTAAGAAAAATTGATAGTTTAGTACGCACACACACACACACACACTCATTGCTGTAAGGCAAACAATTCCATTCGTAATGTCAAAATTCATTCGGAAGGTAATTGAAAGGTTTATCAAATGTTTTGTAATGATATATTCCACTCTGATCTTCTTTTCGTTAAGGATATATCGCTCAAACATTATAATTTTGTTAAACTTGAACCCACTGAGCTCTTCCATCACAACGATATCATTGCCTCTGATTGTATAGGATAGGAGATGCAAGGATATTGCTAAAGAACTATTGGGAATTTATTACAATAATCAGATAAAATACAAATGTGACGCTAAAAATGAAGAACAATGAACTTGATTGCAAAAATTCTTGCTTGATCATAACAAAATCAGAGGCGTTACTTCACCAAAACCTGTGAGAGGGCCGAGAATTATAATTCCAGCACATATGGTTTTATTGAATTGATGTATTGAATAATAACTAGCATCAGATATTGAAGAAAGTGGGCAATATCCTCTTAAGCCCTACCAAATTGACGTCACCGAAGAAAATATACGAATTACAACCTTAAGCGAATTAAGCTTTAATGCATTGTACAGTTATTCAAATATATAATCATTACCGAAGCAATCTGTTCGCACTAGATGCACTGTAAATGGAACATAGAAATTTCTCTCATTGAAAGATTCATCAATATCAGAAGTGCAAAGTTACGGTTTTCGGGATTTTTGGAGCGAAGTTTCGTCGAAACGTAGTTTTTTAACACAAACATTAATGGGATCGGAAAGAATTACTCTTCCTCTTCAAACCTCATTTCAAATTTCTTCGATATCTTTTTTTCTCCGAAATGTAAATTGAAGTTCATTACACATTTTTCTGATTCCTTACAGAAACTTAGGTAGATTTGTATCAAGATCTGCATTATAAATTTCTATTTACGATATTTATTCGGACTGTAAAAATAAATATTTTCACACGAAAATATTTTGCCTGAAAATAAATATTTTCACAGTCCGAATAAACCATAACTGAAAGTCGAGCAAACAACAGAATGCACAACTGACCACCATAGAAAACCTAAAGCAATACATAAAAATATTGTTTCAAGTCCAAAACTGACATAATGGCTAACCTTATTAGCATATCATAATTTAATAAGCATCAACTAAGAAAGCTGAATAATCATAAGAACAACTGTCAAAATATGCCACAGTCAATCACTTATGCCAAGCACAGGCCCAGAAAGGCAAACAAAGTAGCCGCAATTAATTTAAACGAGTAGTAGTAAGGGGGGCAAACACCTTACAAACACGGAATGTTTGCCGATTATGTTGTTTCCCTGCAGCTTGAATTTGTCTCAAAACAAACACAAATGCAGCGAGCTGCAGACTCATTTATGACGCACACAAAATAAAAGACAAGATAAGATAAAATTTGCACTGTTTGCGAAAATCGAGCAAGGGCACCGTAAAACTACAAAAAAAAACACTGTTGCCATTAAAATATGCATAGATTGGTTGAAAGTGCTGCTGGCTGTTCATTAAAAGCATTACCAATTTTAACGAGTTCATCACAAAACATCTGCCGGCAGCAATGGCATGGTTTTTATGCTCCTATTTTTTTATGCAATTTGCATTTAAAAAATTTCATTTCAATGCAGCACTACAGCAAGAATTCATTTACATTGCACATAAAATTTATGAATGTTAGATTGAAATAGCAGAGCACTAACAGAAAGCTCATTCATTAAGTTTTTTATTCGTTCACATAAACAATAAATTTTCTTAAAAGCAATTCATCACATCGTATCGTTAAAAACACACTTTGAATATTACAAAAATCAATCTCCGGAACAGCAGTTAAGGAGTGGGTCAAAGGACGAAATATTGCATTTTATTATAATTTTTTAATAGCGAAAGATTTCTTGATCATGATTGAAATAGGACAAAAAGTTTGTTAATCTATAAAACAAATAAAGTTGAATTGAATTGAATAAATAAAATTCAGCGGCTTTTAACCGCAATGTGAGATTATCCGTATGGCCTTAAAAATTCAAGTAATAATTAAAGCGTGCCGATTGCGTGTCACTCTCACTGTTGCTAGTGAAAAATCTTACTAGTGATTTAAATTTAGAATAGTCAAAACTTTCCTTATTTATATTTAAGGCACTTTTAACTTTTTTGCAAAGAAAACCTTTGGAATGCATTTATTCGCCTTGTTTGCTAATCTGTTAAGATATCTAAATATGTACTGTAACGGCTTTGGCTCATAAAAATGTTGTTGTTTTTGTTTTTTTTATCCATGTAGCAAAAGTATTTTCATCCAAAATCGCGACACTTCGCCAAAGGAAAGTAAGAATTTAACGATAGCCAAAACAAAAGACTTAAGAAACAAACTTTGGCAATTTTAAAAATTACTGTTAGTAAAAATTTAAATATTTGCGAATTTAAATTTAATTGATAATCAATTTATAAACGTGTGTGTTATAGCAATGCAAAAATTTCTAAAATTTTACTTTCAACTCGATAGTATCGAATCATTTAATAAAAATAAACAACCAAAAGAAAAAAGCTCAACTCTAATGCAATGAAAGTGTTAAAAAGCAACCAAAAGAAGCGTTTTTTTTCTGTCCATTTGTTGTCAACAAATTTCGCGCACAAAACAGATCAATTTGAGAGGTTTAGTGTTTTCGACACAATAACGTCTCCATCGTCATTGTGTCGTTAAAGTGAAATGCAAATTTCCATTTCAATTGATACGCGATTGATTTCCGGCGCATAATAAAAACAAAATCGACAAACAAAAAGCTTTCGTTTCATTTCCCCCAGGAAAACAATTGTATGCAAATTTTATTTCAGAAATTTTTATTATTTCTTTCCTTCTGCAACTTGTCTATATTGCTGTTCGTTTTCTGAGATTTTAACGTCCACAGCATCAGCGCTCTGACAACAACAAAAGTTTGATATGAAAACTAAAGAATACTCATTAGTGCGATTAAATGTTACAACGGCAAATTCAAAGTGCTGCTGCTGCCGCCGGGGTCGCTTCTTGAATTAGCGAATAGCATTTGCTTTCTCTACTTTTGCTGGCAAGTAGCAGCACAAAGTGTTTCAGATCAACAAATTTGGAGAGGATCGCACGTTTGTGCTTGTAATGAAATGAGAGCTTTATTATTTGCTTTTAAAGTTTTTTTATTTTTAATTTATTGATCTTTATATACAAATAAAACCAAAGATAATAAAAATAAAATTTACTATAATTTTTGTCAATTGGTTTGTTCATCGGCGTCGTCGTTGTCGCCATTTGAATGAAGGAAGTGAAAGAACTACACAATGAAACTTTTCACCAGAGCAACCACTTGATGCATGGGTTTTTTTCTGTTGCTCAGTTTATAAAGAGATGTATCATTCTTGGTCTGTAGGCAGTTTTAAATTTGTTTTGTTATCTTTGAGATTATTGTAAAAATATTTGTGGTTTTTGGGTTAAATAAAAGGTTGCTTTCGGTAAAAACTGTCATAAATCTTTGGAATGTTTTGAAATTAATTAATGTAAAATAATGCGTCAATTGCGGTAGGTAGCAATGAAATGTCTGTTGAAAGTTTTTATTTTAAATGTTATATATTTCATATGCTAACATTTTGATATAGATAAATAAATTTTATATGCGAGAATCTTTCTTTAAGAAAAATGATACTTAGAAAAAGCAGTTGAGTTGCATGTGTAAATTTAATGAAATTTTGCTATGTAAGAATACAAAAGTATGAAGAAAGTTCAGCCGAAAAATTTTTAAAGCGTCAAAAATATATACTCAACAAACCGAAAAAAGTGAATGTGTTAAGTCAAAAAACTTAAAAACGGCAAAAAATTATAAAAGATTCGAAAATAAAGTTCAAAAAATCAAAAGCTCAAAATATTATAGAATTTAAATGAAGTTCAAGAGTCAAAAAATATTGAAAAATTTGAAGAGATCGACAAATAATGAAGTGGTCGAAAAGTTCGGGAAAAGTAGAATAATGCCAAAAAAAGTTCAATGATATTTAGAAAGTCGATAAAAAAGACCAAATACAACACTAGCGCTGTGTGAGCGTCACTCTTGCATCACTTCTGTACAACAGAAATTGATTCAAAATTTTAAATTTCTGTTAACATTCAAAAAAAAAAGTTGATTTTGGAAATGATTGATACTTTTACATAAAACTTATCTCGCTTACTTCATTTTAATATCCGTAAAATGTGCATTGGGTATAGTAAATAGTTTGATTTTTGCAAAATTTTCCGCGCAAAATATTCACAAGCGCATAACATTCCGAACAAAATTTGGATGTCTTGGCTAATATTCCCTATATATAAAACTGCATTTCTTTTAAGTCAAACATTCAAGGCACCCCCTATACGACGCTTAAGATATTTTTCAGATCTCAACAATAGTTCTGAAGCTCTGCTAATCTTTTCATCGATATATAACTTTTTGGTCTGCCAAAGCGCTCTGGAACGTAATTTTTCGTAATCAAAAACCATTAATCAGCGACTCTTACCTAACAAATTTGTCAAATGCTACACACCCATCAATACGCCGCAATTCTATCACTTTACTTTCTTCATTTCCAACAAAAAAAAGTTGAATTAAAAAAAATGAAATTAATGTGCTGAAATTCTACAAATACTTAAGATTATCTGCTACCAAATGCCGCTTTTTTTATTAAATTGTTGGGATGCAACAAAAATTTCATTTTTCATGTGGCTTCTTTTACCTTGACTTTTTTTTCAAACAAAAAATGCAATAGTAAACAACAGAAAACAAACACTTGACAATTTTTAAGCTTTTAATACCGCCATATTTCTGTCTGTCTGCAGCAGTAAAAATCTTAAAATTCAAAGGCTACAAAACTTCCACTTATTCTTTTGTATTCATTTCTTTTAGCTTTACGTGTACCATTTGAGATTCGGCTGTCCAATTTACTTCTATTTTCAATTCTTTTGTATTACGACTGTTGAAGATATTTAATGTCAACTGCTTCATTTTACGTATGCAGCTTCTTCTTCTGTTTACTACTTCAAGCGTGAGATTATTTCTGGCATCTTAAGTGTATGCATTTAGTGCAGCACATTTTAAGAAAACCGGGGTGGAAAAACTGTTGTGACAAAAAGTTATGTTTCTCAATTAAACAAAATTTAATTGAGCAAAATATTTTACAGCCAAATAACTTGTTTTACCAGTGTTGCCAAAGCCTTTAGAAAAATAATAAAATTTGTTTGTTTTATCAAGCTTCACAAGAAACAAATAATCGAACATAACGAACGCAATAATATCGATTACTGCGTCTTTTTGCACGGAGTGGTCTTGAGAAAAAATTGGAGATGCAAAAGGAAAATGATGTCTGATTTGGCGTGGAATGCCATGATATTGAAACAATATAATTGTAGATGTCAACAACTTTTTGTATAAATTGATCCACTGGATGTCTTGTCACATTTGTTTAGAAAAAATCATTGAACGATTTATAAATTTACAAGAATATCAGTCTTTGCTATTGCCTGTAAGTTTAACTAAAAATAGCTATAAATTGCGGTCAGACTTGGACTTAACTACCTAAAAAGGAAATAATTTAACAGGCAAGCCAAAGTAAACCGAAAAGTTCTTTAAAACTGATCTCTCATAGTTTTTCCTACCGACAACTTTCCTAAGAAGCCATTCATGATTTGTTGCTATTATTGCTGATGGAATTTTATTTTTTTTTGAAATAGATTTGTGCCCTCAAAAATAAATCTTTTTAAATGTTTTGTAAGTAGAACATTAAAAAAAGGTTACTTTTACAATAAAAAAGTAAATGTTTTCCTGTCGATAACACCTTCACTTCAGTGTGTACCGAATGCAGCGTTTAACCATGGTATTTAATATTTTTTTTTATGAATAAAAGTTGACACTCAAGTGTTACATTGTTGTGCATAATCGAAATGAAGGTTAAAGATAGGCTGTTCATTTTTGCTGTGTCTTTGCGGTGATTTTCTGGTCAGTAGGTCAGCAGTTAAAAGTTGAGTACGAGTTTTTAATGCAATATCTGTACTGTTGAAAAAGCTGACATGATATCTTAAGAGAATTGCTTAGTTTTGCAAAGGTTTTTTGCACAAAATTCTATTTTTAGTAAAAGTTCTTATCCTTAAATTTAAGAGAAGAGAGTGTTTTGTTTGAATCTATGCGGAATTTTTAGATCCAGTTCTTCTTAGTTTGTGAAAATTATGGCGCATCTACCTCAAATTCTTATAAATAAGCTTTCACTCGAATTCAAAAAATTATTATTTGCTTGAACTTTTATTTTTTGGCTTAAGCCTTTTTTGTTATCCTGATTCTTACGGTGGCATTGAAATTTGACATAAAACACTTCCTAAGGTGACCACATTCGGTTAACAAAGTTAAAAAAAGGATCGTTAAGCTGTTTGTTTTATTTTGATGGTACATTCTATCAGATATTAATAACTCAATTTATTTATTAGCACAATTCTGAGATAGAAAAATAAAATATGCATATTATTACAACAAAAGTTAGATAAAATTTCTTGTGAGACAAGGATATGTCCAGTTCTAGTTTCTTCGATCTCTTCGAAGTAGTATCGATAACTTAACAGATTATTATTGAAACTGTTGCAACATTTTGTGTAACAAAATTTTCTTTATACAAATTTTTTTTGGAACTTTGACCAATTTTAAAACTGTGTAAATGATTAGGGTATACATATGTACATACACACATTAGGTAGCGTTACACAGGAGCTTTGTCAACTCAAAGTATTTTCATTGATGTTAAATACTGGATTAGTGCCGCCTGTTTGAAGTTGTCAAGTTTGAAGCTGTGATGTTTGAAGTTGTGAAGTTTTAAAGAAAAATATTGATTTTAAAAACTGTGCAAGCTATAAAAGTAGAAGAGTTTTCCAAGGAAGATGTGTAGTTTTCGGGAGAGGTTTACAAGAGAGAAATCCGAGTCCGTACTTATTTCTTCCTAACCTTTTATTCTTTTCTTATAAAAAATTCGAAAATTGACCAAAAGACAATGGAAAAATATTAATTTTCTGTTTAAAAATTGCGAAGTCATCCCTTTTTTCTACCGCTGCACCCGTTTTCATGTATTTTTGCAAACTTAAAGGAATTCTGTAAGCCACAAATCATAAACTAATTTCACGACCCAGATATCTGATATTTTCTAAATTACCCGACCTAGCATTCTTCAAATCAGACTCAACAAATATGATTCAATTTTTTTTTTATTTCTTACTTATATGCATATGGGTTAGCCATCAGAAATAAGTTTTCTTTGAAGCCGAGCCAAAAATAAAATTTTACTGATAATGTAGACAATAAAGTCTGTGTATGTAAAGTTTATTTTTTTCTACTGAATCTGTGTTACCTTCTTTGCACTGCCAATCTTCAAGTAATTTGATTTATGCGACCTTAAAAGTATCAATTATATTCTCACTTCAAGGGTTAACATTTTGTTAGCCTTGTTCAGCTGCAACACTAACCACAGCTGTGGCCGAAAGCATTTGGCACAAAGACCTCACGTTTAACAAATTAGCAAAATCTAAGCAATGAAATCAACTTGGCTCCACCCCAACACAAAGTAAATTGAATTGTTTAACACACACACAGACAGACAGACAGACACATCGGCGCTTACAAGATGCAAGCGCACAGTTACAACAACCAAAATGCTATCATGTTCACATTGCATTACAGGCTGCCATTAACTCATTTCCTGTGATAAGCCGCAGTTCTGTACCAGCAGCAGTTATGTTTTTTTGCTTTTGTTTTGTTGTTATTTTATTACTGCACAATGCGCATTTAAAGCACCATTCATAATAATTTCATTGCACCATAAACACGAGAATCTTTTTTGTTGGCTGCTTTTTCATCTTAAAAATTCATGGCTCATAGAACACAGCAGACACAAACAACAAGCCAGCCTAATGGACACTATATATAACAACAACAACAACAACAACAACAACAACAACAAAAGGAAAAGTCAAGGCCATAACTAAACTCGGCTTAAACTTAAGCGAATGCTGCCTGCCTGCAAATGTTTGCTTTAAATAAATTAATGTGGCCACATTCAGATAAACGATTCGATTTTACGAGGTGTGCAGCCATAAAGTATGCAAGGCATTCGTACTTATTCAATGTTGCAGTGTAACACTCGAAAACCATAAACCTACTGCTGCTGACGGTAGCAAATTGTTGGAAAACAAAAACAACAGCTATTAAATTCAAAGGAAACAAATGAATTTCTGAATGAAATCTGTAAACAAAACATTTCGTGAGTGCATTGCAAAAAATTAACTTTCGTTTAATTGAAATAAAACGGAGCCGTTGTCAAGTCCTTTGTTAAGCCACTTTCAGTCAATGGAGTGGCGCTTAGTTTAATTTAAATGTCGGATGCATGTAATTTCATTCATAAAAAGCATCAGATGCAACTTAGTGCCCATATTTGTTATTAAGCTTTGCTAATAGGTTTAATTAGAGCCTTAAAAAAATTTTACCATGGACACACACGTACCCCACTTAATAAAATAGGTTTAAACATTGCAGATTAGATTATTTTGGGGTTTAGTTCCTAAGTAAGACTGTAGAGCTTTTTGCTTCTAACAAAGGCTTTATTAAAAACTGCTTAAGAAGGGCTTACCCTCAAGTGCTTTGTAATATTGTAATGCCAATTTAATTTTCGACCCAGTATGGTCGTATATGATAGTATGATATTTATTCTATATAATTTCACCAATTTTGTAATACTGTAAGCAGTAGCTCGCTTAATCCATTGATAAATTTTCGCTCAATCAAGATAATTTTGTCATCGGCATTGGCTAAGACACGGACACCTTTGTAACGAAGAATGTGAAGTTAGCTGTCAATATATAGTACACACTAGAAGCGATAAGAGACCTCACTGTAAAAAACCTCTAGTTTCAACCTTAAATGCAGAGCATTGATTACAAAGCATGTAGTTACATTATAAAAAGCTCCCGCAATACCTAAAAATGCTTCGAGATTATTCCAAATTCACATCCAAGGAAGTCAGCTCAGTACGATGTCTTCAATTTTCAAGATATTTTGGACATTGTTTACAGCAATTTTTTTAGTCTGAAAGAGGGTTACCGTAGAGCTTGATTTACAAAATTTCAAAAATATATAGCTTTTTTCGCAGGGCCTTATACCTGTAAGAAAAAAAGTTGTTAAAGATAGAAACTTTAGCTTACGATGTGATGCACTGTTACATTTCATCATTGCACGGAGATGTGTCATTTAAAGAAAATTTTAATTAATTTTTTTGATGGCTTTAAAGAGATGAAGACATCGTTTAAACTAGCAACTAAACACAAAATTTTTTTTTTTAAGATCAATAGGGGACATAATGTTTTTGGGACAAAGTTTTCGATGATGCTCCGCACAATGATCATAAGAATGTGCAACAACAACTGAGACACTACCATAACTAATAAAGCATAAAATTCTAATTCTAAGCATTTCACTCTCATTTCTGCAACAGAAATTTCTTTTTTTTTCGCAAAATCTTCAAAGCAACAAACAAAAAATCACACACAATTCACAAACAGTAGCTGCTGCTGCTGCTACTAAAGAAAACCACATTTTGAGGCATTTAACCCAGTTTACGCCCTACAATTCCCAATTTACAACCAAATGCCTGCAAAGCATAAATCAGCAGCAACAAAAAACGACAACCATAGAACAATAATTTAACAAAAACCATTAACAAAAACATTAAGTATAAAAAAATGGCAAAATTCTAATAGCGACACAAAAGCATAAAGGCATTAAAAACGCTTAAGAATAGCCACTAGAGAACATTAGATGCGGCTTAAACACGTGAGTGTGTGCGTGTGTCTGTATCAGTCTGTGATGATGGGGACATGCCGCGCATTCATTACACACAATAATCGTCAACATTATCATTTTCAGCAGCAGCTATTGACCGACCATCAAGCAACAACAGCAGCAGCAACAACATTATTGGTTGACAACTGAAGAAGCAGCAGCGGCAACATTCTATCTAGATATGCGGCGGTGAAAGTTGTTGTCAACATCAAGAAATTCTGGTCTTAATAAATGGCTCAAATGTCTTACATTACGCGTTCTAACTAGAATATGTCGATTGTAACAACAAAAACAAAAAAAAACGAAACAAAAAATCGTAAACGCAAAACGCAATGGACAGACGCAGCAAATAAGTAATGACAGAAAAAGCGGCGATCTACCTTGGTCATCGTTGTCTTGGTCATGTTAAAAGTCACAGAAATTGAACAAGTCTTTTGATAGTAGAAAAGAAATAACTAATATTGTTAGAATTGTTTATTGTTTTGCTTTTATTGCTCAGCGGGCAATTCCATAATAACTGAAAAAAAAGCATAGAAAATTTGTGTAAGCAGTTGCAGTGTGATGGATTTTTTTGTGGTGAAAAATTGTATCACTTATCAATAGTCAGAAGTCGGTGCAGGATGAAAAGTTCATTCAGTACAATTGAATATTTTTTGTACACTCGAACATTGAGAAGTCCAAAAAGTAGAATGGTCTAAATTTAATTACGACGAGACAGCTTACAGAACATTTTTAATATATGTACTTCAACAATAGAAACTCTCATGTAAGATATGATTATATTGACTTATGTTCCCAATATATTAAAATGTAGCTCCATTATTTCGGGAGAATTGATTTCCCAAAAATTCTAAATGCTTTTACTGGCACCCAATATTATTAGAAAGTTTCGAATGGTATCGAAAACTCAATTTTAATCAAAACAAATCCAGTGGTTTATGTAGAAGTTGAAGATAAGTTGCCTGAATCAGTGATGGCATTTTCGGTACATTTGTACATTCCGTGCATTTGCATTGGCAAAACTATGCGTCAGTACATTCGAGAAATTACCAGCACAATTTCGGTACAGTGGACGAATTTTCAGTACATTTGGCGCATTTTGATTTTGTACACATTTTCATAATAACTCTTTTTTTAGTAAATTTTTAAAACAATCCGATTCCTTTTTCTTTCTATAAATATATATTTTTTTTTTTTTTGGAAGTGCTGCTGAAACATTGAAAAGTATCAAATAATACCGGAAATCCAAAAACTTGAAAATGTATTGACATATTCGGAAAACAATAAAGTTCAGAGCTCAGCCATTACAGCTATTATACTTCTCAGCTACTTAAGTCAATGAAAAGCTTATTAAAAAATAATAAAAATGTAAGAGTTGAGAGGCATCGAAAAGTGTCGAAGAGTATCAGAAAAATGAGATGCACGTGTCCAAAAGTATCTAATAATAATGAAAAGTATCGCATAATAATGAATAGTCGATGAAAAACTATGACTTTCAAATGATATTGAAAACTTGCAGGAAACCGTCTACTCTGAGTGGGAATCAAAGTCTATTATGATTAACAAGGGCGCGCAGGTTGAATTTTTTAAATCTTTCAGAGACAAGGAAAGTGCTTCTACGACCAATATGTGGTGGCTTCTGCAAACGATTCTTTAGCAAGTACCTACTTTATTATCTGAAACTAATTCAAGCGCCTAGGACTATTTTAGGAAGTATAGACCATAATGCCAAACCACTCTTCGATTTGCTGGTTGATGGATGGGTGGTCAAACAAAACTGCAACGTTTTAAATCCAATTGCTGTGGTGGCTCTCAAAAGGTAGTGCGATAGTGCAACAAAAACTTATGCAATTCCCCGTGTTTTTGCCAAGGGTTGGGATGAAGCTGCCATAAAATCAATATGCTTATCTAGACTCTGGATTGTAGTATCCCATCGCTGAAAGGATGTCATCGACTTTTTATAACAACACTCTCAAAGGCAACGACGCTAGTTGTACAAAGTGTGATCCGAGGTTTGTACAGCCATTAATATCGCAATTTGAATTTTTTCCACCTGCTTAACGGCGAACATTTCAAACACCACAACACAAAAATAATATATACTCGTATAATTTAAGGACTTGAGATAATGTCCTTGCTATAACCAATACATAAACAACAACGGACTTGCAACACTTTAATAGGGCTTGATCTATAAGTACGTAACCATTCTAGCTGCAGCAATAAAATAGACAAATACTGGCCATATTCCGGCCAAAACTTCAATCAATGATCAAGTTGGTTAAGTTGGATTTAACCTTCTTTACTCAGTTTTTAGAACAGAGCAGGTTAGGCGATTTTCGCGTGCAATACCTTAGCACTGTGGAGTGTATGCGCTAGGATTTCGCGTCAGCTCTGTACTTGATGTCGCTGTGTTGCATAATTTTGATTTCCCCTATTGTACCAAAATTGGGTCCATCACAATGGATTGACATCCTCCGCAATAAAAAAAAATCCAAAAAAAATCTAATTGTCAGCAACTGGATTGACCGACTTGAATGACTGTTGCTGTTGGCCATATTAAAAGTCCATAGCAACATACATACGAACGTGTGTCCATGGGTGTGTGTGCACGTTTCGTTTTATTTAGTGTTGTTTTTATTGTAAAAATTAAGACTGCAACTATTGCTGCTGCTGCTGCTGCTGCTGCCTCTAGATCAGGTGTCATTTGTATTAATGCCAAAGTGTGTGCATAACCCATGCCCCGCTGTACACCACATCACGATACCACGCACTTGTTTGTGCCACAAGAAAAGAAAGTTGTTTTACTTAACACAGTTGGCTGAAACGGCCGAAAAATGTTCAGATTTTTTTTTATTTTTCATTTTCTTTTTTGGCTGTTTGCTTCATTTATTCTATTTGGGGGAAATTTTTTGCATTTTGAAGGTTATTTGTGTATGAACTTTCTGGCATAAAGCTAAAAATGCAAGTAAATTTTTATGAGCATTTTTATTTTCCTTTAAGTCAAATTAAAAAATATCGTTAAGAATTTAAGGGTCAATGCTTATCTGCCAGCTGATCTTGATCAGAGTAAGTCTTAGTTGTTGTATTTCAGTTGAGCAAAATGGAAAATAATGAATTAAGGGATGACTAAGAATTAAAAAATTTTCTGCTGTTAAAAACATTTAAACATTTTAAAACTAACTTTAACACTATTTAAACTTCCACCAGTGTACAAAGATTACAGTTAAGCGTCTTTTATTGCTTCGCACTACGTCAAATTTTAGCGTTGAAAATCTAAAAATCGATTTATCGAGACTTTACATTTTACCGGAAACCATTTTCTGTTAATGTCTCAAAAGTCGCAGTCGCTTGCAAGAAAATGTAGACGTAGCAAACTGAGCATTCAATTTAATTTTTTGCCAACAGTGCTGATGCGTGAATTTTTGCAATTTGCATGCCTCCAATTTCCAATTGTAAGACGTCAGACAAGTTCAACGACCGATGATTTTAAAACTAAAGCTCATCAACGTTTAAAGCCAGCACCTTAGATCGGCAAAAAGAAAAAAAAAGAAATTGATGCTACTTTAAGAAGCGTTCTAAAGTGTGATTGATTAACACAATTGCTGTACAAATTTGCTACATCTGCTACAATAATAAGCAGACAAAGTGAAGTAAAAGATTTTTCGAGCATAAAATTGATGCTTACTCCAAATCAATACAAATGCGCAAACAAAACAGACAAACAAACAAAATCAACAAACATTTAAGCACCGGCTTAAGAATCGCAATGCAAACAAAGCCAATGTTGAGTAGCGTAAAAATGAGAGCGCAACTTTAACAAAAAACAAAAAGCCTTTACAACAGCAATAAAAATTTGAGTTTTTATGAAGCAAAAAAAAAATTCAAAAATTCCACTGAGGCACGCGCCGCCAGACGCAGTCACAAAAATGTGGCCAAAAGTCAAAGAGTCCAAAAATGGCACACAACGATTCTTATCAGCTCAATCAATGTTTATTTTAGTTACTGTTGGAAGTTATTTTCTTTCGAAGCAACACAACGCAACACAACATAATTTCAACGACATTAACAAATTGAGTTCAAAATGAATTGTGGATTTTTTGACTGCATTTTACTGCATGACTGTACAGGATTTTTTTTAATTTTGACAACAATACAAAAAAAAAACAGATTTATCTTCTTTTTCATTTGTGCGTGAGAGTGCAAAACTTAATGCAAAATGCATTTTTCGTTCGGTTGTCCAGTAACAACAGCATTTTTTCGACACCCAGCCTATACTATCCGCATATCAATCATCACTGACATCACCGGCTTAAAAACCCCTTTTTCTTGCAAAAGCTGCATTCTTTTATTGCTCTTACGATTTCCACTGCTGTGTCGAAAATTAACACAAAACCTTATCGCTTAGCAAATACGAGAATCGATCTACCACCTTTCTCTGCAATTTGTACGGCTTAAGACCTTCACTGTGAAAAGGGTTCTCTCACCAACTCAATCGCTGATAAAAAACATAAGCTTAAGTACGAAAATTTATGTTTCAACTTAAGTTGCCGCCAAAGTTGCTGCAAAAAAATCATCCAAATGTGGCACAAATTTATTTTTGATCATTATAATTTTTAATTGTCCTCAATTGCGCTCGCTACCATCTTCAAAGGCAGCTACGCATTGTAAGCGTTGCTTAATTTATTGCGATCTAAATGCACGAGAACCTTTCAGCATAACGCCCGACTCACTTGACCCATTTAATTTGTGCTGCGTCTGCTTTGGGTGCTTCATAAGACACCAGGTAGTTAATTTTTTTGTGTGTTATTATTGTGATTTTTTCACGCACAGCATCCGAATTCATTTGTAGCATTTCTGTTATTATTGATTTGAAGCATTTTAGTGCGTTTCCACATTTTGTATAAAGACCTATTTAAAAAAAATATACACGTGGGACGAAATGCGTCAAGCAGATCAATGCTCTGTCCGAAGTTGGCCGCTTCTAAAAACATGTGGTTTATGTTTGGCACAATTCATAGCATTTTTGGCGCCGAAAATTGACTAAGCTGAAGAGAGATCATCACAAACATTTCTGAAAATTTCTTGTATATTCGATGCAATTTTGTTAAGCTTGCTGCATCAAAGAAAAAGTTTATTTTTAAAAAACCGCCATTCAACTTTGGTCTTAAACTGACATTTGGTCAAAAAAAAATTGTAAATGCACACAGTTGTGGGAGGAGCACTTCTTGTGACATTTTGCCCATATACTTTCAAACGATTTTTATCAGTTGCTGTTGTGTTTATAAAGTAATTATTTTCTCTACGGCAAATTACTTGCCTATAATTGTACACCACTGCTAATAGCAAAACAAAAGACATAAGCAACAAACTTGTTAGCAAATTCAATGAACTCAAATGCAAAAGAGTGCTGTAAATACCGCACACAGTGTATTTCGCAGAATGAAATTTAATTTATGAGTGGACATAGCATACAGATAAGCGGTTATTAATCAACTTTCTTATGGCCCTTAATAACGGGTGAGTTTTTAAACGTTTGGCTTTTGAAAATTAAAAATAGAACAGAAAGTCTACAATGGTGAATGAAATGTTTATTTGTAGCGAAACATCAATTCCTTCTATTTACTTTTTACAGATTATTTTATGTAAATGTTGCCCTCCACTACGCCTGTGGTTGTTCATCCGTAAGCTCTAATTTTGTCACACTTTTACCAGCATTTCGGCTGATATCTCACCACTGGCAGTTGTAATGTTGTCTTCCAGGACTGCAATTGTAGCTGGCTTGTCCCTGTACACGAGAGACTTCATGTAGTCCCACAAAAAAAATAGTCTAGTGGGGTCAAATCGCTTGACTTTAGCGGTTAATGGACTGCTCCAAGACGTGAGATTAATTGCTAATCAAACTTGCCTCTCAATAGATCCATGGTATCGAGTGCAGTGTGGCATGTGGCACCGTCTTGTTGAAACCACATGTCAACTAAGTAAAATTTTTTTTTTCAGGGTGCATTGGTAGCTCTTCGACTGCCTTTGGTTGCTCTTCAGACCAACTTCTTCACTAGTCTTTGTTGAATTGAACCCATTGAACCAAATTATTATTATGACCATAAAATGGCCGTAATTTGCGAAGCAAATTTCTCACAGAGCACGAATTTTGATAGTAAAATCCAATGCTTTGCAAGCGCTGTTCGTTTGCTAGTCTACTCATTGCAAAATGGCAAATGTTACTGAGCATTTTTGGCGTTGTCGCATATTACAAATCACGCCAAAAAATTTACACAAAAAAAATAAATGGTAAGAAATCACCCGTTATAAAGATAAGAACATTTAAGTTTTTTGACTCAACTGTGGAAACTTTATCTTGATTTAATAAAATATTTGAATCAATAAAACATTAATGCATTAATTAGTTAGAACAACAGGCTGATAAGTGATAAGGCATTAAAAGAACATATATAATAAAATATGTAATGATTGATTGATATAATTAGCGGTCTGCTCTGTGTCTTATCCAAGTTCTTCGAAACGCGTTTTTTTAGAAAAAGTTTCCCACACTTTAGTCAATTTAATGTAATACGACACGATCAATATGAGTTCCACGGAGCCTTCAACGGCAAGGAGTATTGACAGAAGATGGCACGATAACCTTGTATATAAAATAAAAAATTTGTTTCCAATAAATTTGATCACCAGCGACATGTTTGCAGAAATCATGGCGAACAAAAGCGTCCACCGTAACCCAAAAAAATTAAGCGTCAATCTTCGTAAAATTTATCAAAAGCTTCTTAAGATTTTTGCTCCATATTTCGTTTACGTTAAATTTATTCCACCTGCTTCGCGTTATAATTACGAGTATGAGAAAACGGAAAGTACTGTTATATTATTCCATTTGCTTCACGGATTCATTTTGCATTTTTTTTTATTTGGTTTTTTTCATCTTGTGTAATCAGCAGTAATCGTGTTTCAAGTCACAATGTGATTAAAATAGCACCTTCGATCAAATGTAATCGATCGCGTAATTTTTCTCTACCATGCGTCAGCGAGCAACATGAAACTCCGTGCAGCACTTAACATGCAGTAGCATCAACATCAACTGCAACAACTGCGTTTGAGTAGAGGCAGTAAAATGTTCATTAAACTGCTACTGCTGTTGCTGCTGATGCTGACGCTGTCAATAGCAATTTTGCTGTTGTTTTACATCTAATTTTCTACTTGTCTTCATATTCCATGTTCTAAGCTGCTACAGTTTTTTCTAATGCAAGAAAATCATTTTTATTTCTGCCTTCTGTTAAAAGTGGCAAGTTTTTTACTATGCCATCGTCGATAGATGCATCGGTAAATTTTAATTATAATTTTGATGCCTTTGCCGTAAAGCAACAACAACAGTAACAGTGTTGGTTGCACATTTGTTGCATGCAACAGTAGCTGGCATGTAAAGTGCTGTTGATGTTATTGCTTATTACGCTGCAATCTCTGTTTTATTTGTATGGCCTTGAATTAACCTCCTAAGAAACTCGTAGACAAAATTTTTCTATTTATAACATGATATTTTTGAGCTAAAATAAGATACTGTCATTGGGTTAAAATCCTTAAAAATGTCTCAAGGTCTTCTTTCAACGTATAAGGTTTGAACCCACGCAGAAAGGGCTTTCTAAAGCTTTTGTAAAAATTCTCTCTCTTTAGTTAGTTTTTTCAAAAAACTGTCAACATATCTTGTAGGCTGAGCAGCAGAAATTATATGTTCAGATCCAGTCATTAACACTTTTAACCTCTTTCCTTTCCACTTTAACAATATATGAATTTCTCTCTTCAGTTTAGGCTTAGAAAATTAACAGTTTTCTAATTGTTCAACGTTCCTTTCAAATGAGAGATACCTAACACACGGGGCACTTGATAGAAAAAAGATTAACGTAAAAGTTATCCCTACACGGAGAAAACACTAGCTCAAATTTAAGCAAAAATTAATAGATGAATACAAAAATTAAATGCTGAGAAGAAATATTATTCTTTTACAGTAATAAATAAGAAATCATTATGAAAAATTCTATTCTAGTTAGTAATTTATTTAATTAAGTGGATATTAAAAAATAATTTTCTTCATTTAATTTATCACATAAAACTTGGAAATAATACAATTTATTAAATTTTAATAAATTGCGACATATAATTTTTACTAAAGCGCTCATCAATGTGAGCATATTTCATATTGTAATTTATGATTCCCGCTTTATAATTTATAAAAAGTAGCTATAGAAAAAATATTTTATAGAAAATAATTTTTTCAAACTCTTATGTTATACAGTATGATTGAATTAATTCATATACATGCATATTAATATTTTAAATCGAGATAAGCAATTTTTATTATGTTTGTGTTTTGTTTGCTATGATTCTTAACTGGTCAATGCAAAGAATTAAATATAGTGTGTTTGCAGACTCTTTAACATCGGCTAACAAAGCTTACTGAAGATGTGACGTAGCTGGAGTTATTCTCCAACAATTAATGCATTTTGCACTTTTAACTTTTTTGTTGTTTTTGCACTAAAAGTACTGAACATAAAATTTCTATTGAGTATATAAAAATAACATAGCTGATGTAATAAATTCTAAAAATCAACTTCAGTTATTAATTATTTCATCATACAAATTTTACAATGTACTTTTTAATAATATTACATATCTTAATGAAAAAATAGTACAGTCCTTTTAAAATTCAATAAATTATTTCAGTAATTTAGTACGTGAATTTAGTTATATTAATATCTACTTTGTAAAAATATAAAACATGCATTCGAAAAATGTATAATAACACAGATGCAATTTTTGTAATATGCTTAGCAATTTTTGTTAGAAACTCGAACCGTTTCTAGATTACTAAAAATTCTACTAATATTTCTGTAATTTTGATTAATATTTACAAGAATTTCGAGCTCTTGTTTTTTCCGTGTACAAGACAATAATTTCAAAAGTGTGTATTTATCCAAAGGGCTCGGCGAATACAAACTAAACAAACTTAATAAATTAATTGATTTAATCCCAGGAGACTGACAACAACAAATATTCTTTTCGAAGCTCAGTTCTAATAAGATTTTTACTATTTCCAGGGGATGGACCAATTAAAAGTATACGATTTTTTCACTCATAAATTGAAAGTACGTACAAAAGTTTGAGCTAATATTGATTTTGAGGGTGTCATATTGAAAAAAAGGGGACGATCCATCCTAAACAAAAACAACGCAACACACGATACCTTGAAAATTTGAAATGAGAATGCAAAAAACCTGATACGAAGGCATAGGCTCGATTGGTGAAGAAGGCGCGGCAACTCCCATATAAAGAGAACTGAAAATACGTTAAGTCTTCAGAAATTGTAAATGGAATGTCCGCAAACTTTGTGCAGATACATGAAACAACAAAATAAGTCCCGAGCAAAAAAAACAAACTGGCGCTGTAGGCGAAATTGGAATTTATGGAAGCTTTATACAGAGCCAACAAAACAACGTTGTGAAATATTGAAAAATGGGCTGACTTAGCGAGATGGGCATGGCAGCTACAACCAAGCAAGCAGAGAATACAGTGCGTTAAGAGTGCAGAGTAACAAAAAACTCTGTCTCTGAAAACTGTATTTGTCTGCATATCGCAAAAAACACATGCTTTTTCAATAAATGTCATCCACCTCTTGGTTATGAAATTTTCATTGCAAATTTATAAAATAAAGAATATTTTGTTATCTTTTCGTCTCTGTTTCAAACTCTATTTCCATTCTAATTTCAAATTCGCTATACAATTAAAAAATAGAAGCAATATCTTTTCTGAAAAGCACTCCAAATTGGGAACGCTTGAATAGATTTCAGAAATATGGATCATATAAAGACCATTTAATAATGCTATAGGAATTGCATATAAAAACAAGAAATCATGTTCATTGTTTCGAAACATGATAATAGTCGATATGTTTTTCTAAATTTAAGTAATTTTGTTTTAATAACCCATTTTTTACTAAAAATACGAAAGCAGTCGAAGACACTTTTTACAACATTTTGTGCACAAAAGGTTAAGTTTATCCCTTGTTGTTTCTAAGTTTAAGAAAGTCTCGTTTTAATTATACCATAAATTGTGTTGTTGTTTTTGCATAAAGCTCTTTATTAAATTCATGCACATGTTGGAAATCCATAAATTTTAATTAAAAATTTATAAACAAAACACACAGTAGCCACTGAGTAAAATATTTCATCTTTTCTTACAGCTTCTTAGCTACTGTTTTCCTTGTAATTTTCAAGTTCTTTTGCATTATGGGCCATCTATGCTTAACTTCTGGTCTGGCTATAAACTGATGTAATCTTCCAGTACAATCGATCCATCAAAATTTCTTTGCTTTGTGTTCTTTCTCTTTTGTTTCATATTTCTTCTTTATAGTTGCGTTTCAAATGATTGATCAATAGAGTGGTGGTTGTTGTTGCTTTCGTTGTAGTTCTAAACGCTTTGTGTTCACACTTAATTGCAGTTTTGTAGCTGTCTGTTTAGTGTTTGTTGTTACAAAACGAGCCACCCAGTTTTGTTTCTATTGAATCTGATGGCGTTTGCATGATAGGCAACGTTAGGCTCATCTAAGGAGTTAATTATGGTGCAATTGATTGTTAGTGTTCGGAGCAATTTTTATGGCATAAAACAAGAAATAAATTTGACAATTTGTTTGATCAGAAGTGTTAACATTACCACTTAGCACGATATGGAAAAAGACTGTGCTTACAAAAATGATTTATATGAAGGAATATATGCATTTTCTGTCGATTTACTTAGAAATTCCTTCACAAATATTTCAATTCTTACAAAAATAATTCACCTTACTTGAAACATTTTTGCAACGTCTATGAAAATACATCAAAATTTTAGCTGGTATGCCTTCCAAAATGATTTGCCTTTATAGCAATTTATTTATTTATTTATTTATTTCTTTCTTGAATATATAGTGGAACAAGATATAAAATCTTATAATTACACCACTAGTAACTCACATAGCCAACATTATCGTATGCAATCGATGCTGACTTCTGTAAAGCGCTCGTATTTTCTCGCGTAATGCTCCAATCAACCGAAATTTCCATTACGCAATGCTGTTTAAATACTTCGAGCAAAAGTTTCTCGCTCGTTCACAATCTCGCTCTGATATACTCGTGCGAATTTTGTCTTTTCAGATGAACGCTTTTTAGACGTACGCTCTCGATCTGAACTTTGTGTGGGTTGCTTTCATTTTAGTCGAAACTATCAAATTTTTCTACATTTTCTGTTTGTTGATGCTTGCTACTTTGCCAGAATTTTATTGCTGATTTCGAGGCTGTAGTCTTACCTGCTATTGTAAAATTGTTAGATTGCATGATCATCATTTTTAGTTTGCAGCGTTCTGCTATAAGTCGCTTTATTATAACTTTTTTTTAAAGTTTGTGAATTTCTAGAAAAGCATAGTGCGGTCTTTAAAATAATTTAGGATGACTTTTTAGCTATTTTTTTTCCGAGTGTGATATAATTTACAATGACAATTATAACTTAGGTGGATTCAAGCCCATAACTCAAAAAAATTTACACTTAAGACAACGTAAATTCAAGCAGACTCCTTAAAAGTAACAGCACAAGCAATAACTTACAAATAATAAACGAACAACTGACAATTGTACAACACCAACAACAGAACAAACAAAACATAAACAAACACCAGCCCCACATACACACATACATACAAATAGTTCATACATATATACACCTCTCACCGTTAAATCTGACTATTACGGTGTTAACCGATCAACATCAACAAGATTAACATTATTACATATGTGTATTGTTGCTGTTGTTGTTATAGTTTAATACATACTTAAATGCAGTAACACTAAACAATAGCAACAACAACAACAACAACAACAACAACAAAAATAACAAACAATAAATGCCAAAGTTGGAAAAATTAAATTAACGAGGAATTGCCGTAGAACAACCGCACCGCGCGTCACTTGCTGAATAACGTTGCCAGCAATAAATTCTTAACTTGCACTTCCTTCTCTCATAACATTATGAAAGGCCATTTTTACCAACAGCAACAGTTGCTGACAACTGTAGCAGCAGCAGCAGCGGCAGAGGCAGAGGCAGCAGCAGCCATAAGGCAATAAACGACAGCCGGCAACATCAACTGTTGTGCGGTCGACTTAGTCAAAAACAGTCAAAAGTCGCCTATTAATACGATAACAAATGATGCCAACAGCAACAATAACAACAACAACTACATCTAAGTGACGCGGACGCGTGCACTCACCCTAGGAACTTCGTAGTCTGCACAGTGTTTGAATATATTAAATTATCAAATGGGCTTTTTTTATGAAAGTTGAAAAGTTTTAATATACGAATGAAATCAAAACTAACCTGATTTTCGTATATCTTGTTTTAGTGTCGTGTTTTTTAAAATAGCTTTCAGACTTGCACTAACGTGTTTTTGCTGGCATTATCAGCTGTTTTTCAAGGAAGTACAAATTGAATATAATCAGATATGACTATGAAACTTTCCTAGCAAATCTTTTGCATTGTACACAAATCCACACCTCAAATCATATATGTAGAAATTCTCAGTCCTAGATTCTAAACAACTGTTGCAGAAGCCACCGGCAACTCTATTAAATTAAGTTTTTGAAGAAGTTTCAGTGCAAGATTTATTTAATTTTAATATTTGTCAACTTCGAGCATCCTTCTAAGGAACATCAATTTTTTCCGAATACATAGTAATAAATTGTTTGTCTGTTTAACTCAGCAAAGTCCACATTACCCTCCCCCAAAGATCCGATACTAGTTGTTATTCAATACATTAATTCAATAAAACCATCCAAGGTTTTGAAGAAGTGACGCCACTGATCTGATGGCATGAGGTTTGATGGTCCATACTTTCATTAATTTCGGTGTCAAAAGATCAAAAATCTACCAAAAATTAAAAACTTCAATTGAATTACAACAAACACGGAAGAATACTGCTGCAAAAACTTAATGAGCTATCGAAAAACTGATATCAAATAGAACCATTCAGTTTTTTACAAAATCCTAACACTGTGCTACCATTGGGTTGACGATGTTCATGGCGTTGGCCAATTCACTTGTGACCAAGTCCAGCCAACTTGTCTGTCCATGTGTCCGTATATGCAACTGTTACTGCTGCTATTCTAAAAGGGGATAACAGCAACAAAAGTATGGGCGCAAGTTCAAAAGGCGAGTACCAGGCGCAGGCGCAAAAACACACACACCCAAGTTCTCTTTTCAATGCCTCAATGTTTTATGTTGTTCTCTGTTTTGCTGCTGCTGTTGTTGTTGTTGTTGTTGTTGTTGTTGTAGATAATGCTTTTGTTGTTGCTATTTTAGTTGCTTAGTCAAAGCGATTATCATGATATACGAACAGGCAACGTTTAAATGGTTCGAAGTTTTTTTTTTTTCTAGCAACGCTGTTGTGTAGTTGGTGTTGCTGTTGTTATGAAATGGATGACAGTTGGAAAATTATGAAACTAAAATAATCCGTATAATAGTTAAAATAAGTCAACTGCACTACATGAAATTCTCGTTTTTTTCAAATAAGAGGCATGGTAGATACTTTTATACGCTACTCTCCAAATATATTCATTTTGGCAATTCATTTGCAAATTATTGAAGGGGGTGTGACAGGTATAGAAAATCATCAGCATCATGGCCTGAGTCGCCCATACAAATAAAGCATTATAAACGCTATATTAAGAAAATAATTTGGCAATAAAGTTAAGAGTAACCAAATTTCCGACAAAAGCTACAAATAACTTAGATAGGCTTTGTAGCAAAAATTAGTGAATTTCGATCTGACGTTGCTTCTTCCATACAAACAAAAACTTCAAAGTGCTATACCAAGAGAACTATTTTAGTTTATGAAATCAAATTTCACAAAAATCCAAAAAAATGGTTCGCCCTTGGGCATATTTCGACTCTGGACAAGAAATAGCTGCATTTTTGCAAGTAAGCGTGACACATCCAAGCAAATCATAATTTTAAAACGCTGTACTGAGGGTATTAGTTAAGGTAATGAAACCAAATTTCACACAAATCCCATACTAGAAATGCTTCGGTCTAGCACCAGAAAAGATGGTGTCAAAACTTTAAAATGTTTTGCTAGAACAGTTGCATTCAAAATTTTATTAAATTGAAACTTAATTAGCTTAGTGCTATTTTTGGTATAAAATTTTTATTGAGAAAATAAACAAAAACAACTCTAAAATTTTTCGCTATGTAAAGTTAACGTAAAAACACTTCGAAATCTATGCTCATTGGCGAACTTTGTCAAACGATTTATTTTTTGTGAATAACAAAAGAATTCCGCTCAACTTATGCAACATTTTCTACTCACAGAGTCATTGTGGTGGAAAATAATAAAATGAAAAAAAGATGAATTATTTTGCACTTACCAGCACAAAATGGTCGGTCAATGACCATCATCACAATGTCGACAATAACTCGGTCAAGACTTTTTTCATCTTTTTTCGATATTTTCTTTTTTTTATATAAAGTAGTAGCCGCAATTTTAGTTACACTCATGGTTTCATTTACTGTGTAATTTTTTGCTGGTAGATCTTAGAATAAAGTAGAAGCAAATTATTCTTAGAATCGCTGCAATCATAAAAATTGTGCCAGGATTTGAAAGTTTTTTTTTTCTGAACAATTCCTTTACCACTTGGTATGGTACACTTTGTGAAAATAGCAGTGTTGATGAGCATATTCAATTAATTTTGACCCTTGACGACACAAGATAAAGGAACAAATTTTTTGTGTGAATCGTTATATCGATAAATAAATATTGCTGATATCGATGCATCGGAATATGCCCATATGTCGGTAATGGCGTCGGTATCGGTTGCATCCCTAATTGAAAGTATTTGGAACGCGCGATAGAAAGAAACAAATAAAATGAATAATTCCAAATAAAAAGAAGTTTTGGGATCAGCGTAAATTAACGCAGTCGTTACCAAATATTTTGAAGTTTCTACAGTATTCACTCATTGAGGCGAACAACAATCAATACAAAAGTATTAAGGCTTCAAGTACTTGATTATTAGTGGTGCTCTCTGATATTAACTACTAGATAGTAATGACATTTTCTGCGACGTAGAACTATCGATTAATGATTCACCGATATGAGAACGATTATTATACTCTCGATGTTTTCCCTTATATTCTCAATTATTCTTGTTTATCATTGTCGGTACTTCTCGATTTATGTTGACTTTTTTTCTTAATGTTTTATTTTTCTATACTATTCGATGCTTTAATCGACTTTTCGATGCTGATCGGTAAATTTGCAAATCTTCAAAGTTTTCAAAGAATTTCTATAGCATTCTCCAATTTTCGAACCTGATCAACTTTACGTTGTCTTTTAAACTTTTTTATCTTTAAGTTGTTGTTGACTTTGCGATGTGTAATAGTGCTCGGCCTTTATTGAGTTTCTCGATACTTTCTATATTGCTCTTAATTTTTCGAACTTAATGCTTTTTCGGAAAATAAGTATGTTTTGTAAGGACAACCACTTTTATTTTTAATTTCTTCTGTAGCAAATCACTCTGTGGTAATATCTTTTCAAATTAGAGAACAAATAATTGTCAAAGGGATTCAACTCAGATAACAGATGTTTGCTTGATCCAAATAAAATGCTATTTCAGTCAAATCTGGGTTTGTCATCTCTTTTGGCTATTCCGAGTCTTCTCAAATATTTCAAATTTCTCTATAACATCTAAAATTTTTGAAACGCAATGCTGGATTTTTTGCATTTTTTTAATGATTATTCGAACTTTGAGTTTCTGCGCTAATGTACAAGAGCATAACATTTGCTTTTTGGCAACAATAGTTTTCTATACTCAGCCAAAATGATGAGTGGACTTTGCAAAAACACGTCGCTATATATATATATATATTGACCGCATCACACCAAGGCACGCACTGGCCAAAAGAATTTCAATTCATAGTATATACGCTAACATTTCTTTCTTCTCATACAACCCATACATATCATTTTATCTATTTTAAGTAGCCCATATTTTTTGCTATATAAATATCCCACTTGAAATTATCAAAAGAATGTCGTAAATAAATTGGCATTCACTTATTGGTAACAGGTGTTGTGGTTTTCTTTTGAACTTCTTGTTTATTTGACACCTTTCGCCGGCGACATGTGCCAGCCGTCAAGCAAACAAAAAACGCTTATGGAAAACAGCAGCAGAAGCAACAACAACGTATAGCAGACCACACTCGCAATGCATTGCAAACAAGTTGAATCAAAAGCCTGCAGCGCAAATCTATTGAAGCCATGTCCAAGAAAGGAATTTTAAAGTAAACTTGCTAACAATTTCTACGCGCCCCCCAATGAGGCAGCATCCGAGCAACATCTATAAAGATGCAGCAATTGCCGCATTCATAAATAAAAACAACAGCAACACATGAAGCATCCTTGTTTAATGCTGGCTGACTGCAATACAGCAGCCAGAGCACTTGTTGCTGTTAATTATTAACTCAAGGTCATTGGAATTGCCACGCTTCAAGTTGTTGTTGGCAACAGACTATGCGGCGAGCCACATCTATGAGCTAATGTTGCTGTTAATGCAATGATGTTATTTAGATTGGATTTACGATTGCAATCTATGCGGCTGCAACACCAACTGAATCAAATAAACTCGACACATTTTGCATAAGCGAAAAACGGTTGTTTTAAGAAGATGGGTAAAGTATGCGAAGTGTACGCAGTACTCCTGAAAAGTAGTTGACGAGTGAGAAGAGTGATTTTTGAAAAAGATGCCCACAAGTTGATCCAGTAAAAGTCGTTAAACTACACTCAGTACCATAAAATTTAGTAAGCAACCAAATTTAAATGGTTGAGTAAGTACGTTTTGCTTACTTTACCCTATGCATGTACTATGTTCTATTAAAATACTCAACATGTTGTTAGTTGCAAGTGTTAAGTTGAATGCTGTTGTGTAGTCTGTCTATCTGTCTGCCGATTGACAGCATTTCTGATTAGCAGTTTTGTTTGCTGGCGCCTTGTGCCTTCTTTAAGTATTTACGATTCAAATGGGCGTGGTGGGATTGCGTTCTTGTGTTTTTAATACTAAACTGAAATCAAACGCGCGCTCATAAGAACAAACATTGCAGTGGGTGAGCGATGGAAGAGGGTTGCGCTGCCTTTCAAGCGTTATGTCGGTCAGACATGCGATGTCATGCAAGTTACGCCCACAAAAATGTTTAACAGTATTTTTGCGAATGTATTTGTGTAAGCGCATTGGAATTCAGAACATAATATGATCAAAAATTTACATTTAAATGAGCACACATTAATTTATGAGAACTTAGCTGGACTATGCTGAGCCAAGGCATAGCATTTAGATGCAGCAAGAGTTGCAGCAATTTGCGGCTTTGATTTTTACTGTAGCATGTACTTTATAGGGTTAGAACTAAGGCGAATATCGGTGTCTCGTGATAGTACACTTACTTATTTTTTTTCTCAGCTTGATTTTTGTGGGTATAGCAATATGTTGTATATCGTTTGAAAGGTATTTTTTAGGACAATAGTATTTTTAGAGACTGAATCCTTGTGCCTGAAAGACTTCACAGGTCAATTTATATTTTCATGCTACCTTACATATACTCATAGCTGTGCTCAATTTAAAAAGTTACAACATTTGTGGATATTAAGGTATTGTATATCGTTTTAAACATTTTCAGACCTTCGCCGATAGCAGTATACAGAAATCATAGCAGGTAAAAAAAATGTAGTGTAATTAATTCCTTTTGGCTGGTTGTATTGCGAAAAATATATATATTTCATAAGATTTTTTTTGTGTTGGTAATGTTTCCTATACTTTCTTAAATTGTTTTGTACTGCTTTTCTATTCAGAATTTTTTGTAGATCAAAAGTTCAAAGAGAAGCGTTTAGGGAGAGATGTAAAGTTTTTCTAACTTAAAATCAGATACCAAAAATATTAGAGATATAAAACTTAAAACATGCTAAATGTGTGATTATAATAACATTGAAGTTGTTGATTATATGCAAAAAAAAAATAGCTACTCAAACTCTATTTAATTGCCTATTCAGACATATTTCATGAAGTCATTCACAATGAACTCGTAATTCAATTGCACGTTTCCCACCTGTTAAGTTGTTAAAACCGTTAAGGGTTCCACTTGTAACACATTCCGTGCTACACACACACACCACACATGCACATACACAGATTAATTGC
Organism: Meiosimyza decipiens; assembly: GCA_963680825.1. Lineage (NCBI taxonomy): Eukaryota > Metazoa > Arthropoda > Insecta > Diptera > Lauxaniidae > Meiosimyza > Meiosimyza decipiens. The sequence goes on along the minus strand of OY804259.1, from coordinate 95,904,192 downwards.
AGCAAATACAATTTAATTTATGCCAACCTAAGGTATCTAAATTACCTTGCCAACAACCAAAAGCGCAACCGTGTGCACCGACTACCAACCAACAAGTTGGCTGCGCTTATCGCATTACATGCGGGAAATAATCTGCGTAATCTAAATGCATGGGGTATAATAAATTAAATCAGCACAATCGCACTGATACTAAATTATTAGCAGCAATCAAGAGCATAAGGTAACTATACGTTATGCCGTGAGTTGTAGCGCATTGCAAGCGCTTCGTTTTTGGCATATGGGAAACTCACATTATACCAGCGCAGCAGCACTTGCATTCAGCGTCAAGTCTTAACACTTTGGCATTAACTGTAAATAGCTTAAAATTTAAATTAGCAATGGCAACACTGACGGAGGCGGCTATGATACCACCATTGCAACTCATTTCGAATGCAATACAAATTCGTAGTTCCTTTGTGATCGCGATCATTTTTATTTTTTCGAAATGTCGAATGTTTTACTGCTGAGCGCACGTAACGCCTTTTTAAGGTCCACACAAAAACTCCCTCCTTTCAACATAAGCACCTCAATGTTAAGCCACGCACACACACACCTCTTATGGCCACTTAAACAATTTTTACCATTGTATTTTCTTGCAACTTCCTTTTAAACTGCACTCAACAGATTTTTGACTGCAGATACCTACTCCAGAGTTCTTTGGCATTGTGTTGCAAGTGGTTTTTTGCTCGCAGCGATTTCGCACTTGCGGCCAAATGTGTTTTTGTTATTTGCACCCATAAGTTGCGAGTGGCGGACAGTAAAAATTTTATGAATCCTTTCAAAAATCATTTTAATATATCTAACAAGGGTTAACGTTAAGAAAACACTGTTACATGCGGTAGCTTACACTTTATTGAGCCGTATAGTAAGGCTGTTGAAGATTGGCTCCATGTAAAATTTAATCGTTACCGCTAGCTCTTGTTTAACCCGTTAGTGCCCAGAGTGTTTTATAAAAGACGCATACTATTTAAAATATCAAAAATACATCCTCCCTTTCTAACAGATATGTTCAGAATATTTTGGTTCATGTTTTTGTTGTTATAGTGTCTATTCTATATCTATTTCACTATCTTAACACAATTCACAAAAATTGACTTCATAAATATCTCTGCCTAATGCATGATAACCCCCAGTAAGCCCTAAAAATATTGATGGGATTGGAAAGCTGCTACAGAGGAGAGAGCTGCGCCGACCACAGCTGATATCTTTGCTCATTGACTAAAGAAGAAAATAAGCGCTGATTCTGATTACAACTCACAATTATCAAATTGCGTCCATTCTGGATAGTACATATCAAAGGAGGCGTGGTGACCAGCATGAAAGTCATGTATGACCATAAGCTTGATTTTAGCTATGAAAGCAAAGATATTGGCTAGAGTAGAAAAGGTTTTGAATATATACCAGCATACCTGTTGAAAACAACATATTTATTTTTGCAAACTTTCACAATGTATTTTGACCGATTTGCTTGTTATGCGAATTTAAACTTAAAAATACCACAGTAAAACATCTTCAAAATATCGGTAGTGTCTTGGTAAGTTTTTTTTTAATTTTGTCTTACGATTGGAATTCCATTGCTTTGGTGCCTTACAGTCTGTTGCTTTGCTACCAAAATCACTTTGTTGTTAAAAAGTTTGCAGGCAACAAAGATTGAATCTGCATAGTGGGTTTTGTGTATTTTAGCCAATTTTCGAATCTTGCGCATTTTATTTTGGTTACTTGTAAAAGTGGCAATTTACCTTGATATCAAAAAGAAAATCTATCAGCAGCTGTCAATGAAATGTACAAATAAAGTAGCTACAGCAACAGCAGCAGCAGCAGCGGCAAAAGAAGCAACAACAGTAAAGTTAAGATTTTATTTTTTTAAAAAATCTTATTTTGACAAATTAATTAAGAAAGAAACTTACGGAATTTTTCTTTCCAATTGTGGGGGAGTTAATTAAAAAGTTTATTAGAGAATGCATGGAAATTTTTAAAAAAGGTGTGCCTCTACTGGCGGGAATCGCAGAAAATTTTTAGTAGATAGATGTGCCGGAAATGCAACGCTTTAAATGTGCAAAATGTTGCCAAGTACAATGCGGTAAAATGCAACAGTGTAAGAAGTGACGGATATTAGAAACATTTTTCGTTACTCCATCTGCTAATATTTACCACACAGCTTTGTTTCTGAAGGGATTGTTAGGGATTTAATAAGACGTCATAGCATGTCAACCTAAAAGTATGCCGTGTAACTTTAAAATGCTTGCAAAAATGTTGTTGTTGGTCTTAATATGAAAATAGAACAAGAAGTTACAACGTTTCTTGAGTGTTGTGTTATGTTTTCTATTTTAATGAGAGAGTCGTAACAAAAAAAATTTTATATGCAACAAATATTTGCTGAGAGAATCGTTTAGAAAAAGAGAGAGACTAAAAATGCTGTATGTAACACACTTTTACTGAGAGATTTGTATCATGCATCTCATAATTGTTCTCAATTCAATATGGCGGACACCAAAAGGTGGCGACTTACCAATTTCTTGACAATCCTCTCGAGATGGGTATTAAATGAAAAGTTTTGATGAGTATAACATAGTAAGCTACGTGGCGTCGTTCTTAACTTCAATATGCCACATACCCTCAGGTGCCAAATTATCCTTTTGTGTACAACCCTTTTGACATGGATATCAAACTTTTTAATTTTTTTTTCACACTTTTTGATTTATTCAACCATTATCTAAGTTTGTCGTCTTTTTTCGAATAATTCAGCCTTTTTCAACTTCATTTGACTTTTCCTACTTTTTCACATTTTTCACATTACTAGTACATTAGTTAAATTGTTAAACGTACCACATTAATTTCCCTTAGGTCCTTTATCATTTGTCATATACAAACATAGCAATCAACAAAAGTACATATTTCAAATACCATACTATGTATAGCAGATGTACAAAATCAAACGCAAGTGAAACTGATTTACACCTTATAGCGCGAAAAATTCTCAACAACATAATGAGCTCAAAAGTTAATGCACGATAGTTCAAGTTGCAACAACAACCATAGAACAAATATGAGCAGCATGCAGCACATTTTGATTTGTGGTTTATTGCATGCTAATGGAATCGTAATGTATGATTACAAATTCTAATTTCACAGCTTCCAGTCGTGCAAAATGCGCAATTTTGTATTGATGGTACGCAGTCTATGTGCCATGCACGAGAAGCCCATAGTTATTGATGAGAAAAATGATGAAAACTTGCTTGCTGCGTTCAATTCAATTCAATTGTAAATGATGCATTTGTGTCTAGGAAGTAGTGGTCGATATGAAGTTCTGCAGTTTTTCAATATTTGCAAATTGCACTCAATATTTAATTCCACACGTCCACACGTCCACACGTCCACTCTGTACTGTAATCAAACTGCTAAACAGCTTTGTGTCTTGATAAGTTTTGCGCATACAGTTAGCTTATGTAATTGATTTATGCTTTCAGTTTGATTATCTGGAAGAATAAATTGAAAAAAATGCGGCTGCATTTTTAATTTGTTTGGTATTTGTACACGGAGAGAAAGAACTTGATGGAAATTGATCGTTACATGGAGACAGTGCCTGCGAAGCACCTTTTGCGATGCTAATAGAGTTTAGCTACTACAGCTTTTAGTCGTTTTAGCTATATAGCTTATATGACATATTATACCCTAAAATATTTCAAAGTCAAAATTTAATTTTTTCTTTAACCACCAAAATTAAAGAGAAATATTATCTAATTTTCTAAATTATTAACGTAATTAAACCAACCAGATTCATGTGGCATAGAAACATTGCCAGCTAGCGTCGTTAAGGTAGGCGATACCCAGCAAATGAGCGTGCCACTCCAACATTGACAAGATTTTTTGATAAAAAAAGTATTGTAAAAATGCAAGAACTTTTTCTTGTTATTGTCGTGTTCAGTCTGATCAGCATAAAGAAGGTTCTCAACTCTGGTTTTCCAAAAATTAATGGATGATTAGCAATGCTATAGGCTAAGTCATGAATTTAAAAGTCAAAATGCTGCTTTGTATCAAATATAGAAAATACGTAAGAATTTCAGGATACCAACCGTTTTGTAAAAAACAAAATGCAATTATCACAGATAAGCATACCATATATCTTTCACATCAATGTCTTCAATTTCGTGACAAAAATATTCATTATCATCTTCATTGTTTTTGAAGAAGTAAGGTTGAATTATACCCTTTTTTAATATACCCCGAGAGGTGGTAAAATGAGTTATCATCAGCAGCAGACTTTCATCGAAAATTCAGCATCAAGCACGCGGTAGCAAAGCGTTCTATTTCGTAAATGTGTTCTTGCAAACTAAAGCACAACTGACCGATTTACTGGGCAGCCAATACTGAAAACTCGAATTGGATCGCGCTGTCATATAAAAACAATTTTCATCAGTAACAATTCTGAATAACCATTGCTTTTAGCTTTATTTAATTTGTTGCAAAAGTGCCTTCATCTTATGCCTTAAGAGAAACTAATCTCCAATTACGTAAAAAAGTTCTACATTTTTTGAAAGCTGTTACGTTTCCGCTTTCCCACAAACTAAGTTTAGTCGAATCTTTTACTTGATCAAAACCAATTTGAAAATTAATTTTTTTTTTAAATATAATTGGAAAAGTCACTTTTTTTATATATGAAAAGGCCGCTTTGTTTTTAATTTGAACTACAACTTGTAGTTATTAATTAGCAATTTGAAGTTTATATAGCTGTGTTAGCAACGTTGATATGATGTCGTTGATCTGGTTTTATCATCATTTGTCATTTCGAATGTGACATCAATAACAAACTATTGGCAATTAATTAAAGCACCATATAAATCATTTATTATCCCGCGGCGATTGTAAGTGCAGTCAGTGCAGAAGAATAAAAACTTAAGAAAAAATGTGTAACTGTTAACATTTTGATTTACGTGAAGTTGCTTTATAAAATACGTGTTATATTTACAAATGTAACTATTTTTTTTTTTAAAATTAACTCAATCAACTTCGATAATTTAAAATAAAGCCAATTTCACACAAGAAAAAATTCCAATTATTCCTTATGCACATGAGCAAAAGCGCAATAAACGAAAGACTTAAGCGACAAACTTGTCCACGTAACATGCCTGAGCGCTAGTTTTGTTACGTAATTGAAAATAAAAATGTTTCTTCGCTTTATTTTTGACCAACTAAGAAAAGTTAAATGTCTTAAGAGCCAGGCATTTTTAATTTAATTAAAGCAAAAACTCACTCATATAAAAAGCATAAAGAAATAGCTAAAGTTTTCTTTAAGAAAGTTTTAAGCTTAAAAAAATAAAACAACAACTACGCTTCATACTTTTAAATATTCAATGTTTTCTTCATAGTAATTAATGTGTCAATGTCTTCGGTCTTGTACTTTACTGCCCTTCTAACCCCCTTACAATTTTTCGGTTGCAGTGCACTGTTTTGACCATAATCATATTTATCGCGTGCTGCTACCAACGACACGGTGAGTTAGTTGTACTCAGCGCAAATTATCGTTGTCATCTTTAACGCTGTCAAAACGCTTTCGCTTTTCATCATCATCATCATCATCATCATCAAATCAAGCATTTATGCGTTAAACGTGAGAAATGCAATTGTGACACTCACTCAGCGACAGCTGAATCTTTAAGTGGCAACAACAAGTTGACGAAAATTAAAAATACTAAAGCAAAATGTAATTTCTGAACATTTAGATATGTTTACAGCCATCCGAAAATGTTTGTTCCTTTTGAGAAGCTCCAGAGTATTAAGCATTAAAATTTATAAAATATAGCTCATCATCAACCAGATATGTATTATACATTGAATCTTGTTTTGCAGAAAACAATCCATTAATTAACGTTAAAGCGTTAAGTTCGAGATGGAATGGCAGGCTGATACTAAGCGATCACCGATAGTACTTAGATCACTTGGTCTGCAAAATTGAAAAAAGCAAGCGCTAGATCGAAGAAAATGGAATGGGTCTTTATTCAAAAACTCTACATGGAATAGTAGCCGTATGAAGTACACTAAGCTATTGCCCAAAACAAATGCACACAAAATGTGAGGAAATTTTTTTTATTTCCAAAACAATTTTTTAGTCATTTTGTGTAAAATTTAATTTTGAATTTGGGTGCTTTTTTTTCGGCACAAAAATTTTTATGCAATAACAATTTTTAGATCCTTCATAAAATTTCGAAATAAAAATATTTTTCAGCCGTAGCAAATACAATTCCCCAGTTTTGGATTAAGGCCTCATTACTTGAGAAAAAATTTGTGTAAATTATTCAAATCCAATATTAAAATATTCCATCATGACTTTTTACACCAAAAGCCAAAACAAAAAACTACTAACATGCACGAACTTTTCGCTTTGAGTGTATATTATTTTCAAATAACCTTAAAAATAATTTTTAATAACCTTGCGTTTGTCCGCTGGCAACGTCGTTGACTTCAACTATTTATTTATTGCCACTTTTTTTTTGTAGTTCACTTGCTTTTATTGTTCATTGTCATTGTCCAAGTAGAAAATCTCTTATGTAAGCGTTTTTCTGAAAACCATTGCTTTATATTCAGCAAAAAATCGACTTTGAATCGCTATGAGTATTTTTGTTGAAAATGTAATGCGTTGGAAATCTTGCAATCGAATCAAATCACGCAGATCATCAGAGAAATTTCATAAAAAAATTAAAAATTAAAAGTACACAAGTTTAGACGTCAAGCAATCAAAATTAGACGGAACACAAATTTTCAGAAGAAGAAGAAGGACTTAGCACAATAACTACTATATGTGTAAGGAACTTAAAATACTGATTGAGCAGAATAAAGAATTAAAGCTCAGTTATTGTTAGAACGTAGAAAGTGCACAACTTTATTTGAGACATGATGGTTTCACATGCCATACAGCTAACGCAATAACCATTGGGGTTATTTCAAAATCAAGGTCTGCAATATTTCAAAAGCTAAAGGACGAGATAATAAGGCATATTGGTAGCATATTGGAACAGTTCGAGAGGGTGGTATGCAAAGTTTCGATAATGGGATTGATACCTGCCGCCGATGCCTTGGTAAGCTTGATGCAAAGTGCGAAATAATGTACAGCTCACTCACTTAACAAAAATCGAAAGTCACCAAAATATGTAGTAATAAAAAGCCGTACGCAATGAAACTGGCAAATATTCAAAAATTTTTTCGCATTAAAAATGCAAATATATGCAAGTTTCGTAAAATTAAGACGCCTAGTGATGAGTGCTAATTTGGCGAATTCTTTTATTCTTACAACGAAGTCTGACTGCAGGTTAAAGAAACAACAACAATAACGAATACTCAAACTAATCATGTTAATTTTCTACCTAATGTTTAGCTGTTCCGTTATTTTGTTTAACATATTTTTACATTTTACTCGTGTTTTTGATTTATTTTACCGTTTGTCTCTTAATATGCATAAAACATATGGAAAAGGTGGTTAGAATTATATGCTGCTTAGTATTTTAAATGTAAATTTACTGCTTATAATATGTACGAAATTTGTTAACTATTTTTTAAATATTTACTTTTACTGAAATATAATCTAATAAGTACGATAACTTTTACTTTTAATTAAATTTATGAAGTACAAATGAATTCAATAGCAGCTGAAACTATGAAAGTAACCAATTGAAAATGGAAAATACGTAAATATTTTTATGTTTCATTGGATATTTTTTGTGGATTTTCAGCATTTGAAGCTTAACTTATACCAAAATATTAGGATCTCAGCAGTTGTATCCATGACATTTTTATGAAACTGGCAATCTACATGGATAAAAAACTTCAAATCGAAGTCGAATTTTTAAACTTTTGAAGACGCAGATGCAACAAATAAAAATTTTCTCATCAAATTGAATATTTTTTCCTTGTCGAAATAATACGATAAAGCGAATTTGACTACGAAAATGTGTAGCTACACACATACATATTAACCAAAAGGAAGTTGTTTAAAATCTTTTAGCCAACTTCGAGCTAGAGAAAAAAGCGCTGTTATCAATTTACCGTAAGCTCCCTATAACTGTAAAAACGTCAACATGCAGCAGATATTAATGAACTTTAAATAAACACTTCGCACATAGTCGCTGTGCACAACCTTTACCACGCAGCAAATAAATGATGATGCAATGTTCGTTCATTCATTCATTCATTGAAATGGACAAGCAGCCTCAAATTATTGGCTCTATCAAAAACACATAAAAACCATTTTGCATATCAGACAAGAGACAGCAGCGGCAACAACACTTCATAACCCAACAGCGAGCAACACTTATGACTCCCACTTGTTGCTGCAGCAATTGGCAATGGGCTGGAGCATCTGTTGTTGCTGCTGCTGCTGCTGCACATAAATAATGCGCTATGCTGCACAGAGTACAACGACGGGCAGCAAACACTCGAAGGTACTCTGGCAGTGGAGTGTCATGTGACTTATGATGGATGCCAATCCATCTTATTTTCACACAACTACAACAGCAACAACAATAATAATATGCTGCTGCATCATAAATGCAAACGTAAAATAAACAACGCATGCGCAACAGCACTAAAATGCAGTTGTAGATGCAACGCGTGTTACCAACTAAAGTGTTAAATTGTTGTTGCTGACATAACAACAACTTCAATCTTAACGTCAACACCATGGGGTTTTTGTTTTGTATTTTTTGTTTTTTCTGTGTTGCATGCTTTTAAGTTTTGTTGCAAGAACAACAAAAAATTAGCAACGCTCACATGTCTCAACGTTTGTAGTCGGTGTTGCTGCGTTGACTGATTTATTGCGCGTGTACCAGGCGGCAGGATAAAATGTTGCACGATAAATGCTGCTGTTGTACATCTCAAATCAGAGGTATTCTATGAATTTTAGATCAGCGTATTAAAATTTTTATTTTTTCCTTTTTCATCCATCCTACATCTTAGATCAGAGGGATACCAAATATGTTTGACTCTTAAGTTCTTAAATAGCTCGTCTGCGCCTCTGCATTTTAAATATCGGTTTGCGTACATAACAGAAATATTAAAAATAAGTGGCAGACGATTAAATTTACATAATTTGTGTGATAGAACATATTATGCTGCTTAAGATAAAAGTGGCAGACATCTACGTCGCATACCTTTGATATCTTTTGATAGAAAAATTGTTTGATACGTAAGACAAAACTGGCAGACGTTCAAATCAATTTTTTTAACATGATATGCTGCTTGCTTAACTTCTTTAAAATAAGACCAGAACATTCATGCATTCAGCGACATACAAAATAGAGTGTTTTTAAGACAAAATTAACTGACGTTCAAATATCTTTTCGAACTTAACTCGTAAGTGGTTCACATCCATAAAAACTTTTCTGAAACTGATAATTCACTTGTCAAAGTGGCAGATGTCCAAACTGCTATATTACCTATTTTTATTGCAAAAACATTGTGGTACCTAAGATAAAAAATTTCACATAATTGATTTCTGAATTTATCTTATTCATTTAAAAAAAAAAGTTAGTTAGTAGATGTTTCGGTTGTTTTTCATTTAAGATTTTGTATCATAAATATGCTATGGTGCTTTAAGCAAACGCGGCACACATTGTTGCTATCTGTTATAGATATTAAATAAACAATTGTAAGGGAATCAAGGGTTATATTGCACACGCTTGTGTTATTTTAAATTGTTTTATTAAAGAAAGAAAGAAAGAAAGAAGTGGCAGACGTTCAAGTAACAAAATATTTTTTTAAGCTCTTTAGATTTAAGACAATATTGTGTAAGATCTAATTTTTATTGTTTTGTTTGCGTTTTTCTGGAAGAAAATGCCAAGGCAAAAAATGTGATTTTTATAAATTTTCACAAAAAGTACAGCTATTTAGAGGAAAATGAAATACGTCTGTCATATTTATTTTTATAACAGGCTACTTTCTTTCAATTACAAAAACGTCTGCCACTTTATTTCTATAACAGATATTGTCTGTTAGGTCTTTTTTTATTACAGAAATGTCTGCTTTTTTGTTTTATTTGTATTATTTAATAGGCGAATAAAATTCAGAAGCAAATTTATTTATAGATCTTAAGTGCATCATTTAACATTTTTAAGCTCATATTAGTAAAAAATGCAGTTTTTTATGACGGAAACCTTAAATATAGATTGATTCGTTAGAAATGTGTTGCCTTGCCAAACTGAAAATGCCCGCTGCAATGTCTCAATTTATGCTTCACAACACAAAAATGCCTTAGAAGTTGTCCTTTTTTTTGCTTTAATAAGGGGCGTAACGTAGATGCCGGCACCGTTGCAGCAACTTTCAAACGCATTATGCAATAATTCAATCAAGAGATGACAAGCTAACGGCAGCGGCAACATCGAAAGCAGGAAGCAACATCATAAATGCAAAGCCAAAAAAAAAACCAACAACTTAAATCGCACAATTTTCATTGATAATTTAAAACCGTAGCAGCAATCTCACCGGAATTTCATTCAAACTTGAGCAAATCATCTTTTAATTTAAATGACGATCATATTGCATCCAGCATCCAGCATTCACCTCATCCCACTACCACAGTAAATTAATGGGTAACTTGCGTCTCAGCTACTTCAACGTCTGTTTTCTATAAAATCCATTAATAATTTCGCAATGTCATGCAATAGCAGGTTGCAAACAATGAACAGAATGGAGAGCTTTATGTCATCACAAAGTTGTTGCAACATGACCGCTTTTCATTTCAATTGTGCAACAGGTGACGTTGCTGAACAAACACATCTTGCTGCCGCCGCCGCCACCACTTGCCCATAAAATAGAACGTGTGAACATGCAACACTTCCGTTATTTGCACCCTAAAAAGAGAACAGCGCACGTTCTCAATACTCAGTCAGCGGCATCATCATGAAAATTTGCCACTGCCGATGTTGCCAATTTGCTGCTTCGCAATTTTTATTGGGTAACCGAACCGCAATAAGTACAAAGCTGCAATAAAAACAACATGGAACAAATAAACCAAATAAGACTCAGAAATCAATAAGTAAAAATGCTTTGTTGTGGTTATCGAATGAAATACCATTGCCTGGCTTTCATCTATTTGGGCCAATGCAAATTGTTGGTGACGAAAAATGAGCACAGATACCTAAATCAGTGCAGCTGGTCGTGGTGACATTGATGATCCAATGACAATAAAATCAATTTATCAAACCAAAAAGGTTTTATCATCAAAATTAAAAAAGAGTGGATCATGTAAGAGAGAAACTACTTGGGGTGCTATCTCGCCAAAAAATTAAAAATTATGTAACGTTGTAATTATGAAGTGGACATTTTTAAAGAGGTTCGTGCGGACTGGCTTTACTTAACGTTTCTTTTGAATAAAAATTTTGAGTTTTTGCGTGTACGGAGAGGAGTGCAAGGTTCTCTTGCCAAACTCAGTTCACCTTCTTTCTATTGCTTTGCGTATTTTGCGTATTTAACTATTTGGTGTATTATCTTCGAAAACTCTTTCAGTATGGCTTAATAAATTGTTTACTCGTATGGGAGGTCCCACGCCTCCTTGTCGTATTTGTGTGAAATGTTGTAGCTCTACCTCAAATATCTCTCTTAGTACAGCTTATCAAAGATTTTTCATGCTATCGCGCCACATTTTGTTTGTTACTAGCTCGAAACACTTACTGCATTTATGTGAAATATGGCTGCATTACTTTAAATAAATCTCTCAGTAAAGCGTTTTGACGTTTTTACATGTATGAGAAGTGCCACTCCCTTTCTTTGAAATTTATCAAATATTCGACAAGAACTTGATCTAACTAATTTTAGTATATGTGTGATATACGGTTCTCAGAAGCTGTAATAGGTAGCTTGTGTATACAATTTAAGCAAAATATCCCTCTTGACGGGACATGAGGAATTGACGCTTATGATAAATATTACTTTCGTGCTACTAACGACATATCACAATTTATGTGCCCTCTGTGCATGGTATAAAAACTACTAGAAGTTTGACAGTTTCCAGCACAAGGTCAGATTTATTTCGAAAGAAGTTTGATGTTTTGAAAAGGTAAAAAAAGGAATTAAAAATTAAATAAAGAAAATTTGAGCAGGGATTAAGACTTAGTGCTTTTTTCTTAGCAGCTTCAAATTCGAATCGACTTAAGAGGTCCAGAAAACTTTGGAAACTTTTTCTTGAAAAGCGGAGGTTTCGTCACCGTTTTAGTCACACATTCACTCAATTTCACATAGAGTGCTATCACTGAAATGATTTTGAACATCATTTACTTACTTACATTCAAAAAATAAACTTTTACAGGCATTCCAATTTAGAGATCAAATTTCAGCTATACCTTATAGCCTTAACTTTAGTGTACTAATCATAGATTTCCCTGTTTTGGAATTGTGGGCCACTTTTGTGTCGATGGGCCTAAATCGACTGTAATTTTGTACAAGGAATCAAAAAGTAAATTTAAATTGCCCGCGATAGCACGAGCGCGGCTTGTGTGTACAAAGAGTATTATTATTCGTTGAAAAGGTATTGAAATGGACGATTTAGATAAAAACTTAAAACGAAAAAACAGAGTAATTTATACTGCAACCTACTTAGCAATCTGTTAAAAGATAACAGAGCTGTGAGTTTTTGAAATTTCGAAAATCGAACCTTACTGTGGCCACGCTTTCCAACTCAAAAGAAAAAGTGCAAAGTGTTATTCCACAATATGTTTGTTTTATCTCTTTGTTTCATTCAAAGTACACCCCACCTTATTAATATAACTGATATGTTGTTTCGAAAACAAAACATTTCCTATCAAATCATCAAATCCAGTTAATCTACGCATTACTGATGTGGAACCAATACGCTAACGCTGCTCGAATCAACCTTCTTTCTAACTGTCAATGCAATTAAAACGAGCAGAGAACAGCTATAGCTACTGACCCATAGACCAAGTTATTAAGCCACCCTCAACAATGTTGTCGTCGCAAGAACAAAACACAAAAATCAACATAAAGAAAACCATGAAAACAGCAAAAGGGACAGCGAAGAACAGCGTAACAGAAGCAGAGATGATGATGAGTCTTAAATTAATTGTCGGCTGCTGTCAAAACATAACAGTGCAATGTCACATGCTGACGGCGATTTGTAACTCCGGCAGCCTCTGTGTAGCCAATTGAGTTAACTGTCAAATTTTGTTAGTGAGCAACAATGACAACAACAACAACAAAGTTACATCTAATAACAATTACAGAAGAACAGCCATTAAGAAATGAAAAGAAATATACACTCAGTCGCGTGCAATAAAGTGACGTTAGACTGAAAAGGTTAATTAAAAGCACACCAAGTAAAACGAGTGTCACTGCATGAGGCTAAGGGGTAATATAACTTCGATAAAGTCGAAATTTTTAAGGAAAAAAAAAACCTTTGTCTGCGCCAGTTATATCAATTTCTATAGAGGGTAATTTTTTTTAAAAACTATTGTTCTTCAATCGAAAACCTAAAAAATAATGATCTCATATTATGCTGCCGCAATTGCCTTTCATATTTCTGAATCTTTTAAGAGTAGAGGACAACTAGAAACAATTAATTTAAGCAGCTTGACAACAGTTAAAGGGGTAATATGACATAGTCGCATTTCTTTAAAATATTGGATGAGATCAGCACAAACAAAGAGATAATCGGTAGATTTCAGCACTGTACTAGAATATTCAAGGGTTTTGAAAAATTCAGGATCAGCTGATACTAAAGCAAGTCTTAAATCGAAATTAAAGTTTTAATGTGCGTTGATTAAGGTTGTGTCTATAATGTGTTAGGCCTAAAGTATTTAAAACAAAAGTACGAGCTATTTGGCGTGCCTTTTTTGTTCTAAGGCGCATGTAACAACATACAAATTTTAAGATATTTTGAGCTTAGATTAAACCACCTATCTAAAGTATTCTGCTAACGACTTTTTTTGTAAGTCCTTGTCTTAAGTTTTTTAATAATTTAAAAATGTTTCTGGCACTAATTTTTCTATGTTTAAACTCTTAAGCTATGCTATCCCTTAAGTTAAATGAGTCAATTCAAACGAAACATAAAGAACAAAAATTGCGCAAGTGCTTGGCGATTGCCGCAAGCCGTGGTCAGTTCGGTTGCTTGACGTTTCTGTCCTAATGTTTCCATTATTGATGTTATTGTTGTTAATGTTATTGTTGTTGTTTGCGGTTCCTTACCGTCACTTGACAATCCAATGTTTCAACATTCAACTGTCCAATTGGCATTGCTGATGATGATACATTGGTTTTCTGTTTTGCTCTTCTGCTTGGGGCATCTCAGCAAAACGATGTTCACCTACGACAGTTCGCTGATGTCTTCCATCCATACGTTGCCAATTGCAGCAGTCACTGAATGACATGTTCCAGTTCCGACAGTGACGACGACACCACTGGCACACATTCGCTCGCTCGCTGGCTGGCTGGCTGGCTGGCTCGCTGGCTGGCTGGCTGGCTTGTTGCATGTCCGGTAAAACAGCGGCCAACGATTCATTAGTTGCAATGCAATTTCTTAAAAGTCTGTCCAATTCTTTTGCTGACTTTTGATGAATTCCTTCAGAAAGTTAGGAAACGCGCACATGGTAAAAAGTAGTTCTGTTCAGTGTCTATTCGGTAGCTGCAGCGGCGGCATTCACGCTGACATGATAGACAAGATTCTTGAGCATATTAAAGTTTTGGAGGTGGTTTTTCATTATAAAGCTACGCTTTTGCATGCAGCAACTGGCAGCAGCGAATGATGTTCAACCAGAGTGACTGAATAAATCGCTGAAATAGCAGCCAATCCAAGGGGGATATGTGACGCGGTGTAGTTGAAAGAAAAAAGAATATTTGCCTTACGGTCATGGCCAACTTTATTTATGTCGAGTCGATGCAAGTCACTCGGTCGTTCATTGGACTGGTCGGGCTTTCAGTGTTGAATTGGTTGTGGTTGGTGGAATTCGATAGACAAAAGACTCGTCGTGTATAGCACGACAACCACCTTCAACATAAAGATATTACGCTAGAATTTTCTTAAGCCCGCTCATCCCCTCTATTTTCTTTCAGCTGTCGTCAATTCTTTGGAGCTAGGGATTCTTAAACTTTTTATGGCAATCTGTGCGGTCTTTTCTTCAACAGTGTTGCTAGGAAATGAACACACTTCAGAATGAACGTTGCAAGCATTCTAAAGTGAAAGAATTTGTTAAGAGATAATCACATGGACAGCAATCGATGGGGACAGGCCGAAAATCAAATCTTGGAGTTGCTAGCGAGGTCTCTAATTTGATGCCAACGAGGGAGTTAGGGAGTGGTGATTTGCTCTTTTCGAGGAAGGTTTGTTTCTATAAACACTTTCTTTCCAAAATAAAACAAAAACGCTCACCACTTTTGGTACCTTTGAAGGTCACATTCACAAAGTTTGTGAAGCAATGCAAACACTTTGAACGCCATTGCAAGTGACCTACTGAAATGGTCCGGTCTGATCTTGTCTCGACTGGTCCTCAAATAGGCAGCAGGAGCAGTAGCAGCAGCGATTGTCGTCTTCATTCGATAGATTGCTGCCTGACTTACTGTTCAACTGACTCACTAACTCAATGACTGACAGACGAAATCACTGCTGTTTTCATATAAAATTATTTGACGTTGTTTTGGCAGACGATAGCTTCATCAATGTCATCGACCAAGAGTCGTTGGTCCACCAACCAGCAACAATAACAACAGCTAGAAAAAAAAAAAGAAAGAAATACTGACGCGATGTTATTGTTGCTGACGTTCCTCTTCTTTAGTTTCGTCTGTCCGTTTGTCATTATGTTGCTCACGGACATATAAAGCTGCTGCTTCCACTACTGCTGCTGTTGTTAACTGTTGGCTTTCGGCAACTTTTGCCGCTATGCAAAATTTTCAGTTGCGTGGGAATTCGTGACCAACGCAAAATCAACCGATGTTTTGAGTTTCTATGACGAATAACTTAATGTCGCTACTTTTGTTGTTATTGTTTTTTTATTTTTGTTTCGTAAGAAGCTTCTTGTAGCAAAAATTCCAAAACTTTGCTTCAATCTGCACAAAGCCCTAGCTGCTGGAAAATTTTACATTTTTTTCTAGCAGGTAGCAGTATACAATTTGAAATTTACAACCATCTGAGTCGCAGTGACTGACTGTCGTATTGCATGAGCTTGACTTAAACTGTCACTCTAAGTGATGAGCGGCTTTTTCTGCTTCGCTGTCGCACTGCGCCTGCTGCATGATTAACACTTTACAAAGCGCAAGCAACACCGCGTATTGCAGATGGTGTTGATTCAAGTAACTGGATTCGAATCTAAATGCAAGATTATTGACTTGATTAGCTTAACTATGCGAATGGTGTATGCACGTAAATCACTGATGGAGACAGCGCAAGTGTAACATAGATCTACGGAGATGTCAAGCCGGGAAGAAAAACTTTTCTAGATTATTAACCCACATTTTAATGTGTGCGACAATAAATTTCATCAGTTTTGTATAACCATGTGAAGCTATATCTAGATATAAGTTGGATACAAAAAGATTTCACTATTTTAAGAATGGAAACAATGTTTTTTTGTTTTAACAATGATCTGATGTTTCGTGCACATAAAAGTCATCAGAAACAGCGGAGTGTACCAATTGTCGAATTCGTTTGAGATGTATTGGTTTTTTTTGTCTAAAAATGATAATTCTCCGGTCACCTTGGGCTCCATTTTATCACTGCCAAAATCTATTTTACAAATTGTAGAAAGTAAAAAAATTACCAGTATGCAGGTCTGGACGGAAGTGTTAAGAGATTTTCGGCAAGGTTCAAGGTCATATATTTACAAGTTTTTACTTAAAGAAATAACTTGAGAACGAATCACGCATCCTTCAGAAGTAATATTTTTTTTCGCTCTTGACTTTCGATATGGCGCTCATTTTTTATACCCTGATCAGCGTCACCAACTGAGTCGATTTAGCCATGTCCGTCTGTCTGTTAAGTACTTGGAAACTTGATAGCCACAAAAATTTGGCAATTTGCACCTCTCATACAAGCAAGAACTTCAAAAACCTATACTAAAAGTAATATTTAAGGTTTTGGAAACAAATTTTACACATATGGGCGTGGCAATAGCCATACAAGCAAAAACTCTAAAAAGCTATGCAGAGACAATTATTTAAGGTAATGTGACCAAATTTCACACAAACAGTGGAAATAATTCGTAAATCTGTCAACAAGAACTTGGCGAAAGTTTTCAAGTGGGCGTGGCATTCTCTATAGAAATAAAAACATTAAAACTTTATATGGAGGGTAATATTTCAAGTAGCGAAACCAAATTTTACACAAATACAGGAACTGATTCGATCTAGCATCAGACAAAAAGTTTGCGAATTTCTAAAACTGGTCGTGGCACCATAATGCGTGGGTATAAAACCAAATAACCGATGAACTATGACCATTAAAAGTCAAACAAAAACACTCAAAAATGGAAACTAAAATATTTTAAAAATTAGTTTTAAAAAATAATGGAGTAAAACGCTTAGACGTTTCCTATGCACCTAGTAAGCAAGAAAGTTCATGAACTTAATATCAAACGCAACGAAGAGTAGTAACAAAGTACAACTGATAAAGCATTGCTGCACCGCTGGGTTAAACTTAATTTCTTTATGTAATGATTTTTTAATTTAATTTGTATTCCATTTTATGTCGAATGCAAACGTGCAAAAGTTCACCAAACTGACTGACTGCCGAGCACACGTACACTTCACTCTACTCAACTGTCAGTTCGTATGAGCGTCAAAATTATCGCTGTGCTGAAATCAAACCTAAAACCTTTGAAAACATTTAACTTAGCGATGATGCTGCTGCTGCCGCTGCTGGTGCTTTCAAAAGTTCATCGCACACGCGAGTTGAATGCTGAGGTAGTAGCAGCACTTGCCAAACACATTGCAGTAGTAAGTGAAGAAGTGTTTGCAAGCGACGCAGAGAAAGAATCCCTTACGCTCTCCATACACATCGCTTTGATTCGCACCTTTTGCGTGATGTTGTTGCTTTGGTTGTTGTTATGTAGCTTTTGCTATAGAGGTACATTTCCTGGGTCGCGTATTTGTGGCGAAAACAATCACAACATAGCGAGTTGATATACAGAGGGAAATTATTTACAACACTCAAAAATACTACAACTAGATTGCGAATTCTCATAATGCACAAATTTTTGACAAGTTACTTTATGAATGATGCTAAGCACATATACCTTTTTGATAAGTAATGCTAAGTATCATTTTTTTGGCGCATAATAATCAATCAAGTTAAACTGCAGATAAATTATTGTTAAGAATTTTCGAGAAGCAATCACTTGTGGTAAAAGTCGGAACTGCTAATTTGATAAGTTAAGTTATTTCCTCAGTGTGCAAATTTCTACTAAAGCAGTGCAGAAATCTGCCGAAACAAATATGCATAAGACAACTTTCGTACTCAAGAAAAAATTGTTGATTTGATGAAGAACTTTGAGCTCTGGAATGAGGAACCTTTCCACGCTTTAATGCGGCTAACTTTATGTTCTGCGTCTGCTACTGCGGCGCGTTGTTTATATTTTGCTGGCTCATAATGTTTGCTGCAATGCACTTCTCTCGTTGCCTTTGTTACTGAACTCTTTGCACAACACCACCCTGCCTTCTGGCTCTTTCTGTGCCGCTTTGGTCCAATATTTCTTTCCATTTTACAACTCCAATTTAAATCTGATTTGTTTTTTCTCATAAACACTTCTTTATTGTTGCAGTTACATTTGGCTTCACATCGTCGGCATTTTCAATTTGCAATTTTTTGTTGGAAATTGCTCACTTTGCTCACAATTCTACGATTATTTGTTACTTTTGCATTGCCTCTAGTGATCTGAAGGACTTTAGTAGCAGCAATTGATATTGTTGTTGGTTTTTAGCTGTTACCGTTCGTACGGTACACATGCTGTTATGTTAAGCAAAGGTTACACCTGTGTCTTTAGCCACGGTTCAAGGTTGAGTTTGTGGTATGGGAATTTCCTAAGCACCGCAAGGCGAGGCGTCGCAGAAGTGGTTAACATTATGCATAAGTGCTGTAAGCCCAAGGTGTCGTGGGTCGAAACATTGTGGTTCGATTTTGATAAACAATCATCATAATTTCTTATTTTCATTGCTTAGCGAAACGCTGTTGCTGATTGCTGAAGTAGTTTAGCGCCATTAGAGAAGTAGTCGTTTGTGTGAACTACAAGCTATATGGAAGGGGAGTAGCTGCCTTGATATTTGACCAAAATTGCGCATATGCCATTCTCATTGTACCTGTTGTATGTGAATCGTCGTTTTCTGCATGAAATCAATAAAATTCTGGGATAGAAGTGGACTCACAAAATGGGTTCGAAAACGTTTTCGAAACATTTAATTTAGGATACAAAATAAAACTAAAGGTGGATTTTCTTTCCAAGCACTAAACTTAATGTTTCCATTGAAATGAATATACCTTATACCATTACAAATTTTTTATACTCAAAATTTACCACTTCAATCATGTCGCTTTGTCAAATACCATCGTCACAATATCAAGTCCACTGTCCATAAAATTAAACAAAATTAGAATTTCTCATGCGTTTTCGCATCGTTAAGCAACCGTTATGGTTCAACCTTAAAAACAAATTGTAGTTTTTATTTTTATTATATCTACTCAGTTCTTAGACTCGTAATTATGTAACAGTGATACCACACACTTGGTATTGCGGTGACTGCCAACCTATTACTTACGCCAACTAATTACAAGGCGGTTTAATGCCACTTTGTGTTATCTGAGTGCATGGCAAATGCATCTAAATGGGCGCTGCGCTTTTGGAAATGTACAACCAAGAAACTCAAAATGTTTAATTATATAACGTATAGTATATACGCATATATGTACGTATATCTATATCCACTTAATTAAGCAACGCATTGTCACGGCTACTAAAGCTAAGTAGAACATTTTAATGGAGTAATTAATTTGATTGAGAGCCAAGCACAAAATGTTGTTGTGGTTGTCTCAAATTTGATATAAAAATTATAATAAATAAGATATAACATAATTAAATCTTACGAACATGCAACCCAAGTGTGATTGACACAATTGAGTGACTCAGAAATGAAACAACATAATCGCCAATTTTGATGATTTAATTTGATAAATTAGATAATTGGCATAATTGAACTGCGCATATCGGCAAATTGGTGTAAAACACTTAACTATGAGATACAATTTGTGTTCTCGGGCAAAAGCGTTTATTTTTAAGATGAAAAAGTACCTCAATTAAAAAATTATTGACTTCTTATTTAACTATGGCGTGATATTCTTTTTGACAGTGCGAAAAGTTTAGACTATTTCGCAGAGAAGTTTGCACTATTTCGTTGAAAGACATCTGCACACACTGGTTTGCAAAGAAAAAATTTGCAAAGCTGACAAGCCCCTTATCATTTTAAGCTCAAAATTTTGGAGTTTACTCGCAGATCGGACACATTTTCTTTTCAATCCTTCTAAAACTTTTCATTTTTAAAGTTTTACATTTTCCTAACGATATTCTGAACTTTAAAATCTTTGAGGTTTTTGCTGAAAGTCCTTTTTTTTTCTTAAAAACTTTTCAGATCAAAGATAATTTTTTTTTTTGCGTCTTTGAAATATTTCAAAAACCGAAGGTTATTGATAAAAACTTTTCGACATCAGTGGACAAAAATCATCCGATAAAGTGAACTTAGAATTCAGCCACTTTGGTTTTGTTTTGTAGAGCAGTGTAATAGAACTTTGTTCATTTCTTCCTTATTGTTGTTTTCCCCCATCCCCCACATTCCCTCATATTTTAGCTCATTCAGTTGCGATTAGATTTTTGGTAATTGGCGGTCAGTAAACACGCAAGCACCTACAGCGTACAAACCTTAGCATAAAAACCAGCACTCAATGGTAAATGGTAATAATGGACTTTACTATAGTGAACCAAAGAGTACGCGCGCGCACCCTCCATGGCAACGACCTGGCCCAGAGCGCTTTTTGTATTTATTTGTATTTTTTTCGCTTTTCCGAAATTTGTTTAACCGAAACTAAAACACGCATATCTTAAAGACCAAGTTTAATGTAAATATCTGGGCATTTGCTTATTTCATAATAATTGGCAATGAAAAATGTTGGCAGCAGCAGCAGCAACAGCGGCGGCGACGGCGGCACATTTTACTTGCTGCTTGTTAATTTTCCAATATGGCGTTCGTCGCGGTCTTGGCCGTTGCTTGGGCTGTCGAATGTGCGGTGAATGACTTTTTCGAGACGAAACCGTTAAGCAAAGTAGGAGGAATATTTTTTTACTTTCAACTGAAACTCAAAAATTTAGTCGGTCTTAGATGTATAGCAGAACTTTGCCGACTAAATAATTTGGGTTAAGCAAAAATAATAACTGAAATACTTAATAAACACATTTGCATTAGAGACTACAAATTACCAGTAGTTGAAGGAACGGTTATTTAAAACTATCCGCTTTATAGCATATTTTTGCCAAAGAAAATTAAGTTTGAACTAACTTACAATAGTAAGCCATATTTTGTGGGAAATTTTATTTATTGCTATTTGCTGGTTAACCTTATAAAGCCATCTAGAAAATATGTAAATGATAAGCTATTTTAAATTTTAAAGATCTTTTAGAAGCCTTGTGGTTAAAAAGTAAATCAACTCAAAAGCTTAAGAAGGAAAATATTAATTCAGAAATGCTGCACAAAAAATGCTCCTGTTTCTTTTCAGTGAAGTTGGTTCAACTCCTGCAATTTTTTTTTAAACGTTAGAGTTAGAGTTAGAGTTAGAGTTAGAGTTAGAGTTAGAGTTAGAGTTAGAGTTAGAGTTAGAGTTAGAGTTAGAGTTAGAGTTAGAGTTAGAGTTAGAGTTAGAGTTAGAGTTAGAGTTAGATTTAGAGTTAGAGTTAGAGTTAGAGTTAGAGTTAGAGTTAGAGTTAGAGTTAGAGTTAGAGTTAGAGTTAGAGTTAGAGTTAGAGTTAGAGTTAGAGTTAGAGTTAGAGTTAGAGTTAGAGTTAGAGTTAGAGTTAGAGTTAGAGTTAGAGTTAGAGTTAGAGTTAGAGTTAGAGTTAGAGTTAGAGTGAGAGCAATTAACTGATTTGCTTTACGATTTTTTTTTTTAAATTTGTAATACTGGCATCAGCTGCACAGAAGGCTACCAGGCTCATTGTCAAAGCAAACGAGTTTTGGCAAACAGAATAGAATTTCGAATCGAATAAAAGTGTGGCAACTGCTTATTTTGTAAAACTTACGACACAAAATTGATGCAATTTTCCTTAATAATGTTGAAATTAAATTGGAATCATTTTTCCTGGTATCACCAGGTACTTGCTCCCAGATTTCCATAATTTTTTGATGTATTATGTGGGAATGAATGGTTAAACAAAATTTTAAGTTCCAGCTACAGTTCCCCACAATTTTCTTTTATAAATACATATTTCACTTTTGAATAATTAAAACAAAAAATATTTTTTTATTACTGGACAACGCAACGCGTTACCATAATTTTACCAGTTTTGAGGGGAGGTGCTTTAATTCAGAAGAGAGTTCTCTTCAAAAGAGCGGACTAATCCGCTATCTATATAAGGGAAATTTTTCCGTTTTGCACACTTCTTGGGGAAAAAGATATTATGCTCGTAGATAAAAAATCGAGTGCTTCGTAAGGGTTTTTGTTGAATGGGAGGAGCTAAGACCCATTAGCCAACCCTGTTATCATTTAGCGAGTTCCTTAGCACAAACAAATTTTCATTTACGTACCATTTCTCACAACTGTAGCTGCGATAGATGCCAAGATATGGCATTTTAAGTAGTCCCATAAAGGTTCCATGACCGTTCGTTTAATCTCGTTCAGATTTCGTGAGGTAAGTACTAAGCATAGACAACATACATCCTTGCGCCGAATTGCAAAACGCTTGCTACCATAGGTGCCAAGATATTGCTTTTTAAGTCTTTTTGTATAATGGAAGCTCTAAGTATTATGGAAGCTCTTAGTGCCTACGTACGATAAACATTGCATTACGAGATATCGGCCAGACCTTTCTCGTTCTCGTCCTCGGTCGTACGAGAGATAATATTTTTGATATCGTCTCGTTATCATTATCGTTTTGGGTCCCGATAACGATTCGGTTTAGCACTACGTGGAAGCTGCCGCAGATGATGGATGTTAAAGGATGTCAGGTAACCACGCGGTAACCATAATATCGTTGCAATATTTTTCAAAAATTGTTGCATGTTCATTTCAAGCCTTTCAACAAACTCTTACAGGGCTAGATACGTAAAATAATGAAATCTATAAACAAAATGCGGTTTTCTTGAGGAATGGTTTAAAGTTGTAATTCCTTTTGATGTTACAATCCAAGAAAATATTTTTATCACGTCAAGCGCATACGGAAGATTTTGCACAAATCAATTTAGTTGAGTTCAACAGTTTTTGAAACTACTACCAAGGTCTTCATGAGTGTCAATTAATTTTCAATTGCTCACCTGTTTAATTATACTTTTTTAACTATTGCTTAAAATTCTTAAATCATAAGTAACAACTTTAGCTGCCATTATTTAGACCTTACTTGAGCTATCAAAGATTTGAAGAAAATGTATTAACATGGCCTAAAATCAAAAAAAAACTATCTAAGGAGCTGTAAGTTGTTTATAGTCTGCTCAATAGTTTGAAAATGTATGACATCTCAATATTTTGTAGTAATACCTTAATATATTTTTTCAGTGTTTATGTGAAGATAAAATTTAGAGCGATGCCGTCATGTTGCACTCAGTAAAATCTAATAGCTACCAAAATTTTCTTAAAAAATTGCTTTCAACTTATTAAATGCAGTTAATGCTTCGTCTTTCTGATGTTGACAACGCGTAAAACATCTTGTCAAATGTGGACAGCAAGTGTTGTGGTACAGCTAAAGCCACAACTAAAAAAAATTGAATAAAATGTTGGCGTCTGCTATGTTGCAATAAAAATTCTTAGTTTCACTTTTTTAAAAAAAAAAACAACCTACAGTAGCAACCACAACAACAACAGCAACAACGTTGTAGATTTATTTAATGACAACGTGACAAATTCTGACAATTTTCAATGCTTTTTATAACGCCGCTAAAAGTTGCACATTAAATTCAAGAAAAGCGTGCAATAGACAACAGCAACATCAGCATCCACAGTCATCCATTGCAGAGATGTCACATATGTCAATGTCCAGTCTTTGATTAAATGTTCCAATAAAAAATGAAAGGGCGTCGAGTAGAAATGCGTTTTACACCTTACGTCAAAACGTTGTATTCTGGATGCATCAAACCATAAGCTGAGTTTTCTGCCTTGTGACGGAAGTTGCGCAACTGCATTTTGTCGTTCATATTGAGACATAAGATATGAGTTTAACGCTCTGCTTTAGTATTAGAACTTGTATTTAGTAGCATGCTGCAGTTGGTACAAGCGGTGCTGACTTAATACCACTGAAGTCGTCATATATCCAGGAAAAAATTTTCATTTTTTCTATAAAATTCTGTCGTAATTTCTATGGTTAAAGAATTTCCGGTTAGTTTATATACATTTCTGCACATATTTCACGGATTGTGTGTACCTATAATGTTCATGTATGAGGAATTCTTCGCAATGACAGTAAATTATTGAGCATACCCTTTTTGATTTTGGTAAACATGGTACCATGACTCATAGTCATTGTAGTCTACTAGGGTATATTTTTAATTACGGCGATTCCGAGTGAATTTATCCAAATTTTTTTATGACAGCGATCGATCTTATGACATAATTTTGTTAGCAAAACTATCTTTCAAGAAATAATATTACTAACAAAAAAAAAATTTATTTATTTTTGTATTAAACTCAGCAATTACTTAAGTACTATTACGAAAAGCGCAGATATCGGGCACATTTTGACTTATGAAATTGAGCTTTGCATGAGATTTACATATAACATTCTTTCCAAATGCACTATGTATATTAGAGAGAAAATTTAGCATTCATGAACCGTCCACTATTAAGCGTCTAAAATTATATTATTGTTTGGCACATTATGGTCTTTGGGGAGCAAACAATTAATGGCTTACTCCCGGACTGAAAATTTCAGGACTTAAGTTTTCTTTCAAATGGGTAACGTAAGCCAAAAAATATTTTGTATTTTTCTCTGCATACGGCTTTGATGTGGGCTATTTTCGAAATGCTCAAATCTGAGACAGCTCGATAGTCATCTATATTTTTTTTACTCAATCAATTTAAGCAATCTCTAATCGTTTTGGAATTGTGAGCAATACTTATTGAATAGGCCAAAATCGAGCACAATTTTTTCTAGAAATCAATAACAACTTTTACTATGGGCGCCATAGCTCGGGAATAGCTTGCGTGTGCCAGGGTATAACATATCGTTAAAAAAATGATACACACTGTACCACAAACTTTTGAAACGTGAAACTTAAATTTCAACCAACTTTCTTTCAGCCTAAGAGTTTTTTGATCCAGGAAACCAATGTACAAAACCTATCACGCAAATCGGAAATACCGTGCCGTGCCAACTTTCCCTTTGATGGGAAATGGGCAGTGTCGTACTTTGGACATTTGACACCCGCCACAAGCTAGTAATTTGTCGCCCCTCACGTAGCAAAATATTGTTTTTAGACCAAAATATTTTCTATATTTTTTGCAAAATATTGTTGCAAAACATTGCTGCTGCTTATTGTTGCTTAAAAATACTGCTAAACACTACCCGCCTACACCAATACAAAACCTAAGTTAAATGAAAGCTTTCTCATTAATAATGCAAGCTAATTTTCTTCATTTTAATCAGAACTTAAATCATTGACCGGGCAAGATATTGCATTTTACTTAGCCTATATCAACTGAATCTATGCATAGCAACCAAAGAAGGCGTGAACAGAGTTTTATTACAGCAAATGTGATATCAACTTTAAACTTTGCCAACCATTTTCGGTTAAGTACAAGTAGTTGCAGCTGTAATAGTACTGAGGGTGCATATCTACTTACAAGCCAAAATTATGTCGTGCTAACAAATAAAATGTTGCATGAAATAAACGGTAACAGAAACCAAAAGATTTCACATAAACCACAGCACTTGAAAGCGAGGCGATGCTTTTATGCCGCTCTTTATTATGATGACGACGACGACGACGACGACGACGACGACGACGCTGATGATGATGTTGACAACAATGATGTTGTTGCTATGGAGGATCAAAAAGCTGTTTCTCAGCCCATAGTTGAGTTGTGCATGTTGACGTCAACATTGTCGTGAAATTGTTGGAAGAGTAGAAACAGACAAAAACCAAAAACATGGATTTCATATCTTAGATAAGGCGAAGGACAAAATAAAACCGTTTGTTAACAGTTTAACCTATGAAAACAGTAAGGTACTGGATTTCGTGTACCATATAGAAACAACAGCAACAACAACAACAACACTAGCAACAAGAGTCAACCTAGTTACAAAACCTAAACAAGAGGGTTTCAATTTTATTAAACATGACACCAAAGCGACCCAGGCGATGATTTCAACTCCCTCAGCAGCAGGAGCTTTAAAAAATAAAATTATTCGAATTTATGCAGTAGATTTGTAAGAAACTGCTCTTTGTGCAACATGGAATGACACAAACAACAACAATTTTTGTAATCTACTTTTGTAATCTCGTCAGGATTTTCATTGTTTTAAGCGTACGATTTTTTTAAAACAAAAGTCGTTGAAAATGCAACTGTTTTGTGGTAGTGATGGTGTTTAGTGTTTGCTTATCAGGAATTGGGACATTTATTTGGAAAACGGTTTCTTTGTTATTGCTTTGTTATATGCCCAACAAAACAACTTGATCGATTGCATACCTAAAATGTGATCGAATAAGACCCACAAGAATTTGTCCAGAAAAACGACATGGTATTAGAATGAATTTCACCAACATTGATTTGCATTTCAAGTCGATCACGATCATGTTGCGCCCTCACATTGTCACTCCCTTTTACTCGCGAATTACAAAAAAAAATGCAAAGCTGTCAAATAGTTGCAAGACCATTGTTGCATGACACCTAAAGAGAATAGGAGCAAAAAATCAAGCAGATGCATTGGCACGAATTTGTACAAAATTTAGGGTACTATAGCCAACGGACTGAATAAAAATAACCTTGAGGCCTTAAAATATCATGAGCAAAAAAAATACAAAATGTGGTAACTAATTATCAGGAAGTCACTAACTTCTTCCAGACTTCTAAAAACTTTCATCATCAGAAAAGGCTAAGATAAGGAGATCGCTAAGAGTAGACAACTTAGCCTTGAAAAGTTCAATGCTCTGAACTGGGAAACGAAGAAGATTGAATATCGCAGTAGTTCAAGCAGTTATTTTCAGAAACTTCAAAGACCCACATAAGACTTGAAGCCAAATGAGATATCTCTAACTGACATGCATGGAAGTGAAACCACATCGGAACGGGTTGGCAATCAATTAAAACCTAAAAGAAATTTGGAAACAAATTTAACAAACTTATTGAAAATGACCCACTAGATCAATCAACATAAGCCAGTTTTCTAAAGCAGCTACTCTAGGAAGTAGTGATATCATTGACAAGAACTTACCAACATCCTTCTGAATTATAGATATCCTCCCACAGTAGAAACAGAAAGACAGCAAGATACCTTGATCGGAAAGGAGCCGATACTTCAACAGCTACACGTTTGCGGTCAGATTCCGTATTAATGTAGCACATCCTGCTGACTGTTCTAGTCATTAAACAGAGATCACTCTTATTCAACTCTGGACGCACTGTACAGAAGCGACATTTTTCCTGGAACTTGATATAGTCTCATCGGCTGACGAACCGATGATTAAAGTTCCTATAAGAATTAATAACTTCAAGTTCCAAAAAGACTATGCGCTTTGTTATAAATCAGCTGTGGCTGCTTTCGTGACAACAGGAATAGCATGATTCGTCCCCAGACCTGGGTGTTGTTGAGTATTTTGTAGCGGACGATACAGAAATGTAACACCACGTTCGAGAAAGGTCTTGGAGATTCCACAACGGTTTGCTGCAATGATAAAACCAAGTGGTGAATACAAAATATTAACAAAAAAACGATAAATGCTGTAATTGGCAATTTGATTTTCCTTTAAAACAACCTACTACTACTTAGTACTACTAGAGCTTTAAGATGTGCCCAACTTGATTTTTCTTGTTATCTCTCATTAGCAATGACGATTTTATTTCTTATGTGTAATCAAATACTCTGTAATCAACTAACATGTTAAGCTAAGCCCTTTTAAATCCGTTTCTATTCCAAGGTAAGTTACTTACGAATAAACCTTCCATGTGACAACATTAATAGCAACAGAAATAATGAAAATCACAACAACGCCCTACAACATTCCATTACAACACCCCACCACAACAAGGCTTTGTTGGTGGCATACTACTTATGCACTATGTTGCAAATAGCAACAAAAACAGTACAAAGCAACAACAAACAATTGTCAACAGCAGCAGCATTTTACATTTTTGTCCTCGTCGCCCAATTAAACTGATGGTAAACATAAAAATAGTGTGATCTTCCTACTTGGATCACGTTTAACAGCAGTGTACTTTACAATATCCCCAAAAGTTGTTGAATTCAACATCAACGGCATATATTGGCAGTTGAACATAAACTATCTAATGATGTTACCCCACACACAATGACACATACCAGTGGGTATACGGAGAGTACCTTCATACCAATGGGAGCATATAATTTTGCGCACTGGACCCTTTTTCCCATTAGGCTTTGTGTTGGGTATCGCAACTTAAATCAAACAATCGTTGCATTGAAGCTGCGGTTGTCAGTTCTTTTATTGCAGTTGTAGTGTGTAATTGGGCGGACATTGTACTTTAAGTGAAATTTCGTATATGCAAATAGATAATGTATACTGCTTTGGGTGAAATAAAACAAAAAAGAAATTTTTCTTGCATTAACATTTTATCCAACCAAGAAAATAATTAATGTAGAATTGTAAAACAAAAAGTTCCAATAAATTATAGTTTTAATTAGCTATTATTAATTAAATTCGAAAAGAAGTACCATATAACAAAAGAAGCTTTAGTTTTAAACATAAATTACCAAAAATGTTGAACACAAACTACCCAAAAAACATTTTTTTCAATTTCGGCATGCTGAAAACTTTATATCTTTTAAAAAAAAAAATATGTGTTGACGATATTTTTTTTTAATTTTTCAACCATTTTCCTTATCTTTGTCCTTAAATTTACTACAATTTACTGCAGAAATTCATTTGGCTATCTCAGGTTTTGCGCGTCTCGATTCTTAAAGCTTAAGTCCTAATTTTACGTTGCCACAAAGCATGATGCGCTCCCTTTAAGTTTGGGTATTGTGCCCACATCTTTGCAATATTAAAATAATATTGAAACAAAATTTCGTTCTCAAATTACCGTCTACGATATGGTCGAGTATCGGCTTATTCGATATTTTTGCTTACATCGACATTTTCCACTTCTTCGATGTTATCTATTTTACGATGTTATCCATTTTTTCAATGATATCCATTTTTTCTATGTTACTTCCTTCTTTGGATTTTTTCGATACTAAGAGTATTCGATACTTTTCCGGTTTTTATAAAATTGTTCGATATTTTTGATTCTACGTTATCGCATTTTTAATTTGTTTGACACTTTGCGGATACATCAATTTTTCGAATAATTTTTAAAACTTTTGGTTTTTTATGCTTTTGGTTTTCTTAAAGTCTTTCGATTCAAATTTATGTTCTTATTCTTATTTACAACTTTTGCAATATTTTCAGCTTTTTGGCTATACTTTTCGAACTTTATCTCATTTACTTTTTTGAAGATTTTTCGATTATCTTTTCTCAACTTTTCGATGTTTAGCGATATTTTCTGACACATTTCACATTTCCGGATTTTCTTCGAAAATTTTCGACATTTTCCAAAGCTTTTTGACATTGAAAGACTTTTCATTCATTTTCGATTCTGCTCGATACTTTTCTATTTATTCGATGTTTTCTCGTCTTTTCTATGCTTATCGCTACGTTTTGCTAATTCCTTACTACTTTTCAGTAACTTATTTGATGGGCTTTCATATACTTTGAACTTCTTTAGACTTTTTGAATTTTTTCTTATTGAATTTTTGATTTATTGTCATTAAGTTTTTTATTGCTTAATACCATCACTACTGGGGTACTACAAGTTCTTATTGGACAAATTTATTTATTTATTTTTTTACTGTAAAAATTCCGATTGTGCATTGGAGGATTCTTTGTAATGTACCGAGATCAATCAGTGATTTATAATTGATAAGTTACACTAATTACGCAATACCAACACATGATTTGTCGTTTATAGTTATAGTTTAGGCAACATTTCCTTTTTCTTTGCAATTATGATGTACTCATTGCAGACATCATTCGATGATTTCATCAATAAACAGAGTGGCATAGTAACGACTTAGCCACATTTATAACGTAACCTCAATTGAATGCCATATTCGTACATATGGCTGGCAGCGTTTGATAGCCGAATCCCAATTTAAGAGATTTCCTTACCATACATTTTAACCTTGTGTGGAATGTCATTAAATGGATTTCGAAGCAAAGCTGTGGTCTAGGCCATCATTGTCACTGGCAGCACACAGTGGGACACAGCAGCAGAAGCAACAACAACTTACTGATTAACCACTAGACGAGTGTGCAATTAGCGCAAGGAGCAACATTTCACCATATCGGCTGTTTGAGTCGCATGTACCATTTTGTTTGGTGTCGGAACAGAGTGCAGCATCGAGAATGAAAACGTGATGAGTGGCAACGATTTTGTTCTTGTTTGGGTTCTTTTTGCTTTAATGTTACTTTTGGTGTTTATTTGGGTGAAGATGATGTTGTTGATGAAAAACCCGCATTGTTGCATTACTGTCGATGCTGTTGCTATTCTTGATGTTGTAATTGTTGTGCTTTTCTGCTGCTGCTGCTGCTGCTGCAACATAAACGTTAGCGTGCTAGCCGTACCGTTATAATGATGCCTTATAAATATTTAAAATTTTACTCGCTCATCCTGAAAAAAATAAAAAAAAATTGCCCAAAAAATTGTTGCTCGAAAAAATGCGCCAAGTCGTTGCAACTACAACTAATTTGCACTGATTTTTGGTGGCATTGATCTTTACCAGTTTTTTGCGCTTTCACACACTCAAATTCTTCTAAAGTTACAGTGCAATTGTTGACCTACATTTTCGAAAACGTTTTATTTTTTGCTATCTTTTATTGCATTGCTGTTGCTCATATTTTTAATTTCTAATTCGCTTTATAGCGCCATTGTGGGAATAAAAATGTTAATATTTTCACTGACACTTATACTGGCCGGCCATAAGAGCATACCAGTGGCCATTTACGCATGCGCGTCTAGCAGGAAATAGCAGCAAAGTGCTCGTTTTCCTTTTTGTATCATAGCTCAACACCAACATTTTAACGATTCCTTATTTATCACCATCGACTTATCACTTATTTTGTATTTATCATTTGTAGCATATCATCTATCAATTGCCAATTATCTTTTATTTATTTTGAGTACCCATCAATCACACTCAATAGCCCGGTTTCAATTTCAAGTAACTTATCACATAATGATTGTTACCTTTTACGATACTTTTCAACTTATGTCATCTTCTCACTTATCGAAAGTTTTCGAATCGTTCATTTCTTGAGTCTCTTCCACTCAATCATATTTCAATGAATATAGATAATTTTCGACTTTTCGTTATGTTCCAAACTATTCAATATCCCTCGATTGTTGATATTTTTCAAAACTTTTCTATTCTCTTCCAATTTTTTCTAATTCTTACTACAATTCGATACGGTTCAATACGTTTCGGCCATTGGGAATTTTTCTTTAGAACATTCTTGGACAGAGCCAAATACAAAGCCCATTATTTTTTTTTTGTCAATAAATTTTGAGCGAAAGTCCTCTCACATTTTTGACCGATTTGTAACTCTTGCTTTTGGCCCAAATTTTACTTGTGTCTTTCAATTTTTTAAGGCAATTACGAAGCTTTGCCTTTAAAAAAAATTGTCTTTCCATATGGATCAAATACGTTTCCCACCCTATTATTTTGCTTGCAAAGTATTGCCAATAACCTATGACCTACGTTTCAATTACTTGCCAAGTCACCATTGACTTAATTCCCAGCTGGCTTATGAATATTTGAGTGAGACTTTTTGATGCTTCAACGCACTCTTGTGATTTGCAACCTCAGCCACAGGCGAGAAAGTGCATAGCTGTCATTGCATGCTCGTGTGTATTTGAGTGCGTACTTGTGTGTGTTATGATTATGATATGACGTGCATTATCCTGGAATAGTCATATCATAAATACCATTTAACTTGCGTTGAGTTGCACCAAGTGGAGTCACTCGTAGTTGCAACACTAGAAAATGGACAGATTTTCAAAAGCATCCACTTCATTCCGCACAGACATCGGGTTGTCTCTATCTGCTAGAAAATATCTTAATGTTTGAATCCAACCTTGCAGGCGCAGACGCTCGTGTATGTTAGATACCTGAGCATTTCTCATTTATTTGTTTGTACAAAGAGTTAATTTCTTGACTTACAATTTTGTGCATAATGCGTCGGCATGTCGGATAATGACAGTTGCAATTAGACTGCACCAAGTCTCAAGCACTGGGCTCTTTGACTCACTCGCTCGTTTAGGTCATCGCTGGTGTTCGTGGTACGAAATTCACTTGAACGAGTGAGAGTTTTCTGTGAATTGGTCTGTTCACTTCTTTGTTATTTAAGCCTGCTACTAATTGGTTGCATCCGTCAGAATTTAATTTCAATTTTAATATTCAAATGTGTGTCAGCAGTGCGGTGCGATGGGCCGGTGCTATTTTTCACTCTGTAGCTACTTTGATAACTAATGCAGTGCAGTGTAGGAATCTTCAGTTTTCGACTAAACTTTTATTATTAGTTGAGTAAAATGCTCCTCAGATGCATTCTAACACTTAATCTTTGACAAGACATTTTCAGGCAAACAGAAACATAAGGCAACAAAAAGTTTTGTCATGAGGCGTTTTAACTATGGAATGGGTAATAAAAATGAACACGTAAATATTTTTATAATATTTAATTTTATATATCTGCCAATGTATTCACCAGGTGCATTTTACTTTTATTCTTTAAACGTTTGATATTCATGTGGTGTATTATCATGAGAAATACCTAGGGGTGACTAATTTAAGAAGCCAGAATTCACAATTATTTTTAGCTCGAACTATTTTCCACGAAAAAGTTCCTCCAATTAAAAATTATATTGAGTACAGAGTTGTAGGATAGAAAATGAAATGTCGATTTCATGTCTATGGTTTTTGTGAAAATAAACTAAAATGATAGTCAAAATGTACTTTTTGGAACGTGAATGTACTTTTGGCTATAGATCGATGATCGTACTATATTTACGTCAAATGTTTTGAACATGTAATCAAAGTTCATCAATTAAACCAAAACTCATCAAATGTACTAAAACTCGTCCATTGTGCCAAATGCACTAGAAAATTGTGCAATATACTGACGTTTATTTTTTACAACGTTAAGTACAGAAAAAGTACAAATGTACCGAAAATTACATCAGTGACCTAAGGCTCTTTTGTATAGTAAACTCGACCAACATACCAGAAATTTGGCATGTTTTGGCCCAATTTATATTGGTTTTTAATTTAACAGCACAATATTCAAAAATAAATTTCAAAGCACGATAACTCAGATTAAATTTTATTATGCAGCGAACTTTTAGGGATGAACATTACTTTATATGTATTGGGTTCTTTGCTGAAATGTAGACTTCTGAATAGAGGCTACAAAATTGCTCTGAAAAGAGCATTGCATATTCAGGTACATTCGGAAGTCGTAGGTCGCACTGGCAGTTACGACCTTTGACTTTCAATGTATCGTATCCGTATAAATTGCTCATTTTTATCCAACCATCCTTAACCTGTAAGTGATTTTTGTCTTTGGCGACTCCCAATGAAATTTGATAAAGACTATTTTTATGGAACATTTTTAATCCTTCAATATCGCTATATTGAGACTTCTATGGAATGTTGAAACATAATGAAATAGTTGAAAGAGGAGCAGAAAAATTTTTAAAGATTCGTCAAATGTCGAAATTAATGAAAAATTATCTCCAATAAAGATTTTTTTTGTACCCACCAGCTAAAATTTTTAAATTTAAAAAAAAATTGATTCAAGATCATTTTTAGTTTCTCAATAGTTAGAGTTTTCAAGGGCTGAAGAAAGTAAAATACGTATCACATACCCACCAGTGAC
The DNA here is from genome assembly GCA_963680825.1 of Meiosimyza decipiens. Taxonomy (NCBI): domain Eukaryota; kingdom Metazoa; phylum Arthropoda; class Insecta; order Diptera; family Lauxaniidae; genus Meiosimyza; species Meiosimyza decipiens. The sequence continues at coordinate 95,869,815 of OY804259.1, read as the reverse complement.
ATCTTATCGTATTTAGCATTATTTCACTGACACATTTCATATTTATTTATGCACTTTCATATCCGTTTATTTTTGTATAACTTTAAATAAATACATGAGCCATAAGTGAAATATTCAACTAAACTGGGCATTTTAACTCGCATTTGCTTAACATGTGACATGCTCGCTGGTGCTGCTGATGATGAATTACCAGGAGGAAGGCATTTGCTGCAACATAAATAAAAAAAAGCCAACAAATAATGGATTGCAATAGAAACCGCAATGCCAACCAGTTGAACTTGTAGCCGGCTAATACATGCAATAAAGAGACAAGCATTCTGACAGATAGACAAACAAACAAAAAGACACAGCCTCAGAAATAGAAAGATGCCACCATTTGGTTGAACTTGGTCAAAAACGTGACTAGCGCACGCAAAAAAAAAAGATTCCACATGGTACTAAAATTATCAGTGGATTTTTCTCTTTTTTTTTCATTTCAAAGACCTTGAAATTGATGAAGACACCAGACGGGAACTGAATAGCTTGCAAGCAATAACAGTTGATAGCTTAATAAGGCTGGTGACATTAACGCCAATCACTAATGTTGAGTTGACACTTGACATTTTGACAAGAACACGTCGAAAAACAAATTAAAACAACATGCTGGTAAGACAATAAAATTAGTTGAGCTGGTTTTTTTTTTAATTTGTAAATATACCACTCTTTGGTTATGGATCTAAAATGTGTGATGTAACATGCAGTTATGTGGAACATAAAAATCAAAGTTTATTAGCTGTCTGACAAAGTAGTAAAGCTTGGAAAGGCAATTAGTTATGGTAAGTTGTGTAATTACACATTTAAATAATTCAGATAGCTTCATAAAATCTGGTGAGCAACGCAATATTGGTTTTAGGACAAGCCCACCGCCGATATAGTGCTTCACCGAGGCTGCGAGGCAAACTCGTTCAACGAGGCGAGGTGGAAAAATAAATTTGCCTCGCTTGGCCGAGGCGAGGCGAGGTGCCGGTGTGATCTCGCCTCGTTCTCGCCTCGTTCTCGGTGCCTCGCTTTAACACTAGCTCGTATCGGAAGTAAGTGCGGTATTTTTTGTTTTGATACTATTTTTTGAAATCTGACTCGATATTTATTTATTGGAAAGGCTATAAAACTTTTATTTTGAGTGCATCTTTAGGGTGGCCCTCATACAAAAATATTTTTTAAATATCATTTTCTCGAAGACCGGTTAACCGATTCACACCGAACTCACATCACGTTGCTTTCACATTAAGAAGCTCAGCTTAGGCTACTTTTATTTAGAGTCCATATATTTCGTCATATCTTCGGTCTTTAGAGTCAGCAGTACTAAAATTATCTCTAATCGAATGAGAGAATAATACAGCTACTACTCTATTTTGTTATTATTATATGACGAAAGATTTAATAAGGGACCCCAACGTTCGGTAAAAAACTTTGTTGTTAATGTCCAAAACCGTTCAACCGATCGCCTGAAGATTTGGCATGTGTTTATGTTTCTTATGATTTGGGGAAGGTTCGTAGCATACTTTGGTATTATCAACTACTTGACGCAAATGAATAAACTTTTTTTTTATATCTCAGTAACTATATGACGTAAATGGATAAGATTTGGTACATATCATTCTCATAGTTTGTAAAAGGTTCGTAGCTTAGCTTGATTTGAATAAAAATGGACAATGCCACGGCGTCCCATATAAGAAAAGAATTAAGTTCATCATAGCTCATCAATCATTATATATGATTCAATCCACCAAAAATAAAATATATTTTATTTTACTTCTTGAGACGAAGCAACGCGTGCCGGCTTTGCTAGTTGAATATATCGTTGGCATACAAGCAAAATTAACCATTTTTTTTTAACAACCGAAAATAATATATCACAAATTTAAGAGGATGTAAACATAATTAAACGATTAATAAGCGCCACCCACTTATTATTTGTTTGAAGATAGTCAATTTTGCTTGAATGCCGACAATATACAGGCCTGATAATTTTTTTTCAGTATAATAAAATTCTCGGTTCTTACCAAGGCGAGGCGAGGTATGTGATTTCAAGACCTCGTCCGAGAACGAGGCGAAGCGAGACTCAAATTTATAAAACGAGGCGAGACCGAGAACAACTAGAACCTCGCCTCGCCTCGGGTGAAGCACTACGCCCATACAATTAAAATCGTAAGAGCATTAACTCATGGAATTATAGTATTAATGAAATGAAAATACAAATACAACGAATACTTTGGGCAAGCTCTGGAATAAATCTGGTTACATTTCGACATTAGGGCGTGGCATTTTTTATGTAAACAAAAACTTTAAAATCCTCTCAATTCTTTTGTTATTTCAAAGCAAACTGCATTATTTACTCAAGGTGTGAATTTCTGTTGGTTGGTACAACAATTCATAGGAAAGTCCATACCTAAATCAGTTTTAATAAAAAACCGATAAAAGCTCCCAAAAATTTTCAAAAAGGTTTTCAAGAAACTTGTAATGATTTTTAGTGGAACAGAAGTTTTTTTTAAAAACATTTCCATAGTGCTAATCGGTATGTTTTGTATCGCTTACCTTCCAGAAGTCTTTCAAAAATTCTGTGACGCTCCGTAAACAATAAAATCAAATCAGACAGTTCTGGAACGTTCGATTTCTTAAACTTTCTAAGAGTGAGTGTCTGATTTTCTTAGTTTTTAAATTTTGCTAATTTGTAGATGAAAAATAGTTCATAAGAAAAAACAAATTCCAACAGCTTAATAAACTTTTTGCAAACTTTCCAGTGAAACCCATGCGAGATCATTTTCGACACTAATGAAATATCTCTGTTTCCAATTGTATGTTTTCTATTTTCATGCATTGAAAGTGAACAGCGAGCGCTGTTTTTTAACTTTCTCACAGTAAATTTGAATTTTGTTTCCTTTAACCCAAATCAATTACCGACAAAGTTGACTTAAATCTTCAACTGCAAAAGCAAACCTCCTACTCCATTCAACCTGCGCTCGTTAGTGTTCGTACGGTACAGTCAACATATAATTTTCAGCTACTTAATCCATCACTTATACCAAGCGCTGTGCACTTCAATGGATTTCATGGCTGATTGCCTGCTGCATTGCCATTACATTTGTCTCTGGAACGTAAGCGCAACGAGTTCATGTTTAGTCGTCAAGTTAGGAGGTTGCATATCATCATCATCAGCATCGTTGCTGTGCCGCATGGAGCTTAATGCGTTTGTCTCAGCGATTTGCTTATCAGCAGCAACATCAAGTCGAAATGGTTGACGCCCGAATTGTGCGCCAATAGACCGTTTAATAATCACCATTGCTACGGGTTGCAGCAGCCGCAGAGGCAGCAACAGCACAATCACGTCACTTGTTCGTAACTTTATTCATTTACCGTGGCATTATGTTGATTAAGTCAAGTTCAGTTTTACAATTGGCAGCAGCAGCTGATGCTGCAACGCGTTTTTCAGGTACCGTGTCGCTTGCTATCTTAGCCACAATTTTTATTCTTTTCTGCAGTTGATCAGGAAATTTGCAATTCCCAAGATTAGTGACATTGTGACCTACTTATTTTCATTGTTGTTATTGTTGCTGCTGTTCTACAAAATTTGTGCCAAGTGGATTTTCGAGCTGATTTTTCCAAATTGTAACGAATTGCTTTCATTGATTTTAGTTTCATTGTTGTTGCAGTATGTTTTTGTTTGCTTCTTCAGCATTATTGCGTTGCATGAGTGGGAAGTTATTATATATAGTATATGTATAAGGGACTTTATTTCTTTGCTAAGTTTTCTTGTGCTTTTTAAGTTGAGTAAGAATTGAAAAAGTGAAAAAAAAATATAGTGTGAGGCTTTGAATCGTTAGTAAAAGTTTTAGTACTAAAAAATATCGTCGGAATAAGATGCGTTTATTAAAGTTAAACAAATTATTTCGCTTTTAATTGTGCTTTTAGCTACAGAAGCTTTCGATAAAGTCAATTTTCCAAAATTCTTCAGATTAATTGCTTAATGAAAAATAAATTATCAAAATAATTTTAATACATGACCAAAATCATTGAGTTGGAAAATATATCGCTTATGTGACAAAAGCGTCACACTTTGACATATTTCGACCTCTAGGATTCCTAAATGTATCCTTTAAAAAGTGTCAGACTATGTTATACGGAATCATAGCTTATGTTCTCGTGTGTCTAAAAACTATGATAATTACCATTTTCGACCTCCACGCATTTAAGGAATTGATCCTTAGATTTTTTACACTTTTTTCCCAATTCAGGACTTGCCAAAGTTGTAATAAGTTTACTCAGCGCCAGCGCATAATGCAAAGCGCTCAGTATCACAGAGGTTATGCTGAAGATACATAACCTACACTTCACATACGTACTTTGCATAATTTACATAATTCACACTCTTTACAAACTGTAGATTCCTTATGTACTTTACGATTTCTAAATTTTTGAACTTTTCGATATTCATTAATATTTTACTAAATTTATTGACATATTTTGACATTTTTGGACCGTTTTCGAGTTTCTAGCTAATCTTTTGTTGACAAATTGTAAAAATTGCTACTGCAGCCACTAATGGAAAGCAGTTACTTTGTTAGCACCCAAAAATGCTGAAGTTTCATGGAAAATTTTAAAATGGTTTGTGTCAAGATTTTGAACGATGGCATTATTCACTCCCTATATTTGAACTGACTGAGGTGCGAATATTACGGAGGTCTCAGGAAGTTACTTGCGGTTTTTGGGAGGATAGCAAATTATGCATTAACGCAACTAATGTAACATATTTCCTACCACTATTATTCTATAGTTCCATTGGGAGCGTAGAAGCGTTCTGAGTTTTTACATATCAATCTCTATCAATGGGCATTACCATGTTCTGGGTTGCTCTGATTTACAAGTTTCACAAACGACTTTTCTGATAGTTTTTTCTATCCATTGCCAACGTCCATTCGTAAACTCAGCTCAGATGGGAGATTAGTTCGGGTTGGACGATCATGATGACAACAAAGCAATATCATGGGCTTAAACTATAGTCCTTCCAGTTACATTCAAAGTCCAATTGACTGTCATGATTTTCAGTAAGAATTTGGCATATCGTGCAGCGCAATTAGAAGTAACAGGGGCATTAAAGCTGCCCTTGAAGATTACTATGTTTGGCTCGATTTGCGGTGAGAGCTTATTTTTTTGGACGATGCGGACGATTTTATGTATCTAAATGATGTTAGTGAGTTTGATAGAAATCTTTTTTGCTTTCCACATGCTATCAAATGCAGTAGTGAAGTCAATGAAGCATACGAAGGCTAAGTAGAACCCACGAATGTGCTGGATCTTATATATCGAATTTCGTTTGTTTCCTTGGTTGATTCATGTAGTCAGTATATTATTCAAATAGAATATCGACGTCCATTAATGCAATCTAATCCAAATAATAACTGAAAGTTGCTAACGAAATCTAAGCACAATAGCTTACGTAGATTTTATTTTTATAAAAATATTTTAAAAAATTTTACCTCCTTGAAGGTCCTGAAGTTTGATGGTCGTTTAGTGTTTTTTCATTTGAAAATTGAAATTTTTCCTTAAAGTGGTGTTAACACACTACAATCAATGTATAAGGTTTAACAATTTAATTAAATCCAAGTTCATGAGCTCAGCATGGAAACTATTAACTCAGAGTATTGAGCTTTAGTTGCAAATTGATTTCGCAATAGGTCTACATGGCTCATTGCAGCTACAACATAAAAGCAAATGAGTTCCATAGTAACGAGTGAAGCTGTGCTGATTTTCATTAATTTTTTCTATATTTCATTCATAATCTTGGCCACAAAGTGCATCCGGTGTCTAGCAGCAGCAACAACAATATCTCATAGTTGCAAGTGAACTTGAAGAATCTTTTTCTTTTTTCATTAGAATAATATTCTTATCGTGGCTTTCACATGAAAATTAATTTGAGAAATTTTAAGCCACAATCGAGCGAACGACTCTCAAATGTTGTAAAGTTGCTGCTACACAATATGTTGCTACTAAAAATGAGCAGCAGCGATTTCACAGGCCAATCAATACCACAAAATGTTCGCATGCGAAAGTTGTGTGGCCGTCACAGATTTTGATTAGTTGCAACAAAAATAAGAAAAACAAGAACTTATTGCTGTGACTGCTGCTGCTGGTAACAGCAACTACCAATCTAATTTCATTGGTAGCATTTTGTCAAGACGAACGAAACCGAAGTGGAACTACACGTTGATTGGCGTTACCTTCATGTCTCAAATAGCAGCAAAGGAGTAGCGCGCTTTTTGCTGATGACACGTCAATGTCAAGCCTTGTGTCAATATCGCACTGACACATCGAACAGGCATGTGAACAAGTAAAAGACACATACGCACACAATCACATTTAGCTATACGGTCCATACCAGCAGCAACAAGTGCCTGCAAACACTTTTGGTGCAGTGCATGACAAACAACTTGAAGCAGCAACATTTTTGCAGGGATGCGCAACCGAAATTGCAAATATTTGTATTACAGCCGCTGCTGGCAGAGCGCGTTGCTAGCAACAGTGCGCACGACAAACGTTTCTCATTCGTCGATCAATTGAAAAATTGCGGGTGTCGGTGTATCAATTGGGTGTAGAAAAAAGAGTTGTATTGCCGAAAGCCGCTCAAGTGTTGGAGCGAGGCCAGGGCGCTGGAGAATGATATATTTTTGTGAAATTGGCAAATTATCAATTTTTTCTTGATTTTGGTGCAGTAAAAACTGACCAAAAGAAATTTCATAATTTGGGCCCAACTTCTATGCAGCGTTTCTTATTTATGTTTTCGGAAAATTTTAACTGTGCCAAATAATATCTCATGATATTCTATAAAAACGCTTTGTGAAACAAAATAAAATTTCCCCAAAGCAAAAATCTTAGAGGGCCTTACCCTCAACTCCGCTTTTGTTTCGAAATAGCGAAGTTTCGGTTGCCATTTGAATATCATGATGCTCGTATATTCCAGGAATTATATGCCATATTCTGATGAAAAGTTTTTCCAAACTCTTTTGCTGTTCGCATTCAATCGACGGCGACGACGATGACAACGACTCCTTGCCGTCGTTAGCACAATCGTGTAATAAATGCAAACGAGGTTGATTTAAGCTGAGCGCGATTAATCTACGACAGGCCACTAAAAAGCGTCACCAGTTAAGCGGGAAAGCAGCAGGGCAGACAAGAACGAGTGCAGTTACGTTGCGAGTGATGGTCGGAATGTGTTGCTGTTGACTATTCAAGATCGTTTTGTAGTGCATTGGCGCTGACACTTGAAAATATGCGCAATGATACAAAAAGACACAACAACAACAGCAACAACAACGAAATCAAATAGTAGCACATTGACAACCAATTTAAATGCCGGTGATACCGCGCATGGACTTTGTTAATTGAATATATCGTGCTGTTGTTATTGTTGGTGTTACTATTGGTTGTTCCAAGTGCACTACGTGGGAGCGATCAAGTTTGACAAATTTATCAATATTGTAATCAATTGTTTGGTACCTTTGTTGTTCTTTTTGGTATTCGCCAGAGGAATGCATGCGGAAGCCTTTTTACAAAATGACAAAATATTTTGAGATTTTTTATCTTAGAATTAGAACGGAAAGTTCGGATGAAATACAGATATACATTTTATCGCGCGATTTATAAAAATATTGAATCATCTGAATTGAAATCGTCTGAATAATGATTTATTTGAATTCGGAAATATCGGAATTTTAAAAATCTGAATTACGATTACCTGAATTTTTCTTATCTGAATAGCATTACCGAACCGCACTATATACGAGTACTATAGAACTACAACTACATGAATACCATGGAGTAAAATTAACTAAGAACCGCATTGTAAGCTTTGTTGGGTGAACAAAGATCCACACAAAAAGTAGTTTTAATAGAAAACATAGGGTTTTGATTGAAAATTGTACTGATTTTATTGATTCATAAAGTATAGAGTAAAATAGTGCACTGACAATGAACAAATAAGCTCAATGTATATTTCGCATGAGCGTGGCTGAATTTCGTTGATACTGCGCACAATTTCGTTCATGGAGACGTGTGTGGTTACGGGCTTGTTGACATACACCTTTGTCTGCTATAAACCCTAAAGAAAAAATCTCATTAGCGATAGTTCTTATGATCCTGGTAGTGAATTCTGACCACCAAAACGGAAAATTAAACGATATAGAATCATATGCAGTAGTTGAATTATTTCAGCAACAGTTGAACTGTTATTTCCTGACGATACTCAATTTTGTTGGAGAGTGGCCCGATGATACCGCCGACCCAAAATCCGCACCAAACAGTTACAAGTTGCAAATCCATTTGTTCTTGAGCAATCACTCGTAGATTTTCTGAACTTCAAAGGCAACAATTTGGACGACTAACGTAGCCATCATGTTAAAAATGGGCCTCATCGCTAAAGATGATATTGTTCGAAATATCAGTATTCACTTGTTCCATACCCCATTCAACGATTTCACTTCACTAGTCCGTGATCAGTAGGCTTCAGCTCTTGAGCCGGTTGAACTTTTTAGGCATTAGGATGAAAATCTTTTATGAGATACGCTAATGTTAGTTTCTCGAAATGTCGAATTCTTAACCACGGTACCGAAATTATGTTGCTGGACTCAAAGCAACACTCTCACAAACTGATTTGAGGTTTTGTGCACAACGACTAGTTAAAGGACAGGAGGCCAGAGTGTCTAAGATAATTAACCCAATTAATTGATCTTAATCTCTTACTATTAATCTCTTAACAGTTGATGACACTTTAGCTATATAAAAACGACATCTTCGCTTAACATTTTAATGTTTTAATAGCTTTATTTAGTAATCAATAATGCGTCCCTTAAACTAGTGTCTCCACCAAAACACTTCAATTTATAAATTCATCTTAATCTGTCATCTAAGCTCATTTTGCAACAACTTAAATCTATAAACCAATCGTACGCCATTTACTGCAGCAATTTCCAATTGACACGAATTTCGAATGAGCCTAAGTTTAGATTTGCTCGGACAAAATCGATACAAATCGCAATTTATTGTCTTACCTTAAGCGAGCATTCAAAGTAATGGTCGCGGACATAGAGCTGCACAAGAACCATGCGCAGGCGCGCAGTTACCAAAGACACACGAACACAATCTGCATGACATTGCGTGAGCTCTATTTGTTTGTCTTAAGTAGTGCAGTGTTTCCCAAATAACTTTACGGTATCAAATCGCTCATATTACCGCATTAACCAGTGAGACACTTAAAGTTTAAGAAACACAGGCCTTGTGAGTGCGTGCGCATGCGTCGTGTCGCACAAAAAGTGAGATTTGTCGTACCATTTTATTGATGCTTTATTTTGATCCAAAAGAAACACATAAAGTGAATTTGAATGCGCCAAACTGAACTGTTTTTGTGTGCTACGCTGACAGAAGCATTTTTCACGCCACACAAAAGAGGCTTTCCGAGCAAATGGTAGGTAGGTATTCGGCATTTAATTTTAATTCATTCAGCTCATGTCAGCTCAACCCGCGCGCTGTTCAATTGAGCAGTTGGGGCACAAAAAGGAAAGCGTTTGTGACAAAGTTCAATAAATTTATGCAGATCTATGTTGTTGTTCATGTTGTTGAATCTTTTTGTTTTTATTTAAATGGATTTTTCTGTAGATATAGATGTGGCTCGAAAATTTAAGCGCACGCGTGCTGTTGCCGCGTTGTTGTGTAGGTGGTATTTGTGGCATTGCGGCGTGTGCGCGAAAGTGCTGTATTTATGTGCGGCATAACTTTACCTGTGTGTTACAATATTAGTCTAAATTATGCAGCAGCACCAGCGGCAATAGTGGTGGCAACAACGCCTTCTGCACACGACGGTATGCTCCAATTTAGCAACATGCTCGATCTTGGTTTTGTTTTAAGCCGATAATTGGAAAATTCTAATGAAGTTGTGTGGCATATTGTTAAGGTTTTGGATGGTTGGCAATCAATACACTAATTGAAAATTGCATACGAGAAGCTAAGGCGTGTGGTAGTAATTTGTGAGTTAGTAAAAAATTTTTTGTATGCGGAATGTTTTGAACGTGCAGGAATGAATTACTTTTACATATAATCGAACTTTGTGAAAAATTCTAACCCACTTTAACTCCAGTAATTAGGAAAATTATAAAAATACTAAGTAGAACTTAAAAATGTTCAAAATAAATACATAAATAAATCTTGTTATGACTGATTGATGATGATTAATAAAATACAAAATCCCAATTGTATGAAAATGTAACTGAGTGTCAAAACATTATTAGGCTATTTAAATTTTAAATTAATTGCCTTTAATTAAAACGAGTGTGATCACAGTATTTTTTTACAATAAAAAACACACTTTTCAAATATAAAAATAAAAACTTTACTAACAGCTTAAAGCAATTCACAAGTCCTTTAAAAAATGTTCACAAACTTGCATTTTACAACATATTTAAATTTAAATTAATTACCTCTTAAAACTTGTGTAACCACCATATTGTTTCAATATCAAGAGCACAATTTCCATATTTAAAAGCAAATGCTAAACAGCTGATTGAAATTTTTAACGCAATGGTGTGGCATCACTTGACATTCAGGGTGAAATTCTAAAAATAGAGCACTTTAAAATTTGCCACATTTGCTTGAAAGTATAAATTAGCTCTTCGTTATATTCGCATTAAATGCCGTATGTCATGTGAGACTGAAAGACGTAGCATCAACCAAAAAATATAATGATGAGATTTCAAGAATCGAAACATATATCTATATTCCAAAGATGTAGTCTTTTCCTTTTTTATCAAAGTTTGTTAAATAAAAGAGCATTGTATCAACTTGTAAAAGCTTATGTGGTTAAGTTCAATTATCATTCAATTATTACTATGAACAAATACTTTATTTACAGCTTAAAGTAATTCACAAGTCTTTAGAAAATTGTTCACAAACTTACAGTTAACTATATTACTGTATGGGGTCCTATAACAGTAGCTCTGACACAATCTGGTGCTCTTAAATTTATCCGCCCAATATCATTCATTTGTCTTTTTTTGTGGTTTCGTTTATTCCGTAAACTGATCTGAGTCAGTCCAGTCATTCTTATATTCAGTGCTATTTGCTGATTTTTATACCACAAGAAAAAAAATTTCTTGTTCGAGAGATGACACTTTTACATAATGAAAACAGGCTCTTTATTTTAAAAAAAGAAAGTGATTTCATTTGAAAATATCACTGAAGAGTTTAGACGAACCTTGTCTCAAATAACTTTTTGAAGATATTTTGATGTCAGTATCTCAAAAACTAAAAAGCAATTTTATACAAATACTTGCAAAAAAACATAACATAAGGTTAACTTAAACAAAATTGACCAATGACTTTTAAAATTGTATGAAAACTTTTACCAAATTTTCTCAATAATTTAACAGTCGAAAGAACATTCCTTACGAAGGCTGTTTGATTTAAGGCTTTGAGGGATTGGAACGCAACAACAGTTGTTTTATGAATAATTTCAATATGACACAAATTGATTCATTGTGTGTTATATTTATAGGTGCATCCATGAAAAGTTTCTAGCATTTACGTCACAACATTTAACAATAAATTTAATTTTGTTGTTTTGCTATGACCGTACATGCCACATATTTTCGTTCCAAAGACGTCATTCTTTGGTTGTTTAAGATTTTCCATTAGCAGCTGTCTGCATGTGCAAAATTTACATGCAAAGGAAAACATCATGTTGTGCTTCATTTTTTCCTTAAGAATTTGGCTTTGTTTGGGTCTATTTTCAACCTAATTTTCGCCCAACTCATAGGTAGATACAAAAGTTACCTCATAGATAAGTAACTACATAGAATGTCGTACAACATTTGACACACAAGAGATTTATAAGTCGTTCCTGTCGTCGACATTTTTGCGGTCTATGTTTGCTCTGTCGCTATTGTCATTGTCATTGTCATCATGTGTGCTGTGTTGATGCCGCTGTTGCTGTCGTTGCCGTTTCTGTGGTTGTTGGACTCTTAATGATGCATGCATGTTAGCAACAAATTATTGAGTTCAGTAGGTTACCAAATATTTGTAGTACCCTGCAGGCCACTCTAGTAGTAGGTAGCTTGATGTTGAAGAAAACCTTGTGGTCATGATCCTAAATTTGTTTACGATTTGCTGTGATCTAAAGAATTTTAATTAGTGATGTCAGTTGTTAGATGATGACTTGTTCAAGATAACTTTAAGTCAGTAGATTACTTAAGTTGAATTAATTAATTTCGAACACCCACGCGACAGATTTTGTGTGCAAAAATATAACCGCATTACTTTCAAACATCAAATTCAAAAAAAGAGTCATTTGCAAATCTAATTTTAGCTTAATAAGACTACGTGCGTATAAGTAATATTAATTATATAGTACTGAAACAGTTAACCGAAGTGGAACAAGCGCGAATTCTGTTCGTAATACCACAATGATTTTCACAAAAGGAGCTTCCATGAGCCAAATTATCCAATAGTGAAAATAGCATTAAAAACGCTGTGATGTTTCTAAAGCTTCAAATGTGCAGACACACAGATATTGCACAAAGTAAATTAAGTTACTATACATATCACCAACCTTTCAAATGCAGTCCAAATTTAGAAAAAAAACTTAACATTTAATATCACCTATTCTTCAATTATCTATTTGTACCAACAACTCCTACACGCAAATTTTAATCTTCCCTGTTAACCACATGCCAACTTAATCACTTAAAAGTACTGACTTTCCCAAGGAACAGACGTCAACAGCAGCCAGCAGCCAGCAATCAAGCGGCAATCAACAACGGAAAACTTTCATTACACACGTGATGCATTATGCAGCAGCGCAACGTGCACAAATATCTTCCACTACAGCTGTCGTATAAAGACCTTAATAACACTCAAATAGCAGACGAAATTAAAATAAAAATTATTTCTATAACACAGCAGGAAAAATCTCATCAGCCAACGAACGATAACGACATTGGACAATCGGGCTGGCGCAGCAACAAGTGACCGCAGTGCAAGCAGCAGATATTTAGCAACGACTACAAAAAGAAAGAGTGCTGACAGACTCTCTTAAAGTCTTCTACAAATCGGTAGTGTCGGTCACATAAATCTTGCGATTGCAATAAATTTCACTCTTATGCGAAGAAGTCAGCAAACAAATAAAGAAACCAATTGCAACAGCAATTGTTGCTGTTGCTGTGAACGACATGCAACACATAGTGCAGCAGCAACAAAAGCAGAAGCAGCCTGGGAATTGGGCTAATTGCTGTTTAGTTGCACTTTTACTTGAAAACGTGGACGAACTTCCCCAAAATAAAAATCTAAAAAAATTTCCTCAAAGGAAAAAAGATTTACAAAAAAAAAATCAAACCAATCTGAAGTGTCGGCAGACTAAAAAAAAAAACCTCATTACATGCGTTCAATTATTTGTAGAAGCTACAATGGCAACAGCTGTTGCTGCCAAATTCCTAAGTCAAAAGATCTTCAGATTGAGATTAGGCCAATAAATTGGCTTCATTTAATGCAGTCATGGGATCAAGATTGCAATTTGCAATGGAAGGGAGCGACCAACTTTTGTTTTGTTTGCTAACGATCGACCCACCGACCGTTTGAAGTCTAAGCAAAAGGTTATACAAAAAAGTCAGGGGAAAACTTTTGGCAACTTTCCATTAGAAGCCGTAAAGCAGCTTAAACTAATACAGCAGCTGAGGGATGACCCTTTGACTATTTGGCTAACGAGCAGAAGAAAAAACAAAATCAAAGAGAAAAAAGAAACAACGAGATAATGACACGGATCCATCTTAATTAGTAACGACACACAGTGAATGATTGGCGTTAAATTGGTGGATGTTTGTGTTTTTTGTTGGCTTACATTGTCAGCGTTTAGTCAAAATCATTTAGCACTAAGAGTAAAAGTCTTTGGTTTTTATTTTTATGTATTGAATTTCGAGTAGAATTTCCAAACTAATTTTTTGGTAATTATTCATAACGACTATAATTTTAGCTACTCACCGGCCATATGAGGAGGTCACAAAACTACAGTGCCGCGTAACAAAGCACCAATAATCTTTAGGTTACCATTTCTAAAGAGTTTTTTAATGAAGTGCAACAAAACTTTGTGAAGAGATGAAATAACAAAAGTACCTGTCAGACCAAAGGAACAAATCAGAAAAATAGTTTACGATATTAGTCAAGTAGGCGTGGTACCTCCTATTGAAGCTTGGTATGTGAGTGCAAAGTGGCAAATAGTTGGATAGTAAGCATTGTAAAAATTTGATCATAAGAGTAGGTGGCGCTGTACTCAAAATTTCGTACGGAGTTATCTTCTTGATGTTTTTTCTTTGATTTTTGACCCTCTTTGAATTTTCTCGAATTTTTCGATGTTGCTCTATACTTTTTTGCTTTTATTGAACTTCATACGTGTACTTTTTTTTTCGATCTTATATCGAATTTTTGATACCGTACTGTGCTTTTTGGATTTTTAAGCTTTTAAAACTTTTTCAAAATTTTTACGAAACTTCATGACTACCAACTCATCAAATTTTTCGATGTTTCTTGATTACATTTTTGAATACTTTTAGACTTTTTTGATTCCATTAGACTATATCCACATTAATTTTGAATTAAATTGACTTTCTCAATTAGTTTTAAATTTTCTGATACTCTTCGAGTTTTTTCAACACTTTTTGTCTAAGTATTTTATCGATGTTTTTGGATAGATACTACTTATTTATTTGGAATAGCTCTAAACATAATAACATGAGGACGAACAATACCATAATGTCAGATCATCATATTTTCATATTGCCACATCGTCAGATTGTTGATTGATAAATTAAAATTCAATCAAATAATAAATCGGCAGCTATTTATTACACAATTAACAAGTTTCTGCACATAAATTTTAGCATATCAACAGCATATTATCAATGTTCCTGCTCTCCGTCTTCTTTCATTCTTTATCTCTCTCTCACTCACTCGCTAAGCTGCATTTCCTGTATTGCCTTGGCAATTGATGATGACGACAATGATGGCATGAAAATTTTCACCATTTGAAAACTCTCGAAAAACGAAGTGACTTTAATTAAATTCAATTAATTATTGACACATCGCATTGAGTCAGTCTTTTCATTAGCGACACAAAGCGATTAAGGCTGCAGCAATGCTAATGTCACTGGTGCTGCGAGTGCACCACCACCATCGCTACCAGCGATTCCAAGAAATACCAAACCTTTGTTGTCGTTGTATTCACAAGCGCAACTAAACGGACTATGTTTTTTTGGCAAAACGACAAAACACGCTCGCGTTGCCAATAACTAAATCGTAAAAACGTGAGAAGTTTTATCGTTCGTACGAGTTGGTACTTAGTGGTTCACCTACTTGATTGCCAATAGTTTAGTCACAGCAATGGGTAACATCGCCATTCAATATTTTTTTTTATTCTTGTCGCTTTGTTTATTTAAGGCAATTGCCAAAACAAAAAAAAATTGCAACATTTTCTGAAATGTTGCCTACTTTTCGTAGACAAAGTTAGTTTGATTTAAAGACTTTTCCAATGGTGTCAAAAAAAAAAAAAGACTACAAACGTACAACATTTTTAGCATTAACTAAACAAGGTATATTAATTAATGAAACTTTGGCAATTGTGGCATCACCATAAACCAAACTATCGGTGCGGCGTGGCTGCTTCTAAGCTAGTGCATAGAGCCAGACTTCTCCAAAATTTTCCAAATTTTTCATTATTTTTCGACTTTTTCGGCTTTTGCCAAAATATTACTAAGTTTTTCAACTTCTTCTGCATACTATGACTTAAATATATTCCGCATTTCAAGCTTTTACTTTTTGAGTTCTTTGATTTGAAGAATTTCAACTTCATTCACGTGATATCGTCGCTTGGCCGGCCTGCTCCACGATGTGATTTAAAATCTGAAGTCGAAGATTAAAACCAAAAAGGTTAACACGCTACGCTAAGAGTTTGGCATGAGCATTAGTTTCTTCAAAGAAGGTTAATTTCTTAGCTTGGGATGTATGTATGAGTTTCATGCTTTAGTGGGGTATCCATCTCCACTTTTGGAATTGAACAGCCACAAAATGAATAGAGCTGTTTTCGAAAAAGCTGATTAGCTTACGACTGAACGAAAAACACCAGTTGTTTTTAATACAGGTCTAAGGATATGAAATATTTTGTTGATATTGGGATCCACGAGGACTCTTCTTGTTTCCCTTTGCAGAAAACCGATTAATATCATACAGACGACGTTAAGAAGCTTGAACTCGTTCATGACTTGCCACAATCTTCCACTGGAAGATTTCTGTATCTAAATTTAAATGTTATCAAAATAGCACATTACTACAGAAGGGCTACGTGGCAGGCATATTAAAGATGTTGAATTTCATACATCAATCGAATTTCAGGTTTTAAATGCATTTTTTTAACTTCTGTTTCCGAAGCAAAAAACAGATAACCCTACATTTATTTCCACAAAAACTATACTCATACAAAACAAATCTCGTTTCAAAAATTAACTTTTTCTACGCGTTCACCTATATAACTGAGGCAGACTATGAGGTTCGGTAATGCTCATGAAGTCTCGATTTTCTGCTCATTAAATTGATTAGCAGCGCTTCCCTTGCTGCAGAAACTATGTGTAAATAGTAAGTGAGGAAAAAAATCAATAACTGTAAAGCGAATTGCAATTGCATCATTAAAATTTATATAACTTTCTGAAAACATATACACGACTAAGGTGATGACGATGCAGAACAATGCATCACCTTGCTGCTTTGCAGTTCATTGACCAATCTATCACACTATGTATGCAATGCTACTCATTTGCATATTGCCAAGTGTGAGGCAAGCAATTGATATATCATACGTACATTTGTTGTTGTATTGTACTAATATGTTGCCAGCAGTGCTATTGCCAACATTGTCAGCAATAACCAATTTGTTCACATGCAGCATAGAACTTCTTCAGTAGAAGTAGCGTCTATTGGTTGTCGTCAATGTGACGACGAAAGCTTCCTTAGTTCAGTCAATCAGTGAGTTTATCTGTCTGACTGTCAGTTACCAAACCACAATGCCACGTTGTGTGAAATGCGCCCTTAGCATTCGAAGTTTGTGTCTCTTGACAATTGGTGTTGTTGCTGGTACTGCTGCTGTTGATGTGTTCTTCGGTACTCTAAATTGGAAAAGTTCAAAACTGCTGGTAAATTTCGTGTATTTTAGATAGTGCATGATAGTTCGAACTTTAGTTATTGTATTTGACTTATGCAGAGTTTGTTCCATTGTATATACAATTCCTTTGCAATAACTGAGTCAAGTAGGTTAAGTTAGGGTAGTGGTTAGACCATATAGCAAAATCTTCACATACGTCAAGTTGATCCATAATGCTATTAACAACTGTCTTTTGTAAGGGATAGATTATTCACATTGCAATTTTTAACCGTCACGGTATGTTCCAGTTTTTAAGCTAAGACTTTATTAATTTTTCAATTTGATCAGTACCCGTCCAAAAATAGCCATTTTGAGCCTGACCATCGCTGTTCAAATGTATGGTAAGGGTTGCAGCATCTTTGCTGTCGGGTTTGTTACAGCTATCAGAAATTAAGCCTATTCTGCAAGCAATGTGTCCAATTGGACAGTATGTAGTTTAAGATACCGAAAAGTTGCCTGCAGTCGTTCTCATTTAGAAACATGACATTTGAGTTCCTCTTTGTCATAAGAATGTCAAAACGTTTTGGCAGCTTTGCGCTAAAGAGATTAGATGTACAACGAGAGGTAATAATACAACCAAGTGATAATCGAGTAGCCAGGTAACCACCAGTCGTAGAGGAATCAATAGCAGTTGCCTTGAGTGCACTCGTAATTTCAGTACATAGAAGGCTTTGGATTTTTTCTATGCGTTTGAAATCAAGAGCTTTTTATCAAGAAAGACTGGTCTTTGAATAGAATTCTGTGTGTGAAACTGTGGTTCAATCTCTATGTACGACCAAACATGCATAGTATTCAGCTCAGCTTACTATCGCCCCAGCTTACTAAGCCCTAGTAACTTGGCTTGTTTTAACACGAGTTCATCATCGAATTTTATTTTCTTAGCCAGCAATATTGATTGATTTATTAGCAAAACTTTTATTGTTAATTTTCTTTAATTTAATTGCTACAAATGTTTGTTCAAAGGAAAGTTTTGTCGACATTAAATTCAAGGTAATAAATTAAAAAAACGATGATAATTTGTTGCTAATACAACCAATTTAAATACAAATTAAATATTTATTTAACTGTGTTTTAACTGATTGTGGCTGAAAGTAACTTGTAAATAAATATCCACTCGTAAATTGGAAAACAAACGAAAAGTGATTAATTAAGTGTAGTTAAGTCGTTTTGTCGTTAAAAGTCCAAAGGGCCCTAATTACGAATAGTGTTAGCCGCAGATAAATCAAAATTTCACCACCTTTCTACAACAATCTGTAGCTGCCTTAAGTTGTTTGTGTACTTTGGATTGGACGCATTGAATTGCGATGTTCAGATTAGTGATACAAATTCCTCTTTAAAATGCTTACAACAGCATTTGGCTTACTACTTATCGTGCACTAATTCAGTTTTATCTAATGCAAAGACTACCACTCAACAATTGCTAGAGAATGATAATTAAATTAATTAAACTTGTAAACATTCAACAATTTATAGTTTTATTTGACCTGCAATGCTTTTATTACCAATATCTGTCGGAGATCGCAACTACAACTAGAAAAATGTTATCATTGGTAACTATAAAAATACAAAATGCATCAAATACTTACAACAAGATCCCAAGAATATTAGAAAACTGGAAAAAATCATTTCATGGTTTTTGATACTTTTTTAGTAAAAGATCAGTCATTCGAGTGACAAAAGGTCAAACTCTCAGAAAAAATATTGGGAAAGTTCTTTGTTAGTACAGTTTCTCAATTATTTATCAAGAAACAAAAGCAAAACGAGGCCAATGAGAAGAAAATATGTAAAGTTTACATATTCCTTAAACATTGAGAGTAAATTAATTAAAAGCAGCATGGGGAAATAGTTACCTATAATGAGATATTTCGCAAAATTAATAAAACATTACGAGTCCCGTGGGACTAAATTAGTGTCAAAAAAAGCACTTTACGAAGATATAATTCACCTAACAATCTTAAGTAAGTAGAAAAAATATCTGCAAAGGTCCCTCCAACAAAATGTGATGTCAGCTCGCACAACCCTTTGCATTTGCCTATCTATGTTAGCATATTATGCTCGCGTCGAATTTTACATCGTCTACATACAAATGAACCTTACTGTATTGCAGAGCCTGTAGTATGCAAGTCATTACTATACAATAAGATGAAAATAGTCGTTCTCATACAATAGAGCTCAATGGGATATTTTAGTCAAAATTTCAAATACAGTTATTATTTCTTCGTGATTTTTGCTTTAAACTAAGTAAATGAACCTTCTTGTTTTGGAATATCAAAGGTTAGTGAAAAACCTGGCCCCTCGAATATATATGCTGAGTTCAGCGTAGACATTTCGATTGCCATTGGGCAAAGCTGCCTCTTGCTTTCTTCATTGCCGAAGATAGAGACTTTTTTGGGGAGCTTAGCTCCCCATTCAGAACATTGCCTTTAAAAATGGTTATTGAATAAATTACAATTTTAATAAAAGTTCTTGAAGTCTTATAAATTAGAAAGATTTCTTTTGTTCTGAAGTTATTTGGAACCGCTGTTTCGGACACATGGCAATAGCTAGGCAGTGATGTATTTTTATTGCAAAAATTTAAGTAGCTTTGACTACATAATCGTATATTACGAAACTTTTTCTTTCAAATTAATTTCAGATCTCCTCCTTATTAATTTATTCACCAAGGATTTGCCCATTTCAAGTTCATATACTAATAGCCATGAGCACAGGAAAAACTATCATTTAATATCCTGTTTGAAAACAATATAACGAATAAATAATAAACGAATAATTTTTTTTAAAAGTTCGCCATTTTCAAGATATTCGAAATAAAACCGATTTTGAGACCGTTCACCCGCTAAACTAAGCTTCGATGGACATACTGAAGAGATAAAAAAAGAATTCAAAGAAATTATTCCCATGCACCCACGCAAATAACGGTAATATATCCAAAATAAATATTCTCACATAAGTCAAATTTTCTACTTTTTCAATGGTAATCAGTTGGGTTAGCTAAGATCGTTCATCTAAAATGTTGATGGTCGTTTTTTATGCGAACATTTTACGCTGACATTAAATTAAATGTCTAAGCAAATAACAGCAGCAACAAAGTGCAGCAGGCGAAGCAAACACATATGACACATGCCACACTTTGACAGTTATTTAACTAAAATTGCAACAACAACAAAAACTAACAAACAGACATCTGGCAACGCCATTTAGTGTGGGTGTACACTTGACAAAGGTGACAACAAATTTATGATGTAGCAGTTTAACAACAACAACAACAATAACAGACACCGACTGCAATAACATGCAGCATTTTAGTGTAAGCACTAAAGTGAAATAGTTTGACTCCTCTTGGCCTCTGCGACATGTTGCAACACATATTTAAATTTATGACAGCAACGCATTATACCATGTGTTGCAAGCAGACAACACCTAACGAGAAAATGCAGCACCGATCTAAATTGCAGCTACTATGCAGCATTGGATTTTTATATAAGAAAAGTGAATGTAAACGAAGTTTAAAACGTCTTTTCCAAAATATCAGATTCATTTCATGATTTTTTTTTTTTTTTTAAATTAAAACTTTCAAGTCAAACGATTTGATGGAATAAACTCTGAAATTTCTTTAAGCAAGTCAGATCATCACAAAAACTGTCAAACAAAGTCAAAAGGTTAAAACAGTTGCTTGGTGCTTCCTGAATCGAAGCCAAGCAAGAATCACTTAGAGAATGCTCCATTTCAAACGCAATCGGATTCGTACACGGGCACCTTCGCTTTATTAGCCAGAGTTTTAACCACTGAATCACTGACGTTCGTATTTTTATGCTGCCTACATTTGAATCCTTCCCAATAACTAGCAGTGTACAAATTTATATCAAAGTGAATCACAAATGGCGCCCCATCATCCATTTTCCAGTTGGGTATAGTAAAAATTTCATAGAGCTGCCTACAGGTATCACCACAAAAATGTAATGCAGACAATTTTTTTCGACAAAGTGCAATTTTTAAATTTTTCATTTGTCACTTGGTACAGAATAGAGATAAAAAAATTGGTATGTAAACCAATAACCAATGCACCGGTTGACTTACAATGTGCAGAGAAAACCCACAGTTCACTGTTATAGGTTAGTAATGCGCTTGGCCTTAGTCTCACTTACCAAGGTGAGGTGAAAGACTTGCCATGGTGGAGAAAATGTGCATATGGTCTTTGCGTCATTATGCCTGGTGTGAATTTCACATTAAACTAATTATTTGTGAACAAATATTGGCAAATATCTTGACCTCGTTACATTTATGGTCAAAGCTATTTAAGTTTTTAAAATTACTCACGTTACAAAAAATAATCTTAATGTTGTTCACAAGAAGTCTTATGCATAGTCGCCTAAAGTATTGTGATATAAATGAAAAATTACCCAAAAATCTGTGAAACAGAGAGTTTTTGAAAACGAAAGAATGAATCGGTTGTAGACAAAAAAAAAATTCTCAAAAAAAAAAACCCATTTTTGAAATAACTTTTGGATATCAGATTTAAGAATATTTCTACTTATAAGAAATATTGACCAACAAACAAGCTACTTAAATTGAGGCCTAGAAAAACCACCCACAGAATTTTCATCCAACAAAGTTGAAAAACTAAAAGAAAACTTAATCTGATATTCAATAAAGTTTTCCATAAGAGTTGAAGTTTGCCAAGGGATCTGCAAACATTTATTCAGAGTTCTGAAGAAATCATTTTCAAGAGCGAGTTTCCAAGGTAGTAAGCTTTTTGCTGGGAAAAGGTTTGAATTGAATTTTAGACTTTGAGAGAGAAAAATATATCGTATCATTGAATATAAATTTTTTACATCAACGGGAGTAATATGCTACCCGAAGGTCCTCTTTTCAAAAACAAATCAAAACGGAAATGAGTTCTGAATGCCACGAAATTTATTAGCCCTCTTATAGGACTAAATAGATTGCTTCTCCTAGAACTACCACAAAGTGTTTCGTCAGGAGACTATCTACAAACTTAAATTTCTGTTCTGTGACAGTGCCGCTATCAATGGCTTTTTTATCTGTAGGCGTTCGGCGTACAAGAGTGGAGAGATGAATAAAAAATCTAAAGCATCTTCAACCTCGTTCAAAAAGCCAATACATTTGAAACGGTGGAAGTGTTGCTGAGAACTTCCATGTCCAATAAGCAGCTGCGCTAGGTGGAAGTTGACTTTCTATCTCAGTTGCGATATTCTGGCTCAAGGCAAAGGTTCATATCTCCTTCTTCGATGTATTCAATCTTCACTGCAGTTTTCATGCCAGTATATCTATTGGTGTCATAGGACACTGTAGAAAAAACGCTAACCAATTGAAGCTCCACCAGACGGTTGAGTAAAACCCATTTAGTTTTCTATTGAAGTAAAAGATCAATTGATTTAACTCAAAAAACTACCGATAACATTTAAATGTCGGAGTACCTCTTGGCTATATACCAAATTCGTTTTCTTTTGCGTTTAGCAATTTGACTGTTCCAGACTTAGCTTTGTCGGGCCTCTTGAATTAACGGGCTTACATGAATAATCCTCTAACAACTGCAGAACTGTGGAAGAATATTTGTGCGGACGCGTCGCGTATATTTTGCGACGTTCAGGCTCTAAAACTGGGCGGCAGATCGTGAGAACTACTGCGAAAAAAATCTGTTCGGTTGAGAAAGTATGTCAGTGACACTGCGCATTTTTCTGAAGACAGTCTAGAAGACCAGTCCATAATACACTTTAACTTAAAATCAATGTTATATTGTCGGAATCAATTGATCTTAAAAAAGTTTGAAAGGTGAACTCAATGATAATCAAATCGCCCTTAATATGCAAGCAATTTGCAAAACGTTCAGCTCAATTCCGAAAATTCTAAAAATTCAATGCAATGCATTTACAAACTTATTCGACTGCAAATATGTCGCACATTTGCTAGCGAAGCATTTTCGCAAAAGTTTCCATTTATACAACTTTTTTCATTCGTTTACACATAATTTTAGCTTTTTATGTAACTTTACGGTATATGTAACTCAAATACAATTGAGAACAACAAAACCGAAACAAATAACTTTGTTCTATTCAGCAATGAGTTGTTTAACTGTTTCTTACCTAACCTACCCGCAGGGAAATTCTTTATGGTAATTATCAAATTATTCATTGGGATGTGTATGGAATATCACGTCATGTGTAAAAGATTTGTTCTAGTTTTCTCTTAGAGAACTAGATACAGCGAAAGTGCTGTAGCTACCAACAGCTGCAGCCAAAACAACAGTAAGAATCAAAAACCCACTGATACAAAAAGTCAAATAATTACTAAGAATGAAAGTGATATAAACGGCATAATCTACCAAATCGTAGAATAA
This sequence comes from Meiosimyza decipiens, assembly GCA_963680825.1. Taxonomy (NCBI): domain Eukaryota; kingdom Metazoa; phylum Arthropoda; class Insecta; order Diptera; family Lauxaniidae; genus Meiosimyza; species Meiosimyza decipiens. Next base: position 95,846,200 of record OY804259.1, on the reverse strand, counting down.
TTAAGGCTAAATTATAACCAACTTCCAAAAAAAAAAAAAGAAAAGAAGCAGAAAAAACTTTGCCTTATTGGTATTTAAATGAAAAAAAAATCTAAATGGTCATAATCGAACTTTCCTCTGCTCAACTCAACTCAAGCGCTCAAATGACACTCAACATTTTGGTGTCTTTCGACAGTTGCTGAAACTGAAATGATTGGAATTTATAGGAAGAAAGAAAGAGAGAGAAAATAAACTCTTAATTATTTATAAATTAAAAGAAATCAATAATTGCAGAAAAATAGACAAAAATCCAAGAGATACAAAACATTGGCCCAAACGACATCAGCGCACTATGTAAACAAATCAAAAAATTAATAAACGATTTGACCCGTAACATGGCACGTGATTATTTCTTAATTAAATTAAATGCTCAACATAATTAATTTTACTTATGCAGCTTATTTGTGTAAATTTGAGTAAAAACGTTCGATGTAAACAAATGCGCACATGTGTGACAAACGAATCTGCAAAACCTGTAGAGTCAACAGCTGCAGTTTAAGCCAACAGTTTCGCGTTGCCTTGCGCATTTATTTTCATCTGATGATTTATGTCTGCTTAAACTCACCGAATGACTCTTCAATTTGCTACGGCTAACTAATTCAAAGTGTTATTCCAGCAATGCCAATAATTTCCAATTAAAACCCAATTTACGCTAATGAAAGTTTATTGCTAAAATTAATAAAACTGTGAGCAGAGAACTTTTACAAGCAACTATTACGTAGTAATTTTAATATTCGTAGTTCTAACAGATATATACATAATATTTGTATATGAGGCATTATTTGCTAAAGAGGAAGGAGTTACGGATTGAGGCTTCTGATTTTGGTTTTTTTTTATTTTTTAGTTTATGTAGTGTTTGACTGGTTATTGACTTACGACACTCGTAAATCATTTCGAAATAAGTCGAATCACTGTGGCGCTGCAATTTTTCAAAATTTATAAAAAAGAGAGAATTAATTTCAAAATTTTTTCTATCACTCTTAATATTGTATTAATTCTACATAAAAAATGTATGCAACTTTTTCTTACGAAAAAAAAAATAAAATTTCGTCCTTTTGTAGTGTAAATGATATTTTTAGTTATACTTGAGAATTGGCTAAAAAAGATTTGATTTATATAAAGACTTTTTAAAAGCTCACAAATAAAATAAATGTAGTTTTCGTTTCCATAATTTATTTTTATGTATGAAAATTTTGAATTTTGTCCAATTTTCCAGCTAAACTCAAAACGTTTAGTATTTTCGAAGAATTTAATACCATAACCATTTTTTTTTCACGGAAATCATTTTCAAAACTCTTTAGCTTTTCATAAATTTTGAAAAATTGTTGCACAACAAAAAAATTAAAAAAAAATTCAATTCGGAGACATCAATGTCCAGATCTTTTTATTTTTACGCATTCATCCTCGTATAGGCTCCGTAATACATAAGAGGTAAGGCACCTCCCATTTTGTTATGAATCACTAAGCTAAGAAAACTGTTAACATATGCCAGGGACACAAATTGCAGGTGGGTCACCTTCTACATTAGCAAAACAAAATGACCAGAAAGTTAGAAAACTTTAAACTTTAAAGTCAGTGATAAGGATCTGTAGCAAGAACAGAAGCCATCGTCTGACTTGCTAGAATACTGACGAAAATTCAGTAGAATCCTGTGCTCCAAAAGATCGTGTAACCTATTTTTAGCGGGTCCTACACAAAACTCTTTTTTAGCGGCCAAGCATTCAAATAGGGTTGGGCAAATTTGAAAGTATCAATAAAGCGTTACAATTTGGCCTCCACAACGGAAACTTTTGTAAAATATTAAATTAAAAATAAATGTAAAATAAACATATAAATTTTTTTTATGGCTTAAATTTTATGGTTGGTTAATGAAGAATATTTTTGGATTATAAAATTTTTTTCATTTTTGCGTTAGTGATATAAACAGTTTTGGTCAGAACTTCAGCTTTTATCACTTTTTTTCTCCTTAGCCTTTAATTTTCATGAAAAATCGTACTGAGTAAAAAAAATTACACAATAAAAAACTAATTTTCGTGTTTTTCACCAATTCGAAGAACTTTTTACTTTTAGCAACTTTTTATGAAAATTACTGAGAGATATAATTTTGTCCAGTAATTGTCTGTGTTGGTAAACGTTTCCTTACCAATTTTGGTAAAATTTTAACAATAGCGTCCGCGCCCATTTATCAACCCGTAATTAATTTGTGCGGTTTTTTGCTTTTGCCACTCTCGTGAAAAATATAAAGTTTTAAGGTTTTGCTTGTATGGGAGTTGCCACGTCTACTTGCCCAACGCTACAGTTGTCATATAATGGCTATAATACCTCGCTCAGTAGAATGTTTAAAGTTTTAGCTTTTACAAACAAACACACAAATAAGGGTTTTATGTGCTATCACTCTAAAAAAAACAGCCTTTATTTGAAGCGTAGGAGCTTTTTTTAAAAAAAAATAGAAGCTGAAGTCAGTAAGTGTGGCACATTGGCTTCGTTAATCGAATACTTAATCTATTTAAAGTCCTTTCCAGAGCCATTTGATCTACTGATATTGAAAATTGATTCCTTAAAAGAAATACCAAATTAACTCAACGGTAAAAAATATTTTTTGCACAGATCAATTTGTTTAAAGGCAAAGTATAATTTTATGCACAAATATCATTTCACTTTCTTCAGCCTTTTAGTTTTTCTGGTTCACGCTTACCATGATTAATGATTTTCATTGCCAATTTCTAGTAACGGCAGCTTGAGTTTAACCAACAATTAGTAAAGCAAAACTCTAAGAGAAAAACAGCGCGATTGTGGAAATGATTTGCAAAATTAATTGTTCTCAAAATATTGATTATAACTTTAGTTCTACTTATGTCAAAAGTAGCGTTTTAATTGATGGTTATGTTGCAAATTATGCCTTCACTCTGATATTTCAAACCATTCCAATTTTATTGCAAAACAGTGGCAAAAGTTTTTAGGGTGTTCATGTTACACTGGAGAAAATGACACTGAAATTTTAAATTTTTTTCGCAATAACAAAACTTGTTTTTTCGGAATGAAACACATAAGACGCAAAATTATCGTTTGAATTTAACAAAAAATTGGCTCGCTCAAAATAATTGTGTCAACAACAATGAACCGAAAAATCCTTAAATACTTGGCAGGAACACATGGAGCACATCTGTTCTAACGGTGTGCTTAATGCACCATGCAACTCATAACTCATTTCGGTGACAATAGAAACCAAAAAATTTCATCACTGACCACCACTAAATATTGACCAATTGACCGCTTTTTGGTCAAGCGAAAAAGCGGCCTTTGAAAAAGACTTTACGGAAAATTAAAAAAAATGCATACGATACGAAACAAAATCACTAAAACACAAAATTCGCATTCCAAAGTACAGGAACAAAATAGCAAAAGCTCTGCACACAAAAAAGTTAAACAATGAAGATGCTTCGCAAGGTTTTGGTGCGATTGAAAGTTTGTTTGGACAGTAAACAAAAATTGAACTCCCCATACGGGCCGCATCTTGCACATAAATCATCGAAAAAATCCTCCAAGAAAAGAAACACACAAATTCAAATCGACAATTGTTGAGCAAACAACAACACGCAGTCATAAATTGTACAAAGCAACTGCAACAACAACAGCTGACAAAACTTAAAATTTAACCAAATGTTCGACTTACGAACTGCAGGCAGTGTAAACACAAAAAACAGCGCATGATTAAACTGTCAAGTACGAAAATTCCCACCGTTCAAAAAAGAGCCACCTTTGCGCCTAAAAGCAGATGCTGTATAACTTCATTCTCAAAAGAGTAAACACCATTGGCATTGGCTGCAACTGCAACAGCGTATGTTGCACGACAATGAAGATGTAGCGCTGCACATGCGCATTGCTTGCGTTTGCTGTTTCTATGGCTGGTGATGCATGTATGACGATCGACGTCGCATCTTGTACTCGTAATGTTCAGACTTTATGAGACTACAAGCATGACGTGCGCTTTGAATTACCTTATTTGAGGGAGACATTTTTGAAGGAGTAAGAGCGCAGTGTGTTTTTTTTTTTGACACAAAATACCAACAACCAACTGCCGAAGTAGTTGGAGCAGCAGCAGCAACTTAAATAGATTGGTATAGAAAATATTGTTGCTATAGGTAGGTTGTTTTTTTTTTTGTTATTTTTGTTGGAGGTACAGTAGAGAGCATCAAGATTTATAAGACTTTGATGATATATTTTATATCTTAAAAATAAAAATCAAAATATTAAAAATTAAAGTTTCAAAATTAGAATTAAAAACTTTAAGCTAAACTTTTAAAAAAAATACAGATTTTAAATAAAGAATTATAACATTGAAATTAAAAATTAAAAATAGAAAATTTATAACTCAAAACTAAAATAAATTGCATAAAAGTAAGCATTAAAATGCTTAATGGAATCATCAGGGACCTTTGCGCCGATGAGTGGGAATTTGTAAGCTAATTTGATAAAACATAAACAGTTCTGGAATTAATTTGGAATATGCAAATTTTCGCTATTTCAAAACCAAATTTCCAAGTGATTTTCAGTTTTTTCGCAATATCTCAGTGGAAAATTCTGTACCCACCCAAAAATTTAGATTATTTCTGATTTTGTTTGGTTATTTTGGCTACACTCGCTTTCCCAAAGTTCTTCGCACACCAAAAAAAAAAAAAGATTCACACCCTACAGTACACCGCAATCAAAAATAAAATAAAATGTTCTACTACAGATCTCCTTAGCGGATTGCAGCTTTTGCTGGAGTTTCTTTAATTCTAAGTGTAGACTTTTACAAACAACGATTTTGCACGGCTTCATCAAGAAATCCACCTCTAGTGCAAGTTTTTTGACTCCTTACGTATTACGTCTACGTTTTCACGAATAAATCACCTCTGCTCTTTGGCCTGCTGCGCTTCACTTCGTTACTGCTGGCGCGTACTGCAACAGCAACAACAACAACAGCGAAGGGAAGACAGAATTGGAAATGAGATCTGCTTGAGCAGCGCATAAATTTTTGCCGCAAATGCTATCGGAAGTGTGCATCTTGAAGTTGGAACTTTGGTTTTTTTTCCCCTCTTCACTTCGGATTTGTTAGGGTTTTCTATTACCACTTCTTTTCTAGCTGTGATTTCATTCCAATGGGAGTTTAAGTTTCGCTGTGCAGTACAAAAGGCGGTGGTTAGCAACGTTTACTGTTGCTGCTGCTGCTTCTGACAAACGTTTAACGAAAATAAAAACAACACCGACAACTGTGGAATTGTGCCAGTAGTGTGTCCATGGAAATGAAAAGCCGTTGTTGTTGCTGGGCAGCCTTGGCTTGATTTGCAGCAACAGGAGCCGAAGGATCAACAACTGTTGCTGCCGCTGTTGCAGTGTGTTTTTATTTTTGTACTAATTTTTTCTTGCTCCTTTTTTTTTGTCTGCTTGCACGTCTTTTGGCTATGATTCACCACTATGTGTACGAGCATAGAATCATCAAGTTACACGAGCCAATGAGTTAACGATTTTGGTTACTGCTGATTTCCCAACTGATAAAAATCTGCAGAAGTGCATCATTGATGCCGAAGTTCATGACATTATTGTGTCGTCATTGAGTAGTTGCTGTTGCTGTTGCTGTTGCTGTTTCAAATTGTTGCTGCTGATTTAAGATTGCTTAACTTTAACTTGGATCTTATTAACTGTTTAGGCATTTAGCAGTTATTCAAGATAAAAGAAAATATATAATTTTTTGTTGAGAGTAATTTTTGTTTCTTATTTATCTTTAATAAAAAACCAAAAAAAAAAACCTTAAAATTTGCTTTTGAGCAATAACTTCTAAATTTTATTCAATACGATGTTGAAATTTTAAATTTAAATCTTTTTGTTGAAAATTTACAAAAGAGATTTCGAATTTGTTTTGAACTGCAAGATGCTTTTTTTGAAAATTTTTATTTTTAATGGAATTTTTATTTACGCCTATCGATAGCTGCGCTACTGATAGGCATAAAAAATATGCATGAGCACTCTCGAAACTACCATGAAGCCACTCGCTACGTTGCGAGTCCATCGAGCCTTTGTGCACGAAAATCACAAATCGTTTCGAGTGCACTCATGCAGACCTCTAACAGGCATTGACTGCCAACCATTTAAAAAGAGGAATTTATACCATACAGGGATCTTCGAATCAGATTTTTTTTAAAAATATCGTAATCATCATAAGTCATCATAGATTATAAGTCCTTTTCGAAGCAACATTTGAAGAAACGTATTGCAGAGTTGGTTCTTTTTTTAAAGGATAAAAAGTAATTTGAAAATGTACGTGTCTATTAGTTAGAAAATGACCTTAGTTAGAGAAATTGAGTAACTTTTGTCGACGCATATCGTAATTTCTTTGAATTTATTCTTATCAAAACTATATGAACAATTGATAATGTGAATGGGGTTTTCGAAAAAGTAGTTATTAGAATAGGCTATTTATGATGGTACCATTTTGGATCAACATCTCACATAAGTCCATGGATTTTCTGTTGCATGTGACGTTTGCCAATACTCTGCATCGATTTTGTTTCTGTGCAAAACTCAGCTGCTTGAAAAGAAACTTCTTCAAGGTTGCTGCTGCAATTTTGTGTTAGCTAAATTTTTAATTACTTGCCATTTGACAATAACTTCCCACGCAACTGTGATGCCAATTATGCCTCGTGTTGTACACACTTGCGCAATCTTTCAATGCATTCACCAAATTTGGGCAATAGCATTTCTACCATTAATAGGCCACAAATTTATGCTGCCAAATACAGCTATGTTACAAAAAAACACAAAAAATGCCAATAACATTTTTTAACTGCATTTTAACTAACACCGCGCAAATAGCGCAAGTCCGCCTGCAAGCTACGCAGAACAAAAAAAAACAAAGGCAACAGCCACGCCATCACCAGCTAAAAGCAGCAACAGCAGCAGCTTCAACAAGCAACAATGGCAGCAATTCAGCAAATGCGATCAATGAATGAATTCAGGCTACGGAAAAGCGCAACAAATCTGCTAGCAAGGAATTTATTACGCGTTTTGTTTGCCACAAAATTTAAGTGCGTTACTATCGTATTACAACAAGAACAACAACAAAAACACATTTATCTACAAATAGATATTTTAAGGTGTACCCACTAGAGTTCAATGAAAGTACAAATCTTAATGAAACTGATTGATGTTAAACGTGACGTATGAGTAACATTTATTTGGACTTCGAAAACTGTTAATTTTGTTTCGATGTATTTTAGACCTAATGTTTTGTAGATATCTTAGAAAGGATTTTATAAAGTGCAAAATTACTGAATTTGATATGTGGCCGTTTAAAAACTGGCATGTAAATTGAACATAGCACAAATTAAATAGCATTTCAAACATTAAACAGCTATATTTGAACTATACTAAACACACAAGAACGAATGTTAGTAAGATCAACCCTAAACAAATACAACAATCATTGATGTTATAAAAAATAGCTAACTCAAGCAGTTGAGCTCACAAAACGAAAACAAAAAATAACTCATGAAAAATTTTTTCAAGTTGCAACAATAGAAACCCCTTGCGGCACATAAAAATGAATACAATCTCGTTGCTGTACTTGGCTGTTGTTCGGCTGTTTTGTTACTCCTGTCCATTGACTTGGCTTCAATGCATTTAGCGGTATATTTGTAAGGCAACACTTTGATGTTGCACTGGTTGGTTTGCACCCATAACCGTTCAAGTTGCTGCAACAATTTGCTTTGGCTACATTCGGAAGTCATATAAACTGTTATGATTAGATTAAAGTGAACAAAAAAATAGTGCTGCCGGTGGTGGTAAGGGATGCGGTGAGGTGTGGAAAATAGAAACTATTGATTCTATAAATGCGAGTTGGAGGCGTGTGTTGCTGTTGCTTTACTGTTTTGTGGCTGACTTTTGTTGTTTGCTGTCTGTCTGTTGGGGGCACAAATGGTCATGAATGGGTGGAATTTATTTGATAAAAATTATAGCTACCAGTCATTTAATGATAGTTTGTGCAAATATTTGTTGCAGCATATACATTGAAGCATCAGCACACTGGGGCTTAATTTGTTAAAAGAACAAGTATCATTGCTGAAAGGATGTAGTTGATGCTGAAATATATGCATTCGGGTAGTCCAGAATAAAAAAAAATTGTGGTCTTGGATCGTCACTAACCGAATTTTTTGGAATACGAAGATGGTGGCTCCCGCAAGATTAGGTTTAAGGCGTTGATTGTACATAGCAAATTTCACCTGGAGATTGCCGATTGTGATGCTCACATTCTCTCACTTAATGGGTGCAAGCTTCTCAGAAACTTGGTGAAGTTGATAATACTAGTGAGCTCTGACTCGGCTAGTTCCTCAAGACCATCAAAGAATGCAGAACCAAAATATTTGGTTCGTTTCCTCATTTGCCTTGAGCACTCGCAGAGTAGATGATTAACTGTCTCAACCTCTTCTTCGTTTCCACAACTTCTGCAAAAGTCTCTGAAAGTGGCATTGTCACTGCTGAATCTTAAGTGATGCTGCTGCCTGGAAGCTATCCAATTTTGGTTTCAGGAATATAAAAAAGTCACACAGGACTAAATCAGACAAATACGGCGGGTGGTGAACCACGCGGTCATGATTTTTCAATAGAAAATGGCGAACCAAAATGGAATTGTGAGCAGGTGCGTTATTGAGTTCTTGGAGCCAAGAACTTCAAGTTAGAATAGTGTTCCTACTTTTTGGTTACTTGGAAGAAACTCGTGATGCATCAAAAAATCCTTGCTATAGAAGGCGATCAGCATTGATTTGATTTTTGACGGTATATGAGGTTTTTTTTTGGTGCCTTGGTCATCGTTTTCAACTGTACCGCGATCTTCTCGCAAAAGTTTACAACAGTCGAGAACTGTTGCTCAACTCAAGAACTCATCGTCGTAAACTTTTTGCAAAGATTCCTACGTTTTTGTGGCATTTGGACATCGTGTGATGCCAGTGGCGATGATTCTTTTACTGATGCCAATGCTTTGGTGACATCAATCAAAAAATGGGATTCCAGTTGGCTGGCAGAGCCGTACAGTAAACAGATTTTTGGTTTATCATTTAGTTTTGCGATTCAGGTTTTTAAAGAAAAACTATTCAAAATCAAAATTTAAAAATTACATCAAAAAATTTAATAGACACAAAGCATTTTAAAACACGTTTTATATATTGGTAATGAATATTAAGCTTTTGGAATGTCAATCTTACAGCCAGTAACATTTTGGAGCGATCAAAGAGTCAAGCATGGCATTGGAAATAACTTTTTCAATTGCATAGCTAAAGAAATGGTTTCTATTTTTATATTTATTGCTTAGATGAAAAACTTTCATTCAATTCCAAGGTATGAATTCCAAAAAATGTTAACAAAAGGTCTTGGACTTGGACTTGGAAACCATCAGGAATGATGCTGGGCATTCGAAAAATCTGGTTTTGAACTAATTTTCGTGAAAGAATTTTTTCTGTAATCGATACGAAAAGGTTGAAAGTATATTATATCAGGTGATTCCGATATTCCAGGGAGAGTGATATACACAATGCATTGGAGAGGAAATAAATTTCTACAATACCAAATTTTTATTCGTAAAATGAAACAGTGGAATTAATAAGCGGATACCAAATCCAAACCTTTTCAAACAGAGCTTCGCTGATTTCTAGTGTCTGATTTTTTCCAATTGCATTTAATCGATGTCATCAATAATATTGCAATTGCATAATTGTTTACCTTTCCTACTTGTGATGCTTGGCCTTTGTTTACACGAATCATTTGATAATGCATGCCTGTCAATTATAAATCACAACATGTTAGAAACAGTTATGTAACTTCCAACCTAAACTTAAATATTAATATTTACACACACACACACACACATAACAGAACATATACAAGCTTACACAATAGTAACTAAATATTTCACTTGTCTACTTCGATTGTTGCAGCACTGCCACTATGTTGCCAAACAATTTACCATTAAAAGCATCAGCAACAGCATCAGCATTCGACATAATTGCCCATCAATCTTGCTTGCTGCTGCTCACAATCAATAGCAGCAACAGCAGCAGCGCTTTATAATAGGGTCTGAAATTTCGCTGATCGCGCTAGAATGCGCCAAACGCCAACAGTTTGAGATCGATGCCATTTTGTGCATGTATTGACAGTTAAAAAATATTTAATATGCAATAATGCAATAATAGGCACAGCAGCAATACGAGTAGTGCTATGTGCATGCAACCAAGCAACCAAAGAGGTGCGCATGTGCACTTGCTTTGCTGTTTAGCTGGCAACAGCTAAACGCTTCCTCCTACCAAAAATATCGGCGTGCTAAAAGCAGACCTTTACTGATGATCAAAAGTGATCATGCAGCAGCAGCAGTCGCAACATAATTTACAATATAGCAAATTTTGCGAACCTTCGCAAAAAAACAAAACGTTGATGATGACAAGTCAGCTCATAGATCTTTCTTTATGGAAGTTATTAGTCTCGCCGCATTTGCACTAAAACCAACGATCAATCGAACGATGAATCGATCTACCGATCGTTGCATGCAACTGCTTGCAGTAACTACCATATAACTCGAAAGATTGATCGTAACTGAACTTATCGCTGGTGCAAGTACACACAAATACCCAAATCGAATGCAACGATCATTGCGAGCTTTTTGTGCTGACTGCCCCACACACAACGTTATGGTTGGAGAATATACTCCGATGCATATTGTCGTAAATAAATTAAAAAAGGGAAACGATCGTGTAACATAATTTATTGCAAGTGCTGAGCTTTAGTTTAAAATGGTACCACTGAACAAGTGAGCACTTGTTGTTTTTGGCGTGGCAGGCACTTAAAAAGTTGAAGTGAAGATCATGCGCCCGAATGCACTACGCAACACGTAACACATTTTTACGTAAAATTATAGCATTTACAATTTGTTTGCGCGTGCACCATTACATTAAATTTGATGATTTCAGCATCCCTATTATGCATTAATTTGCAACTAAAATGAATGAATCGTTTGAATCGCGCTCGCTGGTGGTCCAGCATCTCTTTAATTGAATTATGGCAAAAGAGTGCTAAGGCTGCCGCTGAAAAATAAACGTAATTGCTGAAGGTCATTTGTGTAACAATGTTGTCACTGTTAAGCGCAAAAAGAAGTGACTTAAATGAATTGTGCTCCACAACTGCAGCACACACTCACACAGCTTGTCAGCGGCTGGTTTTTGTGCCAAAGTTGGTAGCAGGAATGTCGCCTTAAATACGCGCGCGCCTGTCTCTTAAATTAAAGTTGAAAATTGCTGGCGCTGCAATTTGTCGTCGTTGTCACTAAATTGTTGCAATAAATTTTATTTATTCGTATGCAGCAACGTTTGGCGGTGTATGTTAGTCGCTACGTGCGTTGATTACTGAAAAAAAAAAAACGAAATTGCGCTGATCTTTTAGTTGAATTTTTGTTCGCTTGCATCGTTTTTTGCTGCACGGATACATCATTTGTTGTAATGACTTTTGTAGTGCATAACATTTTATTTATTGAAGTAACTTTATGTTTATGGCGCACTTATAAAAGGGCACGCAAATGGCTCTTTACTTTAGTATCAATATCATTTTATTATAGATTGAAATGTATGCGGGACAGACATAACAATTAAAAAGGAAAGGAGTTCAACCTTGAAGACTGCAAATTAGCTGATTTCCTATTTGCTGGGAGTACTTAACCAGTTACTGTTCTTCCATAGATCATTTTGCCATAAGTCAAACCATTGCTGCGCTACAATTTTTCAAACATATGAATAATAAAAGAATTATTTTATTTCTATTTTATTTATCATTAAATGTTACGAACTTAACTAGTTGCTGCTTCGATTAGTTGACAAAAATTCAAATTTTGGAACTTTTATTTTATTCTGATTATCTTTACTAGTTGTTGTGAACGAAACTCAATAGAGGAGTGAGATGTCAATGAGTTTAAAGAAGCACGTAACGCAACTGAGGCAGTAACTGTGACGCTCATGCTAATGCTCTTTCCGCTCCTGAGGGCAGTATTATTTAGCGAAAATCAATTTTTACAATAATCCATGGAACAACTCCATATGCTCTGCAATCGAATAATTTCATATGTAAATCATGTAAATCTTTTTTTACCTCATAAATTTATAGTTTTATGATATATCTGAAGTCCCAAATATATTTTTATTAGATATTTCCTCTGAAAAATTTTATTTGTGGTTTCTATGAATTTTGTTATTCGGGACATGTCATGGTGAAGGCATTTTAACAATAAAAATTAATCTAAGGATTCTTAAAATATGCAATTAGAACGAGAGTAGAATAGTGAAAGCAATGGTTTCAAGTGTAAATTTAGTTTTAGTATATATGTAGTCACGACTCCGCATACAAAAAGCGGTGTTCTTTTTTAAATCACTAATGTATGCTCAATTTGAATGATTTACTTTTAAAAGTAGAAATGGTGAATCTTTCCAAAATTATGAATCACAAAATATAACTCCAGGACACAACATCATAACAAAAATCTATTTTTCCTTTGCTATTCTTTGTCCACGCCCATTACTCAGCTTCTGGTTAACCGTTCTCGGCTCAAAGAGTACTTAAATTGTTGTATCATTTTAATTGATGTAACTTTGACATTTACATTTTCTTTGTACAATTCACCTGTAGTTTAATGCTTCCAAAATTAATTATTCATCAAAAAAGCTAAATCATTTGATTGACTGAAAGGTATAGCACTAACAGGACAAAACAACTTTAACGAGTTTATTGCTTAAGTCTTTCGTTTTACACTCAAAATACATAGCTTATAATTGCATTTAATTTAATTCATGCTTTCTCTTCCATATTATGAGTATGTGCGCTTAGCATAATAGTGTCAACGAATGTCAAAATATTTATCTCATTTTGATGCATCTACACAATTAACAGTAGACGTTAATATTTAATTACAATACATTGTAAATGTATGTACGTACTCCTCTGGACAAAGTAAAAAAAATCATAATATTGTATGCTTCGCACTGTCATACCGTGGCTAAAACAACATAGCAACAACAATAACAACAATCAAACAGCTTAAAAGCTTTAGAAAATCGAATTAGCCAGCTGTCAGCAGGGTGGTCCCCTGCGCCGCTTTTGATCATTAGACAACAAAGTGAACGCTTGAAACAGGCATTTGTTTGAATTGAAGCATTTCTCGGCGGTTTGTCAGTGTGTTGTGTGTGTGTGTTTGTTGTATTTTGTTTCACTAATTGTGACGTCAATTAATCAACGTTTAATTGCAAAAGCAATTTTTTTCGCTTAACAAAGTTGATGATTTGACAGCGATGACAGCGCAACAAGTTTCGCATTAAAGTTGCTTGGCCTTTGCTTCATGTTAAGTATTTGGATTTTTTTTTTAATATTTCTTCCTTTTTTTACTTTTAAGGTCGCTAAGACGCTTACAAAATACAGGTGGCATACAGCGTAGGCTAAAGCTTTACACTTTTTAAATCAATTTTTTAAATGCTTTCGATTTTCAATTACGAAAGAACGAGGAAATGTCAAGGCCATGTTTTTCAAAAAATTTTATGTATGTGCCTTGGTTTACGACCAGGGGGGACCTATTGATGCGAAAAATGAGATTTAACTTTTTTGAGGACGCTCTTTTGAATAAAATAAACAGTTTTTCTGGCCTTATTATTCATTTTACAAAAACACAAATGCAATAATAAATCAGTAGCCTTTTTTACTTTAGCAAATGATTTCTTGAAAACTTGTTCTCGGACAACATGTCTCACTTCGTAGAACAAGGCACACATAGTAGACTTATTTTTTTAGCCTACAAATATTGGAACAATTTTCACAAATGTTCCAAAACAAATAGGCAAACATCCATTCAATTCCAGTCACAAAACTTAACGCAGTATCAATTGAACCACTTGCGACCATTCATATATTTTGAAATTCTCATTAAAGGTTTTGTATCAAAACAACAAAGATTGATATAAAAATGTTGACGTTATGGTAACAAGGGCAGGTAAGTACCGAAACAATTTATTTAAAATCACAAAGACATCGCATAAGCGGAATGTTTACAAAACATATGAGCAAATGTAGGGACTACGAAATTCTTAGTCGAGTTAATAAATCTTGTTTTTTATCCAGTGAGAGATCATTACAGCTGCATTTATAAATCCTGTCAATATCGATTGAAAATCAGTATTCAATTTGAACACAAACCAAACCGACCGACAAAAAATATATCAAAAATGCCTACTACTTTCGAGTGACTTTACTCGCTGCATCAGCAAGATTGGATGATATTGCGATATGGGTGGCAGAGTTAGAAACTCAAATGGAAAATGTGCCACTGCCAACAGATGCCACTTACTTTATCTTAACGCCGACAATGTACCTATGTACGTATTGAATATACGATCTGCCAGCAATGACTTTACATGCATAGTGTGAGTTCCATCGCAGTGTTCAGTCGCGGTACATTTTGGGCTTAAAACCAAAAAACCAAAAACGACAACGAAAAAAAAGATAACTGCGTCCGCACATTTTGGCAGACGATTGCGTACTGTGCTGTCCGCCCCTCAACTGAATAAGGAAACTAAGCACAAACAACCAACCAACTTTGCATTGAGTTCAAGCGAAAATTTATGATTCATTTTAGTGAATTGGAATGGAAATTGGATTAAGTTATTTTTTCGCATTCAGTTGCGATTGTTGTTGGTGTGGTGGTTTTTGTGTGGCCCAATTTAAGCCATTTATTATATTGAAACTGACATTTAGAGCTGCACTGCTAACGGTATTTTACTGGTTGTAACTTTAGCGCTGATGTACTTTTGCCGTTAAAAGCGCAAAAAAAAAAATAAAAATATCGAACTATTAACAGTAGCAATCGTGCTTCGTAAACTGCATACGCGTGTGCCGTTGGCCTCTTAACCCAGCTACCTTTGGTCACTCCACTGTTTGAATGTCGAACATTGTTTTTTACAGTTTTTCAATGAAACAACGCGCAAGCGCAGTACTCGCTGTCGCATTTACAAAAGGTTGCCGCATGCATCACAAATAAATCTTGAACCTGAAGTTGCGATGAGATACGCCATGCAATGGGGCAAAGCTATTTAGCATTGACAGCACGTGTAGCATTTCGTTAGCTGACAATAAAATCATGAAATTACCGCTCCACTGTCAACTGGCGCAAGTTGAAGGAAAACCGCAATGAAATTGAAACAATGCAGTTTTAATTTTTATGACCCTTACATGTTTTTCTGTGTCATCCACAGTACTTTCAATTTAAAAAGTTAATAGAAATTAGTAGCAGCAGCAGTGGCGAGAGTAGAAAACCATTGGGCAGTGCTGCCAAATTGTGTGAAAGACCGAAGAAGATCCCATGTAGCTCTGCTGCATTCATTGCATGGGAAATGCTCAATTTGTTTGAAAATTTCTAAAATTA
Organism: Meiosimyza decipiens; assembly: GCA_963680825.1. Lineage (NCBI taxonomy): Eukaryota > Metazoa > Arthropoda > Insecta > Diptera > Lauxaniidae > Meiosimyza > Meiosimyza decipiens. The sequence goes on along the minus strand of OY804259.1, from coordinate 95,830,689 downwards.
ATAGTCACAAAATAACTCAAACCACAAAAATTTCACTCTAAGTTATTCTGCGCAAAGGTTTGGACTACTAAATAGAATTTATATAAAGGAGGCAAGTACTAAGTTAGGTTAGGTGAGCATGATTCAATTAACATAGTTGCTGTGTTGCTACTTTTGCTTTATTTATTTTTCCTACCATAGCTTTTCGAACAAAACAGAAGCGATGACTTGTTTTGTTAATTCTTGGCAATTGTAGAAGAATTTCAAGATGTAGTTGTTGTGTTTAATAGTCTGATATTACCATTGTTCTTATGGCCAAAAAAATTCTCGGAGTCGCAAAAAGCTCACAATGATGCCCAACTGTGACGTTTCTATCTGAAATTGTCGAGACTTTGCAGATCATCGCTTGAATCTGACAAAGTTCTTATTGTGTTTTTGTTATTTTTTCGTGGCAGCAGTGGCGTTTGCTTGGAAGTGCAGAGCGTTTGCAGAACAAACACTGATTATACTGCTTCCTTATCGTTACAGATCATCTTGTAAGTCCGAGGAAGTGTACTGAGATGTGTACTCGGCTTTTTAATTTTGTAAAGAATTACTTTAGTGCCATACCATGTGATCCGCTCATATCTCTGATACTTGCCGAACAAGTTTTGGCTGTTGCAAAGAGATATTCAAAATCTATTCTCGACCTTAATGCAACTTTTGTTCTATGATGCAGTAAATTATGTTGCAATAATTGAACAACTCGACGGTTTCAACATCCGACATAATTCGTCTTTAATGAAGCATTTCGACATTATTCGGCATTTTGTGAATTATAATACTTTTCTCTACTTAGAACTCTAAATTTTTCGAATTTTATTGACTTTCTCGAAAGAAATAGATATTTGGCGTCTGTCAACGACTTTTTTAATGCTATTCAAATCTATCAAAGATTTTTAAATAGATTTTTTTTTTGTATTTTTAAAAGAAAACGATAAAATCCTTTGACATGCGACGCCACGACCATAGTGGAAGATAACAAGGACTAAACAATCTTGAAAACTTCTCCAGCGTTGATCACTGAATTTCTATACCTTTTCCCTGTTCAGTTTTTAAAGTTAGAAAAATGTCGAAAAAATAAGACTTATAGTTATACCAGAGCTATGGTGGCCTCAGGTGTTACGAAATTCGTGCCCACAAAAATCAATGAAAAAATTTGATTTATTTCCGGAAACAGCATCACATCATATTAGTACTAATGAAGACATTTATGACAGAATCAACAAAGCAAAAGGCATCTTCGCTCAACTTTGTAGTGTCTGGCAGCCATCATAGCTTCTGTGAAGGACAACGAAGCCAGTTTTTCTATACGGCTGTGGCACTTGGTTAGTCAACAGCGTTCTGCTACACAATTTACAAGCATTCACCAGAATTTTCCATATCGAGCTTTGAAAATTTGGTTGCACAGGATCATCTCCAGCGTCAAATTGGTAAGCTAATTCCTTTCAAATTAAACGATGAAACGAATAAAAACTATGTTCTATTTGAGTCCCAAGCTACAGATCAGCATAAAAGATTGAATTTTTCAGTTCAATGCACTTTCATAGCTATTCATACAAAATGGTCTAAGTTCAATAATTAAATTCGTTTTAATGGCACAAAAAAAAGAACGTTAAAATTTGGCATTTTTTTAGAAATCATAACAATAAAAAGGAGTCGTTGAAAAAAAAAAAAAAAAACAACGATGTTTGCACAAAATGCTGCAAAGCGTTAATTAAGCTAAGCTGATTAAGATTATTTTTTGACGATTAAAATTCAATTTTGAAAAGAATAGACATTAAAGTATTTGTTGGTGTAGTCCTTAAGGTAGCAGCTAAAGACCTATCACATTTCTAGAAGTTCAAGAATAAAATCATTCATCATCATTGTCATGGCTCACAGTTTTGAAAGAATAAAAATCTACTTTCAAGCAACATCTGAAAGAAGAATATCAACTCTTAAAAACCCCATTCATGAACTTTTGTTATTTTGATGTCTTAGGCTGAGCAATTCAACAAAAAAAATCCCAATGTTTGCAAATTTGCCGCTTTTTGATTTATCACATTTTATAGCCATCATCAACATCATCATCATCATCATCGTCATCGCGTTTTAATGCGCAACCGCAGCAAATTTTTATTGTTGCAACTGTTGCTGTTGCTGAAATGCGTTAAATGAAAGCCGAAAATAATAAAAACAAAACTTATGCGATTTTAATGCTCAGCTTATCAATTGAATATCTAAACGATTGGTTTCAATAAAGAAAAAAAGCGCTTGAAGTGAAGGTGTTCTTCACTTTTTTATTGGGATCGATTTATGATGATTTTTAGAGAAAGCCAATAAATAGAAGTGCCAAAACAAAAATAAAAATTTCTTAAATTTAATGTTTTAGCGCTCACATTATGGCAACAGTAGCATAAATTTAATGACGATTTCTGCTGTCTCACTTCTTCTTATGGTCACACAATTCGTTAAGGTCTAGGTATTGGCCCAAAAAACTACTTTAGTTATATGGCTTTGTGTGTTGGCGATGTTTCAGATTTTGTGTCATACTTTTGCAAAAATTTACACGCTTTTGCAAGTGGAAGAAAATTAAGAGCATTTTCATACTCGAAATCAGTGAAAGGTGTAAATTGTACTTATGAATTTGAAAAAAAATATAGGAATTAGGAAATTCGGACTTCCAAGGGTGAAGTTATTTCCTGTACTTCTCTTCCATAACACAGTGAGGAATATATATACATTTTTGGCTGAATCCTTAATTTTATTATTTTATTTAGGGCATTACCTCTAAATTCTAAATTAAAATATCCTCTAAAAGTCAAAGGTCAACTTGAAAAATTACGGAGCTATGCACTTTTGAAGTTCAACAAAAAGAAACCAGTTATAAAATATTGATTTTTCATTGTTTCACTGGGACAAAATTAAAGCAAAATCAAACCTGGTGAGCTCAGCCAATTTTCCATTTGATGTGTAAAAAGCATTACGCTAATTTTTTCTTTCATCTGAAATTATCTTTAATTTTTGTCGCAAGTGCATTGAAACTATGGGCGTATACAAAATCCTCTCAATATGCTGAAATATTTTTCCAACCGCACACGTACTGAAAATTGTACATTTGTATCAAAAAAGCCATCTCTGATATGTACAGATGTATGACATCTCTTTTTTTGTGCTTATAAAGCAGCAATTTTTTGAATTAAAATAAAAACCAAAGTAAATAAATTTTTAAAGAAAATAATTTCTCACATTGTTTTGCATATTTATTTTCACCTTTTAATAAACTTAAGACTTAAATAAATCAAGTAACGCTATTTATTTTACAACGCTTCTGCTACCTTAGCAGATATTACTAACGCCACAGACAAATATCCTTTAGCGCTGGGTTAGCAATTACAAGCGATCAAATATTTTTCATAATTTAATCGCAGCAAAACGTAATAATTACTACAGACAGTTTAACGGTAGCAAATAACTCGTTTACTTTTATTACGGAATCGCCTTTGGTATGACACAATACTCACTTACATGAGATGGACAATTGAGGTATATCTGGTAGAACAACAATTTCTTATAAGCATCCATGCCATAACCTCAACGGAGAGATAATTCCATACCATACACATGAAATTCATGCCTGAAGCGCAAAATACGACAAGTTGTTTTCATAAGACAAAATCAACCATGACAACTGGCTTAGAGATTCTAACTGCCCTAAATATTAATAACAAAAAGTAAGCTAACACGTGCTTTGGAAACAAAATATGCAGGATATTAGTACACATATAGACTATGCTACAATATCTAATTGAAATTGAGGGTAGCTGCTTCCGAGGGAACAGCTTGTATGCATGGAAGCGGGAGTCTACTAATCGAACAGTAAAATTGATATTTCAAGCAGTTATCTAGTTAAAAATTAACAAAACATTAAGGTTTTTAATCGGCTTGTGATGCACCGAGTTTAAGTTTGCAAATGTCACGCTTTGCCAATGCGCCACAGAGTCACACACAACAGATGACAGTATTTTTACAACTTTCAATTGTTAAACAAAATTTTAAATTTATTTCTACCTCAATTTAAAAAGAGTTTATACTTTCTTAACTACACACCCAATCGATATAAATGTTTACCATTCGAGTATGCAAGCTATCTATTGCACGCAAGAAATTCAAATTAAAAATCATTTAGCAGATATCAGGTTGGAAATTACCGCACTCCTTAAAGTTGCCGAATCCCGACGAGAGGGCATGGTACTTTCTATGCAAGCGAAAACATCAAAATACTATGAAGCGAGAAATATTAAAGAATGATTCGGAAAAGCTCTGGACAAGAACTTGCGAAATTGGTCTGCGTGGTACGCTACATTGAAACAAAAACTTTAAACTTTAAGAGAAGTACTTAAAGCATAGATTGGCAAAATGCAAGAAAGAAACAAAAAAACAATTACAACAACAACAAAAAATCGCACCATAGATTTGATATCGATAGCAAAAAAAAAAATAGCAATAAACCAAAAGCCAATTCCAACAAATTGCGCATGGTTTCCATGTTCGCTTGCTTTGGTTTTTTTGTTTTTTTTTTTTTTTTTTTTTTTTGAATGATGCAACAACAACAATAGTACAAATACGCGCATATAAAACAAAACACAACGATAAAAATGTGAGCAGCAATGGTGAGTACATATTATTGTTGTTTTGGATATTTTTCTTAAGAAAAACGATGTGTTCGTTGTGAAGAGCTGAAATTGACTCATGATTCCTATTAGGCCCATCGCTGATTCAAAGTAATGATACCAAATTTCACACATATCTACAAAATGGTTCAACCAAACTTTGTACTAAACGTTTGAGAATTTCGAACTGAGGGCGTGGCACAGACAGCTATTTTAATAAATGTTGCAAATTCAATGTTAGTACGTTTAGTCAAACTGGTGAGCTTGCAGTGTGGTGGAAATTTTAAATAAAAATTTAACACTTACGCGCACTTTTGTTGAAGCGGTGTTTATTGAAGGTATTTAATTTCTAGCGAGGCCAAAAATAACATCTTTGCGTGTTTTTAAGTGCAATGTTTTCTCATGTAAGCTGCATTAAAATCGGTGTTCTACAAAAAACTATCTTTGTCTGGAAATTTATGTTCAAATCTCTAGAACTCAACCCTTTAGGACAAAATGTTTACTTGCCTTAAAGCTTAAACATGTTAAACTGAAAGCAAGTTTGTGTCAAAGCTCAAGAGTGTCCTTCGACAGAAGAATAGGACAATTAGCTTTTCAAAAGTTCCTACTTTTTGCTGAAAAATGTATTGAAATAGTTATTTTATGTATTGTTGAAATTTTCTGAAAATCATGTTTCAGAAAGGGTGTCCCAATAAGAGTGCACTTCTTTATTTGACAATAAAAACACGTATTTTGTGATATTTCTGTTGCATTGTAAAGAAGACATGTTCCCATGTAGAATAAAATATTCGGCGAATGGCCACCGTGACTCTGATGACAGGTGAAATTTGAAGTTGTTGAGAACGATGCCGAATTGATGTTTTTGGGTTGTCGGTGACACTCTCCTTTACAACAGCAATATTTTCAAGAGACCGACCGGCATGTCAACGCAAAGAAGACCTCCTCCTGTCCATAGTCGACCCAATTTCACATTAGGTGCACTTTCTTCAACGAATTTCGCGAGCGGTCTCAGCGTAACTTTCCCCATTTTTGTAATGGATTTTCACAATGATAACGCGTTGTTCTTTTGTGTAGCGCTCCATTTTTATTTGGAACAATCACAGGTTACAGCTATCAAATTTCATTTTTTATTGGAACACCCTATATATTGATAGTTAAAAAATCTAAAACAAAAACATTAAACATTTTTGTTTTATTACTACGGCCATAGCTCAATTTTCACAAAAAGTTATGATTATTTTATTTGACGGTATTTCCTCTTTTTAGCGAATGGTCGGCAGTAAAATGTATGTTAGGTACTGATGTATATGGAACAAAATTGCCTGTGCATACTGTTAGAAAATAGACTCATATTACTAAGTTGCTTTCTTATAACGATCATTAGGTTTATCAATTGGCAATAAGTAACCAACAACTCACTATTACCAATAGCTTAGAGTCAAAACAACAGAGGCTAAAAACCTCAAAAGCATGGCTCCAGAATATGGCCACTACTTCACACAAAAGTGAGTTAAATGAAGACATTACCAGACATGCGATTGAATCAACATTTTATGTGAACAAAAATAAAGATCCAAGCACGACATCGAATATCGCTGCAGCAATGTCAAAAAGAGAAAAAAACTTCAGAATTCATTTCGCGTATTCAACATCCGAGAGGTGTAAATTAGCTATAAGTGTTGCCCGAAATGCAGCATGAATTAAGATGTGAGCCTTATGATAAAAGAGGTAAATTTACAACAGCAGGAGGCTATTGGTAAGTAATATTTGAAAAAAGAAAATGTCTAACAGTTTTTGCAGCAGCATTTGGGGCGTAAAAGAGGCATGCAGTAGACATGAAATATCGTAAGAAATTTTTTGAGTAAAAACTGGATACTGAGCATAAATTTGAGTTCCAAAAGCTTAAAAAAGTAGTCACAGAGACGGACAAAAGGAGCATACTCGCACGATAGACAAACGTTTAGCAAGACGGATTGTTCAACTTCAAAGCGTTCAACTGCAAAGTGGGCGTGGCAAGAGTTGTAACGCTAAACACCTCACCAGTCATTGCTCATGTCTGAATTGTTAGTTTGTCTGTAGGTCGGACTGTCTATTGCTTCGTCCGTTGGTCTGTCGGATAATATGACTGACATACCACCCAACACATAAAATCCACAAGTTCCAGCAGTTTGGAGTGGCGTGTATGAAGGCGGTCGGTCAGCATGGTAGACATGCAGCGGCAGTTTTTATCATTCATTTGGACACGTTTTGCGGTGCTGTAGGTTAGATTAGCTGCGCTAATATTTTATTTTAAATATTTTCTTTGTTGCCATCATAGTTATAATATCTGTTCCGCTGACATGCACGCTACACGCAGCATAGTATACAGAACCATCAACGAAACATATTTGAATAAAATTTATTGAAATGTTTTTTTTAAGCATGATATTTACAGTTTTTTTTGACATGATTGACCCCATCTCATGCCGATTAATATGATTAATATGTGACCTGCCTTGATGATATATGTTACTCCTTGACTTTTTTTCTATTATTTGATACTTTTCAACTCTCGACTAAATCGAAATCGATCAAAATTTTTGATGCGAAAACGAGCTATTTTTTAAAAAAAAAATTCAGTTATTTATCCTGCTTCATTTAAATGTAGAGAACTAAGTAAATGCACAGCTCTTATGCCATGGCTTCTCGCATACTGCGCTACCCAATATAGACTCTTTTCTTCTATTTACTTCCCAGCTTATCTGCTCAAGCAGAACATTGGTCAATCTTTCAAGCAGCTAAAGCTTTCTGCATCTTCTTCTACTTTTGATGCTGTTACCTTTGCTGCTTTCGGTATTTAAAACGATGAATTATTGATAAGTTAATATGAATTGTCTGTGACCCACATTATTTATTATTATGCGCTCCAGTGCACGGTATCCTGGCACTGTTGTCTACGCGTACAGCAATGGTTTACGTGTTTCACCATTTTTGTTTTGTGTTTTTTTTTTCCAATGCTTTATATTTAGCCAACATTGAAATGTTACAATTTGTAGCAATGATTACCAGGGGCTAAACTACTGCACTAAGCGCGCTTACAACAACAACAACAATAGCACAATGCATGAATAAAAAACAAAAACAACTTGAAACAGTTAGAATTTGAACTGAACTGGACTGAACTTCTAACGTCAAAGTGTTGTTTAACGCCTCATAGCAAACCTGTGCGCATGCGCAAATGCAGCGCACGGCGCACGCTTCTGCACTGATTGCATATCTTTATGTTTTATTTATAGAGGAGGGCGTTTAACGGAACTGACTTTTTTTACTTGCGTTGCACTGAGATTTCGGGGGTTGATGGTTGGCGCATGCGCAGACCTAAACGCGAGCTTTATTTAAATAACAATAGTCAGGAACTGTCGTCATTGTCGGCAATGGTATATTGGAGAGCGGGTGTAGCTGTTTGTGAAAAGAGTTGAGCATAAATGACGCCTCCTGTATTGTGGCAGTGGACAGCGGCAACTCATTCAGCCGTTCGTTCGTTCATTCGTTTTCTGTTATGACAAATGAAGTGGTAAGAAGTTTACCTGTGGGCCTGGTTTTTCTGAGTGGTTGCTGAAAATTGTAGCTGCGTTCGATTGTATAGCTCTACTTTCTAGCAGCGTTTTCGTATTCATTGCATAATAACATAGTTTGTGGTTACACTTTTTAGCAGTTCGTTAATGTAAATGTCAATTTAAAGTTAAATAACAATAATAAAAATGTCGATTTGTTACGCTCAAAATTTAAAAGCTTTTTGCTGTTTACTTATACGATATTAGAGAGGATCTTAAAAACTATTTCTTTTTTTAAATTTAGAAAGCTTGAAAAAGTCAAAAAAAAGTTAATACCAAAATTAGAGCTTGATATCTTAATGTAAGCGCCCCCTGCCCCGAAGTGGTTGAAACTTTGGAAGGAAGATTTCATATTGGAATATTTAATTTTTTTGCTAGAACTCATATAAATCAGCTGATAAAAATTTTAGTTTTTCAAATGAAGGGATTATAGCGTCAATACTTTTGACTTTAGTCAACCGTTTTACGTACATATGTATGTATGTCAATACTCTTATAAATAGATCATTCTTTGTCAATTGAACCACCCCAACCGCCCATCGCAGTTTTTCAGATAAAAAGAACTAGCCGCAGGGGGTTTTTCTCGGATATTTCATGTCAGGCTATCAAATTCGTATAAAATGTATTTTTGACTACAAGGCTACAAAGTTATGGAACCGTTTTAGGCTAAGAGACGTAAATATTTCAAATAATCGGTTTTTTCTTATCACGCTCATGCACGTACACATGTTCTGACTCGATAATTAGTTATCATTATGGAAGAAGTTACTGAAAAAAAACTCGTTCAAAACTCTTTGTACATTAATTTCGACATCTTGACGTATATACTTAAATTGAGTCGGAACTGTTCAGCTGTTCTTCAAACATTATTGGCATAAGGTGGAGGTGTAGACGACGCAGCTTAGAAAAGTTGTCACAGCATTTGTTCAGGCACAAATAAGAGCTTATAAGACTTTATCAACAAGGGCAAAAACGGTTTCAGGAGGTATTTAGTTGGAAAAAGTCTTGGAGCAAGTTAACTTTAGCAGCACTTCGAATTTTTTATGCTTTTTCCAAAATAATGTTTTTTAGTGAAATTACAGGATATCTTAACGACAATTTTCGCATGGATCTGGTTTGTGAAATATCAGAAATTGCGGATAAATTTTCAAAAAATTACCATAAACTACGAACCTTTTAACTGATCTCAACCAAAATGTATGTACATTAGGCTGGGTCAAATTGTTCGGGTATAAAAAACATGACCAAGCGTCTAGTAGAAACGTAATCTACGGTAAGTTCTAGGAAAAGTTGACCAAGAAACCACAGGTCTAAAATCAATATCGAACCCCTGATTTTTAACTAGAAGTTTTTTACATGACACTGGTCGGAAATGCTGAAAATCTTACAGATTGTCCTCATAAATAATAATTACAGATATCGCTTTTTTCAGGCTTTTTTGAAAGAAAATTTTAATAACTGTCTAAATCAGTTTTTAAAAGAAACCAAAACACAGTGACTCAAAACTAATTTTAAGCTTAAATGCTCAGTAAGTTTTTTGAGTCTCTTTTGCTGTCCATTCGGGGTGTTGTTGAACGACTCTCAATAGTAACTGCCATAACATCATCGCTCTAGTGAAGCAAGGTGCTATAGACTGGTTAGCATCTACACGAATCGCTCAGTTCCTTGATATGCGATTTGATCGTCATACCTAACTAAAGAGGTTCAAATCTTATTCGCTTTTTCATGTAAGTGAGAACATATCTGTCGACATTTGACGAAACAACCTCTTTCGATTTACGGTAATAATTCAACATAGTTTTGCGTTGAAACAAAGAGCTTATGTTGCATTGAATTATTGCCGTAGATCGAAAAAGTTTGTTTTGTCAAATGTCAGCAGATATGGGGGGTTAGAGCCCCAAGGCCCCTTCCCTGCGCATGGGCCTGCCTAAATGGACTTCAAGTTTTTTTGTGAAATAACGGAGAAGGTCACGTAAAATATTTCTGACGTATTAAAAAAAAAAATTACTTGATGCAGAACATTTTAGTTTTTGCGTTAGTGATAACAGTTTTGTTTGAAATTTCACCTACTATCAATTTTTTCTCAACTATCGATTTGAATTCAAAAATTGCACTATTTTTCTCTATGACGTCATAATATTTTTTTATATTTCGAATACCACTAATCAGATTAAAAAGCACCAATATAGGCTTTATAAATCAAAATTGTCTTCTTGACAACATGTGTTAGTGACATTAAAATCAGATAATGCAACTGAAGCTAAAATTCTTTTAGTATTTTTAATAAGCTTTTACCTAATCTCGTTTGTAATTCGTTAGAAAACAGAGTTACAAATAAATTATTTCAATAAAAATCTTTTGGAAGGTAAAGGCACTAAACTGAACTATACTTTCTGATATATTTTAGAGAAAAGTTAAATTTGTCATTACAAATTATATACTTTAAGCCCCAATGGTGACATGTGCGAGTAAGTATATTGTAAACAAGTAGGGTAGAAAAGTCAGAAGTTTTTGTATACTCCGGAGAAAGCACTTCAATTAATCACCATGACACATGTCACAACACAATGATTTAAAAAAATGATGATGAAATGAAAAATTGATTTTCAGCAAACTCCAAATAAGTGAAAACAATTTCTCAATAGAAGTAAAAATTTCTTTGGGCCCGAATATAAGTGGTGTTGATTAAGTTATTAAAAGTACATTATTGGAATTTTTATTACAAATAAATTTTTTGCTAAATAAACAAAAAAAATTCTCAAAAACTCAAATCATTTTTAATTGCTGTAATAAATTGAATTTTAATCAGACCCTTGGAGTTGATTTTTATTATTTGTATTTGTGAATTAATTACGTGGTCATCAAAATTTTTTTTTTTTTTGGTTTTTTCATTATTCATTATGAAAACAAATAAGATGTTTAAGAAAGAATTTTAATTATTTACAAAAAATAGTTGCTAATTAATTTTACAGCTACGTATGTGAGAGAAATTTTCACTAATAAGCGTGATCAATAACGACAAGTGTCGCGAAACATAATGATAATTATAATTATATATTAGAAAATTAAATTATTGCTATGCAAATATTTGTCAAAGTGAAAACACCCAAAGGAAAAGAACTTTTATGTTATTTAATTGAGCTTGCTGTTCAGTAAAGTGAGTGAAAATACAGTAAGAAAATTAAACATACTCATACATAATTATAAACAATAATAAGTAGTTTCATTCAATTGTACATGGTACATGGAATTATCAGTGACCCTTGTGCCGATGCAACGAAAAATGCGCTAGAAATCAAGGCGTACATTACTGAAAAGGTTTTAAAATAAAATGACTTTATTACGCAAAAAAACATAAGGAATATTTGCTAAAACAATTTGATTGCGTCTTGACTACAATGAACCACTACGCTCAGGAAATAGTAGAAATAGTGTTAAAAAAACGTGAAAATATGTTTTTTTCATAGAATATACCAGCAGGAAGTAGGGATTCGATTTCAATGTTTGTAGTGCTTTTCTACGAAATTCTCTGATCTCTTTAAAAAAAAAAATTCAGATTATGTTTCTTAAGGCTTAATCGAATTTGATAAAGCTTAATTAAGTGGCTCATGCGTGAAAAAGCTTAAGACCATGAGAGTTTGCGTTTTATAGAACTTTTAACAGGGGCGTGACAGTATCTAAACCAATTTTATTTGATTTTAGTACGTAAATATCAAAACGCATAGTAGATGAATGAAGTATGGTGAAGCCACATAGTCACGGGAGGTCATATATGAAATTTAATTGGAGACTCTACAATACTTTTCGGTCCCACACATTTTTGGTTAAATAAGAGCTATTGATATCTCTGTCTACACATATACTTTGATTGTATTCCACAATTAAGTTTCTTTATGATGACGTTTGAAACTTAAGTGCTACACTCACTAATCAAATTTCACCCATTTTTAAAATAACTAAAAATATCTAAAACAAAATCCGTAACAAGTTTCACCAAAATCGTTTTATAGCTTCTGAAATATGACAAACCCATTATTCGTTTGTGAGTTCACACTCTCTTATTAAAATATCAAAACGTTGGGACCCACTTTATTCCTCGTATTACAACCTAAGCCCACCAATACAGTCACACCCATTCTTTCTTCAAAGTAGGCTTATTTTGTATTAATAACTTTCGACGAATCGTGGGATGTACTTAGTGGAAAATAAAAGATATGAGCAGTGCAATCAAACCATTTCGATAATATTTCAGCATATGCGTATCTACAAGTAAGTCTCGTAATTGGTGAACCTATCACTATCTAAACTCAGAAAAATTTATCCAGATGTTTTTTTTCTTACTTAATGCACGTATAATGATTTCCGTATATAATCGAACCGACACTGAAATAATTGTCGTCAAAAAAATAGTGAAAGTTTGCTAAATGCTCTGCGCAAAAAAACGCTCACATTCATTGCCTTTCCGGAAAAACAAAGTTTTGCAATAGATCTATTTACGACAATTGAAATCTGTTAAAAATATCTATATAGAAAATTAAATTTCGATAACATTAGTTAAACGACCAAGCCTACAATGCAGTTTTTGCTGCATAACGCACTAATTAACTCCGGTAAACAAATTCCCTTATTATTGCGCATAACAAGGAAAGTGTACTAAAATGGAACAAAAAGAAGACCAATGAAATTCAAAAAACCAGAAACAAATGATGTACCACCACGATATCACCTATGAAAGTGAAGTGAAGATAATGAAAATTTCTACAATCCATTTAAGGTAAAACAAAAGACCAACTTTTCACATTGAACGCCATTATAACTCCATTCAACATTGAACCAATCGATCTATGAGACAGCAGCACCGAAGTTTTATTTAGCCATAGAGTGTAATCCATTTAACAATTGACAATGTAAGATGTTGCACGCATTTTCTTCACACCACACACTCATCCGATTGAATGCACTCTCACTTTCTCATTGAAACTGGCAGACACTAAAGCTCACTGTGCACACGCTCATCTCATTGATCAACGAAATGCGATTAGGTTAGCGATCACTGATAAAGCAAATAACTGGATTACAAGAAAAGTACACATAAAGAGAAAAAAAGGTAGGGGAAGATACTTCACAACATGGGCCTTCAACACTCACCGACGCCGCCTGTAATGATAATTAATGGATTTGTGTATCGCATGTGTTTTGATCGATTGTTGATGGAACGACCGATGATCGTTTGATGGTAATCAAAGTTAACGAATGCGTTAAAGTTGTTAACGTCAGAGTCGTCGTTATGTCTCTTGGAAATTTGTGTATTTTTTAACAATTTGATTTGTTTGGGCATGCGCACGTAAATGTGGGTATCTTCCAGTTCAATTCTTATCGCTATCGCTCTCATTAACATACATCTTTGAAAGTGACCCTTTCGAATTCTCTATTTCTTTATGACACAATGGTGGGTCTCGCGCCAGTATCTTACAGTTGGAATAGTTCATTAGGCAGTTTTGATCGTTTCAAATGCTTTTACGTTACATATATTGATTCTCACGCGTTTTCAAGCGAGTGATCACTGATCCATCATATAAAGAACTGAGGAAGCTTCCATATGTGTGGTGCGCTACAAAATGCATCTAATTAGTTGGTTTTGTTTGATACTTTTGTGCTCATTTCGTTTCAAATGCAGATAGAGGAAACGATGAAATACGATTTATACAAATAGGGATTTTGTACTCGAAATAGAAAGTATTTCTTTTATTTTATTTTTGTATGGGTCGGTCACTAAGGTATTGGGTTAATGGGTTGAGGAAGTGTATTTGAATTTGTTGTGCTTAATATTAATGACGAAAAATTAATAAAAGAGTGATCATTTATTTTGTTTGAATTGATTTTTAACGGCTTTTTTATTAATTTTTTGTATGTTTTATTAACCAGCAAAAAAAGAACACTTTGGATTTCATGACAAAAAGTAACAAATTTCATTGATGCTTTAGGGCAATTCTATGAAGTATTTTTTTATTTTGTAAATAGGAATGCGTGGTTTTAGCTAGGGATATGTAGCCTAGGTTGATTAAAATTTGTTTCTTTTTGAAACCGAATTCGAATCTGGCCTCAGAGTTGTGAAATATTTGAAGTTAAGTACCTTAAATGTCTACTTTAGAGACCATGTATGGGATTCAAAAAAAATGGTTCAGCTTATTTCCAATTAAAGCGTCATTTAGTACCGTCTTTCTCCTTTAAAACGAGCTATGAAATGGACGTCTTTGATATTTCTTCACAAAGTTTCAGCCATTTTAAGGTGGCATGGACTTGAAACTGGTGGTTGGATCGTAAGGGATAAAGTTTATGTCATAAATAAAATCCTACAATCAGTCTAAGCTAACGCATTAGGCCAGCTATATGAGCTGAAATTGAAGCCATTTTGAGAAAGTGACTCTCATCAATTTTCAAAACGATACTCAATAAAATAAATAGAACTACCAATAAGAGAGCATATTTTCTTATGACCTCACCTTCATGGTTTTTTACTGAGGATTCGGGCTTATTTTCAAAAAATCAAAACAAAGGAATACAGAAGAAATGCAGTGCTGCACAAAAATAAAAAATATTGCAAATATGTAATATTAATTTAGGATTCCAAATTTAAATATGGAAACAATTGAAACAGGCTACGCGTGCAAAGTCGCGGAAACAACTAGTTAATTACAAATAATATTTGCTTTGCACTTAAAAACTGTTGGTCAATAATGATGTCCGACTTCTGATACACGATGTAAAATATTAAAATATCGGCAAGTTTTGGACATCTTGTCTAAAAAAGAAGAAGTGAGAAGCAGCGTGACTAGTGGTGTGCAAAGAAGGCATAAGGGCGTTTCTACTTGACAGCTTTATTCTCTTACTGGGTACTTTAGTAATTTTTTCCTCAATATTGACTTTTTTAATGTTTTTAATCAATGTATCCAGCGATTACTCTTTATAACTGGTGAATGGTTTAGTTTGTTTGTGAAATTTACTTATATGATTATTTATTTAAATGATTAGCTTTTTTAGAGCACAATTCGAAAATTTTAGATTTTTTGACAACTTTCGATTATTTTTAATGTTATGCAAACCATAAGATCTATAATTAAATATTATAATGAAATTATAATGAAACCTAAGAGTGTCAATCAATGAGACTATGTTAATTTATGTCTTAATGTATCTAATCCGTAAATAATTATGACATTTACTCATGTCTAATCTTAAAACGCTAACTTAACATTTTAATTTGATTAAAAATCACCGATTTGGGATAATACCATTGAAGGGATTATTTTCAACGAAGAATAAAACACCGTAATATTTCAATAAAATTAATCTTTGAATGAATTATCGAAGAAAATCAAAGAACTGTCAATTCATTCATGACATTTAATTTGAGGTTTTTTGTACGACAACGATTAGTGAAAGTATTTTTCATTCATTTTATTTAACAAAAATGCAAATTTTTTTTATTTGGAGACATAAACTATAACTAAACTAAACAAAAAAAAAAAAAAACTTACTACCACAACAACAATAACATTAAAATGCAACATCGTTTAAATTTTGAAAACATTTCACTTTTATTTTTACTACAGCAAAACAAGACCATTAACACAAAGAACATATAGCAAAAAATGAAAGAAAATACCCTCATAATGCCAACTAAACCAGTCAGTCAGTCAGCGCATACGCAGTGCCATATGTTAAATGGTGGGAAAATTGCGTCGGGTTCATATACCTTTCTAAATATACGTTCAGTTTTTTACTTTTATTTTTATTGTGAGTTTTTTTTTCTAAAACACACTCAACTCTTATGCATGTCTAAGGTTTTTTCTTTATTTTTCTAAGCCTAAAATCGGATTAATAGAGTAGGTTACGAATCCATCTACCAGCAGCGTACCGCGCTGACTTGATAAGTGAGTTAGTAAGCGAGTGTCGGTCAGTCGTCAACACCTCATAAGAAATTAAAAAAATAAATGGAAAAAATGAGCGCCATCGAAAGCTGTCAACGGAGGTCAAGTCAACCGTGGCCCAGACAGTACAACTTGTTTTCATTTTTTAATTTTTTTTTTTTGCTTTCCAATTGGTACAATTTTCCTTAGCATAGTTGTCTATTTGCCTTTTTTTCTTGTTGTTATTATTTTGATGTCGCTTAATGAAAGTAAACCTTGATTTTGCACCTCCATAATTGTAATCTTATTTCTTATAATGCTGCTGCTTTCTTAAGGAGTAACACTACTTCAGCGATTTTATTTTATGGATTGCACCTTAGAGGTGCAAGGCTAATTAATGTAGTTATTAAAAATCCAATAATAATAAAATCTGTGCGCAATTTTTATCAAAAAAAACGTTGTGTTTGCTTAGAAAGTATCAAGCTGCGTCGAAAAGTCGATATGTCGTACGTAAATCTGTCACACCCATAATGATGGCCCATCTATCAATAGCTTCTTTGTGTATAGACATAAAACTGTGACCAACACAGATAAAATCGTCAAAGGCGTTCATATGATGTCTTTAAAGCCATAGAATATATTCTAAAAAATAAGTTTAAGTTTTCAACATTAGAGTGCAAGCTTCCCCTTAAAAGCTTAAGACGTCACACAGTTGATTAATGCAAAGTTAATTAAGTGTTTTGTTAAACAGATAAAAAGTTCAAATAGAAAATTATTCATTCCCCAAGATGTCACAAACGTCTGGCTACATGTAGGTACATACATATATAGTATGTTTTATGTATAGCTCTGTCGGTCCGATTAAATTGCTTGAAAAAAATTATTCAGTGGAGAGTTCGAGTTTGTTTGCATTTAATTTTGATGTCAATGGGTTTTTCTTTTAGTGTTTTAAAGAGCTTAGATTTATTCCACTTAAGTAGCTTTTGAGGTTTCGAAAATTAAAAAACGCAAGCCTAGTAAGCCTAGCGTCATAGATTCTGAGGTGTAGGGCATCAAAATTTTAGATTTTATCGTTGGCCTTTTGGTACGACTGTGTTCACTGTGGTCTTACAGTCCCCAAACATGAAGCAAGAACGCACAGGGTGTGGTTTATAGGAAGTGGCGTTCTCAGGTAACCTAACTACTGCGTATCATTCACCAAGATTCCTAAGGCTTGTAATTTTGAGGGTCTAGGATAGAAACGTAAAATAACTATCAGCGCGTCTGTCTGCACCTTGAAGTCACTGTCGCTCGGGTATGTGATTTTGGAGCGCTTAAGTTCAAGTGAAAATATACTTTCAGCTGTCTGCCTTTTAGAGCTCGCTGTCCTCCGGGTATGTGAATTTGGGACGGTTTAGTTTATAAAAAGATATTTTCTCGCAGAAACCGATATTTTTGTGTGAAATTTCACAAATCGAACCATGCTTTTTTTACAAACGTGACAGAGACAACAAATGGAACAATTTAACCTGGTAATTGGTTACATATCTTTCGGCTATTGCCACGTATATAAATATTCACATACATATATACATAGCCTCATCAGACCAGTTTTGCTTAATTTGTACACGGATTTGAACCCTGACCATTCCATGAATTATGTTTTGGACAGGCGCTCTTAACACTTGAGCCATGAAGGGTGTTCTCCAAGACGTTTACAAAGTGCAAATTTGCATTTAAGCACACAATGCGCCACCTGTCATCTCTTGTCATTTCTTGTTTGCTATAGCTTTGTTGAACCGTCGGTTCAAAGACTTGCTATGATGAACTTTTTCGTATAGTTGTGGTTTGCACCACTACACCAACACGGGGTTCAAATCCGTGTACAAATTAACCAAAACTGGTCTGATGAGGCTATGTATATATGTATGTGAATATGTATATACGTGGTAATAGCCGAAACATATGTCACCAATTACCAGGTTAAATTGTTCCAATTGTTGTCTCTGTCATGTTTGCAAAAAAAGCATTGACCGATTTGTTAAATTTCACACAAAAATATCGATTTCTGCTAAGACTGTAAAATTCGATCAAAATATTGTTCAATTAATTAATAATAACAGTCGACTAATAACAAATAATTTCGATATTTTCTCGCTGTATTTCTAAGGAAGAGAAATATCAGCAACCCTACAGATATGGCACCCTGGGTGGTCACTCCGCCTCGACCCCACCTAAGGCTAGAACTGACCTCAGATAGTTCCCTCAATCTTTTCCGGAACGTAGCCGTAGAAGCTAAATGACTCTATTCGGAAACCAAATTCTCAACAACATTGAGATGCGTTTTACTTTTGTTTTCAGAAAAGAAAAAAAAACCCAAAATATTGCATCTTGATAAAAAAAATGTAACATATTTACGGAAGAACAACATACAAGTTATTCGCTGCTCATGAAGGAACAACAGCAACAAAAAACAACGAACACTTTAGAAGAATCTGGGTCAAGAGGAAGAGGCTGTAAATGTCGACATTTGTGGTTGAGTCACCTTCTTGTTAGTGTACGATGCATCGCTAGCAGCAACAACAACAACAACAGCAATAGCTACTTGTGGGAACAGGACATTGATTAGCAATAAGTTAACAGCATTTAATGCTTCCACTTGGATATGAAACGTCTTTTTTAACTCGTTTTCGCAGTGTAAACATTGGCTGCACCATTAGTGGTGATGCTACTTTTTTCGATGTCTTCTAACAAATGTAAAAGAGATAATCACGCTCGCTTAGAGTTAATGAAATCGCGAATTCGTGAATATCTTGTTGAGAACTTGTGTAAATGGATTATCTGTTGTAGTTATCTTCAGTATCTTCTTATTTATCTTACATTTTTAATTATTTTTGGGTCCCAATAAAATCAAGTTATTGATGTTCCTATTTGGTAGTAGAAATATAGTCGCTAATATTGTAAACTAATGAATGCCGTTTTTTTGTAGTTCTTTAGGAGAGCAAAACAGCATTTTGAACTCAATTTTTAAATTAAATTTTTTCTTCTTTTTTAAATGAGTTATGTTTTCTAAAGAATTCTTTTTATACACCCGATGCTTTCGTTATTTAATTATAGCTGACTTTACATGCAAACACAATTATAAATATTCGTGAGTTAATTTTGTGCGAAATTTTTTGAATTTTTCAAAGAATTTGAGCTAAACAGTCATATATCAATCTTACTGAAAGCTTAAAGTTAGATTATAAATAGCAGATAAATTTAAAAAATTTATTAAATCATATTGAGATATTTTAAACCTCAAAATGTATTTAAAGTCAAAGGCTACAAACTGATGTATTTCGATGACAAAACCATGATAGATTGTGAAGTGGTAATACATAGGAACAATGCATGGTAGGGACAATTCAGACAAGATAATTCCACACGCGTACATAGCGTAGATAATTAAACATTTTACCAACTATTGAAAATTGAGTCATTTGAAAGTCTGAGCTTTTATTAATATCGTGGGTGTTGACGGTGGAGTAATAAATAAGCGTTGTCTGATCTCGTTCATGAATTAAATTTGTAAAGTCCAGGAACAATACAAAATTGCTCACGGTAAAAACAAGTTTACTTTAGCTTGCCTCCTATTTTTTTTTTTTAAATACTGGGTTAAAAATATATACATATTATAGCCATCGGAAGTTGCGGATCTATCTTTTGTAAGAAGCCTTATAAGTTGGAAACACCTGAAAGAATATCAAAAATATGGTTGTCACTAGAAAGATAATTAAATAACCTACAACAAATAGTGAGGAAATCTTTTACATTTAACCTACAGTGTTGGAGGTAAAATGATTTTATTGAAATGCCCACCGATGTTTTTTTAACCATTAAAATTTGTTAATAACCTATATATTTTTTAAGATGTTTAGAGAAATTGATTCTCTTGCCTTAAAATATTGTACCATAGCTTTTCGTTTTCATTGCACCTATTGTTTATCGGAAAAAGTGAAACAGTTTTTGTGAATTTTGGTATTGAAATATATAGTTATAATTTATTTTAACTGCCTCACTGTCAATTTCCTTGAAGTTTCAGTAGGTTGTACAGTGTTTCTAATCAAAAATATATATGTTAGGAGCGGAAACGCCTCCTTCATATTTGTTTTTTCAGCTTGATTTTCGCTTACATTGTGTAATATATCCAACACCGGCTGCAAGCCAAAGTAATTCTAAATGAGAGCAAGTGTAAGTGGGCCTTCGACCGCAGTCCACTATACCACGCCCACCACCAGCTGTATTGGCACACTGATGTTTTCTATGGCTGTAACACAATCATTGTTTTAAATGTTAGAAATTAAAAAAAGCGCCGAACAATTTTTATTAAAAATCGAGCGCACGTTTGATTTTTATTAATTTTATAATTATAATCATATATAGTATAACTTCAGCTTTTTTTTTGAAATGCAACACCGACTACTACAGTAAAGTTGTAACTGTTGTAGTTTTTATTGTTGTCTATTAATCGTAAGTAGGAATTTTTTCAATAATTCTTTTTCGTTTCCCGGTAAAAAAAGGGATTGCAAAATTTTTGAACAAATAGTTAATACACCATTTTAAAGGGAAAAAATTGAGCTTTTTCAGCATTTCAAAATAGATCCAGGTGATTAACACATTTTTTTGAAAAAACAAAGCTTTTTTAAAAAATTTGGTCAAAATTTCAGAAAATTCGTGGTAGTTATCTCCAAAACTTCAGGATAAATTTTTAAAATATTTTTGCCATTATTATCTTTCTTATGAAACCCATATTTTTAATATCCATTCAGGTGTTCTCAACTTATAATGATGTATTCTTCGAATTGAAAAGCACATTAAAAAGTTTGGCTTAAACTTACATATAGAAGCTAAGTAATTGTCAGTAAATCGATATATCTTTCGGAAAATTCACTTAGTTTATTGAAGAGCGGCCTTCTTTAGATCTATGTCACGTTTTGGCTAGGAGGGATAGTTGCAGGTAAAGTTTTTGAAAAAGATTCTTCCTTGCTTACTTCCTTGCAACTGGAGAGAAAGGATTGAACAAAATAACTTGACTTACTGTACACTTGCTGAGAGTCCGTTGTCCTGGACACATCGCGTTGATTCTTGCATTCTTCATAGTAAGTCGCAGGTTTGGGAACTATTGTGTAAGGGGCAGATTTTCCTTGATGCATCACAGGTTTTTAAAGATATTCAATTAATGTTCTTTTCACGTTTTGACTTTTCCACCTTTTTTAATTTATTACTAAGCATTTATCAGCTTATCCAATATAATTCAAACAACAACTTTTAACATTTTTTGACCTTTTCAGCATTTTCTAACACTTTTCTAATGCTTTTTAACATTTTCCATGACAAGTTACAATAACAAGTAACGAGCAAAAGTTACAACAAAATAAGTAACTAGTTCATTTTATCAACTTTTTTTCTAAACACTTCCTTCAATCCACCGGTAACATCTGACTTTGACATTTACTTTGTCCATTTTTTCTGTTTTCTTTCAATTTACGTGTTCAAATCAAAATTTATGAAGTTTGTTCTTATCAATACAGTAAGATAAAAGCAAAAAACACTTAGTTAAAATTGGATACGCTCTATTGCTTAGCAGGCACTGTGGAACGTGTCAACTAAATTTCAAAGAATCTTAAAACTAAATTCTTTTAACTATTTTTACGCTTGCAATACAATGAGTGCACAGCGACCACAAGCAGAAGCACCACCTACCCCAGAACCCAATGAACCTGGACCGGATGGCAATGGTGGCTCCTACCAACTTTCCAGTTTTGAACGAATTTCGGAGATGCATATTGCCGCAGACTTCATAGAGAAAATTCACAGTCTGAAGTACACTCTTGAGACGGATTTGACAGGTTGCGACGCCAAGTGGACACTTTTTGTTGCAGCAGCTCTCAGTTATCGATACGATTCGCGACTGAAACCATTCCCTCCTAGATATACTTCTGAACAAGCAGGTTGCAACATTGACGCACTGGTGTCCATCATCAACGATACACCAAAGTTGGGTGTAGTGTTACAAAATATTGTAGACCAAAACTACGATGAATTCGACACTGATGTGCTTGATTTGCTGCATTGGGTGCTAGTTGTCATGCGTGATCCGATGCTGCGCACAGTGAATGAAGCAGAATTCAATTGTATACTTGACAAAGTGGAGCAAAAAACGGTACCGACTCTGCCCACACATGTTTTTGAAGTTTGTCCCGCTTTAAATTCAAAGTCTGAAGATTATTTCAAAAATGAAAGACTAGCATTCGAGACTAAGCTTGCATTTTATCCCAACAAATTGGATTGTTATTTTTCGCTGATGCATTTGGGTTTTCCACAAATACCACTGTCAAATGCAACCGAGCCGACGCCAATACCTGCCGAAAGCCTTCGCCTATGCACTGAGCTGTCTGACTGCATTGAACGTTCTCCAAGTGGAGCTGGTTGGGGTGCATCTATGTGTGGTTCGATGATCTCATGTGTGGCCCTCTGTCAATATGTCGATAATCCAATCCATGTCAAAACAGAGTCCGCGGACAATACTCCTGTGAAAAACTTGCTGATAACGAAGAACAATATGGTACGTGTGCGCTATTTACTTTTCTATGGTAGCCGCTTTCCAGATGAGAACACAAAAAGTATTATGCTTAGTTGGATCGGTCGTCATAAATATGCACTTTCACTTATCTGCTACACAATGCTGTTGACTTCTATTGGTATTGCAAATAGTGGTAGTGGTCACTATATAAAACATTTATTAAGTAAGAAGGCCACACATATTTTGGATTTTTGTAAGAAATTTTTTGTTAGTGAGTAACGATAAACATATTGTTATATTTTTATTGCTTTATTATGGTGCTTGTGTAAGCTTGTATAGATATCTATACAAATATACATACATATATATTTGTGATAAGTAAACCAAAAGCCGTTTTATTTGTATCAACATTAAGAAGTAAAATCTTAATATGAGAAGTAATTAGGAATATGTTAAACCCATTTATATAGGCACAAGGCACATATTGTAGTTAAAGGATAAATTTATTTCCAAGCCAATTTATATTGCATTCTTGAACACTGGTACATCCTTATATATGAACGTACCTAGGGGGACCGATTTTGATAAAATTCGGTATGGGGATAGATTGATGCTTGAGGAAAGATATTTATTTTAGCGGGACTATTGTTGCCAAGTGGCCGCTTTTGACTCGGCCAAAATAGGATAGGCCGCGTAGGATTTGTGAAATTTTGTAAAAAGCGGGTTATTGAAGATTAAAGTCGTTAATATCCGTTAATTGAAGGTGAAGTTTTTTTAATAATGTCCTCAAAAATAAAAAAAATGTCAAGTTTTTGTCTTTTAGCCGTTAATTCCAATTGGTAACTCTGAATGGTGCTGTATCAATCACGCCTCTAACGGAAAATTGAGTTATCACTGCTAAGCTAAAGAATCAATTTCGATGAAATTTGATAAGGAAGGCAAGGTGATAAGTTTGGCAAGTTCTCTTTGACAATATGCACGTTCAATCGCTTCTGTCTTGTACTCGTAGTATACCAAACACCAGAAGCTTGTTTTTGTAACTTGTGTCAGTCGCAGTTACCGACTCATATTATCGATTTGACGTCACTCTCACCTGTGCTGATTTTTACAAATTTTTGAAATCTAAGTTGCAGTATTTGAGATAACACGGCTTTTTTAAAATCCGGTTAGAAAGTTTTAATATTAAAAATGTTTGCTTAAATGTTACATAATTTTAAAGTGAATAAACTAATAACTGTTTTTTGGAAAAAAAATTGATAAAATTTCCAGAAAAGTCGCAATATCTCGAAAACTACGAGCTAAATTTTAAAAATTTATGGAGTTAATATTGTAGATTATTAAATTACCTTTCGTATTACACCCATATTTCGGAAATCAATATAGGCGTTTTGGATTACATCGATTTTTAGAAAAGCTATATCTGTAACTTCCGAGGGCTACATCTTTGAAACCAGATCCGAGCGATACATTTTGATTCCAAAAAGTAAATTTAAAAATATAACTTTCCTTGCTATTATTGTAGGCTAGTGTAAATTATCTTTCTCATGACACCCATATTTTTTATATCCATTCAGGGGTTGCCCACTATAGTCGCAACGGGTTCGATTTGCATTACCACTAATCGTTTGGTGGTAAAATTGTATTAATACTACTAAACGTTCAATGGTAGTGGGATTTAATTTCGTCAACCGCTAATTAGTGTTATTGGAATTTTAATTTTCACTAAAAATATAATATTTAGAGTGCACCATAAACTGAATGCAATGCTCCCCACTTTGCTTACTTATAAAGGATACTGATTTTAGCAGCCAAACTAGTGGCCGTAAAAAACAAAACCTCTCTACTGCTAAACTAACAGGCTGAATGCTAAGGAAGGGTTTTAAAAACTATTTGCTTTTTTATTGAGCTCCATAACCGATTTTGATGAAACTTTATATGGTGATGGATTGATTGAGAAAAAATATTTATTTTTAGTGAGTAGTGGAGAGTTTCATACGTTTGTTTTCACTGCTAAACTAATGCGCCGATTTTGATGAAATTCTGTATAGAGATAGACTAAACCCTTAGGAAAGAAATATGAATTAATGGGAAATCTCACACCCCTTACAAGAAAATATGTTTTCACAGCTTAATTAGTGAACCGATTTTGACATAATAGCAAGTATTTTTTGCTATATTAATACGAAACATGATTTTGTTTTAATTTGAGTTTGGCCAATCTTTCACACAAACGAAGGCACAGAGTTGGGACACACACAGCTTTTTTGACATAGAAAAGTTCATTAAGATGTTATGACATATAATCAGATAAAACTACCGAACTGATTTGTATTGTCCCTATTAGAAATGTTGACGAACATGTGACGATCTAACCTGGCATGAAAGAACATTTGCCAACACCAAAGAAGAAAAAGATGAAAATCGCATGCACATTCATTTCATATCCAGGTAATCGGTTATGCCACAATAAAGGCTGTTAGATCCTCAGGTGTTGGACCGTAAATATTGTAGTTAATATTTTTTTTTTTTTTCAACCATGTCATTTAGTTTTCTGCGCTAGACTTTAAATTGCATTAAGTTGTTGTTTTCGTCGTTAAACGTTGTTAGGTTCTAAACTCAACCAGCGTGAGTCGTCTTGGTATTTACAGTAGACGTCCAATATAACGTATAACAATATTGCGAATTTCTATTTTAATGAACAGCTCTTCAAGTTGCACATATTTCTATTGATGTCCTTAAATAACGTACGCTTAACATTTTTACTATTCTAAATAACGAACGTTGTTTAATACAAGGGTTTTTTTTAGGAAAATCCGTTTTTAACGTCCTTAAACTCTTTTTTTGGCGTCGTTTTTGTTTACTTTGTCAGTATTATAAAACTGATTCTTGTGTTGAAATCGTGACGCTTCAACGCAAGCGCTTTACGTTAAGTGATTAAAATTCCCTTTCAGAATCTAACTGATCTACGAGTAAATAAAAGTCAGTTTCTTTTGTAAAGAATCACTTCGATATAACAAATTTTCGATTTTACGACTGACCCGTGCAGTAATTAGTTCGTTATATTGGGCGTCTACTGTATCATTATTTTGTTGTTGCTGAATTGGGTAAATTGTTGTAATTCCAACGATCATCAATGATCCACCATCGTTTGTTATGCAGCAAAGAAAGTGTTTGATATTGTTAACCAATTGATTGAGGTGGTACTTTGTTGGTTATTGTCGTTAAACATAAAATACGCTGCAAAGCACCACTTTTTGGTTGGTTGAAATTTTCGTTTTTTAGTTGTTAAATACCTGACACAATTTTACGCCTGAATGATTTAAGTCTTACATTGAGTAAAATCTATTTAAATATTGAGGAAAAGTGATTGCTATGCAAATTTTCCAAACAATATTTTTCAAAACACTGTAATTTAATCCTGAAATGAATTTTTTAAATGGTTTAAAATCGACTTTGTTTTTATATTTTTATACAACTCCTAAGTTCACCGTCCCAATTCCTCATGATTGAATCAATAGACAGTATAATTCCTGCACGTCTCTCAACTAATTAAACACGCCCCTCAATATTGCTTTTTCATCGGCGACATAGAATAATGAAGTTGGCATTGTAACTGAAGTCAACTTTTTAAAAATTGTGAGAACATGAAACTTGTTTCCTAACACTTGCCACCAATTGGACAGCACAAAACAAGTGTTTGAAGACTCGGCTTTGTTGCTCATTAGTAGCTTCAAATGACAGCGTTAACATTGCGGTAACCAGAGTAATCTTTATAAGCTGCACCGAACACGACTAATTTGGTTATGTCGGTGGATTGTATCGTCATAGTTGTTGTGGCTGCTATTTTTTGTGTAGAACCAGCAGGGAGCTTGTCACACTTGTTAACACATGTTTTACCACAGTTGTATTTGAAAGAAATTATCTCATATACCTGGATATCGCTTACAATTTTTTGTGCTGACAAATGTATCTTAAAATTGTGGAAAGAAATATGAAGCGAAAAAACTATAAAACCATGTAAGGAGATTTTAAAGAATCGCGTGGTTCGTAAAACGCTTTACAAGTCATTAGCAATTACTAATCATGGTCATAAGATGTACACTATGGCATCGTATAGTGCGTGTGATTCTGTATTGAAGATCTAGTTAATAGATGTGATAATTTCTCAGCCATACTGCATGAAAACAACAAATTTGATAGCTATAACGATGCAGCATTTATAGTAACTTATAATTTTGTTTTCCTGAAGCCGATTCTGCAGTTGGAATTGCTCAGACTTTGCTCTCATATTCCTGAATAATTATGTATCCCAATCAGATCATGTAAAGGTTCAAAATGTAGTATCATGGTGAATACATCTTTTTGGCACTAAAATAGCTCAGAAATCTTACGTAAGCCAACAATTTATGGTTCAGATTCAGCAAACCATATACATATGAAATAGCATATCTCTATATATCGTCGTTCTCGGGTAGAAAGGAAAGTTGACTTTTTTGTCAATATTGGTATGATTAGATAGGTAAAGGTCTGTAACGGCTGTATCGATTTCAGAAATGATGACATCATATGGCATAATTATGGTATTCAAAACTTTATGTAAGTACTACCGTTTTTATTAAAAGTCGAATATGGCAATTTTTAATGCAAGTTTTCAAGAGTCAAACAATCATTGATAGAAATGTCACTTGGGGTATTTCTCGCCAATGATGTTTGCGTCATAACCTCTCCTAACCGACCCACTAAAAATATTGGGAACCGCATTTAAAAAACTTTTTTATTTGAGGTTTTAAAGTTTATTCTCCTCTTGTGAAATTTCAAAAATATGAGTTAGGGCCATTCTACCCGAGAGCGACGATATGCTCTAAGCGGCTACCCAATGCAGTATTATGGCCTGAAATAATAAAGGCCTCCATCTTCCTGAAAGCACCTGTCTTCTGAAGCGAAGGTTCAAATTTCCCTTTTTTTTTAATCGATAGCTATGTACCTATAAAGTAGTAACAAGTTAGGGTTACTATGCGTCCTTAATTCAAGTTTTATGAAGTGTCTTGGATGCTTTCGCGTCCTTGAATACTTGTAAATATCCTCGATTTAGATATTGAAAAGCCTTAAAGTTTTTTTTTGTGCATTAATTTTAATATTTTGGGAAAGAAAACAAGTTCGAGAACTTGGGAGTCAAGTGGGGTAAATTTTCTGTAGGTCCGTGATTTGTCTCTGGTAACCCTTATTAATTAAAGCTCTCACTGTAGTTAACAAAAAAGATTTTGTAGATAAAATAATTTCTTCGTTGAAATATAGGAAGGTATCCGACATGGTTTGCGCTCTGCACTTGTTGCTTAGTATCATTTTTTTTATTTTAAAGCTTTAATCGTCTTTTCATTCGCGAGACTCTTCAGTATCCTTGGGTCGACGTTTGCGTCTCATTAAGCATATAGTATAATAAAGTTAGTTGATTCTGTGTAAACAACTAACACCAACTTTCTAACTGTAAAAGTGTAAAATTTAAAAGTTAAAACTCTTAACACCAATTTAGCGAATATCAAAAAAAGCTAATCCTGTCGCCTGACATCTAACAAGTGCATTCAACTGTCAATTCGCGTAAGCAACAAACTTGTATCTCAAAACATTAAATCAAATCTTCAGCTTTTCGTTTTCTCCTATTGGAATTATTTTTTGTTTTTCCCATATACTTAAGTAAGTACTACACGTTGACAATGCAATGACAACAGCATTGGCTACTACGGTTTGTGGTCTGTGTCCACTATGCACAGAGTACAATCAATGCGGAAGCATGCGCAAGTGCACCCGCACATGTTTGCATTTCAACTCAGCTGTCAAATAATTTTTTTGCCAATTTTGCAAATGTGATTGTTTCAACCAAAAATGGTAAGAAAAAATCACTGATTGCTATTGTCTTCCCTATGGTGTGTTATTGTTTTTTGTTTGTTATTTGATTGGTATATGTTGGTATCACTGGTAACACACATATTTGGAGAAATCGGGACAGAAGTGTTAAGAGTTTTGTCACCTTACCACTATTGATATGGGGCACATGTGGCTAACACTTTAACTGTAAATGGTATTTTTTCAGTTTATAGACGGAGTAGCACGGAAATGTTAACTTGTTTTTTCTACATTTGATTGAAGGAATCATCAGTCAACGAGTGATAGATTTAATTGCTAAATGTAAATTGTGTGCCAAAAATTTGTGTCTTACCTATATATTTTTTATTGGAAAGATATTTATATTAAAAAAAAAATTAAACAAATTATGTATATATCAATTATATTTTTTAATCATTTTTTAATAATATTTCTTGTCAGACTTGATATCGTAAATGTATTGCGTAATTAAAAAACTAGTCCAATTCTATACCTTCACTCGTTGATATGATAACTCTGCTAGAGATTAAAAGACGCTGCTCTTGTAAACTCATGGAAAAAAGAAACCTCCCCATGGGAAATCACATTTCTAGGGCAATCCATAATACATCAATCATCGCCCAATATGTAACTTCTTAGAACAACACAGAGTAATAGATAAAATGTATTTAAATGTTTCAAAACAAGATCAGTTCTAACCGGAACATATGAAAGGAATGCGCACTCATTTAACGCACCTTATATGGTCTAATGAGTAAATTAATTGCATAGCAAATATATATTGTATTAATGGCAATAAAAAGTCAATTAACGCATTGTTATATTCGCTCATTTCTTGTTGGTTTTTTGCGAATACTAAACGCGACCATATTCAGTTGAAGTATCTTCAATCTATTGGAGTTCGCATCGGTTTGTTGGACGACGCACTACTGCTAACTAATAGCAACGATCGTTACATGCAACATGCACATTAGGGTGGCCATTGTTTCCCAAATTACAGATTTATGGGAGAGTTAGACAGATTTTAATATAAAATATTAGTTTGACTCGGTTGTCGGCATACATTACCAAATTAACAGATTTTGTTGTTTTGCACGAATATAATTTTTCTCTAATTGAGATTACTTAAGCTAAAGTTATGTTAAAGCTCGAAGTGGAGAATCAGTTTTTTGTTAACTGCCAAGTCAAGGTTGCCAAGTGTCCGTTAATTAGATATCAAAGTCGTAGGCTACGCAGGAGGATGTGAAGTCGTTTTTCGCTATTTTTTTTACTAATTTCAGCTGGCTCTTTTGCCAATTTTGCTAAAGAAGTTTATTTTTTAAGGCATCAAGTATTCATAGTAGGTATCTACTGTAGCACCATTTTACAGCAAGAGTAGTTTCAAACCTTTTTTAAGAACTACCAGCTGAAGAAGAAAACATTTAACATCGTACATTTTTATAGGCCAGCGAGATATCTTTTTTTAAATATTAGTTACCTAAAAAATGGTTTTCCATATAAGCAACCTACATAAACGATCATTCTAAAGTTTTTTTTTTACCGAAATCGAAAACACTCACTACTTATTTTTAATGATTTTTTTTGGTGAAATGAAATACAACTGGACAGTAAAGTTAGCTACTTATGTATATATATGTATGGAAAATACACAAAATATGGAGAATTATTGGAGGAAACGTGTATTCCAATAAACTTTTGGATCAAAACTTTTTACTGGACTTGGCGTTTAAAAAGCGGATTTTCACATAGCATTAGAAAAAATTACTTCTCGAAAAATTTCATAAAAAAATGTAGCCTTCTCAACTATCGTTATGTTGACGTATAAAATCTCTAAAAAATTTAGCTTTACGTTATGTGGACGGATAAAATCTCTAGTTTTGCCATTAACTCAGCTCACTTTACTTTCAACTAATTCTTGATTTCGTACTTTTTGATGGTGAGTCTCTTGTTGTAATTCACCTCATGCTCTCTCGAATAATTTGGCTAAGAAGTTTAACAAAAAATTAACTAAAGAAGTATAGGAACACACTTAATATTCATCAAATAATACAGCCTTATTAGATCTCAACAATGAATCAAAGGATTTTAAATAATCAAAATTGAAATGAAAACAAAATACTATTGGCAACTGTCCCAATACAAGTACCCTTCTTTATCATGACAATGCTGCAACATAGCATTCTTAATACATTTGGCGTGGCTATTTTGGCTAACGTTATGGTGCTTACATGACATTTACTGCAGTTGTCATATTTCATGCGGATATCTCTGATCTGCCTCAACTTAGCTGGATGCAACTAATGCTTACTTTGATCTTTTCGCTAATACTGTAAACTGTAGAGAGTGAACAGAAAACCCCAGCAGAAACTTGGATTGTTATGTTGGTCTTTTCTGTGATATGCCAACAATTTTGCCAAATTTGGTCAGGCGTCATAACTTCTGAAATGTTGCAACAACAAAAAAAATGCAAAACCAACAACTACTAAACGCCACTGATGTAGGAACAATAGCAGCAGCGAAAGTCAACACTTTCTATTCTATTTGCTAATCTACTGATTCCTGGGGTGCGTAACGTGCGTCGTTGATTGCAAATATCTTTCAGCGTATGCCGCCGAACAAACATATATATCATAAATATAGTTGTCGTTGATCATACACACATGCATACATATGCACATAGTTTTATTTTTATGTTATTTTTCTCCAATTCTTGTTGTGAATGTTGTTTTTGTCTTGACAAATAAGGAGCCTCTAAGGAATTATTCATAAGTCGGGTCGGGAAGAATGTTTGTGTCAATAAAAAGGCAAATAAAGTGATCGGATGGGCTTTGTTGTCAAAATTATATGTTGTGTTCTTAAGAAAGGTAATAACATCGTATGGACAAAGTATCACAGAATCCAGAGAAGTATCATGGGATCCTTTAAAGTTTTTGTTTATCAAATTAACGTTTTTGTTTCACTAGGAACGAACGTTCATATTAGATATTGTTTTGATGTTATTAGCTTTCTTTCTCAAGAAACCATTTTACGTGAAGATTTGGTTGGCTTGTCTTGATGCCATCCTGATCGAGTTTTAATGGACGCAAGTCCGAAAATGTGAAATTTTGCTCCATATTTTAGTATGGAAATTGAGTTCAATACATAGACTGATGCCACAGCAAGCTATTCGACTAAAATTTTAATGCTTTTCTCATAAATCGGCTGTTAGCTTAGACGCTATGACCAATAACTGTTCATATATTATATAACGAATTTTTTCAAAACTTTTTCCCCCCCCTTCCCCTGTGTCACGGCCTGTTGTATGAAAAGACATATGATATTTCACAGACTATCACAACCCACGTAAAGGTCTTACATAGTATGTGAATAAATCTTAAGCAACTAGTTATTAATTTCGTGATCTTAAGCAAGAGGTCACTGCACTCTCCATCAGAAATTATTTTTAGTTGCATCACAAACTGCTTTTGTTTTTTCCGGCCCTTTCCTTATTTGCAACAGTGAATTACACGGGGCCGTAACTCGAAACCAATCTTTGTGCTCTTTAAGAATTTTAGGCCCTTGAACCTGAATCCAGTACCCACTTTACTAACTGTCACTTATTTTTTTAAGCACTAGTTTTTTATAACCTTCGTTGATTAACTTTAAAAAAATTAAAAGCCATACTTGATGGGCCAATACACGAACCCAGTTCGAAATTAGTGATCCTGCTTCGAGTAAAGAAAAAGATTTCATATATCGAAGTTTGAAAAACTGGATTTTCTATTAAGATCCAGCAACTTTTTTAAAGTGTTAAAAAATATATTTATTGTTTAGTGATTAGTCTATCCAAAATAAGTATATCCTTTTATTTTAATTTAAACTTATCGTAAATGCAGTTACAGCTTACTTGGTCTTCGCTTTTGAGCTCAATTTTGATTCACCAGTTTTACTTAATTCCATATCAGCCGATGTAGGATTTACAAGTTTACGCAAAACATTAAACTTTGGATGATTTTTATCAACCATTAAATTAAAAATTATACTTTCGCTAGTGGTAACAATGCAACCAAATTGGCGCAAGCGCTCAAAAGCCAAATCGCGATCCTGTTTCAGACGCGAGCAGCTGCAGTCTGCTACGAGTAGCACATTAACATTGTCATTCATCAAATCCATAGCAGTTTGCTCAATGCAAACATGTGACTGCAACGATCAAAGTGATTTTGGTAAAAGAAGTATGGCATAGCATTCAGCTGTACACTTACCTCAATGCCAAAAAGCACAACATCTTGTGGTTTCCCATCGAAGATTTCTATAATTGTTTTTACCGTTTCTGGTACCATCATACTAAATCGAACTTTTTGTATTACAGCGCAAGCATGTTTTATATCGATTTCAGGCACAGTTTTGCCCAGCTTCTCGGAATAATGTTCAGTTACGACTAGTGGTACATCAAGAACTTTTCCAGCTTGTACCTGTACAATAAAAAGATAGTGAATACTTAACACTTCTTATTAGATAGTTTTCATTACCAGTTTACTTGTATTCTTCAGCAATGAATCAAAGAGCGGCATGACAGGACGAAATTTATCTTGTATATCGCAAAGCAGAAACAAGGTTTTTTTGGGATTCAAGCGACGCAAGCACCGTGCCATTTTTGCAATATGCTCGTTATTTTTAATTATGCTCTAACTTCAATTTTGTGTAAAAAAAACTGAGAATTAAATTTTCAATAATAAACTCTTATTTGTAACAAAAACAGGTGTTTTGACTTTAAAGTAAAATGTTATATATTCAAGTTTCAAAAGCATTGTGCGTAAAAAGAGGTAACGAAATTTTTACAGCCCACTTAGCACATTTTCCATTGTATTAAATTTGGTTCATAATTAATCAGTTAAGATTCGAAATCAGCTTACCCACCACATGTGGATATAAGAAAAACTAATTTCGGCGTAAATGCGAATTTCTCTAAATACGATTTTTAAAATTATTTAAATTTTTACGGATCACTTATTCACCCCTAACACGGTAGTCAAGTATCGACTTTATTAACTATTGAACTATTTTACAACACGATTTAAGAACGATATTTTCATGGTGGGCTTCGTAAGTTTCCACCTTTCACACAGTTAAATAGATAGTTGTTAATTGTCAAGTCTACTTGATTCGATGTTACAAATTATCTCATATTAACACATTCCTACAGTTAATTTCCTTTAAAAGTTCGAGTAGTGTTTCTATTAGATTTTCGTGTGCTGATTACGGGAAAAATTCCATCACCTCAGGTTTTTGATATATTCTAACCTAAAAGTGTAAAAAATAGTGTTTTTTTTGACATATTTGAAAAACCTTTGCTTCAGAAAACTGTGTGTTGGATCTTAAAGTACAATTCTTTTTTTTTCAAATGCCCTTGAGCTTGCTTAAATACCGTTTCTTTTCACAGAGATATAGAATTTTAAAATTTATGCAAAATATTGAATAAAAAATTTAAAAAAAATCAAAAAATATTTTTTATAGTTTGTTGGATGATTGGGAATATTTTTCGATTTTAAAAATTTTGAATTTGTGCGTTAGTGATAAAACAGTCTTGGTCCAAATTTCAATTTTTATCATTATTTTTACTTAAAAATTGCATTGGTAAAAAGTTCTTAAATTTGTTCAAAATATTCAGAAAATGTTTTTTTTTTAATATAAATTTCATAAATTAAAAAAAAAGAGTTTCAGGTAAAAAAAATCTGTTGTTTTTGGAACAGAGTATAATTTATTGATTATATTTTTAACTGAGCCTCCTGTTCAGTACTGTAAGTGCAAAAAA
The DNA here is from genome assembly GCA_963680825.1 of Meiosimyza decipiens. Taxonomy (NCBI): domain Eukaryota; kingdom Metazoa; phylum Arthropoda; class Insecta; order Diptera; family Lauxaniidae; genus Meiosimyza; species Meiosimyza decipiens. Next base: position 95,796,298 of record OY804259.1, on the reverse strand, counting down.
ATACAGTGCAGAATGCACACAGGCAAACAAAAATGGACAACCAGCTGCTTCTAATAGTTTCAATCATCCCTACATGGTACCATCAGTAAGCTTTGTTAGTCGACGTTTAGAAATCTATAGTACTGAACATGAGGCTCAGTAAAAAATGTAATTAAAATAAAATATTTTTTTTTTTGGATTTTTACCAATTTTAAGATCTTTTTACTACATGCAATTTTTTTAAAAAAAAATCTCTTAGAGTCTAGACGAAAAAAAATTTATGGTGTCATTAAAAAAAAATACTTTTTTGGATATCTTATTTTACAGTTTGTTCAGTAAGCTGACTATTGTAGTTATACCTACTTCATGTCCAATACTTTTAAGGCATATAGATTTTTCATAAATTCTTGAAACTTTATTAGTAAATCTACAAATGCAACATTCTATCTTAATTCTAACGTAGCATTTTTATTCTTAATTCAGATATCGTAAGTTAGGCAATATAAGATCGTAAGTTAGGCAATATAAGATATCCAGTATTTTGTAACAATATTTTGTCGCTTACAATAGATAAATGTACTACTGACATTAATTTTGATATAGATCCACAACTATCAACAGCATTTCCGATATCAATTTACACAACTTTTGCCATTTACGATAACTTTTCTAACAATAATGCAACATAACCACGTCACGACATAATTCACAAATTTGTAACTTTTATAGTAAATTTCAATGAAGCTATTTATGTACATATGTTTATAAATTAAAATTAAAAACACTTTTAAATTAACATTCACTTCTTTTGTGCGAAAGCACAATTTGGATACAGCTTTTAAACTTACTAAAAAATCAGTTAAGTGTTTGTAAAATTATTACTAATGCGCGGTCGTCATACCATAATATAAAAAATCAATCATATAGTTTCATAAAATAAAATGTTGAGTGATAAATTCACGATATTTGATTCGTGAATGTTTAAACCTTTACAACTTGGCGGTTCCACTGCTATTTTTACTTAGCTGCATATCGACAGATGGTGCACTGACAAATTTGCGCACCTCATCGAATTTGGGATGATTTTTATCTGCCATTAAATTAAATATAACACTTTCGCTAGTAGTTATAATACAACCGATCTGACGCAAACGTTCTAAAGCTAAATCACGATCTTGTGTCAGACGGGAACAGCTGCAATCGGCTACAAGAAAAACGTTTATATTGTCATTTATCAAATCCATGGCAGTTTGTTCCACGCAAATGTGCGCCTACAAAAAAAAAAAATTATTAATCCAACTTATTTATGAACAAGTTCAGAATTATTTATAATTTCTGCAATTTAATATTCATCAAAAATTAATAATAATGATAATAGACTTTAGCTTTTACAGTTTTTGGCCTTCTAAAGAATTTAGCTTGAAGCTTTAAATCAAAACTTTATTTAATAAATGATGGAATTGAAAAATTATACAGGAAATTTTTATATTTTTTCGAGCGTTATCGCACTTTCTCAACATACCCACTCAGATTATATGTATGTGTATAAGCATACAATTGCAAGAATGGAATTGTAACACAAACATAAAGACAAACAACCATTAAGCTACACAATTAACCATAGTTATTTTTCAATTTAAGCTTGAGTTGACCTTATATGCATCGCAATTGTTAAAGAGATGTCATGCGGTTAAAATGAAGACTAATATTAGTACCCATACTATTTAATACTGATAATTAGGCTATATTATATGGCACATCTGCTTGTTAATAAAACCTATTTCGAAATTGAAGGCTGGACGAAATTTTAACAGAAAAGATATATTCTTAGAAATAAGAAACACAAGAAGTAACTTTTCTTATTTAACACACTTGCCAAAACGCTGTGAAAACAAAAACATTTCATTATTGTTTGTAAAATAATAATAACAAAAATGTAAATATGTACATATTTTGTAACGAAATTCACCACCCTCAAAATTTTTTAAGAGAGATGATATTCAATAAAGTAAAAATTTCATTCTTTCAAACATTTTATATGGAAAACTTATTTGCTTTGCGGAACTCGTTCAAATCGTGATACTAAGGATGATTATTGAGGAACACTTTTCAATTTGATAGACTTAAGTACCTCTTTAATATTCACCATTTGAAGGTAGCTTTTTAATTCTAAATTGTACCAAGTGAAAAATACATATCATAAGTATGTCGGCTCTAAAAAAATAAAACGTGACCATGCGTACTTAACTTGGTAAATTGTACAGTAAATGTAAAGTAGCTACGAACCAAACTAAAGTCAACATTTTACCCGAAATACACTTCTATTCAATTCGTAAAAGATTTAAATTGAATTAGGGTTTCCAATAAACTCTTGGAAAAAATAACTCCTACATTTCACGAGTTTTTATATTGCAATATTCTATCTTAAAATAAATAATGTTTTGGGTTGATGAGCTTAGTTTGGAAAATTTCAGCTATTATAACTTCAGAATGCTGTTGAAAATATGTTTAGAAAATATGTTATCTTAATTTCCATATTGACAAAAATAAATAAACTAAGAGTGCTGTAATCTAATATATTTGATAAATTTAAAAAACTACGATAACGATAATCAAAACATCGGTAGTAAAAATACGTAGTATAATCGTAATTGAAGAAAGTTTTTGATTATTTTTACGTATAGCATTTTTTTATTGCACACATAGAAAAATTAATTTTAATTAATGAAACATAAAATTACGTTTTAAAAAAAGTTCATTGAAGATTTGATTCGAATAGAGAATATTTCTTTTACCTTTTGTCTACCTTTGGTAATAGTAACATTTAATTTATGTATTTGTATGATTGTGATTATTTTTTACAGGCTTGATATTCGAAGCCGGGCTTACAGCGTTTTCGCAAAGGCTAACCGCTTAATTATGAAGTTAATATTGTTATTATAAACTAAATTGACCAATGTTAGAGTTCTTCACATTCTTACCTCCGAACCAAAAAGAACAACATCACGTGGCTTTCCACCAAAGATTTCCTGGATTTTTGCCTCCATTTCTGGCACAATCATGGTAAACTTTGTTTTCTTTATGACAGCTTGTGCGTGGTCTATGTTAATTTCAGGCACAATTTTACCTAATTTTTCGGGATAATGTTCGGTAGCAATGAGTGGCACCTCCAGAGATTTTCCTGCTTGCACCTGTAAACAAAATTGTGTTGAGTATATTTCAAAAAATTTGTTTTTGGTGAGTAAAAAACGAAACAGTTATTGACATTTTGAAGAAGTCAACGGTGCTTATCTTATAAGCGATCGATCAAAAATTTTTGACGCCCTCCTCGAGCTCAAAATTATATTTAAGGGCTTTGCTTCTTCGTTTTATCACTTTATTTCTTCTAACTGAGTTTTATAACACTCTTTTGTAAGAGTGAACAAATAAAATAACAAAAAGGAAAAATGACAGTCCAAGAAGGAAGAAACATCCTGACGATAAAAATGAAACATCGAATGCAGATGACTGAAACACCGTATTTTTCGAATATTGCGGTCTTTGATATTTTAAAATAAAAAAAAAGAACAATATTACACGAAATATAATTCTACTCTAAGAGAAAATGGACGGCAATAAGATCACAGTGATTATAAAATTTTTTATAAAAGACAATGTTTTAATTTTAAGTTTTTAGAATCTTCCGCCCCGAAATCATAAATTATACAAGTTTTTTTTTTATTCAAATACTACATTCTAGAATATTTTTTGACTCAAACACAACCATACATTAGGTTAGATCTGTAAACTAAATCACGAATACTTTCAAGAAGAAAAAGACAGCTTGGATACTTCCACACCTATTTGGTACCTTTAATAAAAAGGAGGAGATAACATATCAGAAATACAACCACGTAAAGTTTTATCAATTCACCATGTGACAATTTTAACAGGAACTTCGAATTCAAAGGTAGGGGTATCTTTACTCACTTAGCTGTAGGTCAAGTAACTGGGAATAGTGTGTATAACTCGATTGGAAACTCGGGTAAAAATTCTCACCCCTAACAGCTCAAATCCATAGAATTTATAACAGAACACTTGAGCGGATTAAATTTTTTATGCATTAATCATATCGCTCATTACTGTATCACATCCTGCGATCTGTGAAAAAATTTCTCTAAATTGATGAGGGGATATTGTAGTAATATTTTTAAAAAGCTACCTTCGCAAATTTCGGAGCTATTTAGCTGAAGGTTTTCACTTTTACTGTTTCAATAGTATCCCAAACTTCACTTACCAACTTATTCGCATTTTTTACCATGGAATCAAACAGTGGCATTCCAGGACGGAATTTCTCCTGTATATCGCACAGTAAAAAAAGAGTTTTCTTCGGATCCAAGCGGCGGAGACGATTTATTTGAGAAGTCATGTTTTATAATAATATATAAGCCTTGCTAGCGGTAAAGGCAGAGTCCAGTCGCGATTGTGATAGTGCTAAAAAAAACAACTATAAAACCGTATATTATTAAACGAAAATGTCAAAATCAGCTGTTGCCAGTGTTTTGAAGTTAAATTAGTCAAAAAATCTGTTAACAGGTCCATTCGCAGCTGCTACATGTGTATCTGAAATCCACAACTGTCAACGATATTGTGAATGGTAATAGCTCTACACTCTAAGAAAAATAATCAGTAAAGTCAATATTATCTAGCTCAAAAGTCAAGCCAAAATCAAAAATCACACCATTAACAAATTTAATATGACAGAACAAACATATGACCAAGAAGGGAAGAATTGCCCTTTCTTACTCTTACTACTTCCCTGTATCCAGCGTAAGCTCAGAAATAATTTGGGAAGTGTAAATCCAACATGATATTTGTTCGGGAACCACTCCACAATCAAATACACCCATTAGGACTACATTTAATGAAGGAAAATTCAATCTTAAGAAATTAATTCAATTGCTATCATTCTCATTGGATTTCAGTAACTCTTCTCTGCATGTAATAATGTAACTCAAGTATGACACAATGCGTTTTATGAGAGAAGATGAGTGAACCCTATTCACTATAGCTCAAGTCTGATGTATTTTTATAATAGTTCAGATCGGCTTATTCGACATAATCTCGAACGACCTATAAATATTAAATCAAGGAAAAATAAGTGAACTTTAATTTTTCTTTTTTGAAGAATCATTTTGATAGTGATAACTGGAGTTTAATAGAATGTGACCGCTGGTGTCACTTTGGCTTTAAAATATATAAAATCAATGTTCGATGTGTTGCTATAAAAACTTGTTCATATTACTAATTGCATGCACTGCCCATAATTGTGTTTTTTAAGATAAATTCTGATATCTGATACTGGAACTCAAAGCCATATTGCTAATTAAGAATCATAGTACTATAAAAAATGCTTGAGTGAGGTCAGTTCCAAAACTATTTTGAATATAGTACAATTTTTCCAACCTTTTGAGGTTGTTGAAAAAAAGTTTGATGAGTTAAATAAAATGTTTCTCTGGTCTTAAAGTGGAGTTACGGACCACGCTTTGTGGCTTTGTTGCGACACAAGCTTCTCCTAGAAAAAGTTGATACCCTGCATTCGTATGGATTGAACTACAAGCACAACGTGCAGAAAGCCAAAACTACTCGAAGTTACGTCATACGCGTTTTCACGTCATCAACTGTTTCAGTTATTAAACAAACCTTTTAATTCATGAAACATATTTTTATTTCAATCTATTTGTAAACTTTTTTCATGGAAGCATAGTATGTAACCCAAAAAAAAGACGCGTAGAAAGCTATAGCGCGATGAAGCGACAAAACGTGGTCTGTAACTCTACTTTTAAAGAACGTTAATATCACATATTGTGAACATCAATGCAGCAGTAGATAAGTCAAATTAATGTCTTTAGCTGGCAGCATTGATGTTTGGTTTTATTTCACCATCCTTATAAATTTTACATACACACTTGCACTCTACAGTACACCACACAAAGGTGAAGTCTGCCACATCGGCCGTAATATCCTTACAAGTTTCTTTAAATATAATAGGAAAAAATCTGGTTTTATTATTAAAAACTGTTTATTTTTGTAATTTAATGTAAAGTGAATCGATAAAAGCAAAACTTTCAACACAAACTCTGTGCAAAAATGTGTAAAATTTATGTTTTGAAAGTCGCACCGCAGTTCAATACAAGACTAAAGAAATGTGTGTAAAATGTCAGAGAATGAGATAACAAAAAAATGAATAATTTAATAAACAAATAACATTTTATGTACTCTTATTTCGATTTAATAAATAAAGAGACATCCAGGAAGTGTAAAAATGTTATAATATTTATCCAAAAATTGTGTATTTTGGCATAGAAAAAGTGAAATTATTGATGAAAAATGTACTATTTGCTGCACTCTGCTATAGTTTTCTTCTCTACTACATAAATTGAAAGTTACAAGAACAAAGTAAAACTCGTTACGCATGTCATCCCTTTCACACCAATAATAAAAGGCATTCAAATTCGGAATGAAATACACTAGTAAAGTGCTGTCAAAAATATAGAAACTATTGTGAAAAAGGGTAAAATGTTAACACTCGAACGTATGCGCTGTGTTTTGCTCTCTGAACCATTTTCACCACATTTTTAATTCGTTTGTTCGCATTGACAGTAGATTACTCCATCGCGTTTCGTAATAAAGTTACACAAAACGTGTATTTTGTGTAAATAAAAAGTGTAAAATATGATGTTAAAATAAATAAACCCAAGTGCATGTAAAGCGCAAGAACTTGATAAGTATTTTCGAATGGAAAGCATGAAAAGTGGGCATTATTGTGTACGCGTTTGTGGTTCCTAAACTGGTCGTGTTGTGTAGCTTTGCGTCTCTTAAAAAAACGTCGTCATTTTCGGTCTCTACTTTTTGTGCGTATTTGTGTGTTTGAGAGTGTGTATTGCAATTGTGCTCTGTACCTGAGCTTTTTCCTTAACCTTTATTTTCGTTAATGCACAAGTTTCAAAATTAGCTGTAATTGGTATAAATTGTGAAATGGCATATGGAATTCTTCAACAACAGCAACACAATGGAAAAGCTGTACAAATGAGGAAAAGTTATCCTGCAGTTTTAGATTAAAACGGCAACAAAAGATTTGCCAATGAGTCGCCGACAGTCATTGGATCGACCAGGTATGTATGACGTTGACTGGACTGGTACTAAAATAGTGGTAGCTTTATTTTTACTCAATTCAAAATCTTGCAACATTCGTCAATAAAAGAAGCATAACATTTTCAAACGAACTGTAAACAAATTGAAAATTATCTCAATTGCTTTTAACTCCGACTTCTCCCTATTGCATTTTGTGGTAAAAACAACAAATATGTACAAACCATAAGATCGCGCCTTGTTGATTAACACTCGTTCAATTCTTTCGTGATTTTAGTTTTTGTTATTACACCTTTCAATTCACAATAGAAATTTGGTTGGGGAATTGAAACGTCAGTTTTTCGGGACAACAAAGTTAAAATGTACAAATGGCATAGCTATTTTAAAAATCGTCCAGTTTGTTAAATATGGCAATACCCTTGTTTTTTTGTGGAAATTATCAATTTGTGAGGTGAATAAAGTGTGGGCAAGAGTTGGTTTGAACCATGATTTAACTACCCAGCGGGCAATTGAGCAAGGCCTTCCCCGGAGAAGGCCTGCTAGCACTACTGCGATGGTAAGAGGCCTTCTCAAAACTCATTTTTTATTTTATTTTTTTTATTATGATTTTTGTTTTTATTTTAACAATAAGTAAATTTTATAAGTAGTGAAATTTTAATTAGCAGCATAGTTGCGCTTCATTGAGTGTATACTCATGAATTGCTATAAGGCCTTCCCACAGCAGCAGTGCTATAAGGCTTTCCCACAGCAGCACTGCTATAAGGCCTGATATTAGAAGGCAAAGAAGCAGGACTTCATGTATTTTTTTATTTCATGCATTGCAATGTTTTATGATTCGACATTACTTTTTTGTCATTGGATTGTACTTATACGACATCAAAAGTTGATACATGGTTAGAAGTAAGGAACGGTGTGCATGTTACTAGGTTGGTCTTCTGTTTCATGTTATGTTAAAGTGGTAGAGTGTTGTGTATTCAATGTGAAATTATAAATTAAGAAAACGTCACAAAAAATAAACATTAAAAATATCATCGCAAGCGAGGTTGATGCAGATAAAAAAAACATTTAACTAACACGACGTAGTAAGATTTCATTTTTTCAAAGTGCTTCTTTGACCCCTTCTACGGTAAGCGGTCTTAGAAGTGCTCTTGACGCAAGCGATGTAGGAAGACCTGCTTGAAGAGTATTTCTAGCAGGCCTGCTAAAGAAGGCCTGTTTTATCGGGACGTTTCATATAAAAAAGAAAGTAAGTTTGAAAGGAGATGGCAAGGCCTTAATCTTACCAGGTAAGGCCTGCAAGCTCCTGCCCTTGCCTACTGGGTATAGTTAAAAAAAAATACTGTAGTAGTAAAATCTTGCTTCTGGTGAAGAGGGGAAAATCGAAGCGATCAAGTAAAGAACTTGTTGTGTAAACGCTAAGTCATCGTTTACACAAGGAAATTCGGTGAAAGAAATTCTTGTCTATTCTCTTATCTGAATTTGTTTTAACTCTACACGCGAGAACTAGAATTTATTTGTGCTTGAAAATGTTAATACAATTATAGGGTCAAACCGCCACAAAGCATAATATCAGCGAACGAACAGATTGAAAGAGAATTTCAGAATACGACAAATTCTGTACACCACCCTTTTGTTTTTCCTTTTTGTCCACAAACCAACCAAAAATCTTTTCGTCAAGAGTTTCTGTGTGTAAACCTTGACTAAGATCAAACTGTATGGAATATTTCACCATTGTTGAAGCCAGTTAAAGCGATACCGCAATTTAGACAGCCAGGCTTGCCAACAGACAACAGGCTTTCATATTATACCATGGTGTCAAACAATTCTCGGATATACATATTTTGAAGCGTTCACATCCCTTAAAACAAATCAGCTTAAACTAGAAGTAAAACGTTAAATATTTTGTTTCAATGAAAATAAATTTAGCTACATACTTAGTTATAACTTGTGAAAACTATTTTTCAAACTAAGTTACTCAAAGAAATGTGTTGAAACCTTGTTTGCGAATTTCACCTTAAATTCCGCCACATAATGGAATTCGTCCATGTTGTAACATGGTGCAGCTATATTAAAAAAAAATAGAAAAATAATTGAAATTATCTACGTTTTTTTATCTTTCTTTCATTCTATAAACGATACTGATTTGACATATTTTGGCATTGCACGCATGATATCTCTTTATTTTTTACGCTATGGCCTTATAGTGCACTTGTCGCGATAACAGATTGGAAACGAATTATACGAGCATGAAATAAATATTTTAGAAAAAATATTGTCTAGATATAAAAACAAATATTTGTATCCAAAATACAAAATCCTAAATATAATAAAGACTGAAGGCGCAGAAAGGGTTTTTAGTCAAGAATGTTAATTTCCTTAGGAAGATAAATCGAAAATATAAGAAATGGTTAGAATGCAAAACGCTATTATGAAGAAAGTGATAAATATAAATATTCACTTTATGAAATTTTTTTTGCAATATTATGATTGAAAATTTTGCAAACAATACTTTTTAATATTTTATTAAGAACAGGAGAATTTATTACTAAATGGAAAATGTCATCTATAATAACCGTTCATAAGTGGGGAAAAAATGGTGTGACAATTTTTATACTCATCCCTAAGTTATCTTCAATTTCCAAAATTTTTGAACGTATTGTCAAGGACAAACTATTCTTTTTAGGGGAAAACTGTATCAACCCATGCCAACATGGTTTTGTTGCTGGGCCTTGAACTGTTACAAATCTTGCAGTCTTTTCATATTTTTGCATTGGGGCTTTTAAAAGTGGTTAAAAGTTGATACTATATATACTGACAAAGGCTTTTGATAAAGTTTCGTGTAGAATGTTAATTGCGAAATTATCTAAATTGGGTATTCACTCAAATTTGCTTGCTTGGTCCCTTGTAGAGATAAATGCCATTAAGTCCTCGTCTTTTATTGCTTCCTCTGGTATTCCACAAGAAAGTATATTGGAGCACTATTGTTCATTTTACATGTCAATGTTGTTTTATTTATTCAAAGTTTTTACTCAATCAATCAAATCTTGATATGTTGCTCTTACAAAATGATTAAGATAGAGTTTAGAATTGGTTAAAAATTAATCTTCTGTCCATTAATGTAAATAAGTGCTCATGTACCCCTTTTTTCCAAATCAGCATTTATTTTTTCGTCCATATATCATTTGGATAAAATCTTGAACCTAGGCGTAATGTTTGATTCGGGGTTTACTTTTGTTGAACACCTTAATTACATTCCTAAAGTTTATTCCTTGCTAGCTTTTGTTAGGCGATACAGTTGTAACTTTAGTGATCCAAATACATCGAAGGTTTTGTGTATGCGTCTTTTGTTACATCAGAGTTAGAATATGCTACGTTTATTTGGAACCCTTTTTATGCTGTTCATTCAGCTCGTATTGAACGTTTTAAAAAAAAATTCCTGAAATTTGCCTTACGGTCTCTAAATTTTATTAAAAACTTCGGAAGGACGGCGCAAGGTTCAATCCATAATTTTCCTATATGATCTGCTTAATGGCTACATTGACTGTAGTGTTCTTTTGGAAAAAATCAGTATAAACATACCTGCAAGGCTTTAATGTAATTCTAGTTACTTTTATGTAAAGGTTCATGGAACCAATTAGTTATGACCTGAATGAACCAGTAAGTAGATCTTTAATTGAGTTTAATAAAATTTGTATAAATAGTGGCTTAGACTTCTGCTTCAATTAAGTTATTTTTAAAAGTAATGTACAGAATTGTTATGCGGAAATAGACGAAAATAAAGAAAGCAGTTCTTGGCTGATAATGACTTTGTTACTAAAATAATTTAGAAAAACAATGAGCTTTGTGATAATTTCTTGTTATATCATGGTATTAGATATTAGGAAATCCGAGCAAACTGTCGAATTGCCATTGCTCATTCGTTTACAAAGTTAGGTATGTTCCCGTAAACAAACACAAAACTTTTAAGTTTTGCATGCTTTATGAGTTTTCACGTTTAGAGGAATACCCTTATTGTATTGTGTTTCTATAATTTTCCTATTGCAATATTGCCTTTCTCCAAAGAAAACCGTTTTTTTCACTGTGATTTCTATGTTATTTTCATATCATTCTTGAATATTTCGTCTTTTTCTAAATGAATCCAATTTTTCTTATTAATTGTAATGATAGCTTTCGTAGATAAAACTTGAAATAAATTGAAAACCTACTTTTTTTTTTGTAGCGATATAGTAGCAAATTTCGAAATCAATTTCCTATCGTTTTGAACGATAACGTTCAAAATTTCTAAATTTGGATGTGAATGTTTTAAGAACCGCCATTATGCATGTGCATATCTATATTGATTGAATAAATTATAATTTTTTACTATTATGTAAATAAATAAAACCATAAGAAACGATGAAAAAAAAAAAAAGTGTGCGCGAAAACAGTTGCATGCAATGTAAATTGTCCATCTAAACGATAAACTGCGCTCGAAAATATAGCCGATCAATTTGCGCATTTAATAACAAATTGTGACATTTTCTCGACCGGAAATTACGTAACTGTGATTGATTGAGCTGATCTACCTGTAAATATTCGAATTCGAAAATTTCTCTGGTGAATTTTTTATCTTTTTAAATATTTTAAAAATAATTATGTATGTATGTAAGGGGTGTTTTTTTAGAGGTTTGTTTTTCGAATAGAGATAAAATTGGCATTTTATGGTCAAATCTGGCAACTCTAATGTCATTTATGTTCAGTTTGGTTTGCCATTTCATCATGAACAGGTTGACAAAAGAACAACGCTTGCAAATCGTGCAAATTTATTTCGAAAATAATGGTTCAGTTCGCGAAGTTTACCGCAAGCTCCGTCCATTTTATGGTCGACATAATCGTCCATCAGAGCAATTAATTCGGTTAACCATGGATCGTTTTCGCACTACGTTTACTCTATGTGATAATACGCATCAGCAGAGACGTCGAACAGTGCGCACCGAAGAAACAATTGCCGCTGTAGAGCAAAATGTTGAAGAGGACCCGAATGAATCGATTCGCCACCGTGCACAGCAATTGGAGCTTTGTCCATCAACTTTATGGAAGATTTTGCGCAAAGATCTTGGCTTGCGACCTTACAAGATCCAGCTTGTGCAAGAATTAAAGCCGCGAGACCATGCAATGCGTCGTGATTTTGGTGTATGGGCCGAAAATGAGATTGATCTCGATGCTGATTTTCATCGCAAAATTTTGTTCAGTGATGAGGCTCATTTTTGGTTGAATGGCTACGTCAACAAGCAAAATTGCCGCATTTGGAGTGAAGAGAATCCACATGAGACCCTTGAGACGCCATTACATCCACAAAAACTGACTGTTTGGTGTGCTCTATGGGCTGGTGGAGTCATTGGGCCATACTTCTTCCGAAATAATGCTGGAGAGTCAGTTACCGTTAATGGAGACCGGTATAGAGCCATGATAACCGACTATTTTGTTCCCGAATTGGATGGCATGAATGTGGATGAGTTGTGGTTCCAACAAGACGGCGCTACATGCCACACAGCGCACGTCACAATCGATTTATTGAAGGAAACATTCGATGAGCGCATAATTTCGCGGAATGGACCTGTCAATTGGCCACCAAGATCGTGTGATTTGACACCATTGGATTATTTTCTTTGGGGATATGTGAAGTCGCTCGTCTACGCCAACAAACCAGAAACGTTAGGGGACTTGGAAGCCAACATTCGTGGCGTTATTGCCGACATACGGCCCCATATGCTCGAAAAAGTGGTTCAAAATTGGACCTGTAGAATTGGCTTTATTCGAGCCAGCCGCGGCGGCCACATGCCCGAAATCATATTTAAACATTAATGGCATAAAATTATCCTTCCAATAAAGCCAAATTGATGGACATTAAAACGATTTTCTTGTGTTTTATTTCAATTCGAAGCTCTATACCTCTAAAAAAAACACCCTTTATATAAAACAAAACACTATGAACTTTGCCATGCCTTCTACCAAAAAATCAGCTATAAGGCTGAGTCACAAGAATATAAAGAGAATTCAAAAGCAGTAGTGCTGTGTGACACTCATAGAAACGAAATAAATGGCAGTCTACTAAGCAACTTTCGTTGTTTCTTTAGTTATTTTTTAAGCATCTTTTATTACATTTTCTGTAAATATCATAAGTTTCTATTCCATCTGTGTACGTAACTGCTCAAAACAATAATTACACAATTTCGGTGAATGAAATGCAAACATGACATCTTCAGCATTTTCCCCCACTTAACTACGTCAACACTTACTGCAAAAATCAAGTTTTAACATTTTGGTCATTTCCTATATTTTGTTGGCCTCTTTTTTTAAAATCTTTTGCGTTGTTATAAACTTTGCAAATGAAAAAAAAAATTCCAATTCAATTTTTGTTTGCAAAAAGAGAAAGTGTTGAGTTAAAATGCTTAAATGCTTGAGCAACGAAATAAACAAAAATAAATTAACTTGTAAAAAGATAAACGAAACTAAAAATAGCATGACAAATAAACTAAATAAAACACTGTCTGTTATTATTGTTGCTGTTGTAGCTAAGAGCTGCCGCATTGATTTTTCATAATTTCTTTGAGGCCTGCAGCGGCGGATTCAAGCAAAGCAGCAGCAACTGCAATCGTATTGAGCGATTAGTGGTGCCATTCACAGTAGCGAACTTAATGATGACTCTCTAGTATGACGCATTTAATGACGATTAGACTGATTGCTGTTGTTTTGTTAACTAAACGTGCTCACACTTCAGCTGGTAAAGCGAGCACTTTTATTTTTTATATCACCATGAATTCTATTACTTCTCCAATAAGTTCTGAGCCGAAAGGAATTGTTTCAAAATATTTAATTTAGCTCAAAGTTTATTTTTTATTTGTGGCTGGTAACTTTTTCTCATCGTGTGTGTGCAGTGTAATTTATACCTTGTTACCTTTGCGAGCACAAAATACCAATAACCGGCAACAGTTTCTTTTTTTTTTTGTAGCTTCGACATTTGTAACGAAATGCTAGATAGATGGATGAATAGATACACAAAAATTTGTTTTTTATTCTCTTTCTCTTTTAACTCTTTCTTTATTTATTTCTTCCTTTAGCATTGTGGTGTTGGTTGTTTCTCTGTTTGATCAGATACATAATTTGATTTTCTTACCTTGGCTTTGAATGCTGGTGGCTTTGTTTTTATGGTCCTCTGAAATGGCAGCACGTCCACACTGCAACCATATGACAACAACAAATATTATCGGGCGTCAACTTCGACAGTTTGTTGTTAAAAATTTTATTAATTTTTTTTTCCCATCAAATGATTGATGTATTTTTTGTATACATCATTTTTTTTTTCAAATAAATGGACAATCAATGGTATCGTAACTTTTATTTCTCTACAATTTTAAAATTTTCCATTTGAGAAACAGGTGAGCTTTTGATATCTTGACTCTATTTTAACACGAAAAAAAGTGTTAAAAACTATGGAGAAAATAAGTTTGATTTTTCCACACTAGTTAAGTGGGTTTTATCAGAGATGGTCACATATCTGCATACAAAACGCAGTGTTGAAGAATATGATAAGAAAATTTGTTTTTTTTTTAATGCAGGAGCTTTGCATTTATCAAATTAGGAATATTTTATTAAAAATTCCGTAAAACTTAAACTAGTGGGTTTTTTTTTGGGTCGCTTATTATGAATATATATGAAAATATTTTCAAGACAAGATAACCATACATATTCACAACTTGCATTGCACTTTAATAAAGGACCGAGCACCAAAACTAATTATTTTAAGACTATGTCAGTACCATAATAAATGACTTAAACCCTTTTTTGAAAGCTTATAATGTCATTATTAAGAGTCCTACACTGAACAAATTACAAAACGTGAACAGATTTAAAAAAACGTAAACAAAAACTTTATCTGATTTCTCTTATACATAACGGCTCCGTAAATTTAACGTATTGGTCTTACTCTCATTGTACCGAAGATATACCAAAGAGATAACGCAAGCATCATAAATCATGTTAAGTATAATGGAGATCACTCATACGACATGTTATACTTAATTCAAAAATGAAAAAATATGTGTCTTAAACTAACAACACTTTTCTTATTAATTTTTGTTTAACCAATACAAATTTATTTAATACAATTAAATCAAATGATATTCAATTAGGCACATGAACGTGTGATGTCATAAATAAATCTTAACAAGGAGGGATCGAACAAAAGGCGTGACACATCACATATTCAAGTAAATGTTACCAAACTCGGTTTTTAACTTAACTATTCCCCCTAACGACCGTAGCCGGTGCGGACAGATGATATGAATACAAAAAAATCAAATTATGTATTATAACACAAAATATTCAGCTGCATTCATAATGCGTAAAATGTAATTTTAATGTCTGATAAAGTGAATAACAAATTTTACTGAAACAAATTATGCCATGAGAATGTTTGCCCAAGAAACCCGTTGTAAAGGGTGTTTTTTTTAGAGGTATAGAGCTTTGAATTGAAATAAAACACAAGAAAATCGTTTTAATGTCCATCAATTTGGCTTTATTGGAAGGATAATTTTATGCCATTAATGTTTAAATATGATTTCGGGCATGTGGCCGCCGCGGCTGGCTCGAATAAAGCCAATTCTACAGGTCCAATTTTGAACCACTTTTTCGAGCATATGGGGCCGTATGTCGGCAATAACGCCACGAATGTTGGCTTCCAAGTCCCCTAACGTTTCTGGTTTGTTGGCGTAGACGAGCGACTTCACATATCCCCAAAGAAAATAATCCAATGGTGTCAAATCACACGATCTTGGTGGCCAATTGACAGGTCCATTCCGCGAAATTATGCGCTCATCGAATGTTTCCTTCAATAAATCGATTGTGACGTGCGCTGTGTGGCATGTAGCGCCGTCTTGTTGGAACCACAACTCATCCACATTCATGCCATCCAATTCGGGAACAAAATAGTCGGTTATCATGGCTCTATACCGGTCTCCATTAACGGTAACTGACTCTCCAGCATTATTTCGGAAGAAGTATGGCCCAATGACTCCACCAGCCCATAGAGCACACCAAACAGTCAGTTTTTGTGGATGTAATGGCGTCTCAAGGGTCTCATGTGGATTCTCTTCACTCCAAATGCGGCAATTTTGCTTGTTGACGTAGCCATTCAACCAAAAATGAGCCTCATCACTGAACAAAATTTTGCGATGAAAATCAGCATCGAGATCAATCTCATTTTCGGCCCATACACCAAAATCACGACGCATTGCATGGTCTCGCGGCTTTAATTCTTGCACAAGCTGGATCTTGTAAGGTCGCAAGCCAAGATCTTTGCGCAAAATCTTCCATAAAGTTGATGGACAAAGCTCCAATTGCTGTGCACGGTGGCGAATCGATTCATTCGGGTCCTCTTCAACATTTTGCTCTACAGCGGCAATTGTTTCTTCGGTGCGCACTGTTCGACGTCTCTGCGGATGCGTATTATCACATAGAGTAAACGTAGTGCGAAAACGATCCATGGTTAACCGAATTAATTGCTCTGATGGACGATTATGTCGACCATAAAATGGACGGAGCTTGCGGTAAACTTCGCGAACTGAGCCATTATTTTCGAAATAAATTTCCACAATTTGCAAGCGCTGTTCTTTTGTCAACCTGTTCATGATGAAATGGCAAACCAAACTGAACATAAATGACATTAGAGTTGCCAGATTTGACCATAAAATGCCAGTTTTATCTCTATTCGAAAAACAAACCTCTAAAAAAAACACCCTTTATTAACAATTTAAAACATTACACTATCAGCAATCGTTTCTACAAGTTGAACTCAATTAAATGAAGGTCATCATTAGCAAAAGATAAGAATGTTGTCATATTTTTTCTATCAGTTTTTATTGAAACAGTCTCCCTTTGTAACGATGCTCACGAGTTATGTTTAGTAAAAATGTTGATTTGTAATATTGAATTCTTACACATTATATTTGACTGTTAAGTAAGGTAGAGACGATTTTTCTCATTCATATTTGATATTTGTAATTATTTTTGCACAAATCTTAGGCGTATTTCATTTTAGTATTCTGGTCTCAGAAGCGGAAAGGGCCTATCTCAAAAAACTGCGTTTTCGCGATAGTTGGATAGGTTCTACGCAACCTCTAAGTATTATTCTTAACTAATTTTTAGATCTAAAAAAAAACATGTTTCAACCTAATAGGGACAAATTTCAACCTTTGAGACCTTTCATACTCCACTTATGGGAGCTATAATTTAAAGTCATTTTATTTGCGATTAGAATAAAAGAATAAAATTCATATTTTCTGTTAACAAATGTAAATTGAACGTATCGAAATGTCCTTACATTAATTATTTATCACAACAGATATCTGTGGTCAAAATCAATGATACAGAGTGGCAGAAAATGACCTTAGTGTATAGTTATACCAATTTTTTTTTTTTTCGGAACAAATATATTTCTTTGTCAAGTGGACAAATTATGAAATGGAATTAAAAGATTCGCCATTTTCATCATTATCTTTTGAAAACTTCAGGTGTTATTGAGTGTAGAAATCACAAGCAGTACATTTAAGTGAGTGAATTGCTCTTGGATTCTCCGCAGCCATTTCGGCAGATTTGCCTGTTAACGAAGCCATTGAAGACCGTTGTTTTGTCATAATAAAATTTAATAAATTTCTGAAAAAAATCAAATATTGAAATTAAAAAGTCAAAACGAGTTACAACTATTCAGGTATATACTGATTCCGTTTCTGATTTGCTTCGGAAAAGGATTTGAAATTCGAAGTTTATT
The DNA here is from genome assembly GCA_963680825.1 of Meiosimyza decipiens. Taxonomy (NCBI): domain Eukaryota; kingdom Metazoa; phylum Arthropoda; class Insecta; order Diptera; family Lauxaniidae; genus Meiosimyza; species Meiosimyza decipiens. The sequence goes on along the minus strand of OY804259.1, from coordinate 95,778,381 downwards.
TCAGGATCATATAATCAAAGCCATCAATTTATCGGAACTATAACAGCTCAAGCTCGAAGTTCAAAGAAAAACTCCATTGCAAATTCCGATCATTAGAGCTATTGACATTCAACTTCGGACTTCAATTGCACTTCCAAACTAGATCGGAATCAGAACAGGCCTAATAAAAGTCATTTTATACCACCCTGTAGTATAAGAAAAAAAGAAGAAAAAATTGCAACAATTTTTATCAAAACTTATGTGCAAAATTAATGATGTAAACGCAAGCTAAGCCACAAAAATAATAAAATTAAAACAAGAAAAGTTCTAAAAATAAAAAAAGTTGACTTTTGCACACAACTGACTGACTGACTGAAGAAGTTGGTTGGCTGGCTGGTTGTATTGTTGGTGTGTAAAATGAATACGTAAAAAACCGTAAGTCACCGTTTACACACAGAAACTCTTGAGGAAAAGTTTTTTTGTTCGTTGACAAGAAGGGAAAAACGAAAGGCTGGTGTACAGAATTTGTCGTACTCGGAAATTCGCTTTCATTCTGTCCATTCGTTGATATTATGCTTTAAATTTACGTTGCGGCGGGTTGACGCAGTAATTCTTTTGACAAGAAAACTTTTCGTCAAGAGTCTCTGTGTGTAAACGTTGACTAAGAAAGAATTAAAAAATTCAAATAAAACTAACAAATAAAAGATGTTTACAACAACAAAATGAAAAAAAAAAAATAAAAAAATACAAAACCACAACAACAAAGAGAGTAACAACAAGAGCAAAAATGTGTTGATGGCGCGCGGTGGTCGTTGAACGTTGAATGTGGTTGCAAAGCAATAACAACAACAATAAAATATGAACTTCAGTTGAATTTTCTGCTGCTCTCGTTATTGTTGTTGCTGTTTTTGTTGTTGTTATTGTTATTGGAATGCTTGATTATCTGTTAAAACGAACATTTTACTGGCTAAAATGTTTCTGCTACTAACTAAAACAAAATATCGTGTGATGATAATGAGCAGCAAAGTTGTGTAGCGAAGGTGTAGGAGGTTGGTTGCGAAAAAAAAATGAAATTTCGAAGTAGATCGGGTTTCGCTGGTGTATCAGAAATAGTGACGCAGTAGACGCTAAAATATACCCTGTTGATATGTTAATAAAAAAATACATCGTAAAAATGGGATATGTTAATTTGGAATTTTTAATTTAGTAAATTAGCGTAAGCATTTTGATAACAAAGAGAAGATCCACTGCAGATTAATAAAATTGTATGAATGGTCATACTCGTTGGTTATTGTTAATCGCATAGTAAAGGGTGTTTTTGTTAGAGGTATAGAGCTTCGAATTGAAATAAAACACAAGAAAATCGTTTTAATGTCCATCAATTTGGCTTTATTGGAAGGATAATTTTATGCCATTAATGTTTAAATATGATTTCGGGCATGTGGCCGCCGCGGCTGGCTCGAATAAAGCCAATTCTACAGGTCCAATTTTGAACCACTTTTTCGAGCATATGGGGCCGTATGTCGGCAATAACGCCACGAATGTTGGCTTCCAAGTCCCCTAACGTTTCTGGTTTGTTGGCGTAGACGAGCGACTTCACATATCCCCAAAGAAAATAATCCAATGGTGTCAAATCACACGATCTTGGTGGCCAATTGACAGGTCCATTCCGCGAAATTATGCGCTCATCGAATGTTTCCTTCAATAAATCGATTGTGACGTGCGCTGTGTGGCATGTAGCGCCGTCTTGTTGGAACCACAACTCATCCACATTCATGCCATCCAATTCGGGAACAAAATAGTCGGTTATCATGGCTCTATACCGGTCTCCATTAACGGTAACTGACTCTCCAGCATTATTTCGGAAGAAGTATGGCCCAATGACTCCACCAGCCCATAGAGCACACCAAACAGTCAGTTTTTGTGGATGTAATGGCGTCTCAAGGGTCTCATGTGGATTCTCTTCACTCCAAATGCGGCAATTTTGCTTGTTGACGTAGCCATTCAACCAAAAATGAGCCTCATCACTGAACAAAATTTTGCGATGAAAATCAGCATCGAGATCAATCTCATTTTCGGCCCATACACCAAAATCACGACGCATTGCATGGTCTCGCGGCTTTAATTCTTGCACAAGCTGGATCTTGTAAGGTCGCAAGCCAAGATCTTTGCGCAAAATCTTCCATAAAGTTGATGGACAAAGCTCCAATTGCTGTGCACGGTGGCGAATCGATTCATTCGGGTCCTCTTCAACATTTTGCTCTACAGCGGCAATTGTTTCTTCGGTGCGCACTGTTCGACGTCTCTGCGGATGCGTATTATCACATAGAGTAAACGTAGTGCGAAAACGATCCATGGTTAACCTAATTAATTGCTCTGATGGACGATTATGTCGACCATAAAATGGACGGAGCTTGCGGTAAACTTCGCGAACTGAACCATTATTTTCGAAATAAATTTGCACGATTTGCAAGCGTTGTTCTTTTGTCAACCTGTTCATGATGAAATGGCAAACCAAACTGAACATAAATGACATTAGAGTTGCCAGATTTGACCATAAAATGCCAGTTTTATCTCTATTCGAAAAACAAACCTCTAAAAAAAACCGCCTTTATTTTGTTGGCATGCATATCAAATCTTCAAAAAAATATTAATACTATAAATTAAACACATTTTAAATCGCATTAAACCGTTGAATTTTATCAGTTATGATAATTAAGACATACTAAGTATCTTATTTAGCTCAATAATTTTTAATAAATTTTTCCAACAACTTTATTGCTGGCGTTAATTAATTTATTTTGCAAGCTACATAGCTATATATAATTTTTCTTTAATAGTAGGTCAGGGCTGTTCAAATGAGACATAATATTCAAAGTTGGAAAATTACTCACAATATCAACAACGGCTACAGCAAAGGCTAAAGCAACGCACTATTTGAATAAATTACACAAATATCAGATAAGCTGTTGCTATTGTACGCTTACACGGAAAGGTACTTTTCTGAACGATGGCTGCACTTTAAGAAATATGAAGTAATATGCTTAGAATAATTTAATTCTATTGTATAAATTAAATAAAAGTTTTAAGCTCTATAGTTAGAATTCACAGTGACATCCATCCAACCTGCTTATCGTTAATAAGCAAATCACGTCCGGTTTTTTTTTTTTTGATTGTAAAAATAACCGAAACAGTACGTAACGTACCAAATGTGTTTCATTTAAAATATTGCGAACATTTTGAACTATTTCTGAAAGGTTACATATTCAACGTTTCCTGAACTTTTTAAATGAAAACATTCTGACACGTTATGAGTGAAATCTTTCACATGTAATCATTCTGAAGTGTTTCTGAAAGGTTCCAGATTGAATGAATTTTTATAATGAAATGTCTCGATGACGTAATAAAACAACAGCGCAAGTGACGCAGAATAAAAAAAAAATTCCGATGGTGTAATAAAATATTTTTGTTTTAACTCTTACTCTTATCTGATTTCTGCACCGTTTCAAATCAAATCAAAAGGCGGACATTAGACACATTGTAGAAAGCTTTCTAAAATAGAAATTAAAAAGTTCTGAAATAAAACCGAAACTTTGTAAGATTTCATGTGAAATATTTCTGAAAGGTTTACGAAACGTTGCATGTCGAGTAGTTATGTACTACATTTTCTCTGTGAAAAAAGAGGAGAAAAAGTATGCTACATTTAAAGGACACTGTAACGACTTTAATTAAATTTATAAATTTAAAAATACCAACCAACTTCTCTACTTCTTCACTCTAAAGGGCATTTATGTGCTTGCTCTATGGTAATGATTGGACACATAACATCCATGACTTTTGGTAGTATAGAAATACAGTCATTAGATCTTCTAGATAATCTAAATCCGCCTCGTGCAACCACTCCAAAATATTGTCGACGGCGCACAGTACAGTACAGGAACTTTTACAATTCGCATGTTAAGCATGCCGACAGGGCATGTTATCTGCTATAACAATTAAGATTCTCTGAGTTAAAAAGTTGACGTGAGATTTTCATTGACTCCCCTTCCCCCTTGGTAAGATTTTGACGAACCCTTCAGCCACATTTCGACTCACGTAATTAATGGACGCCACCTTAGCTATACAAAATTATTGGACTAGCTGTTCTAAAATTTTTCTATTTTCCGGAAAATTTCGAAAAACTTCTTGTACAGCTAAGAGAATATATCTTGGCAGAAAGCAACCCAAACGGAGAGCTTCAGCAAAAATATTTAACCATAGGAATTTCGAGCTATTTTCTGTTGAACAAAAACTTTCAGAAAACCTTTGATTTTTCTGGAAATTTAAATTTTGTGCGGAAAGCTATCTAAGGGAAACGCTTCAGGATATTCCAGGACACACCCTCTTATCCATAATATCAAACAGTTCCTTTAAGAAACACTGTAGACCAGTAAATTTGTTCATCGTATGTACAGAAATAGAAACTCAAAACAAAATCAATTCAGCTGGAAAATGTGTCAAAAGGCCTAAACATTTTTTCAGTGTAATTGCAGTGTTGCTTTGTAGGCATTGTTGTGATGGCTGTTGCCTGTGTTGCTTTATTTCTGTCGTTTGATGTGTGCAATGGTGCAAAACTAAATATGCACTTTTTTACAACTAAAAAAACTTAGAATTAAAACTAACTTCGTCGTTGTTGTCTGGTTAACAAGCAAAACATTATAGGCACGCGATTTAAAATGAAACTTGTATCTGTCGCCATTAAAAAGAAGTCGAATACATATATACTCTATGAATACTTGTTTTAAACGCTTGTATTTAACTTATTACTTTTATTGGCATTTTTTAGTTTTTCTTTTATTTACTCAGTTTGTTTGTGATTGCATTAGACAACAGGCAATCCGTGTGTGTGGTGTGTGTGCTGATAAGGCGTGTCGTCGCCACACCATAGAGAATCATTTGATTTTGTGCCGGTAATACAACGACGTAATATTCATACTATTTTTACGTATTTGTCATTTTTTATATTCGTATTGTTTACCAAAGAACTCGCTACATTTAGTTTTTCCGCATTTGATTATGTTAAGCGAATAGTCGTCGGTCAAACACAATTTTAAAATATGCTCATACTAAATATTTGGGAAAGTAGTAATGTTTTTTCAGTCAATATCTTTGTTTTAGACGACGTTTTTCGAACATGGATTAAAGTATTCTCACGTGTCTTTTAACCCAGAACTTATTGAGTTATGTAACTACTCAAACGTCTCAAGTATAAAATTGGCGAAGAGTGCCTCTTTTTAAAAATTCAATCTATTGCCGCACCGACAATATTGAAAATAAGCATTTATTATGAAAATATGTTTTTTTACTAAACATAATGTAAAATCAGTGTATAATAGAACAGTGATATCCAGATCAATTTTTTAAATTTCTTTAAAAAAGGTCATGTTCGAACTTTCTTTAGATATTTTTCTATTGAAAATGTACTGAAAATTCGTCCATCGTATTTATACAATGAAAACTGTATCATCTGATCGAAATTGAATAATATTTTCAAGTTTTGATCAATAAAAATTTTTAATATTATTTAGAAATTTGGTTTTAGCGACTGATTATTTATTATATTAAACATTATTACATTGAACTTACAGTCATTCAGCAAAGACCAAAATTTTTACTTAATTGATCAATGCTTTTTATTCAACAAATATGACAGAGATATCAATTTTAGAAATCTCAATGAATACCGAGGTTCGTTGTGCCGCCCCCTAAGACCGGGCTTCCAAGGCGTAAGTCTTCTTCGTCCTCTTTATGTAGGCGGTTATAAAAGATCGAAATAGAACAATTCAAATATAATGACATTACTCTTAACGTTTTATCCAAAACGTAATGTAACCTTTGCTCGCGCCATAGCTGCACTTGGCTCCTTCCATTCATCCATCCTTACCGGCCTTATTCTTTCACCGAGCTCGTGCGTTCGATTAAATTAATTTACATAAATTTAAAAAAAGTGTTCTCCCCGAGGTCAGTTGAGATAGGTCTAATCTATGTATAATAAACATATTCTAAGTAATCAAAACTTGAAATGCAACTAACATAACAATAAGAAACTTTCGGGAGGCAGTTTTAGGCTACCATGCCTACTTTTATTTGACTTAAAAGATATGTTTTCAAAAATAAACGAGATCAGCGACATCTTAATTAATATTGGATTTTGTTAAAGAGCACCGGATCAAGCTTGGTACTCCAAGTTATAACACATTTCTAAAAAAAAGGGAAGCGTTTATATCAAGTGCTGAAAAGTAAGTGAATCTTATGCAACGTTTCTCAAATGTAACATCATTATTAGTACCTTTAAAGCAATTTGTTAAGCTTCTTTTATAAGCACTTGAAATCAAGTCTAATTCTCAAACGTTAGATATTGAATTCACATTGTAAATTTTGTGGAGCGTTAACTTTCATTATTGGAAAAGGGTTTCTTCCATTGCCATTTTATTATAATTTTTTTTTTTCGGTTGAAAGCACTAAATTCTTTAAGCGCTTGTTTCAAACAAATTTCACTAAAGTACGATTTTTTTTTGTGTGAAACATAATTTCAAAAATGTATGGTTTGAGCAAAAGACGACTATTCCAATACCATATTCTATGACGAAGTCTCACAATTTCCGAGAAAACAAAATCGAAACAGTCATATTTTGACAAAAATTCCTTTTCATTTGTAGACACTTTTTGTTTATAAAAAACTTTTTTTTATTCAATTTTTCGTCTTAAACTAAAGCGATTGAGATCAATTGGAAAAAATGCTAATTGGGATCAATTACTCGCAAAAACCAACGATTTTTTATTTATATTCTCCCTTTGGTGATGTGAAAAGCATCAGATTTAATTGCGATTTTTTTGCTATTTGCGAATTCAAATAATGAGCGCACCACGGCAACTTGTATTTTTAACTTCAACCCTATCCGTATGTTTCATTAAAATATCCTCCCTTTTCCCTCATTTCAAAGTATGGTATAATGCTATACGCGCTGTTGTCAAATTTCCATTTTTTTTTTCGCAATCAAACAAAATTATTTGGTTAGTGACTCTGTTCTTTATATTTTTTATTGTTAGTCGGTTTCTCAACTCGTTTTGGCGTCTCTCAGCTCAGAAGTGTGGCCTCTCGCTTCGAAGTGAAAATTATTATTGTGCTGCATTCTGCTGTTATCGACATAGCTACGATGGCAATAGCTATGGCTGGTGATGGCGAAAACATCTCGTTACTTTCGACATGAGAGATGCTGCTGCTGCTTTAGCAAAATCTGCTCTCGCACCATTTAAAAGAAACAAAGCCGTGGAGTGGCGGCGCTATTTTCTGTTGTTTCAGTTTTTGAATTGCAACAACGTGATATGGTTAAAAAGCAACCTTCTTGGGGGTTAATCGCGCCATGACTTTTACGAGTTTGCTCATATCTGTGTGCAAAGTGTTTCGGCAAGATTTGTATCTATATCTTGAAAAAAAGAAAAGTGTCGGCAAAAAATACGAATACAAAACATCAGCAGTGAAGCAAAGCAACAAACAAAGTCATGCTCCATAGAGAGTATTACCAAAGTGACACTGACAGAGACACATTGCAGCTCTCCCAAAGGACCAAAGCAAAAAGCACACCAAACAGGAGAAGAGAGTTGCAACAGTCGCCTGTCTTTTTGTCTCTATCATTACATTAGTTACAAGTAAATTAAATGTAATGAAATAAAAACGCGTTTGCGTGTTGCCTTGATTAAAAAAAGGTTGAACATTTGATGCTGATGAATTCGGGCCAAAGGTGATTTAGTTTTTCCATTTATTTTTTGTCAAAAAATAAATTTTCTTAAGTTTGTCAATATGGCGCCAAAATGTGTGTTTGATACAAAACATTGTAGCCTTATCTTTCAGGCCAAGTTAATAACTCGACACCATTCGCAGTTTTACATATTTCAATTAAAATACATAAACTGAAATCTGAAATAATTGCCCACTGTTGCTAGGATATCCACAATAATCGATGCTTATGTTTTAAGGGTTAGTTTTGTTATTTTGAGGCTTTTATTTAAATGAGTAATGCAAATTAATATGAGCAAGTTGTGTTTTTTCCCGCAGTTAATTGTATTTTTTAATTTCGCTCTCACATTTGGTTGTTTCAGTGATGCTGAGTTCAATAAGAGTACAAATTTAACCATTTTTTTTTCGTTTCTACCCTTTATTTTGTGTTCAAACGCTAAAAAGTTTGCATTTTTTATTGTAGATAATTTTTGTTGGAACAGGTTTGTTGAACCGCATTCGAGACATGCGAATTTTGAGCGTAGGTAATTAAAAATTGAGAAAGTGAAATTTGGCAACGTTGTTTTGTAAATAAAAAAAATGGAATTAACTTTTAATGGAAAAGTTTTCGCATGAATAATTTGTGATATATGAAATGTAATGTCTAAGCTTTTTTAAAATATTTTACGTTCTTAAAATTAAAATCAGTTCATTGGAACTGTTTCAAAAAAATTGTCAACTTTAAAAACCAAAACGCAAGGTACTTAGTTTTAAAAAATATAGCGATACTTTTGTAATGGTCTTGATCGTGCTGAAAATCTGACGCATTCAACTTTTTTTGCCAAAACTTGAAAAAAAAATATATGTCTGCACATTCGAAAGAATTTTTTTATTGTCATATGATAAACCCTCTTGTGTACTTTATATCCTCACAGAGTATAGGACCTGTACAAAGAACAAGTGCCATAAATTCCTTCCAACATTGCACCTTATAACGTATATCTTGTTGTTTCTACGATAACTTAAAACGGCTACGTTCTCCGCTACCCTGAGGACGTTCCATTTCAATGCTTGCCGATAGAGTTCAGTTGGATTTCCGCAACGTAGGCTCAATTTATTTCCAATTTCCCGTTTCATTTGAGGTGAAATTGAATCTGGTTGACTTCCTGGGCCACCAAATTTAAAGATATCTGCGAAGACCATTGATGGTGAACTCCGCAGAGCGAACGTAAATGGAAGAATACATCTAGGTCTTTATTATTCGGACTAGATAGGCTTGGGTTTTTAGGTAAAGGTACAACCCTATCAGATTTCTAGCTTAGAGGAAAATGACTGTTAAAAAGGAATTTCATTTATAAAATGCCAATATATATGCCAATAATATAGTAATGGTATAAGCAGGTCGATATATGGAGCAATTTCTGCAGGAATATAACCGCAGCCAAGATAAGACTTGCTCTTTATGCCGTTTCCGTTAAGTGTCAATTGTGGGTCTACTTAATTAAAGCACATTGTTTTTACTTTACAAAAAACCAATTTATTTTTCTTTTAACGCTACATGAACTGCGGATTTTCAAAAATTAGAGTATACATATAATATTTTCCGGATTTTTTAAATATATTATTTGGAAAAGTGGTTAACCAAAATCCAAGTACTCAGCTGCAGTTTTACAAAATTCCTTTGTTGTTAATAACAAAATATATTGACTTAAGAAATGATCTAATTTATTTGATCAAAATTTACTAAAGTAGCAATATCTAATTGGCAAGAAGTTTATATATTATACTTTTAAAAAAACGTTTGAGGATTTATTTTTTTTTATGTGTGAATTATTCTGATTTTTTGAAAATTATTACTTGAAAAGTCATAATTTAAAAGTTTCGAAAATTTAGCAGTAAAAAAAATATATGTCCCCGAATTTCCTTAAGTTCGTTATACATAATGTAAGAAAGTATGGTTAACCAAGATCCAAAGTTTTACATTTTTTTTATGAATTTTTTTTTTATTGCAATATATGAATGAAGGAAAAAAATCCATTTTCTTCACATTTTGCAAACATTTTTTTCATTTGTAAAAGCTTACAGTGTGAGGGGAAGTGCTGAAATTCAAATTAAAGTTCTCTCAAAGAGCGAAGAACATCCGTTTTACATCCCTCTTGTGATAAAAGATATAAAATCGAATGCTTATCAAAAGCAAGAAATAAGCCGTCGAACGTTTTTTCTCTAATAACTTCGAAACTATTAAAGATAATGCCATTTTGAAGAAAACACCTCCTACGTTTTCTTTTCAAAGTCACAGATTTCGTTTGTTTATCCCCGAAAACATCTGTTTCAAATTTCAGGAGTCTAGCATTATTATTACTATATATGGCCACTTGGTTTTGTTTTTCTCTAATAACTTGAAAACTACAAAAGATATTGCATAATTTGTAACGTTTTTAGAATCAGCATTGCCAAATTGAAGGAAATTGATAACCAATTTGAAGAAAAACTCTCAATCACATTTCACCTTTGGATAGGAGGTGGGCGGCGTGTACGTTCGCGAATTCTTTTCATATTCACAAATTTTTATTGTTTTAAGCTAAAGAACATCTGAACTGATTTTGAAGGGTCTGGCGCAGTTAATACTATTTCTGGCGACCGTTACATACAAACCCATCCCATTGTGCGCCACTGAAATCGTAATTCTATGATATATACAATAAAAGCTGATGAAATGATGCTCCGAAAAAAACCAGAAAGTTGTAACTCTCTCGAAGCTGCAAACGATAGGTAAAGCGAAGTAACTTGTAAGTGGAAGTAACTTGCTTATCGAAGCTCATGACATAAATATTATTCTTGCTTTCTGGATTTCTAACTATTTGAGCAGAAGCTGCTATAGGTAGACTATTGCTGCTTAAAATTTACTTATTATCTTTATGTGTTCATTTAATTAGCACATTCATTTGACAAAACAAAATACGATATCTCACCAAAAATCATCGTCACTATTCCAACAATACTAAAAGTTTTATGAGTAAAAAATAAGTAAATTAAAAACGTATTAGCGTTAATTACTTAAAAGCTAAAAATAAAAAATAAACAAATGGAAACATACGAGTCATGTTACCCACTCGAAAAAATCACTTCGTTTGCAAAATTGAAACCCCCAACGATGCGAGACAACAAATTTTTGATGACACTTGACAAAAATGTTTACCATATGAATTTTCAACGATTTTCAAATGTTGAGCCAAATAAAAAATAAAATAAAATCGGCACAAAAACTCAGCATGTCTACAAATTTGCATTCAATAAAATACTTTATTGAAGTCAACTTATTATGCAAATTTAGGGGAAAAAGCGAAATTCAAAATGCACTCAGTCGAGTGTAATAAGATCAGAATAAGAATAAAAGTCATATTGTGAACTCCACAGGAGGCGTCAAATATGGTAGCGTACGAGTAGCATAAATTATGATAGTGTTTGCACGAGCATTAAGGGTGACCATGTTTCGCAAAACTTATTGTAATTTGATTTCATTCATTAACGCCTGTCATTTTATTCAATGATACAAGTTGTTATTATATTGATAGAACTGTAAATTGCAACAAATCACAAATATATTCGGTTTGAATCCACTTTTTTATTTTTGGATTATTTGATATACCAACCACAACAAGTTATAATAAATAGCATTAGTTAGCTAAAATTTGATTACCAAATCATCAATTGTTGCTGGCTGGTTTATCAGCATAAACCGGTGACATTTTCTTTGCATTATCTAACGTGCTGAATCCAATCAATTAAGTGGCACGTTTTCTGTTTTGCCGAGTTGCACTTGTGATTCACCACATTTATGTGCAACCTTTGCATTGCAGCGTATAGCAACATAAATACAACGATATTATTTTTGTTGCCCGGCGCAAGTATTGGGGTAGAGCAAGACTACTTCTTCAGTGAGAAGTATAAAAAGAATTCTCGAAAAGCAATAACTAATGAGATTCGCGCAACTAAGTAGGGCCTAAAGAATGAGTGGTTCAACCACTTATTGCATTCCTGAAAAATATCCTATTTTTGGCATTAATAATTAGGTAAAATTAGAGTGCTTCAAAAGTATTAACTAAGTAGTCTATCTGGAATAATCTGCCACTGTGAATAAAACGGTTCACACCGTAATTTAATTTGACTCACCTTGTTGTTTCCGTCAATATTTCCTTTCGGAAATAAAGGGTGTTTTTTTTAGAGGTTTGTTTTTCGAATAGAGATAAAACTGGCATTTTATGGTCAAATCTGGCAACTCTAATGTCATTTATGTTCAGTTTGGTTTGCCATTTCATCATGAACAGGTTGACAAAAGAACAACGCTTGCAAATCGTGCAAATTTATTTCGAAAATAATGGTTCAGTTCGCGAAGTTTACCGCAAGCTCCGTCCATTTTATGGTCGACATAATCGTCCATCAGAGCAATTAATTCGGTTAACCATGGATCGTTTTCGCACTACGTTTACTCTATGTGATAATACGCATCCGCAGAGACGTCGAACAGTGCGCACCGAAGAAACAATTGCCGCTGTAGAGCAAAATGTTGAAGAGGACCCGAATGAATCGATTCGCCACCGTGCAGAGCAATTGGAGCTTGGTCCATCAACTTGGCTTGCGACCTTACAAGATCCAGCTTGTGCAAGAATTAAAGCCGCGAGACCATGCAATGCGTCGTGATTTTGGTGTATGGGCCGAAAATGAGATTGATCTCGATGCTGATTTTCATCGCAAAATTTTGTTCAGTGATGAGGCTCATTTTTGGTTGAATGGCTACGTCAACAAGCAAAATTGCCGCATTTGGAGTGAAGAGAATCCACATGAGACCCTTGAGACGCCATTACATCCACAAAAACTGACTGTTTGGTGTGCTCTATGGGCTGGTGGAGTCATTGGGCCATACTTCTTCCGAAATAATGCTGGAGAGTCAGTTACCGTTAATGGAGACCGGTATAGAGCCATGATAACCGACTATTTTGTTCCCGAATTGGATGGCATGAATGTGGATGAGTTGTGGTTCCAACAAGACGGCGCTACATGCCACACAGCGCACGTCACAATCGATTTATTGAAGGAAACATTCGATGAGCGCATAATTTCGCGGAATGGACCTGTCAATTGGCTACCAAGATCGTGTGATTTGACACCATTGGATTATTTTCTTTGGGGATATGTGAAGTCGCTCGTCTACGCCAACAAACCAGAAACGTTAGGGGACTTGGAAGCCAACATTCGTGGCGTTATTGCCGACATACGGCCCCATATGCTCGAAAAAGTGGTTCAAAATTGGACCTGTAGAATTGGCTTTATTCGAGCCAGCCGCGGCGGCCACATGCCCGAAATCATATTTAAACATTAATGGCATAAAATTATCCTTCCAATAAAGCCAAATTGATGGACATTAAAACGATTTTCTTGTGTTTTATTTCAATTCGAAGCTCTATACCTCTAAAAAAACACCCTTTATATGAAGTTGATTTACATGCACTATTTTATGATATACCAAGAAACCTACGTCTTTATAACTCGGAAATTACTAGAGTACAGAGTTAAAGGGAATGCTGGTGGGAGATGATTACCACAGTACACTTAACTCAGTTCAGTGTAAATTTTCAACTTGGCAACTTCTTCCCTGTGACCACAGATGTATGATATTTTTCAATGAAATAATTTGGAACGATACAGTAAATTTTTAATTATGTTAAATAAATATCGAGCATTTTAAATTTAAAAAACACCGCTTAAACCAAAGCTTGCAAACATTTTATTTTTTGAGCAAGTTGGCAGTACTCTATCCTAATATAATGCGGGGTTTGAGTGCGATCTTTAAACCAGTTTATTGATTTCTTTAGTCAACTTGTTCAATTGTACCGATTTACAGTTCGGCTGGCAACCCAACAACATCACAGCAAACTTTTTCGAGCTTGCAAGTATGTGACGAATTTGTTGCTTATTCGGTTTATACAAAGTTTTATTTCATTCCGTTGGAAAAGATTTCGAATCGAAGATAGGTCCGCTCTTGTCTTGTCAATTTCCTTCCGGAAAGTGTCTTTGTATTTTTATACTACGTTTCATTATAGTCTGCTGTAAAACTCTCTTTGTATGGTAACCTATAATTTTGCTCTAATGGGAAGTGTCACGCCCACTTTTACAATTTCACCCATTTTCAGTTCAAATGGTGTTCTACTTTGTATGAATTTCATTAAATTCCGTTGTGAAACTCTTTAGCTATGATGACTTAAATATTTTGGTCCTATATTTTCTTAATGGACGATTTCGTCGTAAAAAGGGCATCTGTTCACAATTTACGGTTATATCTAGTTTGTATCTGTTGAGTAAAATCTTTAGTTTCCGGAAAGTAATACCGTTTACGGAATTTATGTGACCAATGTTTAATTTCTGAGGGGTATTATACTCCTTAAGACTTAAAGTCAGAAAATCCTCAATGTTTTTTATGAAAAAGGTCCACTCGATTAATGAATTAAAATCTTTACCAACTTTAAGTGAAAAATAAAACTAAAAACACTGAAATCAAAAGTTTTGTTTAATTTTTCAATAAACGACAAATGCGCTCGTTACCAGACAGCCAGTTTTCGATTACGGAAACAAAAACAACAACAGAAATAGCAGCCAGTTTGGCAGCACTTTTGTTCTTGTTGCTGCAGCCGCTATTGTTGCTGTTATTATTCTATTGTGCTCACTTGCATTGTTGTTGTTGTTGTTGTTGTTGGTGTATTTGAGCTTCTCACAGTTTTGCGAATTATTCATTATTAGCGCGCACCATTGCGAACACAAGCAGCAGCCAACGAATGCATTCATTTCAGATTCGCTAGCAGGGGATTCCGTATTTTGTACGCTAGACACGACAGCAAAAGCGTTCATTCAATGAACCGCAACAACAACAACAAAAAGCCGGTTAACTTGTTGTGGCGTTTTTGTACGATTGTGTTTAGTTTTGTTGAAAATTGTTTTTAAAAGTGGTTGCATATGTTTTCACTACTTTGTAGTAGAAAAATAGTAATAGGCGTTTTAATAACAGCTGAGCCCATTTTTTTTTGTTGCTTTCATTTTTTTATTTTATTTGATTTTTTACTGTTTTATTGTTTGTTTATGTGGTTTTATTATTGAATCAATCTAAAATAGTTTTCAAGTGCCGGCTGTGATGTAATTTTATTCTTAGTTGATTGGCATGTGGAGAAGAGTCAGCGTTTTTTTGCAATAACATACTCTAAATTTTGGATCTAAAAATCGCAACGTCGCCGAAAGAGTTAGGTTCGGGCCTGTGCAATGTCATTGAGATCAAAGTCGTTTGGAAGGTTAAAGAACCAATTTGTGAAATGAACTGTATGCATTCCTACTGCGCACCGTCGGCAGCGTAGTCAATCGCAATTAGACCAGTTCACATGATTCCACAGTGATGCTGGACAGCATCAATGTTTGATCAAGTGAACAGTTTTGCGTGTTGTCAAGCTATGCCTTCCATCATGTGGTTTCATGTGAACTGGTCTATTGACATTAGTTTATTTCCAAAAATCAAGTTGTCTTCCTCACTCATATGAATGTCCTTAGAACAAGAAAATCGCTGAACCAAATGGTTTTTATTTGGATAGTCCTTGAGGTCTACTTAACACTAGTTCATGTGGCATACTTTATTGTTTTAGCCTGACAGGACCATTAAACAAAAACCTCCGTAAGCTGCACTGTCTCAAAATATTTCAATTAATCATAGACTATTTTCTTTTTACTCTGTAATAAACAGCATACTTTTTGCAACTAAATGATTTCATACCTAAACCAAAAGTGCCACCTGCTTAGAATTCGCTACCACCTTTCATTTCAAGTTCATTCGAAGTGCCCACCAATTTTGTTTTATTTTTGTTGCCCCAATGAAATATGACACTCAACATGATCTTTGAATTAATTCTGATTGTTTTGCTGAACAACTTGAATAAACCAAATAATTCCACGAGTAAACAAACAATTTATATCATTCTGTTGTGCTTCGACAGAATCCATAAGTCCATAAGTGAATCACATTATCACGCTATAACTCGTGTCAAAAGACGGCGCCGTTAAAAGTAAAACCCCTTATAAAATGCTTGATAAAATTTACTCCTATGCTCGGCACTTCGCTTCTTGTTGTTGTTGCATATCGTAAGCGTTTAGTGCTTGACCACTAAATTACGCTACTCTCGGTCAGTGGGTTAATGACATTGGATTGAATGGCTCGGAATGAAATAAAACAAAATGGAATTCAATTGGATTGCATGGCGAAAAAAAACAAACCAAGAATGTTCATGTCTGCAGAATTTTCTTTTTTATATCCTTCACTGGAAGTTCTTGGATCTTGTGTTTCTTTTTCTTTTCTTATTTTTTGTGCTTTTATTTTGTTTCATTAAAGTGAATTTATTATACTCTTTGAATCCCAGCGTAAATATATTGCTACTGGAAAGAGTGTTGCGAAAACTGCTTGGCATGAGGAGCAGCGCATGTTGAATGCACAAGTTCCACTTGAGCTTCTTGGTTTGGTTAGTTGCTTTGTTTGTAGTTCATTTTAACTTTAAACACTTTCATTTATTGGGGTCATTTGGTATGAGAAGCAACAACTTTTGCTTGTACTTGTAATCGGATCAGGCTGCTGACGAACGTTCGAAAGAACTTTACTTGACTTATGTAATTTGGAAAGAAACTGGGCCAAGTTGGAGGATGTCTTTCAATGCGAAAAGTTAACCGAAAAGTTAGACTTTGTGGCAATGGTCAAAAGCAGAAAGTAAAATAAGGCATTACAATTACAACAATTGTAATGTTTTCTTATTTCACGACAGATTTGTTTTACTTTCGACTTGTTGTTTTTTAATTACTACCTTAAATTATTATAATTTTTTCAATATTTAAGAGAGTCTTATGATTAAAACTTGTTTAGAAAATACTGTTTTGTAAATAATTTTATTTGAAAAGTTGAAAGTGGATTTTACAAGCAAAGGGGCATTCATAGTTGTTATTTTTAAAAATTGATATTAAAACATCCAAACTAAGGAAGAGATGAAATGTTGATTCAAGTTTAGCAATTAGATTCTTTTAACATGATTTTTAGGCCCATTTTTCAAAGAATATGTTTTATTTCTATTAAGCATTACTAGGGCCGTCTTCGTCCGCTATTCTACCCATGTCGAGATACTCTTAGTGTTGTTCAATATCTATTTTTAAGTTTTCCTCATCGATTAAGAAATTTTTTGTATGATTCATCCAAATTGAACCTGTGTACATCCCTAGCAAGGGGGCGTTCAAGTATTACGTAACGCAATTTTTGAAGATATTTGAACTCCCCTTCCCCTCCTTAAACGTTACGTAACACCCAAGTGACCATGTTTACCTAAAAGTCACAATTATGTTGCGCAAAGTACTGGAAAGTCGCTAAAGTACCTTTGTTATTTTTAAATCGCGTTTGCGGTTTTCTATATCCATATTATTATATGAAGAAAGTAAAGTTGTTTTATTTGTAGAGGGTAATGTCTGAAACTACTGAACCGATTCTTAAAAATTACTAATAGAAAGCTACACTATCCTTGATCAACACAAGTTATATTTTATTTTGATGCATGGAGTCAATACTCTGCAGTAAGGACTGTGTAATATGTAGCAAGGAGGGAGCGGGCAAAGCTGCGGGAACAGCTAGTAAGTTGAAATATGTTAAAATGGACTTAAATTTGTCCTAATAAACTTTTACTAATAATTACGCAAATTTCCTGACTTGACATTGTCCTTACAGACATTTTTTTCTTCATCCACCATTCTTCTTCTCAGGCATTTCCTTGTTTTGGCTATTTTTTACGTTTTACAAGACCCCCTACCCCAAATGCCCATCTATTATGTATGTCCATTCTATTTCTCGTTTGTCCACCTACATTGTAAAAGTTTCTTAGAAACATTTCCACTAAAAGCTGCAAAAACTATAACTTCTGCATTCGATTGACCATAAATTCAATTGAATTGGCTGAATAGGTCAACGAACTTTAACGATTTTGTGAGTTTGTCACATCTGGTTTATTCAATATGCTCCACATCAGTTCTCAATAAAAAAAACATTGCACTATCTATAGCACACGATTAAATTGTGGAACAATATCCCTGCGAGTATTTTTCCCGACAGTTGTGATATCGGGAAAAAAAATATTCACCGATCATACTTCATTTATTTTCTTTCCCTCTTACATTTGTAGGGGCATCTCCTAATCGTTGGTTCAAGCTTAAAAAATTTTATTAGTTATAGCCGCTTATTCCAAATCTTACGCCTTCCTGTGCGGCCTGGAAATAAAAAGGCGAAGCCCAAAGTAAAACAAATTTTGTGTTTTATATAAAAATATGTTTTGTATATATTCTTACAGGGTTTACAGTTATTTTTTGCCTAAGGCCATTTTCGTATGGCTAACCCAATTTACAATGTTGAGTCATATGAAACAGTAAAACAGCCATTCAAAGGCAAATGATCAAAATATTGGTTGACTTTGGAAGAGGGTTGGTCTAATATGCTTATTTATTATGCTTTTATTGTAAATTTTTATTATATCGTGGACCATTCGAAACAAGGGTCCACGCTTGAAAGCCATTAGATTGAAGCTCGTAAGCAATGTTCTTTCACATTACGTTACATAAAAATTACGACATGAAATCACTCCAAAAATAAATCAATAAAATGAACTGCGCCGCTGACTCTTTTGACATTGACGATACGCTGAGTGACCTTTGACCTTATTGCAAAGAAAATATAGCTAGTGCCAAAGATGGTGCTGATACATGCAAAACTTGGTTTTTCATCTAGGCACTCTTCCCTCACTTATCTTAGAAAACATCTTGAGAACCAAACCAATGATTATCATCTGTTATCCTCCGGCATGTACAAATTATCAATTAAATAGCTAAGTACTTCCACGGTTCATAGTCTGAGAGACTGTAGAGTATATTTATTAAAAACAAGAAAACAAAAGGCAAGAACCAAACAGCTGCTGTCTTAATCCCAGTTCAAATCTTTTGCTGTAGTATACCTACCTGAACAAAGAACCACTCCGCATTGTGGAAGTGGTATTTTCCTTTCTTTTTTTTATTCACAACTAAATAACAAAGAAAAACCAGCTCAAGGATCTACTTGCTAAACAGGTAGCGTCACAGAAAGGTGCAAAGAAGGTTTGTTTTCTACTTTTTCTGCCTTTAAATTCAAGTAAGCAAGAAATAATATTATTTATAACCATAACAACTGCTTTCAAGACAGCATAACAACAGCTACGTCAAACGCTTGATGTTCTTAAAAGAACGTGGGCAATTCCATGCAAATGTTTTATTTTTTTTCATCAAAAATAAAGAAGGACAGTTAATGATGCGTAATTTCATTGTCACATAGTTTTTCGAGTAAATTCTTTTGATGTCTCTAAAGTTGATGAAATTTTATATTACAAAATCTCACCAGGGGGGGAAGGTGTAAATGAAAATTTCACGCCAACTTTTTAATTGTATCATATCAATTCGGCGTAACATTTAGGTATTTAGTAAGATGAAGCAAAATATATGAACGTATAAAATAAATATAATTATTTAAAAATTATAATGTAAATATCAAGGGAGGAGGGGGCTCCCGTCAGATCACATCAAATTTCACCAAGGGGAGGGAGGGGGTCCGAATTTTCAAAAAAACACCTCACGTTATTTATGAACGGCCCTTAACTCAAATTGTGAAGTTAAATGTGAAATTGTCCTGATAATTAAAATTGAAGAACTATGCTGCTACTCGTATGTTGTGGATTGTATTCTAAATGCTGCTTACTTGGTTCATCATCAGCTGTTGCCTACATCTGTGTTGTTGCTGTTTTCTCGTTCACCAGTTTTGTTGCTTGCAATGCAGGACCACAATACAAAACGTCGTCGGTGCAAAAGATGCTGTTGCTGCTACTTGGTCTCAGGTTGCTTTTTTCTGTTTCTTTTCTCGACATTTTCATATTCTTGCACTCCCACTTTTTGTCGTTAGCTATGCGAAATAACAGCGAGAGTTTGCATTGCTTTGTAGACAGACAACAGTCATATAACACAATCTATCAACAGCAACGTCACACCAACATCGCATCAACAGCCAATAAATTTTTTTTTTTAATAGAAATTTCCTTTGTTTTCTACAAAAGATTTTATATTACTTCATCAACTCTGCTTTACCAACTCGTTTATTTGCGTTTATTTTTTTCTCTTCGTCTGTTTCTTTTTCATCGTCATCTTTTACTTTGAGCTGAAATTTTTTATTTGATTCCCCTGAAACGGCTGAAGTCTGGCTTCCCAACAGGAAAGGAAATGACTCGGGAAAAAGTATTTGTTATGCTAACCCTCTATTTTGACTTCTAATATTGGAACTTTACGTAATTTGAGATCGTTCTGAAATTTTCCTCACTAATGAAAAAGTTGCCTGCTGAGATAATAAAGTGCTTACATTTATGTTCTTTGCTCTGAAATTTGAACATTGAATCCCTTAAAATCCGCTTTCATTGTCGGCATTAATAATATTGCATTCCAGTAATGTAAAATATTTGACATACATGATGATTTGCCTTAACATTGAAGAAAAATAAAATAGCCCTTAGCGAAATATTGAGTTAACTTCACCTGAAAATTGAGAAACACTCTTTATTTTATTAGCTATCGAATGTCCTATATATATGTATCCATCCTTTTTCTTATTTGTTCACCACTAGTTCAAAAGATATTGAAAAAATTTCTTAGGTTACGTACTTTTTTTTACTAAAAGTAAGCAAAACTGCAATTAAATGGTCCTAATTATCTGAACTTTGGTTTTGTTTATCGATTATCCATCGAGTGTTCATATTTGTCCAACACATTTTCGATCATGTATTCAGTGTTTCGCAGTGGCCAAGCGTTTAGGTGATTTGAAACGGTATTAGATGTACTTAACTCCTGTTGATGTTTAGACCGTCTATTGCATATATATTAGATCCAGATTAGAGTATCTAGTACAATACGCATCTTTGAACCGTGGCTACAAGCTGCTAGATAAATAAAAATTGCGAATAATATGATCCACTATTGTCTTACTCGGTGAACGAGTAGGCGCTCGAAGGTGCTTAAAGACCGTAAAGAAGCTTGCTCGTATAGAGAATTGTTAAACAAATCATCAACGCATGTTAATCGTGTGCTCGGAGTGCTCTCTCCCCCCAGTACTGTTCGTTAGCCGGTGCTTAGTTGTGGAACGGTCTCTTTGGGAGCTCTTTTTCCGACGACTGTGCCATCGGTAGATTCATGACAAATTCTTATCGATAAAGTGAGAGTCGAAACTGAGAGCGAAAACCTGTCGCCCTAGTCAAAATTCGAAAATTCAAAAAGTTTGTACAAATGTGATATATATCATTAGTGTAAACTTCTGAGTTCAACGTTTCGCAATTGTCATTTCTGTAAATTGAAAAATTCCATATCTTTATTCAGTTCGGTGTCAGAAAATAATTATTACTTTTGAAGTAAAATTGAAAAACTAAATTCCAATTTCTTTCAATAAAATAGTATAAAGAAATTCAATTCCAGAACTGAACTTTTTTTCAGCAATCGCTACCTACCTGCCTTTGCTCTTACTCGAACCTTGTGGTATTATGCTTTATTCAAATAGTTCCTTTACTATAATTCCACTATATAGTGCCTTTTAAGGACGTTTCCTACTGACGCATTTTAATTTACGGTACTTTGAAAACATAATACAGATAAACAGCACATACAAACACTCAAATTATTTCCTGTTTGGCATTGGAGTGCTTGATTTTATGCAATTTTGTTGTTGCTGTTGCAATTGTTGTCGATTTTCTTGAACTTGGAATTTAACTTAACTTGAAATGTCAGCCCATAAGTTTTTCTTAATTCTCATTGAAAAATATCCATGGGCTTGCTGTGTTGTGCTGTGCTGCCTGACAGCTGAGCTCTGATGTATCTGTTGCACTCGTTCTTTTTTTTTCACTTCCACAACAACTTTATGTAATTTTGTATTACTTTTGTTGTTTTAGTTTTCCCTGACATTGTGTCCCAGTCTGGCTGCTACCACCACCAGTAGTAGCAGCTAGCTCATAAGTTGTATGTATACCATGTTGTTGCTCAAACATATGTATGTATGTTGTAGGTCTCGTTTACGCTCTTGATAATCAAAAAATTCCATTGGATGTTTCAAAAATAATTCAAGCGCGTCTAAATTGTAATTTGTTTTGAATTGCCCTCAAAACAAGGGACTTAAGATAATTGCCATCATTTTGTTGTACTTTATGTTGGATTTTTTCATTGTTTCATGTATTTTATTTTACTTTTGTTCCCTTTTATGTTCTTTCTTTTAGTCCTCTTATTGAGGTGTTAAATGCTCAAAGCAAATTTTCCCACTGTACGGTATTGATATGTCATTGAATTGTTTACCAAAGATATAAGGCATTAACGAGATGTTTTATTCTCATTTTTTATTGTCACTTAATATTTTAGATAAATGCATTTTTCAAATGCAATTAATTGTAACAAATTAACTAAATATGTTTTCTTTTATTTTAATAATGTTAATAAGTACCTGTTTTTTGCATGAGTTCCTATGACACATTTTCTTAAATTTTTTTTTACAAATAATTTTAGATATATTTAAGTTTAGAAAAGTTCACAGATGTTGGCTTATACAAAATAGAGCATTAGCGTGCAATCTTAAAATCTACCGATCTTTTCATCTGGCAATGACTGATTATCTTACACGAGTCATTTATGTATGTTGTCAACTCTCCCAGCAGGTAATTGAGCAAGGCCTTCCCCGGAGAAGGCCTGCTAGCACTGCTCCGATTGTAAGAGGCCTTCTCAAAACTAAATTTTCATGTAAATAACAAAATAATTTTTGTTTTACTATGATTATTTTTGTTTTTATTTACAATCTGTCAATACTAACAATAAGTAAATTTTATAAGTAGTGAAATTTTAATTAGCAGAATAGTTACACTCCATTGAGTGTATACTCATGAAATGCTATTATGCCTTACCACGGCAGGCGTGCTATAAGGCCTCATAATAGAAGGCAAAAAAAGATGGACTTCATGTATTTTTTTATTTCATGCATTGCAATGTTTTATGATTCGACATTACTTTTTTGTCATTGGATTGTACTTATACAACATCAAAAGTTGATGCATGGTTAGAAGTAAGGAATGGTGTGCATGTTACTAGGTTGGTCTTCTGTTTCATGTTATGTTAAAGTGGTAGAGTGTTGTGTATTCAATGTGAAATTATAAATTAAGAAAACGTTACAAAAAATAAACTTTAAAAATATCAACGCAAGCGAGGTTGACGCAGATAAAAAAATCATTTAACTAACACGACGTAGTAAGATATCATTTTTTCAAAGTACTTCTTTGACCCCTTCTACGGTAAGCGGTGTTAGAAGGGCTCTTGACGCAAGCGACGTAGGAAGACCTGCTTGAAGAGTATTTCTAACAGGCCTGCTAAAGAAGGCCTGTTTTATCGGGACGTTTCATTTAAAAAAGAAAGTAAATTTGAAAGGAGGTGGCAAGGCCTTAATCTTACAAAGGAAGGCCTGCTAGAAGGCCTGCAAGCTCCTGCCCTTGCCTACTGGGCTGTTTCAATATGAATGCTACATGCTGCTTCTCTATTTAAACTCACTGTGAATGTAATTTCGTTAGTCAACGTTTACACGAGGAAATTCGGTCAGACAAATTCTTGTCCATTCTCATTTGTGAATTTGTTTTGCGTTTACACACGAAAACTAGAATTTGTTTGGACAAGAAAGTGTCAAAGCAATTACTGCGTCAACCCGCTACAACAAATGTAAATTCAAAGCATAATATCGGCTAACAATAGAACGAAAGGAAGTTTGCGGGTACGGCAAATTCTGTACACCACCCTTTCGTTTTTCCCTTCTTGCCAACAAACCGGAAAACTTTTTCTCAAGAGTTTCCTCGTGTAAACGTTGACTTAAAATATTTTTTTGCTCAGAAAGTATTTGATTTTATTTGAGTCACTGCGTAAAGTTGGTTTTTTTATCTCTCAAATCTTCTTAGAAATGTGTTAATATTGGTACAAAAAAAAAAATATATTCAAAACTCAAAAAGTTGGTTTTCACAAAAAATAGCTCCAAGCAACAAATGTTTTCTTTCCAACTTGACTCCATCAAATGTAATTTTCACACATAATAAACAAACCTTACATGCCTGGGCTGAGGGCAGAGTTAACATGGCTTGCACTAACAATAAAAACAAGCCCAACAATAGTAACAGTAATGTAAATGCTCTGTTTCCGTTTCCTCAAGTAACGGAAAGTATTTCACAGCCAAACATTCAAATGCGGTGCACTATATTTATGGGTCAAATAAATCACGTGACTAAGTTTTTGTTTCATTTACAAATTGATATTAAAATTTAATTAGTTGCATCACTAAAACAACATACAGTAATTGGTTTGACCTCTTAATACAAAACATATAAAAAAGCCATTACTAATTAAACTACATCAACAGCAATAAAAAGAATTTTAAAAAACAAAAACTGAAAAATAAAGGTCAATGACCAAAAGATTCGAAACAAAAAAAAAGTCTAATTATTTGCGTTGCTTTTAATACAACAAAAATTAAACACGCTAGTTAACAGCAGGGTACATTGCAGACGAACAGGAACCGTGAAATAGCAAGCAACCGCTAGCTACCATCATCACCAAGTTTACATTGCAATATGAAACCTACCAAAGAATAAGTTTTTTGACCGCCAAAATAACGCGTGAGAGATCGTGTTAGCAGAGAATAAAAAAAAAACATTAGAACTCAAAATAAACTGTGAGACGGAAGAAGGTCAAAACACGAACGATTTTTTGTTCGCTATCAAATTGAGTCGTTTCTCTTTTGCATTGCTTATTTTTTCGTCGTTCGTCAAAAACGAATTGCAGTAGACGTCCAATATAACTAACGCAAAATTCGTTATATCGAAGTGTTTTTCACTTGCGATCACTGTTACTGGTAAAAAAAAGTTATTTCAGTTCAACAGTTATGGTTAAATTAAACAATGTTCGTTATTTGGAATAGTAAACATTTTTAGCGTTCTCAATTTAGAGGCATCAATGGAAAAATTTCCAATTTGAAAAACTGTTCATTAAAATGGAAATTCGTTATATCGTTATACGTTATATTGGACGTCTACTGTACAATTATATCAGCTTAATTTAATACATTGTTAAAAAAATTATGAACACCTTGAGTTCGATGCCAAATCAAGGGAAAAGCTTTCACAAGCTAAAAACTTGTGCGGCTAAAAAATCTTTTTAATTGCTGAGGGTAGTCCAGAGATGGGCATGTGGTAGTAACTGGAGCCAAACTTAAAAATAATTTTTGGCTCCAAGTGAAAAAATGATCTCCAACTGTGATCTACTCATTAGATTGTCTATGTATTGCGTCTCATACGACTTAAGAGCTTTATTTTCTATTATAACATTTCTTTTAAAGCGTATCCTATCACCCGATTACCCAGCAAGCATTCCAAAGAATTTTAAATGTTACATGATGAATTTATAACTTCTAGAAGAGTGTTACGTGATATTTGGCGATTTCTCTAAGAGATAATCATTTACAGGCGATAAATTTACAACTCTTTTAGAACATTTAAATTAGAATCTTAGTTACTTGTTAAAATTTCCTAAGTATAGATGTATAGTTAGAATCTAAGGACGGTGTTGAGGTTGCCAAGCTGGTACTGGCGTAAACATTTCTAGTGATAATCAAATATAAATAAATAAAAAGTCAAAATGCCAAAATTTCCATAGAATTCGAAAACGTAGTAAAATTTTTTGTTCGCCTTCAAAAAGAATCGCTTTGAAACTCTTCCTTATGAATCATACGCGAATCCCCGGATGGACAGATTCGCCCGAAGAAACTAAGTAGCTTGGCATAGTTTGGAATATTATTCTATCGCGCTAAAAATGTTTGCTGGGCATACTTACTTAATATATTTTCTTAACCCACAAGCAAAGTCACAAACAAAAGAAAATCTCAAGTGTTCTTTGTTTGCTTGCTCTTGTTCTTATTTTGATTACTCTATGCGCATTGTTATTGTTATGCTTTGCTGACCACCCGAGTAGACTAATGAACTTTTTAATTTTAGTTTTGGGGTCTTTTTAAACATGGCTTAGTTGTGTCTGTTGACTAACTACATGTGCGTGTGTGATGTGTTCGTTTGTTCTGGGTTAAGAGTTCACTTCAACTTTTTTTTGGTCTTGATGTTAAAACGGGAAATATTAAGAGAGATAGCAACTTCAAAAACTAAAACACCAAAAAATCAAAGTCATCCTCGGGGGAATTTCTGGTTCACTGTCACTGCAAATGACGTTAGTGAGCTACGTAATAAATAATGTCAAATGCCGCAAAGTAAACACAAAGAGAAAACCATTTTTTTTTTAGTTCTTTCTTGTTATCTGTTAGATTTTTATGCATAACCACACCCACCTATCAACACATCCTGCGTTTACAAAAATTTTTACGATTCTCTTTCAAGTGTTCAAGACACACGTGATGGTCGGTGTGTGTCGCTGTGGAGCTTTGTATGTTTGCTACGAAATTATTTTTAACAACCCAATAGATGTATCAGAGAATTGTTGTTGACAATTAAAAATTGTAAAGGCAACTTTTTAAAATTTCTTAAAGTTAAGTAAACATCGGGACTTTTCCTTCAGGAGTCCGAAATTTGCTTTCATATAAATCGAACAAATCAAATCTGCGATGTCTGGCCGGCCTGAAAAAAGATGAAACTAAAAGTTTTGATAAATACAGTGATGTGCGTTTCTAAAGGAAACTGTTACGTATATCTTGTGCGATATCCCCTTCGAAAGTTTCGTAAAATCCCAAACTTCGAGTGCATTTAAAAAAAAAAATTACGTTTTAGAGGGATAGTTGATCAACGCAGAAATGCATTTTTTATTTCTGGTAATTTTCATTTTTTGCTCTACTGTGCTATCAACTTTAATTTTGATTGAAAAAAATGTGTTTTTATTACCAACCTTCATTTGTTAATACTAAACAAATCATGTGCTGGGCGAAAAAACCCTTTTTGTAAATATTTTGATTTATTATGATCGAAGTAGAGAAAAATCGACAAAACAAATCTTGAAAAAAATAATGTTTTCCATAATCGTGCCACTGTAATAAAATTGTTTTTGGTGTTCACACTATCATAAATACGTTATAATACCCTGGTGATAGTTGGCTCGTGGACTAAGTCATAAGAAATGAAAAAGTAGGAGCCCTTTCTTCCACCATAATAGGAAACCTGAACCCATCATTCATTGCTCCCGAATCAGTCATAATTACAGAAACCAAATGGTAATATTTTACTAAATCTCAATTCAGATTATGGTAATTTTTAGCAAAACGTGTTTATTGTTAGCAAATATTTTTAGGAACTGTCAACTCAATAGATTTATTTGTTGGAAACATGCACTCTTCTCTGTGTGCCTTAAAGGCGAATCGTTTGACTGCTAATGAAAGTTTTATTGATGGAATAGATAATTGAGGTCCTTCAGGTATTGCATATATCGTTAAAACCTTCGCAAGTTATGAGTTATTTGCTTATATTCAGCACTTTATCTCTACTATTCAAGACTTTACAAGAATTACACTAACACTTTATTATGCTCTTTCACTTTTATTATAACATGCCTTCTTTTTTAAACCATTAATGAACAATTTCGCAACCAAATTTTTTACTTTTTTTTTCACACTCAAAGTGCAAATTGTCGAGAGCACTTCTTTTCCTTTGAATATGAAAAGTTAAAAGGAGAAAAATGAACTCCCTTGCGAAAAACGTGCTACAAGTGCGCTTTTGCAACCCAACAAAATGAAAAACAAAATAATAAAAACAAAACAAAAAAGTTTACATTAAAAACGCATTCATACTATGTACCTATACAAATACTAAAAAATAGAAAAAATGTTTAACATAAAGTCGGAACCCAGTCGACGCCATATTGCTAAAAGCAAAGTTTAACACTTCAACACTTGAGCACAACTTCCGGAAATTCTTTGGTGTGTGGCGCGCATTCGACGTTTTTTGTCTTAAGTAAAACAAAAACAAAAGAGAGATGTGTGAGTGAAAGAGTGGGGTATGCGCGCAAAAGATAGACGATGAGTCAAATGAAAAAAGTGCTTGACTGTAAAAAGTAGGACTTAATGCCAGCGCGCCCAACCAACACCCGGCTTTAACTTTTTCAAAGAACTCGTGTTTGGTGCATTCAATGTGCAGAAATTCATTTAAGGGTGATGAACATGGGTTACACGCAACTGGGGTGCTATTATAACTTAAGGCTATGTAGTAATGTTCTTTTCAGTTTATCGCAGTATGACCCAAATATTTTCCTCGTTGGCTGAATGGCATTTTTATAAGCAATGATAAAATTTGGTTACATGCTAATTGCAAATACGCGCCAAGAGATATGTGCTATTCACATTAGTCAAAGGGAGATATTTAATTTTTTAGAATCGTATGATTACATAATTAAAATACGCTACGTTCTTTAATTGGCAATCTGTTCACGACAAATAAATGCGTCCGATAAAACTCGAGAAACAAAAATTAAACTTGCATATGGCAGTCAGCTCAGGAATTGCTAACTCAAACGTGCGATTTGACTAAACCCTCAAATGGAACCAGATTTCGCAATGAAATTAAGTAGCTGACCTACACCAACATGCTTAACGTCATCTGATAAGATCAAACCAAGTGTATTGTGTCATCTCCTATAGTAAGTGCGAGGCAGAAGGCAAGAAAATATTTTATATTTTTCTCCTCCTTTAACTCCTGCAGAAGTCAAAAGAGCGAACTCCTAAGCTTTTCGTATGTGTGCCGGTCGTCAGTTACCACAACAACAACTGACGGGTCATTAAGTCTAGTGTGGAATATTATTGTTGAAGAACTTGTTGACCCTTAGACCCATCTTGTGTTAGCATCTTGCAAGTGTCAAGTGGCATGCCAACAGCTTCCTTCGTCTAAGAAATTTGTGTAGCAGTAAATTCATCAGGTTTGCAGTTATTATGAATGTCTCTATGCCTGATATTTCCCCGAATATGTGAATTTTAAAATGAAAAGAAGAAGAGGATCTCCAAAGCATCAGTTGGTGTAGTCCTGAGAGCACCACTGATGGACATCGTAGCAGCCTTTTGTACCTCGTTTGTAGTAGGTGACTTCTTTTAAAGTAGGCCACCTCACCACAGTTCCATAGAACAAAACCGGTCAAATATCTGCTGTGTACAGCCAGTGAACAATACGAGGTGACAATCTTCCGCCGACAGCTTTTCGTCATGAGTATCTTTAATGTTTTTAACATACATTTTTCAACTAAATCTTTTGTCCAATACCCGATCGAAGAACCTTACACTGTCTTTTAAGAGAACATTAAAACGTATTATTAACTTTTGGAGAAGCTACCACATGCAATAAGTTGCACACTATTCGTGTATGCGTTAACTTTGCTTTCAAACATACATATAGTACATACCTCTTTCCTGAGCATAGGAGAATAACACCCCACCATGTGACGTTTCCCTGCAAACTTAACTTCTTGTTTTGGAGTTCCGAAGCTTTGTCTGTAAAAAGCTTTCTAATTAATCCAGCTTTGGAATTACTGATACTCAGACACTGCAGATCTGTGAATATCACTTTATCGACTCACAGGCTAACAAAGAACAGCGTTTCCCATTTAGATGCCCGATTCAATCTTTTTAATGGTTTTTTATGAGATCCGGACTCATAAGAATTTTTGAGCCCCAACCTAGTGGATGTTGCTTTGAATATATTAATTCGGCCCAATGCGGGAGAAAGTAACATGTCCATTTACACAGAGTAAGAATCCAAGTTCGCATATTTATGACTAGATTACCCACTAGCCATCTATCTCTCTGGAGGAACTGCTGCCTAAAGTGTATGGTATGTTCGCGACGCGAAGTGAGCTCGAAGTCACTAGCGACATTTTGAGGAGTTACCATCCCTCGCGCAGCCACTTCAAAGTGTTAAATGAAAAATATTAATTATGCTTTATTTATTTATTTTTGAAATTGAAAAAACACAATTGTTTCATTTTATTTATACAAAAAGCATACCAACAGCTGTGCTTCTACTCGCATTTTCATTAAATTTCAACATGAAAATTGTGCCCACTGCGTATGTGTAATATGAAAAATATGTATGTACATATATTATTTTTCCCAAATTTTTCTTCAAAGTTTATAAACATAGTTTCCACGGCAGTCGTACTATGCATAACTTATGAAATTTTTAGTAGAATTTTATACCAGTCGACATTCATAAAAGCCAACAATTCACATACAATTAGAGAACAATTAAATAACAATTTCTAATGCTTCGCTTTAGTTTTGTTGCATATTTGCCTGAAAAATTTATTTATGTTCGATTTTTGCGAAAATACATTTGTAGGCCTCTTCTATTTATCGTTTGGCGATTTGCCAAACAATTTCTGAAATGTCAGTAGCATGAGTAGCGAAATTTGACATTTCTTTTAGTTATTGCTTATAATTTTCCTTTGATTATACGGCTTTCGAAATTTATTTTAAATGTTTGCATGTAAATTATTTGTGATAAACGCACGTAATAATTTGATCATTTATTTTTACACACGGACATTTATTTTCAAACTCTTAACGAAGAAATACTATCAAATGCCATACAGAGCTGGGCAGAAATCCATGGGAATCAAATTTCTCAAAAATTACAATTCCAAAGAATTGGAAATGGCATTGGTTCTTTAAAGAAACGAAAAATTGATTTCGATTGGTAATTCTATCTAAATCAAATGTTTGCATCGATCGATGTGGAAGGTCGAAACTGTATTTTGTACACCAAGAGAGTAGGTAGTGGGCACTCGAAGAGACTGACTTCGGTTCATTTCTGGTATGATAAATTGTTTGCACCAAGCGTTTCGAAACGTTAAAAATGGATTGAAATTGTCATTTGATGAGACCACGATTTCCCGAAGAGCTCCTTTTTTGCGCAAAGAAAAATTTTCGGAAAATTCAATCAAGAAAGACACTACAGACCTTCCCGTTTGAGTTTTCTCATTAGTAAATTGCGAACCTCAGTTTTGACCAACTATCGATAAATTTACCTTTATCTGGAAAAGCGTATGTGTGGGCTAAAATCTAATTGCGGATTCGAGGTCAGTTAGCACAAATTGTCTTATATTGGCATTTGTCGATTTTCATCCAAGTTTTAGGTCTCATTTTTATACATTGTAGTTTATTCATTAATTTACTAAGCGATTAGTGCCGTCTTTAGACTGTGCGGTGCCAGGAGCCTCTACTGATCAAAATTAAATAGTACAAATGATTGGTTTGTGACCAAAAAATAGTAAAGATCCTTTTATTGTCATGTTGCTGGGCCACTCGAAGTTTGTAGTTTAATAGCACTACCATTAGGGCCCACCTTCGCAGCTTGGAAGGTCGGGGTCAGTCCCTCGCAAGCTCTTGTCTGAACACAGCACTATTTAGGATACAAGTTGAGTGAAAAACTTAGAAAACCAGTAGCTAAGAAGTTTACTCCGGAGATGCACTGAAAATTTTTAATGAACACTTTTCAGCAAGTGCTATTACAGCGTCAGATTTAATTTTGTTACCCCACACATTATAAATTCTCTGAAATGTTTGACGAAAACTCAATGACTTTGAAAAATTTTTCTGAAAGTGTAAAAAATTGAATGCACAATTTTTCAAAATCAAAATTCCGTTCCGTTTGTTTGAAGTTGATATAAATCAATGCTGATAATTAAAAATTGCCTTTTTGCATCGAATAAATTGTACGTACATAGATGTAGCTACTTCAAAAATGAGTGGACTCGATTCAACTGTGCAGCTGCAAAGGTTGAAAATGTAATTGAATTTTCAATTTTCAAAGAGTCATCACTTCAGCAGCAGCATTGCTGCTAAAGCAAATAAACGAATGCAGCCATAGAAAGCAAATCAAAATCAATGCGCCTAAAGGTGTACTATGTACGAACTACCTATTTTGTGTGTGGGCGGGGTAACTATATATTTTTGCCTTTATTAAATTGTAATTACATTTCTGCCTTGTAATTAACAAAATTTAATTTTGCCATTGGATAAAGACAACATGCAGTTTTGGTTTTCAATTGTTTTTTCTGCATTAACGCTTGCAGCCGTTGTTTTAAAACTTTGTGCTGTAAAGCTGTTACTGCTGGGATGAAAGGGCGGCGGTTGAGGCCCAGCTCTGGTACGCAAAATTGTTTGCCCAAAAGTCACTGTCTCCTTATCTTTTTTTATTGGTCTATATCCTACAAGATATAACTTGTAACCAAGATGAGTATTTTGATCATTTGAGCCCCCATTTGTAAAAAAATTGAAGCAGTTAAAAATTTTTTCAAACTTATAATCTTGTAAAAAAAATCTTTTTAAAAGACCCTTTCCTTAAACTTTCTTGCAAAGCGGACTTGACAAATTCTTTACAGACCTATTGTTTGTTATTTAATTATATGAAAAAATATTTTAGATTTTTTAATTTAATTTTGAAATAAATAAATTAAGCACACCTCTGACTGACCAAACTACGGCTATCCACCCGCAGTATACCCAAGCTGTTTGTACAGGATGGTGCAAAATTATCTTTATGGTTTGATATCGTTATAACTATGAACTGTAGTATACAAATGGGGGAATCTCGAAAATGGCGGCCATTTTCTGGCACATTTTTCATGACCGCCGGTTGATTGTCGTACATTCGTTCTTTCAAATGGGCCCATAGAAAGGCGTTGGATTAAATTCAGCTAACGTGGCGGCTACTGAACAAAATAATGCGCTCGTCGAAGGTTTCCCTGAACAGAGCCATTGTATCCCTTGCAGTATGCAATGTGCTTGTATTCTTTTGGAAGCACTTAAGCACTTTTGCGTATGGTTTTAGGTTAAAAAATGCTCCAGCTTTGTTTGATATTGAGTATCATTGATGGTAACTGCGGCACCTTCATTTTTTCATTTTCGAAGAAATATGAACTTATGATCCTGTCAGACGATGCACCGATTCTAATTACTAAATTGTGGATAAAATCGGGATTTTTAAAACTCTGTTGTGTATTTGTTACGTATTTTTGGTCCCCGAAATTGTTTTTTTTTCAAAATTATGAATTCAATGCAAAAAGATTATTTTGCACCACCCTATGCGGTGGCCAATATTTTCTGTAACGCCCATCATAATGACAATAATAAATTTTATGCTAAGCGAGCAACGACGGACAATACTACATACCAGGCAAGCAGCAATTGCAACCAGCTGTTGTTGCTGCTTTTATTGCTGAAAATTGACAAACGATGTTTTTGTTGACCAAACGAACTGTTTCAACCACACGAAATTGTTTTTCATTTACGATACAACTTGGTCGGCCGTTTAGTCGGCGGTCGGTCGGTTTGGGATATGGAGAATTTTGATGCTGTCATTGTATACTTCCGGTTTTAACAAACTTTTTTTTTACATACTTTCTATTTGGTTTTTATATAAAAAAGAAAAAAAAAATATGAAAATTAAGTTAACAAATGAAAGAATGTTTAATTTCAATATGATGGCTAGTATCTACGTACAGCAGCAGCAGCAGCAGTTGCTGCCTTTTTTGATACGTGCAATTGTGTATATGGCCTTTTTCACATTATGGCGCCAACTGCAAATTTATCACAGAATTTTATGCTGTGATTTTAGTTATGTGCGAAATCATATAATGCATGTAACTTAACGTTGCAGTTATCGTTAATTAGCAACGTATAAATGGCGCGAAAAAGTTGTTTGCTTAGAAGTGGGAGCAACTCTACCGCGCACTTTTCAATTGTTTTCGTACCACTTTGTTTGATGTTTTTTTTGTGTTTTTAAATACTTATATTAATATTCTTATGCATGCATAAATAGCTGATTACGTGCGTTGCTAAATTAATTAATTTTGTTACGGTGGTTTTTATTTATTTAGTTTTTTATGTCCCTTTTATTGCTTCACATTTGAAGGTTTGATATGAAATAACATTTTTCAATTATCGGTAACATAGCTAAAATTATTCCAGATCTATTTGCATATGATTTTTATTGAAATATCGTTACCTACAGTTCAAACAAAACGTTCTCCTAACCTTGATAATTTGCAGACACTGAAAATTGTACCCAAGCTAGCAGCACAATAATACGAAAAAGCTGGCATGCTGTACGGAATATTACAACCAAAACTAGAAGTCTGTTGATTTGGAATATTTAAAATTTCGCTCTATTCCGTTGTTACTTGAAAGTGAAAAATTTCGAATATCTTTGCACCAAAAAAACTTATATATAATTCATTAATAAATGTTTTAACTTTAAAAGAATATAAAGTTCTAGATTTGATGGTAGTAGGTATTAAATATCAAAAACATGCCCTCGGCAGCTGAGCAAGAGAGCCATAAATCGACTTGTGAAAGTGTGAGATCGCAATATCAAGAATTGAAAAAAAAAATTAAGAAGATTTATTCTTTCTTTTCCTGACTACAATTACGATTACAAAGAAAGTAAAATACACAAGTATCAGTAAAGACAACAAACGTAATCAAGCAACAAAATAATCATTTTGTTTGCTTGTTTATTATATACTACATATGTATGTACATACATTACAAGCATATATCCTTCACGGTTGCTAAGCATATAATTTGTAATTAAATTTATTTGAGAACTCATCTTATTTGCGTAAGAGCCTGCTTCAAAAATATTTTTACAAACTGGGCATGTAGGAACTAGCTTAAGTTTCGTGTAAGCTTCCTGACTATGCGCTCGCTATGTGATGTTATGTTACCAACTGTCCAATTGTCAGATGTAAACATGTGATAAGCTAATGCGATATTACTCATGCAAGTAAAGTGATTACTCATATCGTAAACGTGAAATTCGAATGGAACTGAAAATAAACGAAAACTATAGAAAAATAAATTAAAGAAATGAGAATAATTTGATTTTTCAGGAATTGCATTAATGTTGGTTAAAATACACCACTATCCTATATAGCTCCTAAAGCTTAGATTTACATAAGTCTATATGTTAGTGACTTTATATGAAGAGGCCATATCTGGAAAACCGCAAAGGTCTTTTAGTTTATATCTGTGTTACTGTTGTGTATACGTACCTTTCAATCTACGTCGTTGGGCAGCAAAAATACTAAATTCAACCATTTTTGGTTTTTATAAAATTTTTTAAACACTTTTTTGATTTTTTTTTTACTAAATTTTAAACGCTTTAACTCGTCAAATTTACGGTCACACTTAATCATTAAAAGCGAGTTATAATGTAATTTTCAGTCGGTGCGATAGAAGCTCGTAATCTTTAATGGTCAGTTTTTATAATTTTTACTGAAACTATAATATCCTACCAAGTCAGCATAAATTTTTGTCTCACAAAAATTGAAAATTCACGATTTTCACATATTTTATTAAAGTTGCAATTTTAGCGAAAATTACAAACTAACCATCTTATAGAAAAGGTCGACATTTTTGATAGAATAGCAATTACTATAACCAATTTGCTTCTTAACTTAATTTTCTTTATATTCCTCTAT
Organism: Meiosimyza decipiens; assembly: GCA_963680825.1. Classification (NCBI taxonomy): domain Eukaryota; kingdom Metazoa; phylum Arthropoda; class Insecta; order Diptera; family Lauxaniidae; genus Meiosimyza; species Meiosimyza decipiens. The sequence goes on along the minus strand of OY804259.1, from coordinate 95,743,004 downwards.
ACTAAATATGTTTATTTCTTTTATCTTCAGGTACGTCAATACAACATTTTGCGGATAGTATTATAAATTTTTCAGATAATTTTTTTGTTTCATGAACAAAATACCAAGGTAAGTGAACACACAAAGACCGACTTATTGCTCATGTAAATTAAAGGCTAAGAGAGCGGCGCACACTGGGTAAAAAGTAAGATTCTGCGCTCGAAAATCGAAAACTTTTAAGGAATTGTTGATGGGGATGTTTTTAAAAACATTCTAGAGGGTATAAATCAAAAGAGAGAAAAGAAAATCCCGCTCCATGACCCACAGCAGGCCGTCAAGTGTTCAGTAGCAACTTTTAAAAGTGAACAAATGAGATTTAAACTTTATGAAAGACTGTATCTTGTAGAATTTAATGAAATTTAAAAATATGTTACTATTAAGTTTTGAAAATTGTAGCTCTCTTTAGTGCACACTAATTTTCAACTAAACCTTAAGTTTAACAGTCTGCAACTATTTTGAATCTTGATGGCACTCGACTATGAATATTTGTTATGAACTGAGATAAGTTATGACTTGTTGACTATAATACCCAGCTAAATTCATCTTCCTCAACTTTCCATTGATATTTGGGATTCAAATGCTACTTTGCCAATTGCAGCCAAAGAGTTACTAACAGAACTGAAAGCAATTTTTTTTTTGTTCCAATTAAATCTTTTCAAATAAATATCATACTTAGGCAACGTACTAAGCCATTGCTCATCAAAGCATGGCATTGTAAGATGTACCAAAAAATGTTGATTATTACAAAAACGTCAACTATGCGTTGTTCACCTTCATGGCAATATCCCCTTTTTTCAGTGCTTTTTTATTTGGTCGACTAAAAATTACTTCAAATGTTTTTTTTCGGTTTTTATTTTTTACTTCAAGTAACGCTCTGTAGCCTCTTAAAACTTCAATAAAAATTTGATTACAATTTATCTCTTACATGGCTGTATAGAAAATTCTGCACTGCATTTTCTCACTCTAAAAACTGATTTAATACTTCTTTATTTATCTCAAAGGCTTTCGTTTTACTACTCTTGCTACACTAATGAGCAGTATAAACCAAAAGCTGCTCTCAGACATAATTGGAGTGTCATTAAGCGGAAGGTAAGTGAGACTTTGATTTCGAATTCTTTGAGTTGTTGGCCATAGTGCTGGTGCAAGTGTTCATCGCTTGACATGACTTGAAAATAATTAAAAGAAACTCACAGTATCCAGGCGTTTCGAAGTGCGACGCGTTGACATGTCACATGTAATTTGATTAAATCACATAATGCTTTGAGTATGTGTTGCTGGTTGCTATTTACAATGTATTTAATGAATAAACGATTTCTGCCACAACAACAAAAACAGCAATAACAACTCTAACAGCAACAACATAACGACGACGACAACAAACACTCGAGAATAATCAGTTAAGTAAAATTATTAAATGAATGTCTGTCTGGCAACATAAACTCGTCAATATGCCTATCATCTAACTCATTCCGCACACTGCCATGCTATGCTGCACAGTGGGTGTTTTTAATATGCATTTGCTAAAAAATGTTCAACTTTCGAAGTTGCAAAATATGGCATGTCCAAATGATGATTTTTTGAATCAACAACTTCTATGTATAACTTTTTTTTATAGGCTTTAAAGACTTTGACCAATATTTCCTCTAATTCCATCGTCATCCATATTTATTTAGTTTTATATTTCTTCTGAAAAATTAGTGGACATGTCACTTTTGGAAAATAAACAAGCAAAATGGAATTGGTGTGGTAAGGAAAATTACATGAATTTGATGCAATCTCGTCCAATTCTATTTATTTTAAAAGTTTGTAGTCACATGATTTTAATGAAATCCCTCCCATGGTACAATAAATTATTATTATTATTCATTTAGTAGTAGAAAACGTTATAAAACATATAGTTATCACACAATTTACAAAGATCTGGTCTATTACCTTACAGCTTTAAAATTATAATTTTCTTATTTGAATTAAGTATATATACATACATATTGAATAATGAAATTTGCGAAGGAAAACTACAGTAAAAAACCTTCGAATAAAGACATAAAAGGGATGACTAGAAATAGCAAATGTTTTTTTTTTAAATATTTTTATGATTTTTTTTTTTTATAATGTTATAAAAATAAACAAATTTTTAAATTAACAAATTAAATAACAGAAATAGACATGCATTAAATGTATGACATGATATAAGAATCGCCAATTCTAAGAGATAAAAAGAGGAGTTTTGACAAAATAGAAAAACAAATAAAGACTTAACAATGTTATGGTTCGTATGGCATTATAAATTTATTAGTTTGCTTCTGGATGCATTCTGATATTAATTTTACATTGGATTTCTTATGTAATTTTTTCGTAGAGAAATGCCAAGGCAGGCTTAAACACATTTTCAAAAGTTTGTTTTGGCAAATTTGTAATTTTTTTATATGCATTTGTGCACATGAATCCCAAACTGGACAGGCATATAAAATAATCGATTGAAAGATTACTTTCGAAATTATAATCTTATTTACGTAGCCAAGTTTCGAATATCTGTTTATTAATGGGTATAGCATGTTTTTTGCAATGTGGTACAATAAATGTAGCACTTTAGGTGTTGTGCTGCCGAGGAGATTCTGTAATGCTTTGCCCACGTTTCTTTCGGAGTTATCTTATGTAACAACTAAATCTGCTAAAATTAATCACATGGAGGTTAGTTTATTGGTTATTTAATTAAAACGTTATAAACTGTTCTTGGATGGTGCCACGCCCTTCCGCCATTGAACATTGTAGAACTCATTAATTTTTGTCTTGAATGACAAACAATATCAAAATATTTCAAGCTGTTTTTGAGCAATATTGAAAGAAATTTTTCAATATTTAGAAATTGTCACGCCTACTTTTGCAATTCCAACCGCTTTTGGTTGAATGCACGATATTAAGGATCGGCATCCACCTACCAAATATGATATACACATAGTAGCATGTTCATCCAACATCCAACTGGAAGCCCAAAAGGTGTGGGGGATCATCACATATTTGTTTAAAGGTTTTAATACAACACTGTTTGTTTTGCATACGTTTGAAGCATGAATGTATATTATATATTATCATAACATATGTAATTCCCTTGAAAAAATAAAAGATAAGCTGCTGCTGCTGATCCCCGAAGTCGGTTATACTGACCGCCACTCCTACCTACCTGGCATAAGCTTTCTCTGTATTAAATATTGATACTTTAATTAAAATTCTTCAGTTTATCCCACTGTAAAGCTCCACCGTTCCTCCCAGGGTTCATAAATGTTGCACGACATAACGTTATGTTACGTTGCGTTACATTACTTTGAATGCATAACATTACATTGAAAGCTTCGATTTATGCGTGTGTGTGTGAATGCCCTGACGTTTATTTGCACTTGACATTAGCGGTGCAGTAAGAACCGTAATGCAATTTCCCGCGAGACTTGAACTGTTGGCGTTTTAATTTCTATACATCTTTTTTTCAATATTGGCTGGCTTTGTTTTTCTTCAATGGAAATTTTGTAGTGGATATGTTGAACAGCGAAATTGTCATTTTTTTACTAACGTGGCTCAGACAACCAAAAAAAAAAAAAATATTAAGAGTCAACGAACTGGAACGATGACTGTTGGTTGGTTCACGCGCTGGTTACTACTTGGAGGTTTGTCTAGCCAGGCAGGGTCATTACTATAAAGTAAATTACCCTAATTCAGTTACATATTATTTTTATGCTCTTATTGTTTAGTACAGTATGTGTAAATACCTACAGAGAGAATCACAAAAATAGAAAATAACAAGTCAAAACATGTGTTTGGGTCTTGCTATAGACCCTGTCTTGACTATAATACCTATTGTTTTTAGCACACTATTCACTGCATACTTATGTTCTTAGTTTCATGAGTTCTAATTAAAATTAGCTATTGACTCTTCCTTGAGGCGACTTCAATTATGTGAATTTGTTTTGAATTCACGCATAGTAACATGACGGAATGATGAACTTTTTCCTTAAAGAATGATAACTTCAAAAATATTGGACATGAATTGAATGGCTCGAACGACACAAATTGCTCAAACTTCATTAACAATCAGCAACACCCTGATGGTGTCATTGATAATTTGTGTTGTTATTGCTGCGCACTCAGTTGTGCCACCATCGAGACACTTAGTAACAACAACAATAGGTATACCAAATAATTCTAGACGCGACCGCCATGCGATTGATTTTATTTTATTTGAATTGTATTTTTTTTTTCAATCATTATTATATGCAGCACGAAAATGTTGCTGCGAAATTCAAAAAAAATTGAATTTTGTATCGTATAGACATCAACTTGCGATAAATTGCGCTGTTGACTGTGAACTATATCGTACATACCTACCAGTCTTAGGCAAATCATGGGCCTATTCGTGCAGACTTTTTGGTTTACGTAGTCGTAGTGACATGGGTATCCGTACAACACACAATGTAGCCACATTTATACAAATTCATCGAAACACAAACAACACTCATCGGAAGTAATTAGATTGTCACAGCAAAGAGTTGCGGTGGCGTCTGAATTGGTAACGCCTGCTTTACGATATTGACTTTTACGAGCATAATGAAAAGGGTGATTTTTGTTTTTCGCTTTTGTTTGATGTTGATTATTAATTTTTTGATGTTTCTGGTCGATCAGTTTTGTGTACTTCTCTTTGCAGTAATAATTATGAGCATAAAAGTTATAATGTGGTCACATAAAAGAATACTTAGAAATTATTTTATGTGGGTCATATTTTTCATCCAACGTTACACCCATGCTGCCCATTTTTTTGTTGGATTTGAATGGTACGTGGAAAAATTACAGAATTCAAATGGTGGACATAACATGTTGGACTTCGAATGCTGAGTGACAAACTTCGAGATGCGGCCTGCCGTTAAAAATTTTTGTTCTACTATCAAAAACAGAACAGGACAAAAGGTCCGATCAAGTTTCTTCGTAGTGTGCGTTGTTTCTGAGAAATTGTCAAATTCACTACTTTCGAAAATATTTTGACATGTTACGTACGTACTCCTATCTCTTAAGTATTTTTTTGAGCGAAAACTTTGTTGCATCGGAATCTTAAGGGCGGGATTGCGATCAGCGACTTCAAAAATATCTTGGGACATTGGTCCATGACATTTCTCCACATTTTTAAATGATTTGGATAGAAATGGGCGGTTTCTGCCCATTTTTAATCTCTTTTATGTGGCTCAAACTTAATCTAATCGGAAATCTGAATCGAATCATGAACAGCTACCCCGAAAACGTGGGAAAACTAGATTTTTGAGGTGGTACTCTTTGGGCCGTCGTATTAAGTCTAGCAACTAAATTCGATATTTTTTATTTCACTCACCATTCAAAAGCAAACATTTTACACTGAAGGATCGAGGCTGCCGCACATCACATGCCATTAACTTTGGGGTTAAATATCCATTTAATTATAACAAAAAACCAAACAACAATCTCCGGGTGATTTGGTTTAAGTAAGCAAAGCTATTAGTTAAAATCGTCTAGTTTAAAATAAGTAAACTTGTAAAATATCGGCCACCCTTGCAATACACATGCACGCACATTTATTGATTAACTAATTCACATCACAAATTAATTTAATGGTTGGTATCATAACTTGCAAGTTAAAGTGTAAATATTTACTCACAGAAAATATTTTATCCCCATATTGCATTTGTCTCTTATGATATTAAAGCATTATAGTAGGGGAATGTAACCTGTTGTGGGCCGGGTTTCGTTTTTTGCCTGTAATTTCTATGCAAGTAAAAATTTTTCGGACTTTTTGATACTAATGGAAAGGTAGAGTCAATAGCTAACTAAAAATGGAAAAATTTTTCATTATTTTCCAAAAATCAATTTTTTCCACACATATTGTAAAAGAGCTTGTTTTTTACCAAAAAAAAATTTGTAACCGGTTGTGGGCCACTCCGGAAAATCAACTAGAAATGCGAAATCATAAAGAAAAACCAACAAAGAAATATAAAATTTTGGAATTTATTCATCGATGAAGCCTCTAGGGGCAAAAAACATCAGGAAAATGGCACTTTTTCAAATTAATTATCCTCCTCGTCAGTTTCGCAATTTTCGCATGTGAAATAGCTCTTTGTCATAGCAGCGCATTTCAAATGCACAAATCGATCGCAGCCACCGTTGCATTTGATGGAATTAGCTTTTGTCAATTTCGATGGCAGAAGGTCTAAACAGATCAGAGGTTTGTTCAGGTGTGCGTAGTACGAGTTGGGGGTGGCGTTTCATGAACTTATAATACCAATGCCGTGGGGCCATCATTTCATCTTCCCAACCTTCTGGGCAAACATCAATTTTTTTGGAGAGCTGATATGCTAATTGACGGAGCTCGGTGATGCTGAGCCCGTAGTAATGACCAGCACATTTCAAAATGTATTGGACGAGACTCTTTTCTTGATCCTGGTTGAAGATCTGTTGGAAAATTAGAGAAAAAAAAACGTTGAAAAAAGTCTGATGTGTTAGTGGAAAGTGCAAAAAAAACTACAAGCAAGCTTAAGACTTTCAAACGCTTTCATAAAAAGTGTTTGAATTTAGAGTGTTTACATTTAAAAAGCCGCTTTAAATTCACCGCTTGAAAAGTTTCACTTCAAATACAAACCATATTCAAAGGTGTTCGTTGGCTGCATTTACGGAGGTATTCCATCAATCCACTATCTTGTACGGTAGTAATGTCATCAAATTTGTCACTAACTTTCTTAAGATACCGCTGCAAATTGGTGCGGGGAACATTGTAGGCTCGAGCAGCCTCTCTGACGGGCATATTTTCTATCGAACAACGCTTAATGGCTTGTACGATCGCATTAAAATCAGTTTCCTTCGGTTCGTCTTTTTTTCCCTTCGGAGTAGACATGGCTGAAAATGCGTAAAAATGCATAAATTAAAAAATAAATGCGGTTACAACAGGTGGCCCACAACCGGTAACGGCGGCCATTTCTTAAGTGACTGTCAAAATTCGCGTAACGAAAAATTGTAAGCAAACCCGATATAAAATCGAAAAATCTAACGCAAAAACTGCATACAAATCCAAAACAATTACCTTTTCGCAATATCTCACTTCACTATATCACGCTCACAACATAATCAAAATTTACTTTCTTGTAAATTTTTTCGTCGATTTTTTTCGTTTCTTTGTAGCGCGCATCAAATGCGTCCTTTCACTTGTGTGTTCGCACCAATACTATCTGTCATTGTATACTACACAGAACCTCATACTCAGATCCGCCATATTTGGTAAACGTCAAAAGATATAACGGGTGGCCCACAACCGGTGATGGCCCACAGCCGGTTACATTACCCTACCTACTTTTAAAATATGTACCTAAGTACCTAACAATCAGTCAAAGTTACTGTCAAATGGCTTTTCTTTTCATAACTCAACTCCATTCGACATTTGTTTTTACCACCCCACTCTTTATAGATATACTATGTAAATGAACTCATTAACCTAATTTTTCAACAAAAAAGAAGGGACTTAAAGCAAAACTTGCGCGTACATACTTAGGTTTTTTTCGGAACCGGAGCCAATTTGATTGTCCTATAGAATTATTTTTGAATAATTTTTTCCCAGACTACCGAATCTGCAAAATAGTTTTCTTTTCCTTTTAGCGTCTTTTATATGCGTCGTTAAAGATATGTAACAAAAAAAAAAACTTACTTTTTTGCTATAAACTTTAACGTTCATACGCTATAATCGGTCATGTCAACAGAACTGTTGTCTCCTCATCGATATTAACGTTAACAATAATAAAAGAAATCCGTCCGTACAATTTTTCTATAAATATAAACATTTTTTAAGCAGCAAAAACCTATAACTACATCTCTTTAACAAATGGTCATATATTAAATAATGTTTTTATATATACGTAAACTTCAATTTTGTCAAAGTAATAGCATTATATAAGGAATGGTCAATCAAAAGGAAGCATTTTCTTTTCGCAACTTTTTTTTATTGCTTTCCCGTAAATTTTTATAAAGAAGCTTCATTTACCCAAAAAAATAGCTGTCAAATTATTAAGGTCCTTCAGAAAAACATGAATTAAGGTAATTTCTATAGCATTTACATCAAAACTGAACATATCCAAACATCAAAACAGATCATTCCGAACAAAGTCCATCAAACGAAGTCAATGAAATGATTAGTAAAAATTTCTAAAAATCTTCGATAGTTTCGATTTTTAAAGGAGATCTCCATTTGCCCCAAAGAAAGTTAGTTTTACGGACACCTTAATATACATTAATACTTACTATATATTCTACTTCCTAATGGGTAATTCCATCTATAATGGGCCTATAATTACCCTCATGTTTTTTAAATAGGCTGAAACTTTTTTCAGTGATTGGTCTATCATGTAGAAGATATAAAAAAATCGATAAAATTTTTTTGACCAGTATTATTGCTTAAAAAAAAAGTTTCAAATCGTGTTAAAAAAAACTCGTAAGTAAAACAAAAAAATTCATTGATGAATATAAAAAAACCAACACAATCCAAATTTGCTTTTATATTATTTTAGTAGATGACAAAAAAACTGCAAATCTGAATAAATGAAGGCCTGAACGGTTTCTATGTGCCTGTAAAATGAAATCAGGTGAAGAAAAATGAATGAAATTTTCAGAGATGGTACTCCTGAATGTTATGAAAATTTTGACCTTAAAAAGGCTGAAATTATTTCAAATTTAATTCTCTCACTTTCATTCTCAATGTTTCAATTTACATTTCAAATCATAAATCTTAACTTTAAATGCTTGTAAAATCAAACAGGGTGAAAAAACATGGATAAATTTTTCAGGGATGGTACTCTTATATGTTCTAAAAATTTTGAGCCTAAAAAAACTGAAATCGATGATGGAGTATTTGGGAAAGTGATGCTTTTTGGGAAGGTTAATTTTTTTATCTTTTACCACATAGAAACCGTTCAGGCCTTAATTTGTTCAGATTTGCAGTTTTTTTGCCATCTGCTAGTACACATCTACCTAAAAATAATATAAAAGTTAATTTGGATTGTGTTGGTTTGTTTATATTCATCAATGAATTTTTTTGTTTTACTTACGAGTTTTTTTTAACACAATTTGAAACTTTTGTTTTAAGCAATAATACTGGTCAAAAAAATTTTATCGATTTTTTTATATCTTCTACATGATAGACCAATCACTGAAAAAAGTTTCAGCCTATTTAAAAACATGAGGGTAATTATAGGCCCATTATAGATGGAATGACCCTATTGTTATATGGAATTTTTGTTTTTTAGGCCGTAAATATTTTGCATTGGTGCTATACAAACGCATATGCTCAGAGTTTGAACTTGAAAACATTGAGTGCGCTCTACACATTTCATTTTCCACGGCGCGCTAAACCAACTTGATGTTGAAGATCTTGTCACTTAGTCTTTTTCTTTTGTCGTTGAGCTATTCTCAAATAGGAGGGAATCATTCCCATTCCAAAGTCCTTTGGCACAGGAAAACGTAAATTATGATTTTATATAATCTAATCGAAGTCATTTGAAGGGCAAGACTCTATTTGAGGACGAGGTCTATTTGAGAAAGTACTCGTACATAAAGTTATTGAAAAATTAATTCTGTTGTTTTTATCTCATTTGGAAAGATTACTAAGTACTAAAAAGTACTTGAAAAATTAATACAAAGTCATAGCTTATTTTTTCATGTACCTAGGAGTTTTGACATGACTCATTTCCGACCACCTCCCATTTGAGAATAGTTTTATGGTTTTTTTAGCCTTTCTTAGCACAAAGTGCTTAGCCATGATTTAGTAAGAAAGATGATAAGTGACAAGACATTCAGTAATAAGTTGGTTCAGCGCCGACGTATTGACTTTGGCATTTATTGTTTTTTTTGTTTGGTTGAAAATATTTTTGTGTCTAAATATCTCTTGCAACTATTATGCATACTCTTATGAATTACTAACTCAATGCGTTTGTATGTCACGTGTACTGTACCAATTCTGTTTTTATTTTTGTTTCTATATTTAGATATGTCTTCGTTTAAAATAAGTTTTAACAGATGTACCAGTTTTTCATTGAGGCATAAATCCTATGAATGTAGTTGCTGCATTTTTAATTCAAAAAATTTTGTATATTCCACATACAAAACAAAGCGAAAAGAAAAATTAATGTAACTTTGGCCATTTCAATTGTCTTCTATAAAATGAGCAAAAAAGTTTGATTTTTCAGAATGTTTGTAAATTTTTTGCTTAAATTTGTTTAGATGGACATTAGAATAGTAATCGTAAGACAAACTGATTTCCATTTTGTTTTGTTTTTTTTTTGTTCGATTTATAAAAATCTCACGGAGTCAATTACATAATTAGGTTATGGTAACAACGTATCAGCGTCGAATATGGAATAAAAATATCTTGTTGTATAACAGTCAATTTTTTATTATTCATAAAGAAAACGAAAACACAGCAAACTCATTCGATAAAACTAACCAACTGCATTTATTATTGTCAACAAAGGAAACAAACGATTTTTTTTTTTTTATTTTTTTTCTTTGGCAATGCTGCCGCTGCTGCTTGAGACCAATTAAATTTAGCTTCCATTGATAAATATCTCAGCAATTGTAATTCCAATGAATTCAACAAATCTCGACATCATTAAAGGAATTTAGCCGCCGCACAATGCGACGGACGACATATCGTCAAATCCACAGACAGCAACATTTTAAATGTCAGCTCAGCTACAGTCAGTCGGCGCACACAGCAATGATGGCAATGGACAACCGTCGAGATCTATCAACATTCGACTAACGTGTATCGTGTACAAATACAAGTAATTGAAACGCGCAAAGTATGACAAAAAGGCGTTCAATTTTTTTAATAGATACACAAAAAATAAAATTGCAAACTACGTATATGTTGCTGTTGTTAATATGGTTGTTGTTGTTGTTGTTGTTGTTGTTGTTGTTTTTGGTTCGCCAAACGCGCTCACGAGCGCTCACAATCGTAGATACACTCGCTCAACTTGATATTTCCCACAAAAACCAACAACTTGAAAAAAGATTACACGCCATCTTTGTTGTTGTTGCCATTGTTCTTCATGTTGCTGCTGCTGTTTCTGTTTATGTTTCTGTTGCTGTTGTCTGGATGCCTTTAGCGCTCTACCTGCGCTTTTGCATCGTATCGTATCCACTTCCTATAGGTACCATTGACACTGCTATATTTTGTCATCAGCATAGCATCCACATCCACTTTTATTTCCACATTTCGCACACATTCTACTAAAGAGCACAACTCAAAATTTTTGAATTTTCAAAAAACGCAAAAAACTGTTTTGGAGCATGGCATAAAGTGTGCATTATTTAGAAGAAGGTACACACAGAATATGGTTTGAAAGCACTCAAACACAACTAAAAATATGACACTTTTGCATATTATGTATAGCCTAATTTCCATTACAACATGAACTGTTTCGTGACAGCAAAGTACAGCAATAAATTAACTTATCTCTTTTGTGCTGGTAGACATCTGTTTTATGAACAGTTTTAACGGGTAAACTCGAAAATGACAAGTTTTGAGTTGTGTCTCTTTAGCAGAATGTGTGCGATTTGTCCGTAACGCATGTATGTTTATGTTTAGTTATTTATTTAATTTTGTTATTCTACTTTTTTTTCATTCTCATCTCATCATTGGCAACGTTTCATCGTTGAAGTCTCTTCTTCAATTTGGTTGTTGATTTTCTCACCGCTCTCGCGAAGAACTTTAAGTTTAGATTTTGAATATTCAACTGCGGTGAGGTGTGTTGATGAGATACATTATCTCATAGTTGGATTTTGTGTATCTAATTGTTTTTCGATAGACGACAGGACGTCTTGCACGATTGCTGCCTCATAAGTACAGAAGAACTATTGGTTGAAAATTGAAATTTGTGTATAAGGAGCAGTACTTTGGATAGCTCCACAACTTTGTTCAGTTCTAGCCCTAAGTCTAAAAAAATTATCAATTAAATGAGCAAATATTTTTTATTTGAAACTATAAAATTAAAATCTCGTTTCAATATGGCGATGATATCATAGGCCATTTCGATCCTTAACTGCCCAGTTTACGAAAAAAAAATCTGTCTTGTTATCTTAAGTTGCAAGACTCCTTGGCTGGTGGGGGGAAAGATCAAAAGAAGATTATTATTAAAAACATTGTGTCAGTGCTTAAGGGCTGAACACGATTCGTCGTACTACGTTTAGAATTCATCCTTTCCATTCTAATGGAGATGACTCAAAATCTAATTGTTCGGTACATAAATTTTACTTTTAGGGATATTGTTGAGCTGACATACACTGACGTACGTTACGTGTCCAATCCCGCCTACATTTTTTTTTTTTATTTACACAAAAAGCTTAAATTTCAGATAAATATACTTAAGTAAAGGTGTTTTTTGCATAAAATAGTTTACACACAATCCATTGTCCAAATGACAAAAGGCGATTGTGCAAAGCAATTCAAATTCATTTTTAAAAACACATATTGATGGGGAAAATTAAAATTAAATAAATTTGGAATATAAACTAAAATCTTCAAAAAAAAGACAATAATTTAAATAAATTTAAAAAGAAAATGTTTAAAAAAGAAATGCAATTCAATATACAAAATTAAAAATAAAATTAAATAATAAACCATAAAATAAAATAATATTATTCAAGTTAGACCGCGGTACCAAAAATAATATTAATTTCCGAATGGTCAAAAGAAACAAGACATTTTTTAGCATTATTGAGGAACATAGTTTTCACTCTTTCACATCTTATATTTCCCGGTAATAGATTAAACAGACGAGGTGCAGTAACGAAGTAGAAACGTTCAAAGTGAGTTTTAAAAATTGTAGGGATGGATGCAAAATGTGCAGTGTTAACACGTAGGTTGTAATTATCATGTAGTCTCACCGAATAAATCCCACATTTATCAAAAAATATGCCACTCCCAAAAGTACTGATCCAGGCCATGCATAAACTACAATGTGCCCACGAAGTTTCATCCAAATCTGTTCATTTATAATTTTAGTTAGCTAAGATTTCCAAAACTTAAAACAAATCTGAAATTAATTAGTATCTTATCAAAATTACCTCAATTATTCTTAAGGTTATTTGTTAGATAACCGAGAGTATCTGGCTAAATAAAATAAATGATAACTTTCAATTGACATATTGTCAAATCATAAAATTCTCATTCAACAAAAAAGTATCCCATTGAATTACATCAAAATCCTCAACTCCATTATGAATATAAATGGAAAACCTGTCTGTCTGACTGCACTATTGGGTTATTTTTTATTTTGTGCTCATTTACTTAGTGTTGTTTTACTCTCAATTTTGTTGCCATTCTCAACACGCACACACTCAGGAGACACAGACTTCCTTCCTTCCATTTAACGTTTGTTGTTTTTCTTACTTAAATACGAGTAATTCCCGTGTGCTGCGCTCTGATGTGTGGTGGCCCATTTTTAGTTGGTGCTCTTCATTGTGCACCATATTGGTTATTTTTTGATGCTCTGCTACAATTCAAGGGTTGTTGTTTGTTTGTGCTCCTTTTGCGCTCAACGTGCGATAAGCGTGTGAAAGTGTTTATGTTGTTTGCATTAAAATAAATTTACATGCAGAGTTACCATTTTTGCATACGGTCTTAATGTGTAAAAACAGGGATCAAATTGATTTCAAAATAGCAATTTCTATCTTTAAGGCCCATCGCACTGGTATCAAAAGCAGCACGTTTTCTATTCATCTCGTTTTATATTGCGTTTTTAAAAATAGCTTTCAAACTTGCGTTACCGCGTTGTTTGTGTTTGACGTCAGCTGGGTCCGCTGTTTTGTAAAGAAATGTAAAATTAATATATAAACAAAGTTTTTAGTTGATGTTGCACATCAAGGAACTTCTTCCGCATTGCAGACAAAGCTACTCCTTATCAGTTTGTCCGTTACCTTATTAGCACATTTTATGAAATAAAACGGCTCTTTGACATAAAACTAATTAGATCCTTTTAAGATTTCAGTTTGTATTTGCTTACTCTGTCCGTCTGTTTATCTTTTGTTTCTTGAACAGCTGTTTAATGGCAATTTTTTTGACATTAGTGGAATAAATTGAACAACCCTGACAATTCATTTCATTCTTTGGTGAAAAAAGTATAATTTTTGTTTAAAACGAACTCCGAGATATTTCTGTTTGACATTTGATTTGTGAAACTTTTGTAAATCCTTGGACACTAGTTCCTTTATACGAAGGCTATTGCATAGCTCACACCCTTTACTGTCTAAGGACTGTGTAAAGTTATGAGCTGGTTACTACATAACAAAATAATTGATAAATGGAATATGCAACGAAATACTGCTATTTGTTCTAAGTAATCAATTGGTTTACTTACAAAAATGCTTAAAGCCAAGAAACTTATCCACTGATATTTTTGCGTGGCGTCTTACGCCCTAGCTTGACGTTGTAGAGTTCATTGTTATAAATAAAAACTTAGGCGTTCGGTGTACTAAAGATACAACATTATATCTATTTTGAATATCGATTTAGGGGCTCCCAACTTCTAATGATTTTATCCCCAATTGCGATGTCTTTCAAAAAAGATGCGTCCCCTAATTTCTGATTCCATTTCATCGTAATACAACAATGGTTTAGTATAAAAAAGAAGATAGAGCTCCTAATATAAACTTATGCCCAGATTTTTTCACTTCACATCACTATTTGGCTGATTTGAGTAGTGGAGCACGTTTTTTTTATTTCAAACAGAGTTGGAATGTGTTTATGGCATTCCAAATCATCATTTACAAAAAAGAGAATCGTACTGTGAACTGAATTGTCTTCCGGCGAGCCGTTTGACTAATTGTTCTTATAACAATTTCATCAAAATAAAATATTGCTTTGGTAATTTTCGGTAAAGTTGAGAATAAAGTACCTTCGGGAAAAGTCACCTTTTCATTTCTTTTAAAATTGTGTAGGTTATCTATACTAGCTAAAAAAATATTAGTCTAGTCAGTTCATCGCCACTCGTAAGGCCAATGCCGGAAAGGAAACTGCTGCTTCTCTAAAAAGGTTGCAGCCAACAAATTTGTGCGGAAAGGAAACTGCTGCTTCTCTAAAAAGGTTGCAGCCAAAAAATTTGTGTGACAACAACCTGTCTATAAAGTAAGCGATGATCTCACCAAATACCATACTCGAACTGAAATCGTAGCTGAATTTGGATAAATACTGTAAAAAAGAATGCACTCAATATGTGTTCATTGAATATGAAAGCAAAATTTTTGATGAAACTTTACAAGAATAACCTTAGAGTCCTTATAAGCAATCACTGTAAGCTACTTAAACACTAGAATAAATCAGTTTAGTGATACTACAAGCAGACTATTCCTTAAAGATGATAGACCTCTTTACACATCTTAACAGAATGCCCAGGAAGAAAATGTTTGTCAAAGTCTTGCATAAATTAACAAACTAAATTTGTAAGCACCTGCAGAGTTATATTCGTACAAGTACTCTGGCTTAAATTGGGATTGTCATAATAAGTTTCCAATATGAGTTCGGACTGCCTGGACTTAAGTAGTAGACCTGCCACCTGCCAAGTCTTTAAGTCACTTTTTTAATATACTGGGCAACACTATTTGTAATGTATAGTATAGATTAAGCTTTTCTACTCTCTTTCTCTCTATTAGCTCCAGATTGTGTCCTTAAAATAATTTTTCAAAAGGATTCTATTATGCGTATGAAAATTGGAATTAATCTCATTGTAGCGAATGTAGCATTAGGCTTTATTTTTTCATTTAACTTCTACGTTGTTCTCATTTCGGCTATTTGGCTTATGCTCTTGTTTTCTTTGCTCTCGTTCTCTTTGTGTTCTTTTGGTAAGTGAGAACTAAGTGATTTTACGTGTATGGTGCACCACACGGTTACGATTTGAGTTGAGCTCTGAGCTGATTTTGTGTGATGATGAGGAGAGTTGATGGCGATGGCGGCGTTGATGATGACGATGACGACGACGGGATATGAATTTTTTTTTGCTGTTTGCTTGACTAGTATTACGTGCCGGGGAGCAATGAATAGCAGCAAAATCTATTTGTCTCGCGTGTAATAAATTCTATATCAAATAAATAGACAGACAGACACACGCACATAAAAGAGTACCTACGTATACTAGTGGTATTTTAGTTCTTTTTCGAGCCAGGCGCAGTGTCTGATTTGATTAAATCAATTTTTTACAATCGCTTACAATTATTGCTAAAAGAAAAAGAAAAAAAATTGTTGCTATTGTTGTTGTTGCCGTCGTGTTGATTAATTAAAAGTAAAATGTGCGGCTTTTTGTGAACATAAAAGTTTAAAAAGAAAATATAATAAAAAAAATCTGATTCAAAAAAAAAAAGTGGATGAAAAAATAAAAAACAAATTGGAACTAAAATATAAAAATTAATTGAAAATCATATAAGTTTTTGTTCTTTTTTTTTGTTGGTGTTTCGAGAAAAGCAAAAATTTTCAACATTATTCCACAATTTTTTAGTGAGTACCTCTTTGATACATCTGTATGATATACAAAGCGTAAAAAACAATCCGAAAATCAAATGAAAAACTTTGGAACTTAAAGAACGTACACACACACACGCGCGCATACACATCTAGAAAAAAATTAATAAGATGTAGATACATTTTTTTATTTTGTGGCCATGTTTATTTCCTATCGTTTTCGTGTGTCGTCTTCTTCGTCGTATTCAACATCTTATTCATCGTCGTCGTCGTTATATCGTTCCTCATGTTTTACTCTTTTCCTTTTTAGCTCCTTCGCATTGTTGCTTTTGTTGTGTATGTGTTTATTTGTCATTTAATATGATGTACTACTTTACCTTTGTTATTCCATTATAACCCAACACCCTCAACTAGCCCACTACACCACCTTATCCACATTTTTCCCCAAAAAAATTTCTTGGATTGGTTTTGATTTTCTTTTTTTACTTTTGAGATGAACCCTTTGTTTTATTATCAACTCTTTTTGCTTGGAACCCAATTTTTGTTTACCAGTGTTTTTTTTTTATTTAAATTCAATTCACTTCTTACGCATACTCATAGATCAGATTTTTTCCCTTCAATGTTTATCTTCAGTGATCTTTCATCAACGTTTTGATTTGCATTTTAATCGCGGTCTTGTCGTTGTTGTCGCCAACGTCAAATTCGTCTTCGTCTTTTTTGTTGTGTCAATGCGAATGCCCTAGAAACATGCAATACAAACACAAATCATACATGACAGTGACAGTTGTGAATTACCGATTTTCCCAGCTGGAAATCATGTTAACAGTTACCCTTTTTGTTAGAAATTTCATAATTCATTTTCATGAAGAATTTTTTTGCTAACTCTTTCGACCCCAAGCTTTTCGCTGTGTTCTGGATTATTTATTTTTGATGTTAGGTTTTTTTCCTATTTAAAAAGTGTACGTTGGATATGTACATCCATAGTAGGTTGAACTTTCTCGTATATAACATATTTTACACCTGCAGCAATTTCATGCATTGCGATTAGAATGCTCGTAGCTGAAAGCAGTAGGTCGAAGCAATATGGGCATTGATCTGTCCTCGACACCTTCCAATAAAAATGTGTAGATCTGCAACAGTCTTCACCTACCCCGTAGTCAACTTCGAGAAAAGGCTCCTGAGAGAACATAATGGAACGAACACACTGTCAGCTTATATTTTGAAACCGCTGTGTACACCGATGGCTCAAAGTTAAACTTTGCGTTGGTTTCAAGGATCTATTCAAAAGTATCTTAATCCATTCAGTTACCTTCCTTCTCGAAGCCACTAGATCAATGGAGAGTTTTAAAACTATTACGAAGAAAATAGCAATATTCTATGACTTTCAGACCGCCATTAAAACATTGAATACTATAAAAATAAAATATTAGTTAGTAAAACATTGCAGGAACGAATCAATCAGGATAGTACGCCAGTGTGGCTTATCCTCATCGTGGTTCCTCTCTTAACGAAACAGCGAGTACATTCTCTACTGCTTTGTAAGATATTCAAGGTAATCGGGCCACCATATTGCAGTTCGAAAACCATCGACTATCTAAGACACGTTTCGATATCGTAAGAATGTCGGCTATAATGACCCATCTAGTTACATTAATAGGACAAACTGGATGTTTTTATGCATGTGTTATTAAAACGACACTTTGAAATAACTTCAGTTATTCTAAAATAAGGAGTTTAAGCAAAAATCTTAACTTTTTGTTTCGTCTTGTCATTTTTCATATATTCTCTTCTTACTTCGTAGTTAGATATTTGTACTAAGCCGTTTTTAGGTAAGCTCGAAATTCCAGTTTTTTTTTTAAATGTCGCTTTTGTACTTTTTTTTATATTATAACTTGGAATCTACTAGGAAAGAACCAAAAACTTGTTGTAAGCCATTTAAATTATGCTCTGAATGCTCAGTCCGCTGCAGAAATGTAAATATTTATTTAATTTTCTATACGATTCGGAAACTTCTCTTCTCAGGCTACAGGCGTGAGTAAAACTTCGGTTGCAAAACGGGCTATATTTTTAAAATTTTCTTAACAATTTTAACAATAGCAAAACCAGCCATCTTCATACATAAAACCAAAACATATATGTTTGTAAAATCATGAAACTTCAGGGCTTTTTGGAGCTAACAAAAGACTATATGTTTTCTCAATTTGTGTTTTCCCACAGTTCTGTTTTAAAGCACATAGAAGTTTTCGCAACTGGTTGGAGTATCGAAAACTTCGCTTAGACAAGCGTAACATGCAGAAGTAGGCTCAAATCCCACTTATACCACGTCCGTCAGTTTAACATGCGAAACTTTCCCCAAACTACAACTTAATTGTATTAAAGGCCATGTGTTCCTACTGGGTGTTTACAAAATGCGTCTGTTTGTCTATCTAGGCGACTGTAGCGCCGCAGTGAGCTTGTCAATAACTATAATATTTAAGCACTGCTTGCGTTTTGCTCTCTAGCGCTGTGTTAATGACTTGTCATATTTTGTCGGCTTGGTCGAGTGTTTTTTTCTAGTTCGAATGTCAATTTGTTGGCGCTCTTCTGCACGACTGTGTCTGTGCGGTGTATTACTCTGTGCGTGTTAAGTGCTTTATTTTTTGTGATTTTTATCATCATCACTACACTTTGTATAAGTTTTGAATTAATTTTGCTATTGCCAAATAATTTGACATTTTAGACTAACGTTTTTTTTTTCTGTATACGTCACATGCATACAATTGAATTGTTAATTTGAGATTTTTACAGCCAGTGCTGTATCGCGTTTTTGCGGAGCCTGGGGCGAATGAATAAAATGTTTTTCTACATTTTGCCTAAAATTTTTTTGGAAGAACCTTTTTTCTTTCCCAACGTTTTCACATTGATAAGAGTAGAAAATAAAAACTCATTTTCAATATATAACTGATAGACAAACAAATATCAACAATCGCGGGGCCTCTCCCTCCACGATTCGGTCCTGTTTGCAACATGAATTTTATGCATTTTGACAGGTGCGCCCTTCACATAGTTTTTCGCATGTGATTTGAATTGTTTTTAAATTATTTGAAAATATGTATCTACCCATACCAAAAAAGTTTTTTTTTTTAATAGTAGGTTGTTATTTGGTACTAATGCCCTCACAACACCCATACAAAATTAGAACTGTCCGCAGCTTTGTTTATACTTGCAATTAACATTTTATGCTTGTTAAAGTTAAAACGAATCATAAACCTTAGATACGAAAGTTACATGCAGTGGGGAATAAATAAAAAGCATAGCTTAACTATGCATTTGAAGACCCAAAAAGTCATTAATCCATATTAAATTGCTTAGAAATGTAAATGAAATATCGCGATAAGTATGAATTCAAAGTACAGTCGAAACTCTATATAAATGTAGAGTAGCATTACAGTTCTACTATTTTAATTGTGTTTTATCCACCTCATCTTCTTCATCGCCTCATTATTTATCCTTACAACTTATCCTACTACGTTTTTAGTGCCTTTTAAATAATGACGTATTGTTTCGCTATCGAGTGTGGGTGTTTCGCTTTATAGAGGTATCAATACAACCAACCAAAGTCAATTAATTTTTACGTTTTAGGGAGTTTTTTGCTAGATAGAAGTTCGTTATATGGAGTTAACACTGCAGATACATTAATTACAACGTACTACTATAGTTATATTATCACCATATTTTTCTTGAGATATTAAATATCAACACATCGTACGAGTTATGTGTAGATTTAAAAATAGTGTAAATTAATCACATAATAAGGTGTCACACCCAAGGGCGTACGGTGCATATCATGCGCTCGGGGCGAAAAAAAGCCCTCATATTTCACATTTAAAAACTCTAGCAAAATAAAATATATTTCACTAAAACTGTGAAAGTTTCCACCTATACATTCAAATTTACTACATTGCCCTAGCAAATTGAGATATATATCACGACCATTTTGCCGCCTGCCTCCTTGCCCCACGGGTACGCTACTGGTCACACCCCACCTTTAGGTAGTTTGCTGACTCCCATGGTGTTTAAACCAATTTTTTTACCGAATTCGGGAACCGTTCGCTAAAGCCCATATAAGTAGTTCACTCCATTCAAATGTAGTCATACTGCTTTATAATATATAAGCTAAAACTATTCTCAGCTGACGCTATTTGTGGGGATTTTATACCAAGGCCATTATTAATATTAAACGCTTTAAATGTATCGTGCCTACCTGTCTGTTTAAATTAAAATCTGATAAGTTATAACAGCACGCGGCATTTGGCGGTAATGCAAAGCTAAAACCAATTAATTCGAAACAACAAAAACCTAAATTTATTTCAATTATAATAAAAATGCAATGAACAGAAAACTTAAACAAAATGCCTATTTGTCGGTTGGTGACCTACAATTTGTTTATCGCTTGATTATGGAAACAAACAAATAGACACATTGAGAACGTGAACGCAAACGCAAACGCAAACGCGAGCGCGAGCGCGAACCAGCAAGTGAATTTCAGCAACAAGCAATTTCTCACAAGTCGCTGAAGTGGGAATTGAACATTTGCGCCTGCGCAGCATACTTTATTTTTTGTGTATTTCTTGTTATTATTTCCATTGTGAATACGTATTGTTTTTGTTTATTTAAATATCGGTTAATGGATGTTGGTGTGGTTTCTTCCCTCCTTTTTTTATTATTTGAACAAAGTGCTGCTGCACGTTTTTGCTTTCATGCAATAAAAATTTGTTTTCGAATTCAACTCGTACATGTTGTCGTTTCATCTTCGTAAAACAATAAAACAACAGTTATGATATTCCAAAGTGTTTATTTTGAAAAAAAAAAAAAAATCTATTTTTCCTGACATTTACTCGCTGTTCAGTCTACAAGTACATATTCCCCCTTAATTTATATTTCTTTGCAACGACCTCATAAGGCTTGGCAGCAGCAATCATCACTTGCTGTTATTGTTGTTGCTCGTATTTACATTTTAACAAAGTTGCAAAAGTACGGACTCATTTTAACAGCACTTGAGACTTCGGTAAGAGTTCTGTGCTCCAGACCAAGAGATTTTTTTTGTTTCTTTGTTCTGCCATTAACATCGATGATGTGTTGTTGTATGTTTTCTGTCTGATTTTACATTTTCATTGTACAATTTGTACAAACGGCAATAAAGGTTAAAGCAACACTAGTCCAGTAAATAGAAACTTTTCGTGCAGGGCAAAAATTGCCAGATACATTTTCTCAAGAGAGCCAAATATCAAGAATCAATCGATCAGGTTACTATCGATTGCATTAGCCTATTTGATTTTGTTTGCATTTCAATGACTATCGAAAAAAAATCTAGTTATTTTAGCTATCGAAAAAGTATTCGGGATATTGTTAAAATTCAAAATGTCATAGCTAATTTCACAGCGAATGAATTGAAGTAGAAAAATTCGGAAAATACCAGGTTATCCTTTAAAAGGAAGTGGATACAACGGGCTTGGAACGTATTCGATCGTAAAGCTTCCTGTGTCAAAAATGGATTGCCAATTCTGAAATATCCTGGAATCGGACAATTTTTGTCACATGGACTTCAAACTGTTGTTGAGCGGAGGCCAATGTCCTCCCCAGCCCAATCGAATTGACGCCACTCCTCATGTGCCTCATCAGAGAAGATTATCTTTTTGCAGCTCTAACACCCACGCAATTAAACAGTTTCCACGCGTTAAGCGATGGTTAGCGATCCATTTCGTAAAAACCCGTTGTTACAAGGCTGCCAACATAGAAGCTCGCTTCTGATCACCCTGTTTTATAAATAAATTTTTCAAAAGAAAAAACCATAATAATTAAGATTTTCTCAATTTTTTACAGTTCAAAACTCTTGAATGTGGGCGTGGTTATATGCGCATCTGCGAGCTTCATTAAAAGTTGTTCTAGTTAGATAACAAAAACTTATGCGTTTTCCTGAAAATATGTATATTTTTTTTTAGCAACAGTACCACTCCAACTGCCCCTCCATGCTGACCTCACCACCTTTGTTGAATATACCTACCACTATATGCTCGAAAAAGTTGGGCCCCACACATGCCACACATTTATTGATTTTTATTTCATGTTTTTTCACCTTATGTTGTGTGTTTGTATTTTGAATTTATTTTTATTTTTTTTAATTTGCTATTTTATTTACTTTTTTTTATGAAGAGTGTATGTTTTTGTCATTGTTGTTGTTTCATATACATACATGTATCCTTAACGACCGTTTGCTTGCTACATACAATGCAACAATATATCGCCATAGCACCATCTCATTTTGATCTCTGCAAATGCGAGGAGCAGAAGCAACAACAATAACAACAGCAATAACAACAACAATGATGACAAAAACAGCAAGTTTGTAACAATGTCACAAAATGTTGCTGATGAAAACAAAACTCAATTCGCGGCGCACAACTGAGCTGAACTTGGTGGCAACCCTATTTGCAAACCAAACAATAACATCATCGTCTTATGTTGCCATATTTCTCTAGCATCGGTACGCTCGGCCGAATTGATGCTGGTTGGGTTTGGGGGTGGGGGTGGTGGTGGGGTTGTTGAGATTTCTGTCATTTAGTATGGTATGCTAAGGAAGTATCTATGTTTCGAATGTGTTTATGGGTACGTACTACGTTGGTATGTATTTATGTAATATATTGAATAAGGCTAACGCAGAATAAATATGGGCAAAAGGATGTTGCTCTCATCGTCGTCATCATTGTCGTTGTTTTTGTTGTTATCATCATTGTTGTAGTTGTTTTCGTTGACTCTGCTGCTGCTGTTTATGCTATGGCATTGTGCATTTTAGATGATTACACTTACAAAAAAATTCATGAAAGAAGAGTTTGAGCTTAATTTATGACAAATATAAAAGGAAATGTTAAAATTCAAAAAATTAACTCAAAACAGCCGTTTTAGCGGTTAGAAACAGTATTTTTTTTGTTATTAAAAGTGTTAAGAAGAAACAAAAATATCTTTCAACTGAAAGAAAATGAAGCATTCAACCAAAACACAACATAAAGCAACAAAAGAGATGTTTAAAAGATCAATATCTTGTGA
This sequence comes from Meiosimyza decipiens, assembly GCA_963680825.1. NCBI lineage: Eukaryota > Metazoa > Arthropoda > Insecta > Diptera > Lauxaniidae > Meiosimyza > Meiosimyza decipiens. The sequence continues at coordinate 95,719,381 of OY804259.1, read as the reverse complement.
AATGTCACACGTGGGCATTTCAATCAGTAGGCCCTTCAGTCAAAGAATTGATTTTGATTGCGCACAATTTTTACCATGACGAACGAATAATTGCGACAGCTGTTTTTGCATATGACTAGACGCGTCTTCCATACTCTTGCTGCAGCATTCTTAAGTATCCGATACATTTTTGGGTGGTAATTCTGTTGCTAACAATAAAATTTAGTATTTTCTAAACTTTCAGCTCATGCGTAAAGGTTTTATATGATAAAATGAGTTTCGAAAAAAAAATCCTGTGGTCACATTCATATACACAATGAGAGTCAAAAGTGTCACACAAACCACTCTTGTGATAACACTTAAATTGCCTAAGGTTGCTTATTTTGATGTTTTGTTACTATCCATTGTAAAAATACCGAAGAAAAATGAAATGCGAGTGAATCGTGCTAAGCAACTACTCTGTAAATTTGTTATATGGAGAAAATACTAATTGTAAGTATAAAGTTGTAGCTTAGAGTAAATATTTAATCAAGTCTCAGACTGTAAAACCTGCTTATTTCAATAATATATTTTTAGAATGACGTCAGCATCGTTTGTCATTTCTTTGAATTGAACAATACGTCATTTTTGTACTGTGTAACACTACAAACACTTAGTCCGTTTTTCGATTTTTATCATTCCATTGTTTAATATATTTCCATTCTATGCTGCTGCTATTTTTCACTTCTCTTATGCAGACCAACAAACAAGAACATGACGATTTTTTTTTTCGTATACCTACCGATACAAAAAAAAAAAGAAGAACATACAGGGGGAAAAAATACTCGTAATAGGATTCGCGAAGTTTTCAGTTTTTGTTTAAATTGGTATTATTCCTTTGTCGTGGCAGTTTGTTGTTGTGTTGTGTTGTGTTTTATTTTCTCTATCTATCACTGATGATGTTAAGGCTTGTGATGAATTCTCTACACATGCATATGCAATATGTAACATAAACAGTGCACCTTGTGGGCAATGGAATTGGAAAAGTTAATGATCAAAACGTGGTTTGAAAAAAAAATCTATATTTTCCTCAAAATAGCAGTTATCTCTACACCACTGGAAGTAATTGTATTTTGTCTCATTTTTGTTGGATTTTTCTGTACCACGTATCTTTATATTGTTGACATATTTCAATTAATATTCTACATGTAAATCTAAAAAATACTGACTCTAACTCTGGTGCTGTTCTATCTGTAATCTGCAGTTTCTTGTGTTCATTAGGGGTAGCAATCCCGAGACTTACTCTAAATATGAACACAATAATTCCGGGATTGTAAAGTGAAATCCTTTTAGCTCTAGTCTCAAAAATGTTCTTTTTTTATTTCTGTATACTTGCTCATCTCAGCTTTGCACGAGTATGAGATATTATCTGGTATGAGAGATGCCACGCCAACTTATTCTCCAATGCTTGTCAATATTACCAAAATTTGTCATGACAATTTGTAATTGCAGTTCATCTGAATGTGATTTTCAGAAAGTGTTTGACTGTCTTTTGAAAGTTTTCATTCTTACAGCTTTCAGGCGTCGAATTAGAAATAGATATGTTCCTGGGATGAAACCGTTGATGCCTTAATAAGGCTGAGTGAAACCTTTAATGATAAATAAAAATTAATAACTTTCTTTAAGAATATTTTTTTACTAATTTTTTCTACATATAAAAATTACGGGATTGAAAACTCCTCTCAAAAATCCCGCAAAGTGCCACAGAAAGGCTACCCCTAAAGTTCACCATCTAACATGTCATAAAAACTTTGTTCGTTTAGATGTTTAGAGAATCGCTACCAAACGAAAGAGCAAGTGGCTACGTCAACTTTTGTGTCTTAACTTAACTGAATACATACATACATTAGCATCCACTACATCAACACATCATCATCATGCAACCATAGCCAAATCGTAACTATAGGTATCGACACAACAACATCACACGCAGACAGCATCATCGTCAGCAACAATAACAGAAGCAGCAACATCGACCAAAGTCAAACCATTTGAAATTTTTTGTCAGGATTATTTCATAGTGCAATTTTCTGGTTCTTATTATTGTTGTTGTTGCTCTTTTTTTCAACTTTGAATCTGCGTTCTTGTTTTAAGCCTTCATTTCTCCTGCACACGTTATCGCGTCAGGAGCACGTAAGTAACAACATTTTAGCCTTTTGTTCGCTTGTTGGTGGTTGATTTTTGACATGCAACTTTGTTCACGTTCCGGATGTTTTTTTTTTCTTATTTCTGCAGACGTTCATCTTCTCGAAAGCTCAAAATTTGTGTACGAACAATGTGTAATTGTTGAATTTGTGTTGCTATAATCGTTTTTTTTTTTCTGATAAGTTGTCACACCCACTTTTCAACTGAACAAAGGTTGTAACATTTGTTGTACCAATCTCCATAACATTCTTGAAAAATATCTTTATGCAATTTAAGTATTTTGGTCAGTTGTTAGGTGCCACTTCCACTCTTTTTTCAATGCATATTACTATCCAGTTTTACTGCGATCCGTTGCATACTATTCGGAAATTTCGAAATGTTGCACCATGCGGTTACACACACTCCGTCGCACCCTGTAAAGCTATAGAAACAAAATTTGGCCCCATAAAATTTTGTTAAATTTTCTGTCGAAAGATAAAATGATGATTAAGATATCTTCATTTGTTCAAAAGTTATAAACGAGAAAATTCCAATTAGGTCTGAACGTTACTTCGAGTTCATACGTACAATCAAAACGAAACGTTTCCATTTTCGACTTTTTTTCTTCTTCTTGACATATCTAAATCACACATGACGATACTTATGAATCCTAAAAAAGCAACATTTTCATTTAAAAAATTGGCTGTCAAAGCATTTATCTCTTTCAAGAAGACACATTTCCCACAAAGTCAACCAAAATGAAACATTTCCCTTTTCATAAACGCTAATGAATGCATTTCATATTATAAAAAAATATTAATTTTCCGGATCGGTTTTTTCAATTACATCCCCCACTTCTCAAATATAAAGATGATGATCTTCGTAACATAAAAACTGTTTTTCTTTAAAAATATTTATTTAGAGCGGCACACACATTTTTCATCCGAAGTGTTCAGATGACCAAGACTAAGCAGGCCCGAAAGATTTATTTGAGCTGAACACGAATCTATTTTCACTTTTTTTTCATTACTCTATGGGATTCTGGCCAATAGTTTCTTCGAAAAATAAAATAACTGAACTGTTGAACATCCTAAAAAATGTTACATCATAAATCTGCATTTTTATTGCTCATTTCATGTTGTCATTCTCTATTAATTTTATTTTGTTTGTTTTTTGATTTTTCATTCTTCAGTATGACCCAAGTGTTGGCGCATGGTTAAACTTAATAAATACATACTATATATTTCGTAAATTGTGGCAACAAAGTTTTCATGCATTCATTGTACTCCAATAGCCATTGAAAATTGTAAACATGGCGAAAAGCATGGTTGAAACGAGCAAAGGACTCAGAGAGCAAGAGAGCAACATTGGGAAATGAGTGTAGAGAGTTAAGTTTAAGAAACTGGTTATACCCACTAAAGTTGCTCATTTTACTCTTGTGGATTTTCATCGAGCCAAGGCTGGTTTTAGTTGGTACTATTTTGAAGCAAACTCGAGCACCCGAATGAATGTATACAGCACACGATAATGATGTGTAATGGAGAACGACAAAAGTAGCAGGTATTGAATGTAACCGAATTGGTTGAAATGGCGCGCATTTGTGCTGCTACATTGGTGGTCACGTACAAAATTGGCTAAAATAAATGAAACTCATTAATTTGTGCTGTCTTAGGTGTAACAAAGTTTTCTCTTTAGCATATTTGTTTTATTTTTAATCAAAAATTAGAATATAATAAATCTTTTGTAAATTTTGTTTAGCTATGAATTAATACACATAGGTAATATTAAAAGTCTTCCTTCATATGACTAAAATAATGTCTACTCTTGTTTACCGGCTCTAACTTTTTTACATACTGTTTCTAAAAATAAGTCTTCAGAATTTTCAAAATTGTCCACCTAACAATAACAAATTCCGTTTGCGAAGGCATTCCATATTAATTCAATTGAAATAGCTTTGTGCCAAGTGGACTTATTACTGAATTGATCTTTTGAATGTTATTGAGCTTCTGCTGTCGCACTTTGCGTTTTAAAATGGCCCAAACATTCTCAAAGGAATTGAAATCAGGGCTGTTACCTGGCAATGAACTTGACTCAATTTCCAAAAGGTCTTTATGTTCCTTTACCTATACACAAATAAACAGTTCATTGTAAGTTTATCAAAAAAAAATATTGTGAGTGGGATACTTACCGAGTTCGAGCGAGGACAAGGTGCAGAATCGTCTTGAAACATGGCTTTTGCTACGTACTCACTTAGTCGGTCGATGCTAGGTAAAACGCTGTTTTTTTACGATTTCATTATAAGCAGCGCAGTTAACATATCCTTCCAGAAGAAGAATATCTCCAACCCCGCAGCTTGTTATTGCCCCCATACCATTACATATGGAGAATGCTTCACTGTGCTTTGAACGCATCCGTAGCTGAATCTTTAATTTTTTCTGCGGCGCACCATAGAATCATTCTAAATCCAATTCCATTCTTCCATTCTTTACACCAGTTCAATCGGGAGGACCGCATTTTGGGTGTGAGAAGCGGTGTTTCTTTAGGTCTGCGGGCAAACAAGTCATTTTCTCTCAAGCGACGCTAAACTGTTGAGATGCTAATTTCCATGTTTTGGATTTCTTTTGATTCCGCAGCAATTTCGGGAGTTGTTTTAAACCAATGGCGCAGAGCTTGTTTTACTATATACTTGTCATCCCGCTCAGTGGTCTTTCTTAAGTGGCCACTTCCACGACAACGTCCGACATGATCAGCTTTGTTTGCTAAAATTTTTCCAAAATCGTCGTACAGAAGACTCATCACATCGAATCTTACGTGATATATCCAAATTTGTTATATTTTGCTGCTTATATGCAATTATATTAATTTTTTAATTTTCAGCAATCATAATAACATAACAAAACTTTTATGCATAATTACTCGACGACCTTGAGTGTGTATATGATCTAATGGGTGGGTGTCTTCTCCGTATTTGATTCGGAAAAAAAGTCGAAATTTGGCCCACCCTAATGAGCACTCCAAAAGTTGATTTAAAAACAAATCTACTAATGCTATTTTTATATACATATTCGTTTGCATTAATTCAATGTTTCTTTTTTTACAGGAATATTGTCTCCTCCGGGTCCGTTTTTAACGCCCAGTCCGTCACCATCGATTTCAGCTAGCCCTCGTTTACAACCCTCGCCCTCGCTGTCCCCATTCCCCCAGGATGTGCTGCTATTAACGGGCAATACAATAACAAACACTACCCAGGAGCAAGTAAGTCTTAAGCGTTAAGAAATACATTCGCAGTAAAGTACATCGTTTTAAGGTAGATATGTACTATACTTCGATTTTGGCAACAAAAATTGTATTTTCAGCCAATTTAAAAAAAAATATAAATTTTGTGTATCACAAATTTGGTCTTAAATGTGTAATATCTTTACCCACCTGTCAATCATTTCTTAAACTAAACTAAATTCTTAAAAGCTTCGGATCAAGTCTGACTAGAAAACTGAAACCTAACTATAGTGAAAAGTAATGTTTCTCCTAATTCACCATTCGGTAAAGTAAATTTACAGCAGAATCTCCAATGTAATAATTACATAGTGTACTTTCGAAGATATTTCTTCCAATAAGAAATTTTCTTTTAAATTAAAGAACGAAAATTTTTTTAAATTATATCCCGTAATAAGGAGTTATAAAATAATCCGTTTAAGTTGCCCTCCACTCATTTGCATTTCGCCCCAGACTTTGAAAATAAATTTTTGCAATTCGCTAAAATTTTTGTAATGTTAATAATTCCAATCTAATTTTCAGACTCATTGTAAATCTTCAAAAGTTTTTAAGCGTTTTCAATGGGAAAATAACCCTCGACGTATTTATTCATATGATGCTTTAATATTTATTTAAATTAACTTTTAGCGAGCCGGCTTATTTTTACATCACGCTTACGAACCTTTCTTGTCCTAATGCTAATTTGCGATTTATTCGTATTCATTATTTATATATTTTTTCAATCAATTCCAAAGTATGTACCTTTGTTTACTTCAAAAATATTAAAACTCAGAACTGTAATCTTTGCATATAATATATACATACGTTGACTATATAGCCCTCATTCTTATTCAAATAAATACTAAGACAATGTTTTAAATATATTTTAAATTTGTCATCTCTTCTCACCTCAGGAGCGCAAGGCGGCGACGCCTGGCAGAAGACAGTCGCTACATCAATATAATGGCAGCCCCAATGCCGGCACTGTTGTATTCCAACCGAGCCCTTCACAGTCTCCTGCTGCTGCTACAACAATTATTGGCGTGACACCAAATGTGACAACAACTGGCAATGAATTTAATACAACACTTGTTGGTTCCAATAATATTCAATTAAATAAGGTAATCAAACGTTTCTTATAATCAAATTGTAAACCCATCTGATTTCGTATTTTCTTTTTTTGTTTAAAAATTGTAGAAAGGAAGCAAACGCACTAACGTGCAACAACAGCAGCAGCAGCAATATCAGCAGCATCAAATATTTAGCACAATACCCGCCAACGTCGTTTCAACACCGATCTGCAGTATAGCCAGTGGTTATGGGCAACAACAAGCAACAGCATTCAACGCGACCAATACGCTTACGACAACAAATGTGGCTTGTAGCCCAAAAGGTCAAACGAAAAAAGGATTCGGAGCAACTGGGACGACAATATTTTCCTCAACACAATTTAACCAAACGCCTCAGCAGCAGCAACAGCACTTTCAGCAATATCATAGCAGTAGTCCATTAATTGCCGATAGCCCAGTACCCAGTCCAAGTGGCACAATATCTTCAGCTACCATTAAACCAAGCACACCACAGCCTGTACAAATGTTGCAACAACAATTTACTATAACTACTGGCAACGCACCACAACATCAACAACATAATCAGCAGCAGGTTTATCAATTTATACAAGGACCACAGGGCCAGATAATAGCGGCGCCTGCGCAACATTCACAACACAGATTCATTAGCGGCAATGGCAACACAACAACGTCAATATCATCATCTCACAACATTAATAGCTCGACAACAACAAGTTCCAACAGCAGCAACAGCTCCCCCACCGCCACTACTAATAAATCAACAACTAAAGTTCCACAACAGATTCTGCCAAAACCCCAGCTGCATTCGAATGAGTCATCATCGATGCAATTATCTTCTACTACTTCACAAAAAGCCAAAAATCACCAATCAAATATGCAAATGCCACAAATATCGCAGTCACCACAGCCGCAAGCAGTTGCGGCAACCAACTCTAATCAGCAACAACAACAACAACAGCAGCAGCAACAACAAATTATTCTACCCCAGAATGCTGCAACTAGTCTTACTGCTACAGCTACGCAGCAACCATTGCTACTAAATCAAATGCCTGTTTTAGTGCAGCAGAATACGCCACAAGGTGTCCAACTAATTTTACGACCACCAACACCACAACTGACTGCCACACCCTCATTGGTCATACAGAATGCACGGCCGCAACAACAGCTCCATCATGCCCATGCGCATCAACAGCAACATCCGCAGCAACTACTGCGCATTCTAAATACAAATGGCGCAACTATGCAGTTGGCCGCTGCCACACCCACCTTTATCGTTTCATCACAGGCGAATATCATACAACAGACGGCCAATCTGCAAACTATAAAGACGCAACCACAAACGAATACCGCAGCAATGACCCAACTAAGTGGACTGCATGCGGCTCTGTCTGCTGCTGCAGCAGCAAACCAACCGCGATCTCAGCAATTTACTACCGCAACAGCAGCAACAATCAACAGCCATCTGTTGGGTCAAAGTGTTGCTGCACAATTGCAAAACTTACAATTGGCTGCTGCTGCTAATGCTGCTGGCGGTAGCATCGCACAGATTCAAATGCCAAATGGTCTCAGCGCAACACCAGGAACTACGATACTCTCACAATTGCCAGCTCATTTTCAGCAAAGTTTAAGTACCACAGGTGGCGGACTCATTAATTTGCAGCATTTAAATCAATTGAGTGGCGCCAGTATACAGCAATTAGCTGCTGCAGCGGCAGCAGCCGCTGGTGTTAACCATTTTCAAACGTCCACACCCCAAACCACCACAACAACGATGGCCACCGATCTGTTTAATGCTGCAGCCGCGGCGGCAGCAGCACAACACATCACACAATCATCTCCTGCGCACATGCCAGCTGTTGCTGTGACGCCGGAACCGCTACGTCAGGGTACACCCGTGTTACATCACCAACAACAGTTCCTGACAAATGGCACCACAATAATTAACACTGGCGGAACCAATACTATTTCATACCAACAACATTTGCAATCAGCAGCACAACCCATGCAGCAACCGGTAGTTGAATTAGCAAAACCCGCAAAAAAACCAGCAAAGCCGCGTAAAAAGAAGCAACCTGCAGCAGTAACAGCAGCGACAGCTGTTGTTGCCAATGCAACAAACAAAAGTGCTATTGTGCAAACGGCGGTCTCGAACTACAATTCATCAATTAATAATATTATTGTTCCTACACCACCCCCTCCACCAACAACGAATAGCAACCTACAGCTAACACAGCAACAACCGCAATTTTCGCAACAGCAACAAAATTCTCAAATGGAACTAAATATTAATGCGGCATCTAGTGCTGGTGTTACTACAACAGCAGTAGCGACGGCAACCACAACCGTCTATTCCAGTCAACAATCAGTGGCTGCAACAGCAGCTCGTGCAAAATCACCATCACCAACACCTCAAATTACACGAGCCAGCAATGGCAAACTTGATCTCGGCAATGTGATGAAACTATGCGGCATCATGGAAGATGATGATGACGATGATGATTTTAGTATGGAACTTGCACCACCGTCAGCAACATTACAGCAAGCGGAAGAATCGTCTCAGCCACAGCAACCAACACAACTATTGGCTTCCAACAACAACAATAGTAGCAGCACAAATGCTGCTCCCCAAACTCCTTCACATTCAAACGACATAATGATCTCTATACCCAGTCAGGCTGGAGGTGAATCGATACCTTTTACCTTTACCATACCAGCGAATGCTTCAACAGCAGCATCTTCCAGTGTGTCACCGGCCGCAACATTAACGGAAAACGAGGAACCACAAAATATTTTAATAAAAATTGACCAAAACGATGTCGCAGCACCACCTTATACCATATCAATACCGCGGCTCCCAACTGCAGAGGAGATACATCAACAAGCACAACAACATTTAGCGCAACAAGCTGCGGCGGCGGCGGCGGCCGCAGCTGCTGCACATCAGCATACAATGGCTACCTCAAATACGACAACAAAATGTAGTACATCGCTAAGTAACAGCCATTTGCCAACAATAAGTTTCAGCCTGCCAACATCTGCCACAACAACAACAACAATTACAACACCACTACTACCACAGCAGCAACATACACAAAATTTACAATCCACCAACACACCAGCGTACGGCACCAGCAATGTTGCTAATACTAGCAACACCACAATGGCAACAGTTGCTAATAATAACACAGCAACATTTGCAAATCAAGTCGCTGCAACAACAGCTAGTACAGTTACAACTACAACTGCCGCTGTAAAGCCACGACGAAAACCTGCCGTACGACGGAATGGAAAAAAACAGGATTTAATTGCTCCCAGCAACAACTTTACAATGACATCGGCAACACCAGCAGTAACAACAACGCCTATGCCTACAAATGCTATAATTAACAGCATAACAACATCGATAGCAACGACACCAACGTCTGTGGCGACAACTACAACATCACAGGTCCCTAGCCAAATTGGTAATATACAAATATCGCAAGTTGATGCTACGAAAATGCAAAGTCAAAGCTCATTGCCAACTTTAATCAATAACACAGTAGAAAATAAAATTCAAATTATGCCTATACTGGATAACGCAGGTGTCAAAATTGGATCACACACTGTTAATAGTAGCAGCAATAGCAACGTCAATCAATTTCAGCAACAAATGCAAACAACGGCATCATTGCCAACTCAAGTATTTCATAGCCAACCCCTACTACAACAACAACAACCGCAGCAGCAGCAGCAGCAGCAACATTTGCCACAAGCAGACACAACAACAACAACAACAACATATAGGTTAACAAGCGACGGTCGACAAATGCAACTGTCAAGTGTTATAACACCACAACTGTCAACAACAACACCAACAGCTGCACAGCTCCATCAAGTGCCTGCTACGATGAATAGCAATAACAACTTAATGGCTCCATCTCCTACTCAACAACTCACTGGAATGCCAGCTAATGTCTCCATATCAGTTGGTTCTCCAGCTACAGCTTCGGCTTTGATTCCTCAACTAACAGGCAGTCTAACGCTGGCCGTTTCAGAGCAGTGCGAGCGCTTAATTTTGCGTCATGATCCCAATCAACCACAGGATCAACAATCGCAGTTAATTCTGCAAGCATTGTTAAAGGGTGCGTTGCCAAATTTGACAATTATCAATGAGCCGACAAAACTTGATATTGCTGCTACTAACAAGCAACAGTTTCAGCCACAGCAATTATTTCAACATCAGCAGCAGCAGCCACAGTCTCAGCAGCAAATGCTTAATGGACCGAAAACTAATTTTAGTGCTGCCAGCACAGGAGCTATTAAAAAACAAACAAATTCTATAGGAACGACGCTCTCAACAAAGTCACCAGCAACAATGCAGTTGCAACTAAATCAAACCGCACCAAATTTGCAGCAGCAACAATTGGACCAATCGAATGCAAAACGTTTGGTTGCGGAACCAAAAAGTACAAAAACGGAGTTTCTACCTGTGGCGACCACTACGTCGCAGTTGCAACAACAATCATTTCCGATGCAGCAACACCAATTTTCACAGCTACAACAGAAAAATACAACTATAAGTGGCGCATCGGCACCAACTCTGATTAGTACACAACAGCAAGCATCACAACAACAACAACAGCAGCAAGCTTCACAACAACAACAACAGCAGCAGCAAGCATTACAACAACAACAACAACAGCAGCAGATGCAATTACAACAACAACGTTATGTTGCTTTGCCCAAAATTGATCCAACCACGCAGCAACTTTTTTGTCTAAACACCATCAACAATCAAATTACACCTATCAGCTCAACTCAAACTACGGCCTCTATCGTACCCACTGAACGTTTACTTATTGCACCCGCCGGTATCAATGCACAGCAACTGGCCCAATGCTTATCACAGGGACAAATTCATTTTAACGATGTTAATCCATTGCCACCGACACCAACAGCTTCGCAATCGGTGATGGGCTCGATGATAACAACTCAAGTTTCAGCACCACCACCCCCATCTTTTTCATCAACAACAGCGGCACCAACTGTAACGCGAACACAAGTGACGGCACCTCAACAACAGATCGTTTACCCGCAACCCGTAGTACAACCTTTAATTGGAGGCAACAGTTGCAGTTTGCCATCAAGTGCAGCATCTGCCACAACAACAACGACCATAACAAAACAGGTTGCAAATGTTGCTCCAATAATCGACCAGAGTAAGGCAAAATTAGAACCTGCTAGCAGAGCGCCAAAAAAGAAGCCTGTTCGCAAACCGAAAACAACAACAACAGCTGCTGATGTTGCCAGCAGCACAGCTGGCATGCCGAAGAATGCGAGTGTTGTAAAACCAATGCCAAAATTGGATCCGCTGTCACAAAAGCCCAACAACAATCCAGTGCAAATTGTGCAGCCAAATATTATAAGTGGCAAGCAAATTATTGCTTGCTCAACAAGCAATAGCATCACGACAACGACTACTACCACAAGTAGTAATTCAATACAACCATTTCAAAGCCTACAACAGGCAACAAGTGGCACAAAATTGATAGGTATAACAGCGCCAATGCAGCAACAACCGCAACAGCAACTACAACAACAACAACTACAACAACAACAAGTTGTCCAACAGCAAAACTATCAACAACTACAGCAAAATATATTGCAAGCACAAACACGTCTAAATGCTGACAATTCTATGCAAACCCATGTCAACAACAGCAACAACTTAACGTCAACAACAAGCAATGTATCACTGCAAAATAGTGGCAACAGCAACGCAACGCCACAGCCACAGCTGTCAGTAGGAGGTCCACCAATTTTATCAGCCATCAGTTCAAACACAACAATGCAGCAACAGCAGCAACCGCAGCAACATACTGTGTCACGTGTACAAACCATACAACTAACTCCTCAGCAGCAACAAATGTTCAAACAGGTGCAGTTACAAATTCAATATCTCACAGCTAAGCTACAAAATAAATCGCTAATGTTGCCACTTACTTTGCCACCTGATTTTGATGCATCTGCAATTGCTATGTTCAATAAGCCAATGACTGATGCCGAAATCAATGAAGCACTGCAACGTCTCTTCAGTGAGCAACAGCGGATTTTAGCTGCTGGCAAGGAAATTCCAACGCCAGAAGGTTACATGCCAACACCAAATGGAAATGTCGGTTTTACGTTGTTGCAACACCAACCGCAACAAACTCAACAACAGCATGATTTAGCTAAAGCTGCGAATATTCCGGCTAATATAGTGCAACCAAACAATCATTCAACAACAATGTCAACAAACATGTCCAATCTACAACAGCAGCAGCAGCAGCAACAACAACTACTACAGCAAAACGTTCCACATCGGATACACATTTATCCTATGCAGCACCATCAAAACTCTCTGCAAAATAAGCAAAAGCAGCTGCAGCAACAGACAAATAAGCAGCAATTGCAGCAACAACAATTATCGAATTCGCAACAGCAATCGAAAGCCAAAGAAACTGCCGCTAAAATAAAACTAATAGCTGCTGCCCAACAGCAACAACATCAATCCATTGTTACTAACAGTATGCTGCAAATAAAACAACAGCAGCAACAACAACAGCAGCAGCAGATTAAGCAACAACAAACTAATCAAATACAAGCCACTATCGCCACTCAACAGCAACAGCAACAACAATTGCTGCAATTGCAACAGCAACACCAGGTTAAAAATGTACAATTTTCAAACTTTCCTAACAACAATGGGCCACCACCGTTAGTACTTTCATCATCGTCGTCTATTACCGCTGCCGCAACATTGCAAGCAGCGCCTGCAATGACGATTTCTCAAGCAAGCAATGCAATACAAACGCACCAACAACATAATTTTAATCAAATTGCAACATCTTTAAACAGTTTTAGTAGCAGCAGCATATCTGCAAGCAATTTATTTGCTTCACCATCGGCACCTGTAACAGCAGCTGGTTCAGTAGCTTCGCCATTGCCAACAACTTTAGGGCCACAAATTGCATCAGCAGCCATTAGTACAACAACCAGCATCAACATAATTAAACCGACGACACCGTTGGCATCCAATTTTAAACTGGAGGAGAGCTATTCGCCCAAACCGAAGCTCGCACGCCTCTCTTTGTGAGTAGTGTGTTGAAAATTCGCGTTTCCTTCTCATCAATTTCTAAATTTTCGCTACACAAATTCTTCTTTCCATTGTATTGTACTTAGCATCACTTATTCATAATTCGTTTACTCTTTTAGGTTCGTTCGACAGCTGGAAGTTGATCAGCAAAGCTGTTTGAAACCAGACTATATCAATCCATTCCAAAATAAAGAGGAAGCCGTCAAAAGACTTGTGCGGTAAGGCGATATTCTAAATATACCAAATAATTACATAAAAAAATATATGTATAAATAAAAACGTTTGTATCGTTGTAGTTATCACTGCATGTATGAAAATGATGAAGAGATTCCATCTGATGAAGACGAGGAATTCGAACGTACTGCTTTTAAATTTCAAGAAAAGTTTCAAACGCTATCAGGAAAATTTCAAGAAATTCTTCTGCAGGAGTCAACTGTAAGTTGAAACAATAGATATTTTTTATACATTAAAGGTTTGATGTCACAAGTTATCATAATTCCAAAATAATTTGCGAGAAGCAAATATTTGTTATACAATTTTGTATTTTCCGATTTAGTCAAAGACATTGTTGAAATTTACTGAAATTAGGAAAACTCTAAGGGAACAATGCTACTGTTACTCATTCGAGCTATCTACTTATTAACTACTTCAACGGCAGTAAAAATCGTTCCTGACTTCCTTTTTCAGGACTAGACATTCATAAAATCCCTTACTTTTGAGAAAGTAAATTGTGTTTTAGGGACTGATATTATTGAAAATAATTAAGCAATGTTTCATTGAACTTTTTCAATCAGTTAGCATAGACCATTTATACTGTAAATTCTTACAAGTTGATCAATGCTTTTTTTTACAACAAACATGACAAAGATAACAAGTGGATGAATTTAACCTGGTAATTGGTAACATATGTTTTGACTATTACCACATATGTATATAGATATTTATATACATAACCTCATCAGAGCAGTTTTTGGTTAATGTTGTGTCTAGTAATAATTTACAGTATAAATGGTCTTTGCTAACTGACTGAAAAAGTTCAATGAAACATTGTTTAAAATTAATTTGTCTAATTGTGAAAGCTAATTGATTTATAAATGTTTTTCTTTTTAGTTGCAACATCGCACATCTGAACTATGTCAAATGCAAAAGTTAATGATTGATGACTTAAAGTGTGAAATTGAAGATCTGCGCAATATTGACTTCAATAATCTTCAAGAGCAGCAGCTCTTTGAAAAACAGAACTTTGAAAGCGAAATTCTTAAAGATGAGTTTTCTAAAGCAATTAAAATGGAGCTGCCGGAAACTGTTTTTAATGAAGATAATGATCCAATCATAATACAGAATGAACATAAAGCAGATTCGGATATGCAACTGACTCAAGCGCAACAACAGTGCGATGGCAAAGTTAGTTTTGATAAAAAACAATTTGATAAAAAAACAACGCATATCAAAAATGAAATCAAAACAGAGCCTACTGATCAACCAACAAACAACTCAATAACAAAAGAAAACATTGAATCTGTTGCTGATGGTGCACCAGAAGCCATAATCGACAAATTTGATCTTTTGAAAAATAATAACAACGAATTTAACAATAGCATAATAAGCAAACACGAACACAACAAATTTAACCAGCAGCAGCAGCTGGTAGCTGCAACAGTGACGAAACAGCAACAGCAACAATTTGGCAAAAATGAAAAGTTCAATAATTGGAGCAGCTTCAACAATGTGACAGATGTAAAATCAAGCTTTTACCCACAGACAAAACAATTTAATGGTACAGTGAAAAATAATGTGATAATTGGTGCAGCAAATTTTGTCAAAAAAGAATATGATAATTTTGACATCGAATCTGAAATTACACCAAGCTTCATAATGAAGAAAATTGAAAACAAGGATAACAGTGTCACCGTAAGCAACGCGATATCAACAACGGTACCAACATTAGTGCCTAATAAACCTCACAAACGTGTTCACAATGAAAAGACGGTATCGGTAGCTGCAAATGTATTGGAGCAGCTTACACCAACTCTACCGACATCATCCCAACAACAACATCAAACACCAATTTTGTCAAGCAATAGCTCCAACGCTTTTGAACTTAACGATTTCAAATTGAGGCAGCAAAAACAAAGCAACACACAACCAGCAAATCAGAATCAAAATCAAAGTCAAGATGACGACTGGTTTTGCTTACAAAAAGAGTTGAATTATTTAAATGAAACAAAAGCCCTGTCAAATTCATCGAAGACGCCACTGGACATTTTTGAAAATGCAAATTCGCCTCGAGTGCCCATGAATGCAGCGAGTGGATCGTCATCACATAGCAATATATCCGACCTTTTTCCCAATGGCTGTATATCAAATAAACAAAGCAGCAGCAACAATAGCAGTGCTGCTAATATAAGCAGCTGTAGTCAACAACGTCAACAACCCTTGCATCATCTGCAGCAGCATCATGTCACTGCCACTATTAGCGAATTGTTCGATCCGGAAACAACTGATGTCGTCAATAAATCAGTTGAGACACGGCTAGACGCTATGTTCGGCGAGTCACCTGTTTTAGACAAAAACAACAGCGATGACACCCATGACATTGTTGAATCAGGATTAGATGAAATTTTTGGTGATGCGAAATCCCCAACTGAACCTGGTTCTTCAACAGTAAGTACAACAACTGTAGCGGCAACTAAACGCATTTGGCAACAACAAGAAATTGACGCTAGCAATTTCTTGCGCTCAACAGCAGCTTCCACAACTAGAGGAATTTTCGAAAGTGAACAACAACAGTTTCAACAACAACATCATATACAACTCAGTTGCAACAGTAATCCTCGTTGGATGCAAACAATGGAAGCACAGCTACATGAATTTATGTCATCATCATCGTCTGCTTCCAATAATGCAATGGCATCGACAAATGAAATCGCTATTGCTGCAGCCGATTCACGTAAACGTCAATGGAACGGTGAATTGTTATCACCGAGCGATTTAGATGATGAGTCGAATAGTAAAAAAATGTGCACTTCAAGCTCATCAACAACGACTTCATCTTCTTCTCCACCGTTATCGCAACAGCATCAAGTATCGTCGCAACAGCATCATGATATAATGGATGCTGACTTATTGTCGTCGTTGCATGATGGAATGGGTGTAGACACAGCAACAGCCGTGCATTCAACCGGTACAGGAGGCCCTGGTGGCTTTCCACAAATGCTGCTGCAACAGCAACAGCAGCAACAACAACAAACGCAATTTGCTACTTCTCAACAGCAACAATTTCATAGCTTGCTCGTTGATGGCAATGCAATTGATCATCATCAAACACATTTTGCCCAAAATCACATGCCATCTCATATGGAGCAACAACAGCAGCAGCATCATCATCATCACAACCATCATATTCACATGCATCATGGCGGTGGCAATAATATTGCCAACTTAAGTGTTGGTAGTGGTGGTGAATTCGATGATGACATCAGTCGACATGTACAAAATGCTATTGACAGTATTCTAAATTTGCAAAATAGTGAATCGGATTCACTAAATTTCTCGCTTGATCATTCGATGGGTTCATTTCTTGGTGACAGCATGTTAGATGATCGCCAACATCTTACTGCTAGCAGCAGCAACAATCCAACACAATTGGCTAGTTGTCAGGAACATATTGCTGTAGAACCATCAAGTCGTCGACATTTGGTGGATGATCTGGACGATTGTTTGATAAGCGGCACAACGACAAATGTGGTAGATGCTGCTGGTAATATTTTACTGGCCACCGATGAACATCAACCTCAGCAACAACATCATAACCATCATATGCTAAATCACCATCAACAACAGCAAACTAATGTTGCTGCAGCTAATGTAAATCTAAATGATTTTAATTGTGCTGCTGCTAATATTGATGAAGCTGTCAAATCAATTATGACTTCCTGACAATTGTCTACCACACAGCAGCAACAACAACAGCAAACTTCTGAGACAACATCAACAGTCAACTCAAATGGTTTGATTATAGAATTTAATGCATCGAGTTTGTGAGTTTTTCGAAGAGAGCGTTTGCGAGGTAATGTCAGATTAAAATCGCACACGGTAAATATTTAAAATATTTTGGTTGTACAACACGGTGTGTAAAAATATAATTTGAATCTAATCAATTGGTAAAAAAGTACATGCAAAGTTTAGGTTCTTTACCCTAAGCCTTGGGTTTAGGACACAAAATAGGATAAGCCTTTTTAATAGCTTTAAATTTGAATTAAATTCTACGAAAAATCCAACGCTGTCTCTAAGGTTTCGATGGCTGAAATTTGCATGAAATTTTCTACCATATAATGAAGAAGATTTATGAGGAGCAAAAACATAATTTTTACAACAGCCTACTAGACAAATGAAAATTGCGGATATGAAAAAGTTTGCATTTAACTGTACCTATTTTAATTTTATGTAAAGTTTCATTTTAAGTTGTGAAAGACTTACATTTCGTTGACTATATTAGCTCCCAACGCTTATTCCAATTTATTTAAATCTGAAATCTGGTTTTCCGGCCATTCTCACGACCAACAGAAGTAAAATACATGTAAGTTAATGGGAAACTACTGTTATTAAGTTTAATGCGATACCTAACCCTAGAAAGCAGACCGTTTAGAATTGCAGGTCTTCGGAATTAAAACTTTTTCCTCTCTGAATTTAAGCTTAATATTTTAATTTTAAAAATTACTTTTTTGTAGAATCGAAAATTTTATAGTCAACGGATGGCACCGCTCTTATGGTTGGGGTTGGTGATGCATATATATGTATTGGTTCATTCTCTTCTAACGCTAAGGCTGAGTTGGTTTCATTGCCATTCTTTAGAATCTACGTGTTTTACTGCAATGAAGCAAATTTTCCGTTGAAGTTTGTACGTGTCCTAATTTTACATTCAATTCCCCTCTAATTCCTTTATTAATCATATTTATTGTGATTCCTACGAATATTTCTAAATATCTGTTTGCTCCGGTACCAAAAGGACAATCTTCTGCAATCAAAGTTGTTCAGCAAAACAGTGTTATCTTTGCATTATGCTGTGTTGTCTTAGTAGTAAGAAAACGGACGATCTTGATGGGACTCTTCGTATTGACGACAGATGTAATAGGTAATGTTCCATCATATTTCTTGATAGCCCCTGCACCTTCTAATTCTGCTGAAATCAAGACAGCGTTTGTCTAGTTATATCTAGCAGATCGAACCTAATTCTAAGCTCATCAGCTTAGAATTTTGTATATACGTATACAACAGTGCGGCGAAGAAAATGTTCTTAAAAAAAAATAAAATTTACTAAAAAAGGTATTGATTTTCTTTGCAAATTTTCACAAAATATTGAAAAAGGGTTATCATATCAAAATTTACTAAAAGAAAGTTCATTTAAATATAAAAACTTATCTAATGTCGCTTTCAATTGGCAACATGAAATAGTATTAGTGCGTTATTCCAAACTAATGTCAACTCAATACAATATATGTACATACATTGTTTCTCCAAGCTCTACAAAATTCTTCAAATGTGCGCGATCAGTATCGAATATCTTCAGTTCCCTCCAACATTTACCCGATACAGGTATTTCTTGCTCTAGCAATCGTTTCCAGAATGATTAGGACAAACGCGTTGTCTGCCATCCTTCAATTGGATCTTGACATCTGGTGAGCAATGGGCTTATGGCTCTTGAAGAAAATTTACTGTTTAATTTGAGAAGTTATACAAATATTTGTAAAATGTCAATAAATAACTTGTAGTAAGCGACAAAGTTAACTCCTTCACTTTATTAGAAGTGGTGAAATTAGTAATAGATGAATTTTCAAACCTCATTTTCATAAGAAAAGAAATTGATCATGGTGTATTCGACGCAACTATTAGAGTAATTTTTCCTTTCAGTTATCTGTACGTCAAATTTTGTAATATCAGTTTTATTTTCTTAAAAACGTCTGACTGGATATTGTTTAAAATTTATTTTTAGTTCCGAACACACTTTCCTTGCAAATCTTTAGGGTTTATTTTCAATATATATATGTATGTATAGCAAAATATTGTCGTTTATCGATATTTTTATTAGTTTTAAATTTTACTTGGTTATTTTTAAGTGTGACGGTAAAAGATTATTAGATTTATGAGCAACGTCTATGGTGTTATTTTTACACATGTTTTTCTTACCCCAGGCTGTTTTAATTTTTGACGATTCTAAATAGTTTCAGTTTTCTACAGACATATTTTAGTCTTTTCTTTACATCCTTTTGCTTGTAATTCTTTGTATACAATGTTTTTCTGTTAATAACGAAACAATTGCGGAAAAATGCTAATGAATACTGAGCAATAGCAATAAATGCAAACATTTAAGCAATATTTGCCAAAGTCGTTAAACTTACAAAATTACCGAAAACGCATGTGCGATTGCTATATTGTTGTTGTTGTATATTTGGAATTATCGCCGAAAATACATTTGGCTTTTCTAAAAGAAAAATATAATACGATTACACGTATATCTTTTTAAACAATTTAAATTGAAGTTACGTTGAATATTTGTACATAAAAGTTTAATCCATTCGCATAGTAAATGTAAAAACAAATTAAAGAAATTAAATGTTTCATCAAATTCAATTTTAAATTTCTAGATGTGTGTTTTTTAAAGTAAAAAAAAGTTAAAAGTTAATACAAGTACAGTTTTAATGATGTACCGGAAGGAAATTTCACATTAAAACAATTTAAGAGATGGTAAAATAAAAGAATTATTAAATATATTAAAATAAAACAAGTATTGTAGAAATCTTTTGTATGAATGCTTTTCAGTTTTAATCAATTCGCGCTAAATTTTCTGACTCTGCATGTAACAGAATTGAAAACCCTGTACATTTATAGTTTATTGGGCAAATTGTGTTACTATTGTAAAAGTCGTAGATGCAATAGCAAAAATTTAATTAATGTCACCATCGCATCATCACTTAAAATTGAATAAAACGTATTTACATACACGTAGTTTTGTCTAAGCGTAAAAGATATTAAAACGAATTAGAATGTAAGAATATTTTAAATTATTCATGTATGAAAACATATTATTTAAATCAGAACGCAAAGCTTGTATTTGTTACACGTGCAGTAATTATGCGTTTTTTAGAAAAATTTAAAACTAAAATCATTTGTATGGCTTAAATAAATAAATGAAAATTGATGTCTGATTAGTTTGTAATTTTTTTTTTAAGAGCATTACAAAGTGTATGCAACTATAACAGTGTAAGTGCTTATAGATAAAAATTTACTGTATTGAATTAATTATTAGACTTACACCGATAGTGTAAATTTTAAAAAAATACAAAAATGATAAAGACAAAAAGTATCATTTCCCAACACTCACTTCTCACTTTACTTTACTATCTCTCTAGTTTTTATTTGAACGAAAATAAATCATTCAAATTAAATAAAACTTAATATGAATAATTGATATAATTACGAATTAACAATAAAAGAACTTAATTATTCAAAAACTTAACTTATTGTATCTGTAACTTGTAAGCTTAATGTAAAGTTAAATGAATAATGTGAAGACCTAAAACAACATAAATATTGTTAATACAAATATTAAATGTAAAATTTTAAACACATGAATTTTTTTAATAAAAATTTATATAAATAAATTACTTATAAAGATAACGAGGCGTTAATTCAACAACATTAAATAATTAGTTATAAAACAATAAACTTAAACAAAGAATTCAACAAATACAGACTACATCTCTTATAAAACAGCAAACGAAAATACATATACACTGATACAAAGTGTGTTACTGTCATAAATATTAAATAAATAAATAATTTAAAACAAAAAGTGAAAATTTTATTTTTAAAAATAAGCCGCAGATTTGTGCAACACAGTCTACACAGTGCACTTTTTGGAGCAGGTAAATCTACAAAAATACAAGATCTATGTATTTTTCTTTTTGGATTTCCGGTTTGATTTTTCCCAATCCATTGTATTTTCGGATGCTTGAGTGCCGAAATAGTGATCTTTTTTCTTTGTTGCACAGTAAACTTGCATAATTAAAACATATTTCAACCTTTAAAATGTACTGTAAGCAAACGCATGTAGATTTTTAAGTGTTATTTTTTGTTTGAAAGACAAGGGAACATTTTCATTTGGAACACTTCCGACTTCAATGCTAATTGGCATTTCGGCAACTTTGCGGCCTGTGCCAGCTGCTTTGTTATTTTTAAGGGATTTTATAGTGTTTTGTTATAATGTGGGTAGGCCAGTCGCTGTCATATTCCCTTAGGAAACGGCATGCAGTGAGAGTATTAACGAGTTGTTGGTCTTTGAAAAATATTCTTCCAGCGAATTATCTTTCCATTTTTGTTTGTTACGTTCTAAGGTACCTGAACGGCTTGTTGAGATTTGGCTGCGAGGTCGTTTGTTGAACATTGCTCGTTTCTCATTATTGCAGTAGGCTTTTACTTTTACTTAATTTTTTGTCATTTAGATTCCATTGAATTCGGGTGGTTTGTGCCTTTTTAAATATATATTTTTTATCGGATCGAATGTACATACATACTCCATCTTGAGCCGAAGAGAAGCGAAACGAAGGGGTTGATCGGAGTCGATGTCTGCGCTTTTAACTCTCACATAGTGAAAGCTATTTTTATATGGTATTTATGGAAGTCTATCTGGTTTTCTCTACCATGTTCCAATGAAAAGATTTGTTTGACTGCGGAACTGGATTAAAAGTTTGTCGTTCTGGTGCCGGCGTCATGTCGACGCATAACCCCTCAGAGCTTGTGTATGTATATGTGGATTGGTTCCTCTCGAGCTCAGCTTTTAAATCGAGGCCACATTATATTTGTATGCATACTGCACTTAAAAATAAATTACTGATTCGTAGTGAAAATCCAAAGTTGTCAAAGTTTGTTCCAGGTTCGTGATAACTTAATTTAATTGTGTCTCATTCGGATGCCCTCTCAAAGCCATTTCTTCCCGGCAATATCGCTCAATGGTTTCTATAAAGGACATTCTTTTTTTTTCAATTGTTGCTGTGCGTACAGTAATTTGGCTAATGGTATCTTTTTAAGATATAATACACTTCAGAACACTTTCAACCATTGGCACGCAGTTCTATTAGCATTGGCCATAAATTTTAAAATATTTGTTAAACGGTAAAGTAAGCAAACATTTCAACTGCTTATGAGAACCTCCAATCGAGCATTATTCTGTAAAAGTACACAATATTTGCACCCTTACTGTCCTTCATTTGAAATTACAATTTTTTTTATTCGTTTCGTTTTTCAAATACATGTAGAAAGTAGACGGCATAGCAACATTTTGATGGACTGATACATACATATTTACAGTATCTAAAATATTACCGTTGGACAAAGGTCCATTCAAATCGGAGGGAAAAAAGGAAGCAGGTCATTATGCAAAAGTCTCAAGGATTAACAAATATTCGTCACAATTTCGTGTTGCACAGTGTTGTTTTTCTAGTAAAAAAAAATGAATAATGAACACTATATAGAAATCACTGGTTTCCTCCCATGCAAATGAGTTGTAAGCACCTAGCCGCATATTCTTGCACTTACCCTGATGGTTTTGTGACCCACATTAAGTAAAAATTAAATGTCAATTTTCCATAAAGTGTAGATTTTATTTCGCTTTTACATTAAATATTTATAAAAAAACCATTGTTTGCCAAAGGTTTAAAAAAAGTAATTTTTTTAATATGCTGCACTGATTGATTTCTTATTTTAACAAAGAATAATATTTAATAATATCTAATGGTACTTCTTTCGTATACAAATATGAAAGCTAACTCGAAAATAAATAAATACACACTTGCATAGATAAATTGAGGTATTAGCCGGAACTGTGTACATATTTTTTTGTACACTGTAGTTTTCGTGTACCGTAAATTAAACTTATACTTTAAAATTTTATTTATTCAATCAACTTATGGGTCGTTCCTTTGGCCGACACAAAGTACGAACCAAAGCAATTTAACTTCAACGAATAAAGCTGCATCCAATTGTATAGCACATTTACATTTCCGATAAAAAACTGCAGTAAGGATGCAGTTCTGTAGAGTAATCTCTGAAAGACTGACTAAAATTCTCGCATAAAGTTCATCGTCGTCTCGCGCAGTTTATGCAGCATAGTAGGATGGGTCCCGTTGGAAACATTAATACTGATTATCTCGACCTCAGGATGTAAAAAAGGTTCAATCAGTTTTCTATGCAGGATCTTCCAAATTGCAAGGAAATAGGGGCCGAAAACTCTTTCTGCCACAACACTGCACAAAAAAGTTAAATTTTGGGATGCAATTGATGCTGATGTGATTTTCTGAGATTCTCAGTAACCAAATATCACAGTTATATCTTTAATTCAAGGACTATGACATTAAAATGTTGCTGATATTTGCGCCGATTTCTTAGGGTACAGCTTTGTGTTTGGGACCAAGAACCGGCAATTTGTCCGAACCTCGAACTACTGATGGCAATTAAGGAGTTTCTCACTCAAAAGTGCAGACAATGCAAGAGATCTGAGTAGTAGAGTGAGCAGCTTAGAGTCCGAACCAAATAATTTTTTTTTTGTTAGGAATTTTTTAATAAAAACCAAGAGTGAAAACTGGAACCAAGCCCTTTGATATTTCCGAAACGCCAGGACATCCTTGTCATAGTTAAGTTCTTTACACTGCCTAGTCATGAGGCTGTCTATCATTAAGCGCCCTAGGACTGAAATGCTCAAGAACTTGTAGAAAACACTCATACAAAGAAAGGATCTGTAATATATGAGTAGCCTGTATATAAAATGGTGTTCTTTTAAAATACAATGATCACAACTTAAAGAAAAGCTCCCACAAAATTCAATCAAAATCCTGTGAGTAAAATATTTGTTGTAGTGGCGAAATTTATTTTTTGTTTTGCACAAAGTGTACACTTTGCTTGTTGAAGTCGGATTAGTACTTGAGTGGTTTTCAGTTATTTTCCTAAGCTACACTGTCCAATGTCTAAACTGTTAAACAATTTTTAATAAATCAAACTGCATTGCTGAATTGAACATCCTTTTAGTATTGTTCAAAGTAAACTAATAAAGCTAAAAAAAAGTATTTTTATAAATTATACATTATCAATAAACTGACTTAAATTATCAACTACATTGCGGGTTAAATTTGGTTTCTTATTTAAGTTAAGTTCGTTACTGATATATGTAAGTAACATATTAGCCTTCGATATTGAGTAATATGTGTTCCTATTATTAATCTATGTATATGCACAGCACATTTGTACATTGTACCTACATTTGTTATGTAATCAGCTCCTTCGGAGAAAAACTTGTCTATGAAATTTAATTTTTCCCGAGCTCAAGCTTAATATCATTACAATGTTCGAGTTTAGAAGCACTAAAGTGTTTCACTGTCGAAATTAGGACATTTTTTGCGAGATTAATTTTATTTTTTGTTGCTTTTACTTTCGCGTATTGGTAATAGATGTGCTTCCGTATTAAGAACATATTGATCCAAATCGATTTCGTTGCGGTTATCACTAAAAAGCAAATAAAAATACTTTAATGTCTCCCCAAGCCAAAAACTTTCCATCATATCACGCAGTTTTGTATTAAACACATTTTTTACGTTCCCTATTGAGGTGTAGCCTTGTGCTACCTTAGTATATTTCTCGAACGCTTGAAATATGGTCCAACCCATATCTTGATACGTGCGATTCCCGGTAAGAGCGTAAAAATAATATAGACTTTCAATAAACTCTGGACGTAACAAATTGTGGGCATCATTGGGTTTTACATAGATTTCGGGTTCTTCGTTATCGTTTACCGCAAAATATGAAATTTCTGGGGCTAATTGTGTTGGTTGCTTCATGTAAGTTTGATAACATGTCTCCAATAGATCTTTGGCTAGTTGAAGATGGGATTCAGGCATACCATATTTATATCCAAGCAATAAAGTACCAGGTAGGTAACATGTTAAATGGTCCATTTTTGGCTTAAAGTCTTTGCCATTTAAAAGTTCGCCGATATAAACGTGTTGTTCTTTAGGAGTTCGGCGCATAAGTTTAGATATAACGCCATCGATTGCTTGCATATAATCAGTTATTAGGCTGCAAGAAAGTGGATATAAGCTTTTATCTTGAATTTTTTCACAAACATCCTTACAAATCATTTTCTCGACGTCCTGTTTGAATCCACTGCTTTAATAAGTATTCGTAGTACGAATCACCACGTGCTCCTAATGAAATTGTAGCATAGCTACGGAAGGTTCCGGTATTGGCATTAATAAATATTGGCACAAGTCCGTTGTTTTTTTCCAGTGCATGAACCTTTTCGTTGACGATTTCAACAACCTTTTTGGGATGAAATCAAAGTTATAGTTTCATCAATAGATAGAGTAAAAAAAATAAAGAAACCAACCTTTTCATACATTGGAACATTAGTAATACGGCTCAAATCACGAAATTCTAGTTGTATGGTCGTCACTTCACTAGTCGAACTGTCCGGAGACCATTTGGGTGAATGAGCCGACATGGAAGCCAGATTGACATCAGAATAAGGTATGCCTGATGGGGACAAAAAACACGGCAACAAACGATTACCCAGTTCAACCTAAACATAAATATTTTTTGAAGCATAGGTCAAAATAATTTAAATTACTATCTTACAGATTTTTTTAAAAATATTCTTTCTCCACTAAGATGATATGCTGATAATAAACCACCAAGAATACGTATGGTTACCTCAAATAAGTTAACATCACGATTGATATCAAAAGTTAGGAACTCGTTTACCCAGTCACGTGCTTCCACGAATTCTTAGGAACATTTAAAAATAAAAACTTGACAGGTTTTGTTAAACTAATACTCACCTTCTTCCAAACCCATCATATAAATAGTGTCCAAGGAATCAACAATAGTTAATCCTAACCCAAACCAGTCATGTGCACCCAATGAAACTGGTTTTAGATTGTCATGACCCCAGGCATACTTTTTATAGCCATTCCAAGAATGTCGAAATGCGACCACAACAGCAAGTTGTCTCTTATTTGTTGGTCCAGTAAAAATTTGTCGCTGTCCAAATGTTGTTGTTTCTAAATCATTCAAAAAATCATCAATAGCAACACCATTTAAACCAGGTAACTTTTTCGGATCTTGAATAGCCTGTTCCAGAGATGGTCTATCGCCATGATCCTCATTAACATCGACATTAATACCATTGATATTTTTATTAGCACTCAAATTCGCTTCTTGTATATTAATGTTGTTTTGGATATTGTATTTTTTATTATTTTTGAATATATCAAAACCACTGGGAACATCTAACCGCTGAGCGTGAGGAATTTTCACAACATTTTCTACAGCTGCATGATTTTGCGTACCATGCTGAATGTAAAAAAAGAAAAACAAATTATAAGTTAATTCAATAGTATTTTCATAATACCTACACTTTCACATACTAACTAACACAAGTCTTCTTCGATGCGTTGAGCGTTACTGCGAAATTTAATAGCAAAACTTTTTAAAAAAAATATTTTTCTGTAAATATCTCGCTTCTATTTTTCCAACTATGAGTTCCGAGGCTAATTTAATTTATTATGAAGTTGTAGATTGTAAATTTCTTTACAAAGAGTTCTCTTACTTTTTTATACTACATCCGTTCTTCTTTATGCAGGCCCTACACTTGAATCAAATTTGTTGACCAATCAGTTAAACCGTTCAATTTATTTCAAAAGTTGTAAGAAAGTGATATATCCGTAAGTAAAAGAATAAAGTTACGAAAATAAGCAAAAATATAATTCAGCGGTAAATTGATTATGTTAAAAAACAACATAAAATATGTGAAACTAAAACATCAATATAAATACTAAAATTAAAACAAACAAAATGAAAAAAAGAAATTGGGACAGTAACGAAAAATAGGTTTAGTCCTATGCTTATACGTACATAGTACTTAAGCAGTTTTCTTCTTATTGGCATAGATACTTATGTCAGTAAAATTACAGGAAAATAACACAACTTTTGGAAAAAATGTTTCTTTAAAAAAAATTTCGGAAAATCGTCGTATCTCCAAAACGATTCGATTTCAAATTTTTACGCATTAAAAGTAGACTTTGCATAAACACTCACATTTTTGAAATAGACTCGTATATTCTCAACTTAAACCAATTTTTACGAAATTAGTGCTTTAAATGGCATGGAGTTTTATTAAAAACTTTCCAAAAGCATTCCACTACGATTTATAAGAATGAAATGGTAACTTGACTCCATGATTTATTGCCCAATTCGACAAACTTTTAGTACATATCATACAAATGCGCTGATGAACTAAAATTTATGAGTATTGACATTAATTAACTTGACTATGAGCTAAGTTCTTAGGCATTTTTTCTAAATCAGTAGTTAATAGAGCATTAAAAAATTATTAGGTTAAGTATTGATTCAATTAAAAGATAAGCAATGTAAATAAATCATTTATTTGCATTTGTTTTTTTAACAGTTTACTTATTTACAATTGCAGCACGGCAATAGTTCCGCAAAAGCACTTATATTATGACAGATTAAAATATGTTTGAATTGTTATCTTGTTAAATGAATAGCATTGTAAACAATGTGTTTACCTGATGAACACAAAATGTTCTCTTGTATCGATTGTACATATGTACATATTGAAGTAACACAGAAGGAACAGGGTAACAAAAACAATATAATTTTATGACACAAAAAAATATATTAAAGTAGAGAATATGCATATATACGTTTAGCTCTTATAGGTTTTAAAAAACAGAAAACAAAATCGTTAATTCGTCAGCAGGAATGTTTGGCTGAGTATCCTATTTCATCATTCATCTGATAAAACAATTGCGATTTTTTTTTTCCTCAAATACGGGGAAAAAGTTTCGTTTGAGAGGTTTTCCCGCAGTAACATCATATACATACTATACATATATAAGAGGAATGAGTAGCGTGGATGCAAGACTTTCTATCTAACCAATGGCGTAGCGTGAACATTTGACGGCCTGGGCGAAGAACTAATATACCGCTCCCTGGTTTATAAAAAAAATACTTCCAAGTTTTTACCAAAAAAAGAACGCCACTTTCTATCACAAAGACCCTTGCAAAATTAAATACTTTTCAATCGAAAATAAATTCGAAAACTTTTTAGAAGATATTGAAAAAAAACAAATTTTAATTTAATATGACTATTTTGCCGCCTCAAAAAAGCATTTTGCTTTTTATGTTTAAATCAGGTATACGATCTAAAGAAAGCGAATTCCAAATTTTTGGATCTTCCTGTAGCAAATAATTTGAAAACGGTTAATTTTTAATCACAACCAGATACTTATTGCTACATAGTCAATTTGATGACTAGGCCTATGTTTAGCAACATTATTTGTCAACTTTATCTTAAGATTTAACACCTAATATAATAGAACTATCTACTAATGAGCTGTTAACACAATGTTAGTTGCCGTAGACGAATCAACCCTGTACAACTTGTGTTTCCTTTTATGTATAGTGTGAAAAATTACTTTTTTATCACTGAAATGTCTGAACAGTTGTTAAAAACCAAAGCAATTAAATCTATCAGAAAATTAACATTGAAATTGACAACTGTTCAAATATTTTCTACGAAAATTCTTTTTGATTACTTCGTTGAATACCAGATAAAATCACATGAAGTTTGTTACCACAAAAAGTTTTTTACTATTTTGAAAAATATAAATTTATTTTGCTATTCGTAATGAAATATTCAAAATAATATAAAAGAAATTCAAGTCAATAGTTTACAGCGAGAATTAAGTGGCTTTTCAAGCTGAGCACGAACATGGACTCAGAAATTACTCATTACGAGAAGTTTCGCGAAAACCCGACTAAAACATAAATTGAAGAACACATTTTATTTTTTGAAACAAGTTGTAGACGTAATAAAAGACGTTATGGTCGTACCACATTGCGACAGCCCTTATATTAAAACTTATTTGTTGCGTCCGTCCTATATCTTCTCTTGTTATTACTGCTTACAACATTCACATAACCTTATCCCTTATCCGTCAATAACAAATGTGATCAAATTGTACTACAGCTTATTCAAAGCGTAATATGTAGTTATCGTCACTTAACATCCAAAAAGCCGTAACCACAAAAAAATCAAAACCGAGTATTTGATTGATTATGATGCATTTGACTAAACTTCATATCCCTACAATCAGTTGTCCAATAATAAAGATTTTACTAACGAAATTCAAAAGGCCGTAATAACAAGTTTTTGAGTTTCATAAAGCAAATAGACGTAACACAAAAGTTTGAAAAAAAAATTAAACACAATATTTGAATTCTTTAGATATCCAAGTAAGATTTGACTGTTTTCAATCTTTTACATAGGAAATACCAATATATTTTTCCAAATTTCATTTTTTGCTTCTCCTGTATAAAACGGGTGTGGTTACGGCTTTTTGGATATTAGGTGACGATATATACCTCTCAATCTCTCTCGCGTCAGATTGACGATAATAAGATAACTAGTAAAGGTGTTATCTTCGGCCAGGCCGAAACTCACATACCCTACACTGCATTGAAAGTACTTTTTAAATAAATGTTAAAAAAATTTTGAAGAGGTTGAATAGGTCGAAAATAATGTAAAAAGGTTAAAAAATGTTGGAAAGTGTTGGAAAAAACTGAAAATGATGAAAAAATATGAAAACCATTAAAGAAAGTTGAAAGAAATTGAATAAGTCGAAACATATGAAAAATGCTGAAAAATTGATTAAAAAGTCGAAAGAATAAAGAATATTTCGAATGAAATTGATGGGGAATTGTAAAAGATTGAAAATGTCAAAAGAATATGGGAAATGTTGCCATGCCCACTTCTCCAATTCTGCCCACTTTTGGTTCAATAAACAAACCAAACTTTAGCACAATAGCTTGTATCGTTTGCGATATGTGCCGTAATTATTCCTAAAACTTAGGGCGGTGACACACCCACTGATGCAATCCACTCCGATTTTGATCCAGAAATAGCTTTTTATAAACAAACCTCTTACACCAAATTCCTGTATCATTGCTCATATATTTCGATAGTTATGCCACTTAAGGTATTTTAATTGTATGGGAGCTGCCACGCCCACTGTTGCTATTTCGCCAGTTTGTGATTCATATGTACCTAATACCCAGTAAGCCACTTACATCAAATTTCAGATCAATTGCTCCAATAGTTCACTTAAAATAGCACTAACAGCTTTATTTTAATGAGAGAGGTGCCCCGCCCACTGAGGCAATCTTCTCAAGTTTCATTTAATTCCGAAGCATATAATAACCGACACCTCTACACAAATTTTATGAAGATTAAGGTGCCACACCCACCGGCACAATTGTGCCAAAATTTTGCAAGAAGACACCTTTTAGCATGTATATCCGCCTTATTAAATTTCATAACGATTGCGTTGTTAGTTCTCTTTTTATAACGATTATAAATATTGTAGGCTGTGCCACGCCCTTAAAAGAAATTTTTCAGTGTATTGACGCAGCTTGTATTGTTGACTACTTTCAGTGGAATCATCTCTAAAATTTTAATGAAAATCGTATGTACCAATTTGGAGTTATATGATATCCAATTTTTTAATTGCTAAGAAGTGCCACGCCCTCTTTACAATTCCGCCCACTTTATGCGCAATTCAAGATTCATAAGATCTGTATTCATGTACCGAATTTCATCACAATATCTTACACGGTTTACGAGCTATGGCATTATAAAATTAAAATTTAGGGCTGTGCCGCACCTCTTTAAGAGCCTTTGCAAACTTAAAACCTAGCCTAATCTTTATTTCGTTTTCAGCTTCACCAAATCACCAAGTTTCATCAAAATCGCAGCAACTTTTTTTCTACATGGACTTGGGTATATTTACATAGAGTATGGGCGGAAGGCGTGGCCGTTAACTGATTTCGCCCATTTTTATATGCTAGCAGCTTGCAAGAAGGTGTGACCTGTGTGCCAAATTTCATTGAATTAGCCTGCTTCGTTTTCCCGTAAACTTGATTTCAACAGACAGACAGACAGACAGACAGACAGACAGACAGATAGACAGACGGACATAATATCGACTCAGGTGGTGACGCTGATCAAGAATATATATACTATTCCATACCTGCCACCCCCCCTTCTATGCGTTACAAACGGAATGACAAAGTGAATATACCCTCTGTGTAGGATATAATAAGGCATTATTACTACACAAAAATTATACCATGTCGGATGAAACGTGCAATAACTTACATATCTTTTTTGGAAATAATACTAGACCTTTTTTTTCTAATTTTTTGGAACTCTTAAATAAAAATGCGTTGCATCGCGGTATATTTTTTATGTAATAGGTAACAAAATATCCGTCTGTTCGAACTCACCTCTTTCAATGGTACTGGTTCCTTTAAAAAATTATTAATATCGTTCAAGCGAAGATGTTGACGTTGTGGATCTTTATCTTTGGATCCACTAGCACCATTGCTGAAAGGTAATGCCCCAGCAAAAGATTTTGTATCATCTGAAATAATCTGATCACCTGGCAGGAATAGAACGATTGTTATGCATAGTGCAGAAATGCCTAAAACTATGAGATTCCGTTGGCATCGCGGCAGTTGATTCCAAGACTAGCAATAAAATTTGTTTCAGAAATTAAAGTTTTTATGAATTTAAACATACCCGACGTAAACTTTTCCTAGTTGGAAACTGTGAGAACCTATTGATATTCAGTCCAGCATCAATTTTGGTTGATGCATTACTTCTGATCCCATCTGCGCCGCCTCCTACTTCACTATCAACAATCGCATTTAACGGCAACATCAGCGAGACGTGATCATTGCTTTCCATAGTGCAAGCCCTTGGTTTATTTATGTAGAATTTTGAACTGTTCTAAAATCGATTTATTCTACACAAATGCCAGCGCGTATCTTTCAACGCATTGCACATATGTATGCAACTTTTACACCTCAACTCAGGCTATCGTTTTAAGAACCAATAAATTTTCTTATGAATTTGCCAAATGTATGAAAAATAAACACAAGATAAAGTGTACACAACCAGCTGTCTAAACCAAGAGAACTCAAAACTGTATGATTTAATATGAGGTTTCTGTAAGCTGGTTAAATTCATTCAAAAAAGTGAAGTATCACGCACCACCTAATGTCAAAATCTTAAGTAAAAATGTGCGCAAGGAAGAAATTATATTGTTAATTTTTAAATTTCATTACTTACAAAACAAACAAAAGCTCACTTGCGCAAAAATATAAAAACAGAAATTGCAGCATAAACGACTATGGCTCACCTGCCTGAAACTGAATTTCTGCTCACAGCTTTGATTTAAAGACTTCGGCCATTCATGGCATGTTTGCCATTTACTGCTTTAAACAACAGCAACCACAAATAATGATCCTATTCTGTTTTGCCTTAATTTTGACTTTTGATGGTGTACAGAAAAGAGGAAAAAGAAGCATTTGGTTTCGCTGTAACTGCTGTTTGCAGCTTCCGCACTAGACCGTTTCGAGAGGAAAATGACAACGTCAATCTGTCATCTCTTTTTAATGTTTCAACATGCGTCATAAGATACAGTTGTTCGAAGCAAAACTCGGACAGTGAATTATTTTTGTTTAGTTTATTTATTCTGAACCTTAAAGGGGTCATCCATATGCCATAACTATTTCCTTATCCCCATCCCTCGCTACATCTATTTGTAATTTTTTTTAACAAGTTCCAAGCGCGTATGACTGGCTAATTTCGTATTACTTTTGAAACTGAACACACATCGTTTGATTTTCTATATCATAAAAATTTAAATATCCTGTAAGTCCTGTCATTTGCATCAATTATGTACCTACATACACAGGCCCGTCGAGAGCAATTCCGGGCCAGGGGTAATCATGCACGGGCCCTAAAAATTATGTAGGATGGTAAAAGTATCATTTCTATGGAAACTTGATTTATCACGCAATTTTAAATTATCGATTACATAGTCAGCATTATGATTTATTTACTTACATATTCAATGACAACTGAGACTAGCAATGTGCAAGGCATTTGGAAAAATTGCATCCAAGTTTTTTGCAGCAATGCCATTCAACAGCTTATATGGAGGGAGACAAGCCCTGAAATTTGCTTCATAAATATACTTCAGAAAAAACGCAAAGGCCCTGAATATTTCGATCGTGATAATTTACTTTCAAGAATGAGTTTTTTTTCGAAGAACTGCGGGCCCGGGGGAAATCACCCCGTTATTTCGCTCCCCCTTTCCCACCGTTCATACACATAGTTAGTTTTAGAGTTCGCAAACTATCGATGTGTGTATATGTATGTATCGATAGTATGGTGGAGCAAATTTACTTTAGCGAAAATCCTCCAAATTTTTTTTATTTTACTAGGGGAAGTAGCGCTATAAGAATAAAAAATAAATTTGCAAAACAAAAGTGTCGGTCGGATCTAGCTTCGAAGGTATTGTAATCGTAAGTTGGGGATATAGCTTTTATTATGAGAAGTAAAGTTGGGAATTCCTGAATAAATATTCAAGATTGGGGTACTATATGAAATCAGTATAAAATCAGCACATAAATGTTAGAAATTCCTTCTACATTTTTCGATATATGACTATTTTTGTAAATGTTTTTTATAAAAAGCTTTATTTTTTCCAAAAAATGAAATACTAACGTATAGTATTTTGCATCACAACAAAATCTAAATTCTTTTGCTTTAAAATGGTGTATCATTTGTAGCAATTTTTTTTATAGTAACACATCTTTTACCGGAATGTAAAGAAATTAAATAAATATCGAAATATTGTATTAAAAATATATAAATCGATCAATAAAAATATCGAGCGTGATATTTGCTTTACAGAAAATATCCAGTTTATGTACCATGCAAACATTATTTGAGCTATATCCTTAACCAAAGAATTACACAATGTTCTATTTAATACGTAAAAAATAATTTGAAAAATCGTTATATTGAGTATTGGCCAAGTCTGACCAATGCCTGGCACTTATGTTGCCTCAGACTGGGCTTAGTATCATCGCGTCAGTGCAGTTATTCTAAGCTTTACCTGAGGCTTGGTAATCCTTGTATTGGTAAGCCACATTCTAAGCAAGCTTGGGCATTCTAGCAGCATAACAAAGAATGTTCATATACACAGGGGCATTCTGGATTCATCTATGATCTAAGACTTGTGAATTTTCACTTTTGTCGGAAATGAGACAAAATGTTGTGAATACTTTTAGTTTAGCACTGTTAACATACAGCCTGCTCAATCAGTAAGTAACCGGAGCTTCACAAAAAAATGACGTTCATCTCATGGAATGGATATTTTTTATATTCGATTGTTGTTCCTCAACCATATCCCAAACTTGATCTTTTCTTATTGAGTAGACTGTACTAATTTATTTATTTTTTTATTGTGTATATTTTTAAGAATATATATGCTATCTGAACAATGTATTTTATAACACAAAATTACTTTTATCTAAAAACATAAATACTTCGTAAGAATGTAGTTATCAAAAAACTTAGTTTCTTTTCTTACTTGGACTTAATTAATAGTAGTTTAAATCTTCTTTTATTTAAATTTTTGTACGTATGTGTAGTATATAATATAACATATACATATTTACATATTTTTTACTAGTTAATATCAAGAGACTGTCACAATATAGTTAGCTTAGCGGTTGAAAAATTTCTTATCCCTGATCCTTCTTAATTCATAATTAAGGTCACTGTCTTACTGCATAGCAGTTGTCACAGACACGAACCGGTTTGCCTACTTGGCCGTTCTCATTTAGCAGACACAACGTTTGTTCAGAACAATTCTTGCAGAATATCTCGCCACAACTGCGACAGTGATGTTTACGTCTGGTCAAATTGAATTCCTTTTTACAAGTTGTGCAGTTTGATGCAATGGAATCGGGTGCCCAAATACCAGCACTATCTATTGATGTATTCTGTAGCATTGATGAATTCGATGACAACATTTGTTGTTGTCTTTTTTCCCGGTCTTCTAGTTCCGATACCTTTAATTTATTAACACTAAGTTGTATACCCAATTCTTCCAATGTCGTCTGTGCTTCCGACCATTGCGTTCGTACTTTCTCTAGATCATCTTTCAATTTTTCGTTTCGTTTCACTTCCTCTGCTAATTCCTTGACATAATTTTGAAGGCTGGTTATTTTTTCTTTAAGTTTTACTTCCTTCTCTTGAAGTGAAGATCTCCATTCTCTTTCGATTCGGCACTCAGCTTCAGCTCTAGCGGCACGTTCCTCTGATGCTGTAATTTGTGTGGAAAGTGTGTGTGAAGTTGTTTTTAAAATTTCACCTAAGTTTGATTTGTCGCTGCTCCATCTGCTTGAAAAGTATAAAACAATTACGAAAAACAAAAAGTATTTTAGTAAGATCATTGCAATTAAAATATATAAAAAGATATATGTTACCGGCCAAAGTAGTTTTTAGGATAAACTAGTTTTTCCTAGGCCAAACTAGTTAATCTGAAGCGTGTTAGGATGAATCAGTTTAGCCTAGAAACATTTTAGTATGTTAGCGTATGTGGGCGGACTTCAGCCGCTATTCACTGCATACCAAACGCCGTTGTCTTAGTCTTAGCGATGCCCGTGTTGGACCTAACATAGTGAAACACGAGACCAGCATTGGTCATATTGGAGGATGTAACCTTTGAGCTGCGTCCGCAGGCCGCCCACTTATTCTAACACACTAAAATTTTAAGAAAATCGACAGTGCGGTCGTTGAAGTATATAATAGCCCTAGTTCATTCTAGACTAAAATGGTTCATCCTTACACGCTTCGTATGAATTGTTTTGGCCTGGGAGAAACTATTTCATCCTAAAAACTAGTTTGGCCGGTAACATATCAAAACGAAAGGAGAAGGACCTTGAGATCATCGTAGAACTACAATCATTTCGCATTACGCAAAGAATCGTTCGTATATGAAATGTTAGGAATCGTTTGATTTTTGAAAAAAAATTTAGTTCATAATAAATTTTTTTATTTATTTTGAAAATTTTTAGCGCAACAATGATTGGAATGATCGGAAACCTCAAGGTACAATCTTTTGTTTTGGCAAAGAATCTTTCGCGTAAGCAAGTGTAAGTTTCGGCAAATTTATTAAAAAGTCCTCAGCAAAATTTTTGTAAACTTGTAGTCGAAAAAATAAAGAAAATTTTGAACACCAATGCGCAATTTGTCATGATTAACATTAGCACAACTATAAAATCGATGCCTCAACATACAACATCATAATGGCAATTACACAGTCTGACACATTAAAGTTTTTTGAGAGTAACCTTGGATCCTGCAAAAAGACGTTGTTCATACCATTTTTGCTGAACAAAGCGCATTTCTACTTACATTTTTCAAGATCAGAGGGGTCATAAGGAACCTTTGCACCCAGAGTTATCAAGTCTTGCAGAAGTTATTCCCGGGCTTTTTTTGTCATAAATACAAAAATTAATGTTATGAGCTCCAAATAGACTTGGTATTTCTCTACCACAAACGAGGTCTTTCGAAATTGTTTCGTGCTGTTTCTGTTTTTCTCAAACGCTGTTAAGATGCTTTTAACAAATTTAGAATGTTTATCTTCTTTTAGATAAAATTTTAAAGGCTCTTGTTTTTACAAGAGCCCTCTTAAACTGATGCATTTTTCAAAACTATTTCACCAACACGCTTGCTAAACTTATGTATTTCAATGTTTGATTTAATACCTACGGACTTTTCAGTTTTCTTCAGTTCCAAAACAGCTGTGTGCAGAAAATTAGTACGTAGCACTTCAAACAAAGTTTCAAATTCAAACTAACCTCAAAAATCCGTCGCTAGTTCGAAGGGTTAGTCAATCAATTTATATTCGAAATATTATTTTAAAGCCAATTGATAAATAAATTCAGCTATTGAAATTCTTTTCTTAAATTCAACCATTGAGTGCTGATTTTTAATGTTTACTTTTGCGAACTTGGCTAGATGACGCAACGTCATCATCGCAATGTTCCTAATTCAAATTAAGCAACCAATATAAAATCCATAAGAAAAAAATAGTTTCGTTCGACTAGAAAAAAGTTTGTTTCTCCTGCAAAAATCAAAATAAGAAACATCGAACATTTTTGTCTTTGGATATTAGGCAGTTGAGTCTGAAGCTGGTGCCCATTTAATCCTATCACTTAAGTTTTGATTTAAATAAAACAAACTACACACTTACCCACAACTCAAGTATTAAAAAAATTGTAGGGGCTACGAATTTCGGGGGTCTGACCCTATCCCGATGCTACGCTCATAGGTATATTTTCTTGAGGACACCATATATTATTATATTATATGTTATAACTTTATTCTAAATAAATTGATTTTTTTTCATTTACTATTATCCCCAAAAATATGTATAAGGGCAGGAAGTTTATTCAAAACAAAAAAAATATT
Organism: Meiosimyza decipiens; assembly: GCA_963680825.1. Classification (NCBI taxonomy): domain Eukaryota; kingdom Metazoa; phylum Arthropoda; class Insecta; order Diptera; family Lauxaniidae; genus Meiosimyza; species Meiosimyza decipiens. The sequence goes on along the minus strand of OY804259.1, from coordinate 95,681,313 downwards.
CTACTGCTTATAAGAAATATCTTTGCCTTAGATATCAAACCTCCAGGTTTTCAAGTCTATATACTTGCGGTGCAAAGGCCTCTGATCTTAAACAATAAAGTATCGAAACAACACAGAGGGATGACATTTTTTTAAAAAAAAAACCCTCAATTAGGTTGTTTTCTATTACTTTGAAAATTATACTGAAACCATAGACAATTTCGCAATCTTAATAAAACTGTTCGTTCCGCGAAAACAGAACATAAGACCCCGATCTTCTTCATCAAACCAAATACATTTTTTTTTTTCATTTTATTCGAATGAGTTTTTGAGATTTCAAAGTTTCGAAAATTTATCGTCTCTACTGAACCAGCTCTGGTTGTTGCGATTACTTTCATTCTCCGAAAAAAATTGGAAAATATCGATTTAACATAAGTATTTGACAAAGCTACAAATACCACCTGACCTACGATGTTGAGGCATTAATATATTGTTGCCTTAGATTTAACAAATACTTATCCATGACACACAAATAGTTCATCATAGTCGAGAGCTAAGGAAAACATCCTACATTTTTAAAAAGTTTTGCTGTGTCTTTATTCCGTTTTAGTTATTTTTGTTTTTTTTATGAAATCATCAATTTGATTTGAAAATTTTATGCTACATATTCCTTAGTAAAGGGTGTTTTTTTTAGAGGTATAGAGCTTCGAATTGAAATAAAACACAAGAAAATAATTTTATGCCATTAATGTTTAAATATGATTTCGGGCATGTGGCCGCCGCGGCTGGCTCGAATAATGCCAATTCTACAGGTCCAATTTTGAACCACTTTTTCGAGCATATGGGGCCGTATGTCGGCAATAACGCCACGAATGTTCCAAGTCCCCTAACGTTTCTGGTTTGTTGGCGTAGACGAGCGACTTCACATATCCCCAAAGAAAATAATCCAATGGTGTCAAATCACACGATCTTGGTGGCCAATTGACAGGTCCATTCCGCGAATGTTTCCTTCAATAAATCGATTGTGACGTGCGCTGTGTGGCATGTAGCGCCGTCTTGTTGGAACCACAACTCATCCACATTCATGCCATCCAATTCGGGAACAAAATAGTCGGTTATCATGGCTCTATACCGGTCTCCATTAACGGTAACTGACTCTCCAGCATTATTTCGGAAGAAGTATGGCCCAATGACTCCACCAGCCCATAGAGCACACCAAACAGTCAGTTTTTGTGGATGTAATGGCGTCTCAAGGGTCTCATGTGGATTCTCTTCACTCCAAATGCGGCAATTTTGCTTGTTGACGTAGCCATTCAACCAAAAATGAGCCTCATCACTGAACAAAATTTTGCGATGAAAATCAGCATCGAGATCAATCTCATTTTCGGCCCATACACCAAAATCACGACGCATTGCATGGTCTCGCGGCTTTAATTCTTGCACAAGCTGGATCTTGTAAGGTCGCAAGCCAAGTTGATGGACCAAGCTCCAATTGCTCTGCACGGTGGCGAATCGATTCATTCGGGTCCTCTTCAACATTTTGCTCTACAGCGGCAATTGTTTCTTCGGTGCGCACTGTTCGACGTCTCTGCGGATGCGTATTATCACATAGAGTAAACGTAGTGGGAAAACGATCCATGGTTAACCGAATTAATTGCTCTGATGGACGATTATGTCGATTATGGTTCGCGAACTGAACCATTATTTTCGAAATAAATTTGCACGATTTGCAAGCGTTGTTCTTTTGTCAACCTGTTCATGATGAAATGGCAAACCAAACTGAACATAAATGACATTAGAGTTGCCAGATTTGACCATAAAATGCCAGTTTTATCTCTATTCGAAAAACACCCTGTACAAAAATACCAAACAAAGTTGTCTCTTACGCTGTCTTTTCTGATTTAGTCCTTCAAGACTAATACATGGTGGAGTGTTGAGTTCATAAAAAACATTTTTAATGAGTTAAAAGTAAATTTTAAAGTCTCTCTGAAAACAAAAGAAAACTTACAACAACAAAGCAGCCTCATTCTCTGGAACAAAATTGATAGCAATGATAGGTGAGAAGTTTATCTACGTAAGAGTAAACGTCAACTCCACAAATGACATCTTGGTGAAAATCTGAAGAAGGGTAACTTAAGATTACCATAGTACTTTCGGAAAATCGAAACAGTTAGTTTCGAAAATACTCTTCAAGAGACAAAAGAAATTCGGTGTTTATTTGATGCCATCTCTTCTTCAATATTCATTTTTCAATAATAATATAATATCTCGAAAATGGGGCTTAGATCATTATAATTTCATGTGAAGTTAAAAACCACCCAGTACAGGAATTCTAAACAAAACTGGATACAGAGCTGAGTCAATAGGTAATGGTTCGAAACGCCTCCCAGCGTTCTTGTCATTTGATTGGCAAGCTGCCTGCTTAACCTAGCCAAACATTGAGAAGTAGGGGTTAAGCTGCTGATAAGAAAAAAAATCTGAATGCAATTAGTGGTATCTTATTTTCTAGTTTGGTTTTTTGGATGAAATTTATATGTCAACACTGAATTTAAAAAATGATGTATAAAGTTGAGGTTTCTGAATGTCAGATTAAACGAAGACTTTATTGAGCAATGAAAACATATCGAATTTATTTGTTTCAGAAGAGAACATTATGGTGGCGCTCAAATTTTGTTAAGCCAAAATAAAAACTTTTTACTTCACTTTTTACGAAAATAAGAAGCAAAAAATTATTTTTTAGAGAAAATTTATTTAAAATGTTGACAGCGGGCTAGTCCATGCTGAAGTTCCAATTTTAGATGACCACTTCGAGTGATTTTTGGCGAATAAGGCGCATTTCCCACAAATAGCCAACAAGAACAGATAGATAGTAAATTTTATATTCACACGTGTTTAAATTAATTTTGTTCACGAATAATCTACTAACACTTTTTTAAGCTAGCGCTTCCTCATTATTGGTCTATGATTAATGTGCTTTGAGTTAAAATGGACCTTTTACAAAATAAAATGTTTCGTAAAGCGAACCGCTAATTGATTGAACAACACTACACCATGTAAGGCTTGATGAAAGTGAATTTTTGTTCTTTTTGTATTTTTGGGGCGTAAAACATCTTTTTTGAAAATTGTTACTTCCACATCCTAAATTGTGTATTCTTACTTTTTCTCTAATTGTGCAATCGTGTTTGACATATCCTCTTTCTGAGTTTCCAACTTCGATAGAATATCTGCTTTATGTTTCAACGTTGCTTCACACTCCTGAAAATTAGTTCAGACGAGTTAAAAGGACAGTTTTTGATTAGAATTTATTTATTATATATATAATATATTCATTAGGTATAGGTAATTGAAAAAAATGTTAGTACAGAACAACTGCGCAGGTTTTACGCATGCTATACAATATAAAAGCAGTAAAGAACCAAGTCGTAAAATTATTATTATTTTTTTTAGTTTTGTTGAAACAATGCATTTCTTAAAATAATATATCATTGGCTAAAGTCGCGAATCATGCAACTCAGTTCATGAGCACCGCAATGCGTTAGTTGAAAAAATTATAGTTCAATTTTTAAAACTTTCAACTTAATTAGACTCATTCAGAAACAATGAAGGATCTACATGAAAGAACGATGTTCATTTCAGAATGGAGCTACAAGGTTTTCGACTTTAGCCGTTGTTAGGTAGACACATAGTAGATATACATAAGATAAAAGCCTATTTAATTTGTTTTAATTTGCAATATTTTGGTTTTTTTATAATAAATTTACTTTTGGCTATTTGCAGATTGAGTTTCTTTTATTTAACAAGTACAACAATGTATTAGAGTTAATATTAGGTCTCTGGCTGCTTTTCAGCCTAAGTTCTTAAGGCATTCTAAGAAAAATTATTTTGTAACTTTCTTCTGGCTATATAAACTTTTCTATTTTATTTTTTTTAAATTGTAAAGCCTTTTTGTTAAATAATACATCCATATAAGTTATTTTATGACATCTTGATTTACATACATATATGCACACTAAGTTTAGCTGCATGTTTTTGTTGGAGTGTGTACAAATAGATTAACATTTATCTTAAGCCTTAACCTCTAGGGCTACTTTCTTAATATCCAAGCTTTTAACTGGAAGCTTGACAGAAAACTTTAAACAAATTTTAACTGCCAATAAGAGTCAAAGTCAATGTTAAACGCCGCTTTATGCTTCAATTGGTGTAAAAAAAAATCATATTTATTCATATCTTTAGATATAGCCAGCCAAAAATGTTTTCATTTTGAAAAATATCATATTAACTTCTATTGTTACTTGTTGAAAAATTTAGTGTATTACAAAAAAAAACTTAATATATGGAAAGTTCCTTGCCAACCTTTCCTTTGAAGCAAAAATTGCTCAAATTGCTCATTGGCAATACAGGTAGTCCCCGACTTACGACCGTTCGACTAACGACTATTCGCACTAACGACCAATTTTTTTTTTCAATTTTTTTTCATAGAAAATGCTTAAAATAGTTTCGGGGAGTCCCTAAAATATGTATATGAGAAAAAATTTAAAAAAAAACAGTAGTATGTACAAGGATTCGATTTATTTCAGTACAAATAATACGTTTGTTTAAATGAATAATTTTATATTATCCCAAAAATGGCTGGAACTAGTAGTACAGTATGTATGTCATATTTTTCTTTAGTTATTTTTTATGAAACTCGACTTACGACTTAATCGACTTACGACCCATCGGTCGTAGGGTGACTAGGAACCTATCTCGGTCGTAAGTCGGGGACTACCTGTAGTACATTCAGATACAATGTACTTTTTTCGAGTAAAAAATAACAAAGCAGACCTAATATGGTGGCCCAAAAAAAAAACACCTCAAGGAAAAATGTATGGGCTTATAATATGATTAAAAATATGGAATCAAAAATGTTGCTAAAAATTGCGTAGAAATCCTTATAATTTGCAAAAGAAAAACTTTTTACTTGAGGTGGTCCTCTTGAGGTAACTATATACATATCAATTATGTCTTCTTTAAAAAAAATAAAATTGAAATTCGAAGTTTATTCCAGGATCATACAAAAAAGCGAAGTCCGTAAAACTATCGGAACTATAACAGCTGAAGTTGAAAGCTAAAAAAAAAACTCCATAGCAAACTCTGACAATAAACTTCGAATTAAATCGGAATCAGAACCGGGCTGACTTTGGTTTGGAAACTAATTTTAGCTTCCTTTCACTTCTGTAAGTTGGGTCAGATCTTGGACAGGAAGATGTTTAAAGTCCCCTAAACATACTCGTAAATACAAGGGTGGACCTTAAATAGACCATAGATGATTTTATGCTTACGTCCCCTAGAATAGTTTGAAGTACAAAATAAATGACTTGTTCAATGAATTAGAAACTTTGCCTGTAGGGCCTATTTGTCTCACATACGAGTGTCAAAATATATGGACAGTTTTCGTCCTTTACTCAAACAGTTACAACTTAGCCAATTTCAATATCGAATAGCGCATTTTAAAGTTGCTGTGTTTTAGTTTATAAAGCTGAATTATAGTTTTTTTAACGCTTTTTTCGGATAAGAAAGCGTTTTATATAGAGCCAATTTAAAAAATTAGTAAACATCTGCATTAAAGTGAGCTATCGGAACTTAAAAGTTGTTAGTTTTTAGCATAGATACCTTTCGCTATTGATATCAAAATGGGCCTATAGGCACGGTTTCTAAAGAGTTCAAAGTAAGTTTTTTTCTCAGTAACATTATTTTTTGTTTGCGTTTAAACCATTTTAGGAGTTTAAGTATTGAAATTACCAAAAGACCAATTAATGGTCCGCCCTAAAATATACCTTCGGTTACTAAGAACAAAACTTACATCAACTAAGCAGGTTTCAGGGGTATGCCTTGAGGAGCCCTTATAGCCCTAATACCTTTACACACTCATGCTTACTATGTCTATCGAAAAATGCATTATAAGTACTATACAATATTTTTTTGAATTAGATTTTGAAAATGATAATTTATCTTTACAGGTCGTATTGTTTTAAAGTCAAATTGCTAAAATATTAGACAAGGTGTGATTGATTTTAAGACAACAGAATTTCAAATCTTTATTCGAATGCGAGGTCTTAACTCAAGCTCGTTTCGCAAACAAAAGTGCAAACATTGAACGTTGCTAACTACTGACAAAAAGTATATTCTGTTTTTATATTACTAAAATTTTAACAATATAACTCGAAAACAATACCATTAGCACAGACAAAATTAAAAAATATACAAATATTTTAGCATTTACATATGATTAGCATTAGTTTCATTATTTTTCATCTGACAATATGTGATCAGGTTTTGATAAAATATCAGTCAAAACGGTCTCAAATGATGGTTCATCTTGAGTAAACGATGCTGCAACTGGTACTGTTGATGTTGTTGGCGTCTTGTGATCTTCATTATAAGTAGGTAGTGCCTCTGCTTGCGGACCACTTGGCGATTTTCTATAGAGATTAGGATTAAAGGGGGGGATAGCATCGGCTTTGAGATGTAGACGCTTCATTGGTGGGCCTGTATCGTATTTATGTTTTTTGCTTAGCGCCTCAAACTTTTGCAAGTTTTGTTGTCGTCTGGTTCCTGGTGATTTATCTGCTGTTGTAGGCGGTTGATGATGTTCAAGTTTCGATTCGTATTTTCTTTCTAACGATTGTAAAATGTTACCAATTTGTGAAGCTCTTGTTTGTAATCGCGATACCATTTCACCTTTCTGTGTAAGTTCATCTTCACATTCCTGATTAGGAATAATTTGGATTTTTTAACAAACCAATTGAGAATATTAGGAACAACACTAGCTTACAAGATATTTCGCTCACATATCGCATATATATGTTGGAAAAATGTTAAGTTTCAAAATCCGATAACAACAAGAAACAGTTAAAGTTTTGAATAAGCTCAAGGTAAGACTCTGATGTTAATTTTCATAAATTCTAGAAAAATCACATTTAAATTTTTTTTTTTGAGGCTTAAATACGTCTTATTTTCAATATTGTCAATATTTTTGCACTCTTCAGAAGTGAAAACAGCAGCAATATTGCTCCACTATTAAAATAAGACGCTTATACTTAGGCCTGAAATTAGAACCATTGAAATTGAAATTTGAAAAAACTTCTATAGTCCAGTTAATAAAGACATTTTTATTTTCATAGGTGGTTGACAAAATTAATAAAAGATGGGGCCGAAACATGTAGGTATAAGTATTCCACAAATCAAAAAATAAAATCTACAATCTAAATCTAGTATATTTTTCGATTTTAGTCATATTTTCCAAGTAAAGCAACAAAAATTGGAAAATTATCAACTTTGGGAAGAAAAAAGTTTTCTGAGAAATTCGAAAACAAGGAAATTCGGCGTACAAATCGTGTTTTGTGCATGCAGGTAGATAAATTTATTGGAAAATAAATTATTTTTTCGAAGTGCTGGAAGTGAAATCTTTTTGCTGTTTCTTTCATTGTTAAGACGTTGCTTAAAATGATTTATTTCTTGAGACGTTGCTTAAAAAAAAACTCCTAGAATTTGCATTGAGAGAAGAAAAATGAATGCGAGTACTACAATAAAATATCATTATTGCCACATTTAGAGCAGTTAAATTTTAAATTGAATTTTGCTTTACAAACACATACTCTTTGAAACAAAAATAATCAATATTTTATGATTTGACTTAATAGATCTCGATATATATATGTGTAGATTTTCAAAGTTTTGCGTTTATATTCGGTCTTTTGTCTGAATGGATGGATGTATGTGTTATTTGAATGAGCACACGTAAAGTTTTTGTATATCTAAATTAGTTTAGTGCAATTTCAAACACTCCAGAACTTTTTTCTATTTGTTTTTTTGTTGAACTCACTTTACTTTAGGTTTTCTTTTGTTATTAGAATATCTGATGCAACATTTTTACAGCAAAACATTAAGATGAAGAGCAATATAAAAATCGTGTTCTTTGGATTCAAAAACTCAAGAACAAGATGTCAATTAGTGCTTGCAAAAGATTGCACTCAAAACTTATGAGATTGTAAACTAGTGATATTTTTAGTTTAATTCAACCGATCAAGGTTAACAAAAGAAATCATTTTAAATCAAAATTTGAAAACACTTTTTAGAAAAAATATCACCAAAAACGCATAATCTGATGGCACAAACTAATAAAATAAGAATGTAACTAATATTAAAAGTTAATATGGAAAAAACTGAAATGTGAGATGAAGACATGCAATTTTTAAGTTAGTAACAGAAACTCCTTCCAAAACACTTATGGCTTAAAATGATATTTCTTATATCCGTACCCGTTACCACATAGAGAAATTTATAACACATTGTACCAACCTGCAATTTTCTATACATTTCCAAATTAATTTGCTTAATATCATCTAGCTGCCGCCGAAGAGAAATAATTGTGTCCTGCTTTTCATGTATATCCTTTTCTAGTAATTTCATAGCCATATCCGATTCGGCTTTAAGTGATATTTGCAGTTTCAATTCTTTGTCCAGTTCAAAGCTGCGCTTTTTCTCTTCAGCCAATTCTGTGGTTAAGGATTCTATTGTCGCTTTCTCCGAGCAGCTATTTGAACTATTATCACTGTGCACTGATTGCATTGAGGCTGCAGTTGCAAGTGAATCTTTTAGTTATTTAAATATCACAAAAAAAAACTTAAATTATTAGTTAGTACTCACTCGCACCACTTGAGTGCTGCTGACGCATCGCTTGATTTTCTGCCTGCAGTGCCAACAGGCTATTTCGTGCAATCGCCAAGTCCTCCTTCATTAAAGCATTTGTTGTGGTTAGTGATTCTACTTTGGCTTGTAAATTTGTCACAGTCGCACTATGAAACAAGTTAAGTTGTATTTAGTGAAATTGAAATCTTACAAGTCATCGTGAACTCACTTCAAATGCCTATTTAGTTCTTCAATATAGTTTTTCTGATCCAATACTGCAATCATATTTCCTTGTCCATTATCACCGATAGTCTGATTCTCATCAATATCTATATTTTCGTGATTTCTAGAGCTGGAACGTAGGTATAACGAAAAATCAATAACACCTTGTTGTGAGTCAAGATCTTCCTCCTTAACGCACAGGTTACAGTCGATAACATTGAGGCCAACAAGAATACCCATAATAACAACAACCTACATAAAATGCGAAGAGTATAGATTTTTGCCCAATAGAAGTGCAAAATTAAGTTCATAAATTCATTTCCCCTGATTCTTTCTTCAAAAAACAAACCAATTAATTCAAAATATTGTATTACGACTCATTTTAAAGCTTTATGCATTTACATAATTACTTTCATTTAAAACTTGACGTTTTGAAGAAAACGAATTGGGGACATAATACATATTGCGGTCCGAAGAGGTTAATTTTGTAAAAATTTATTTTGTGTTACATTCAAAACATTTTAAGTGATCTAAATATTTCACTAAAAAATGTTTAAGAAATATTCAAATTAAAAACTTATTTAATTTATTTCCAGGGAAAACCAAACTCTGGGCAATTTCATGTAAATGTCCAACCTGCCGCGGCTGATATTTCTTCAGTACTATCACATCAACATGTTTTGCATTGTTTCCAAAGCTGCATTTTCCTGAGAAATTTTCTGAATTAAATAGTAAACGCCGGAAGCGAAATATATTTATATGATTTAATCGAATATCCCTTCAAGAGTTAGTTAATAAAGCTAAGGTCTAAGCAAAATTTAAAAAATGGTCAAAAAGGATTAATCTAACATAGGATATGTTAATTTTTGAAAGTAAAAAAGTACACTATAGACCGCCATGTAACGTCCACCACTTATATATTTACGAGTATTAAATTTAATGCTTTAAGCGCATATATCATTTTTCAGTCTCGGCTTAAAGTTAGTAACATATTGTGGCTGTTTTAAATTATGTGTTTACAAGCTGTTGCTAACTTTAAACTCGGGTTTGAAAATAACTACGAATATTCGATTTATAGGCACTTTCAACTCTAAAATAAGCCGAAATCCAATATCAATAGCATTCATTTTTGAACTATTGTGGTCTCATTTACAGAGAATGAACCATGCATAAAACATATTTACATTTATATAAAACGGTAATATGTTTCATAGAGAGATATGAAGGAATGCTTTTTAGACAAGATTTTATTTCTACTTTCTGCGGCAATACCAAAAACCAACCTCATCGCTCATCATAAGCGCATGGGGCTCATAGTATTCATAGAGTGCATCTTCTCTGTGTTCAATCAAAGCTTGCAAATAGTCAGAGAGTTTCTTTTGCATTAGAGCAATACGTAACCAGGCTCTAGCACGTCCAATATGTGAACGAACTGTGGGCAAATCACGTACACTTGCTGTTATATCTTGCGCTTCAGGGCAGTAGTTTTCAACGCTTTGCAATAGATCCCAAAGCTCCTTACGTGGACCCAGCAGACCCTTGAAGATATTGTATTGATTTTAAATATTTTCAACATTGATTCATTGTCAAAAAAAGTAGACACACACACCTTCTTCGGTCGCAAGCCATGTCCGAGCACATGCTCTATGACAATAAAGAAATGTTGCAACGGCAAATGATCAGAGTCCAGCATACGCCCATAGCGCAATGACTGCTCTAGTAATTCTTTAACCACAAGCTTACATATATTTACTAAATTGCTGCGCTCAATTTCAGCTGGTTCACGTGCTAAGAAAGAAATGGTAAATTTCGTACAAAGAGATGCACAAAAAACAGGTACAAACATTTGATTCAAAAGTGTTTCAGTCAAATACATACAAAGTAAATAAACAAAGGTTCTATCGTGTAAATTAAATTTTAGCTAGTAAATACATAACGTTAATGTTTAATGAAGTATGCCTTCAAGCTGTTCAACTATCTACAGTCAGAGATGATCCAGCTTAAAAAATTAAATTTTTTTATTTATTGTATTTTCGTTAGAAATCATCTTTATACTGGGTGGAAAAAAAATAACGAGGATCTAATGAATGCAACTCGTAACTGGCATTGCATTTTGGAGTCTTCTTAAGATTTGGTCATTGAAAAGTCAATAAATAACGTTTTCCAGTTAAAAATAATAATATAATTAAAAAAAATTAAAATGTTTGGTCTCTCTGGAGATTGATCTCGTAATCTCTAGATGGCATGCCTTTGCCACAGAATTACACCACAGATCATGTTGTGTATTTCCGACTCCAACATATAATATTTTATTTAGCTACATCGCGTTTTTATCTACGTTTTCGCGGCTATTCCTTTTAAGAAGCCAAGGGCACCCATTAAAAAAAAAGTTTTGATTTTTCCCTCAGTGTAGAATTAATACAAAGTGCTGGAAATGAGAAAATCTATAAGCCCACATTCAGTCACCAGATAAGTAAATTTGCGTGTATCACCTTATAAAAATTGTAATTTTGTTGGCTCGTTTAAGGGAAATTTATTTACTTTCAAATGACAATTAATCACAAAGAGTGCTTTATAAAAAAATACATATATTACGTACGTATGTATACTTCAAAAATTTTTGTTATGAACAATGAAAATATGTGCTATATTTATTTTGCTGACAATTCTTTGTCCCGGCGGCTGTGCCGTGTATGACTTTGATGTAAAAACTATAGAGTCACCTAGCGAGTTTAGCAATGACTTAAAACTACAAGCAGATCTTAATAAGGAGATCGAACAGGGGTTAATGGGTATCGGAAAGGAAATGGCTGCGAGGATAAGCCCACAAAAGCATTTTTATTACAATGGTGAAAAAAAAGACTATACAAGCTTTTCAAAAACCATCGACGCAAGTAAAGACTCACTTTCACGTCTCCAATCGCAACCACGTTCGCAAATTCAACATTATCTCGAAGAAAATGATAAAAAGGAAGAACACACACAACCCACATACAACAAGGAAAATAATGAAGAGATGGAAGATGCCGATAATAACACGGAAGATAAAATGGACATCGATTCTGATTCAGATGAAGATACCGACACAGAATCCGATGATGATGATGAATTTGGCGAGGCTGAAATGAAATCACAACGTTATGCAGAAACATCGCTAGTAAGAGCGGAACCAGAGATTGTTAATTTCGTTGGCACTAATCTTTTCGATGGAACACGCAGAGACTGCTTTTCTTCAGAAGATATCGCACTGCTCACGGCACGAAAAGATTTTGAGGTAGGCGCAAAAATTATAGACATCTCCTTTGGATTTTTAATTATTTTATACATATATCTAGCGATTAATTCCGAAAGATTTGCCCCATTGTTTGCTTAACGACAAAGCTGTTAGCATTTTAATGCATTACTTCTATGGAGGCAACCAAATTGTTCAGCGCTTGGGCGATGATTTCTCAAAACGTTTTATCGAGAAAGCTTTCTATGACACACTAGGTGGTTACCTAAAATTTTATATGCTTCCAGTAACTAAATACTCTTTCTATGCTGGTGAACTGAATTTGAAAACCGTTTCAAATGTTGTTGATCTTTATCAGCAATGTAAGACGTTCTTAAATACAAATGGCAATGGTTGGAAGTGCCCAGACGGAAATATACTTAACGAATTGAAAAGCGTTCATTTAGGGCCACTGAAGATTCCCTGTGGACCAGAGAGCGGTGATGGCGCATCTTATTGCGCACGTTTGGATTTGAGTACAGTTAATAATGAAGCCGAAGATGACCAAATGATTGTTTCGCTGCCCAAGCTAGAGGCCGAGGACTCTGATGGCTACCTGGGTAATATATGGCTTCCTTTTAAACGAAAGCGTACTTTCAACCTTAGGTCAACGAAATCCGCCTTTATTGCTGTCAAGTTCTATGAAGCCGTAACACGTTGCTACAGTTTCCAGTCAATATGTCAAGATACATACAATCACAAGTTTAAGTCATGGATTTTAGAAAATATACAAGTGCACCTTTCGGATGAGCAGTTTTACCCAGGATTAGGTGCGATTTTAAAGGTTTACGAAAATCTCAAGCGAAATAAGAAGGCAGTTACCTTTGAGAATGCAAACGATATGAATGAGAATTATAATTTGAAAAACGAATATAAAGATCCATTTCAAGATGGATTAGAGCAAAACCAAAACGCTAACGATTTCAGGGATCTTTTTTTTAAAGAAAGACAAATGTTTGACGAACAAAATTGGTTCACCAAAATGTTCGGTAAGCGTGATGACAAAGGGGGAATTGATCATCGAAAAAATATTGATTATCATGACAACGATGATGATATTGACATTGATGATGATGATTTGTTTGTAGATGACAAAGAGTTTTGTCCCGAAAAGCCTTTTTTGCTCTCTGAAAAACAAAAATCACTTAACAAAACTCAGAATGAACAAAAGGATCAAGGAAAAAATACAACGCAAGAGAACACTACGAATACACAAGAACAAGTAAAAACTATGGCTCAAAACAAAATACAAGGTAAGCCTAATAAGAAACCTGATACAGAAACATGTAAAAATATTCCAAATAAAGATAAAGAACCAGATAGTGATATCGAAAAAGATCCAACTAAGGAAAAACAAAAGGAGAAAGACAAAGAAGATGCCAAACAAAAAGAAAAAGATGATGAACAGATAAATAAGGATAAGCCAGATGAACAAAAAGCAAAGGAAAATCAAAAGGAGATGGATATGCAAATGTTCAAGCTAAAGGAAAAAGTTAAAGAAAATGAAAAAGAAAGGGATAAAGAAAGGGATAACGAAAGTGATAGTGATAATGAGGGAGACAAACCAATACAAACGCATAGAGCATTTATGACTAAATTTTTTGAGAATTGGGCATGTGTTATCGTTTTAATAACAATGATAGTTTTACTTATTTTGTTATGTTGCCTAATGGGTTGCAAGAGAAAACCAAAACCAAAACAAAAGCCAAAAGAAATGATTAAAGAGCCGCCGAAAGTTATGAAAGAACCGGAACCACTTGAATGCTGCCAGCCGCCCAAGGAAAAGAAACGTCGTAAACTATGCGACTGCTTTTCGTCCAAAACCGAGGACGATGAAAACGAATTAATTCCTGAAAGATGTAGAACTGCAGCAAATAAGGAAAATCCAGTATCCGAGGACGAAGTAGTAATCAAGCCTGAAAGTGCATCTGTAGTAGCACCACCAGCTACAAGTAAGAATAAATTAAAACTCCGATTCCTTAAAAGTACTTATTTCAATTCGAACATGCAGCTCTATTTGTAAGATCAGTTCGAGATTTATTTGAAAATGACCTCGTAGTTTTTATAATTTGGAATTCAGTAGAATTGGTTGAAACTTTAGTGTGATGTAGCTAACATTATCTTGATCAAAAGTTTATATGGGAACAACACCGAATTTTGAACTGTTTGGGAGATATGTGGTGTCATAACGCACTTCCGTCTCATCACATGTTTTAAACTATCAATGGTTCATATAAACTTTTGATCATGATTACATGATGAACTTCAACCGAAATCTAATTTCGATACAAAAACTGCGGGGTTCCTTAGGCACAATATTCAGTTATTTCTATCACATTCTTACCTAACTCAAACATCGTTATTTGTTCCTTAAAATTACGAAAAGCGTCAAGCATATTTACAGAACAACAAGTGAAACAAAAATATTTCACAGATTTACACTCTATTGTTTTGTTTTATGTCTGTTACAGCGAGACGTTTGACGTCAACCACTTCGTCGTCATCCTCATCTAAATCATGTCAGCCACCAAAATGCATTCCTTTGTGCATTGATACAAAGCGGCGTCCAAGTCCAACAAGAGGACAGAGGATAAAAGCGGGTGGACCAAGTCCAATTAGAGGACAAAGAGGTACAGTGCCCAACGAGATAAGACCAAAACCTAGAGATATGTGTATATTGCAAACTGTTAAGTCTGATGCAGCTATAATTGAAACAACATCAATGGATTACTCATCTTCAGAGTCAGATGGAAAGACTGAAAAGACTATGGCGCAAAAGACAAAGCCGAAAGCTGTAACTATAGATGAAAACAGATACAGCCGGAATGGACCGACACGAAATAGAGATAAAAATGCTGACAAGCCACAAAATAATGACTTAATACGAAGAATTGGATTACAAAGGACTAACATCGTGGATCCAGATGGAAAGAAAAAGGTATAGCATGAATTTAAATTTTAAATGAAAAGAATTACATTTAAAATCCTATGCTTTAGCTGAGAAAAAGTAACGATAACATCAAACAAATGAGCGAAAAAGACAAAACGCACTCGACTAGTTGGGAGACTATGTATGATTCATAAAAATATGAGGATTGTACTATTTTATATTTATGTTTTGTATTATAATTTATTTATTTATACTTTTTAACGCTGTCTAGTGAGGAATAAACGCATTATGGTATTTACAACAACAACAACTTGTCACATGAGAGCTAATTTTGTCCAATGTCAAACTTGTTCTATGCCGTATAGAAAAATAAGCACTCAGGCGACGAAATGTTAAGCTGAATATTTGCATACTTTCGAATTTAAAAAGATTTAAACTTTATTTATAAGATCAATTGGTTTTCAGATATAATTGCGGCGTTTCTTAAGAAAATCCGACGAATATATGTCAACACATAACACAAAAATCAAACAGTCAAATACCGTCTCAGATTTCGTCAAAATTTCTAAAACATAACTCGAAAAATCATTTTCTTTTGAAAACAATTTTAAATGGGTTACTTTTTTTTCAAACAGAACCACAAAAAATGTTCAAGATACGTGCACGATGCTCGCGCATCATGCAAAAACACTGAATTGATTTTAATCAAAATTGTTTAGTTTCATTTCTTAGATGCTTTGTCTCAATCTCCAGTAAAAATTTTTACTATATTCCTATTTGATATATATCAAGTTATTAAAGTTTTAAAATTGCTTAAAAAAATTTTCTTGCAAAAATAAAAAAAAGCAAACGAAACTCAACAAACTACAATAAATTTCAATGTGAATGTAGGAATGACAGAGAAATTTTTCTTATGACTTCATGGTCTTTCCTGGGTTCGGTTTATACTCAATATCAAAGATTACAAAACAAAATGATCAAAATCGGAAAAGTTTGGGGCGATTGCGAGATAAAACAGTTAAGTTCCTCCAAGTGGATTTTGAAACTTGACAGAATTTTTAGGAAATTTTGGACGTATTTAGATTTTTTTTATGTTTTCACCCGTTACTTAGAAGGCTTACAAAAGAGTTCATAACATAATAAACAAAAGAGTTTAAAACCATTTTTTTATGTTTTATCTAGCATTTTTCGAGTAAATGTAAGAAACGGTGACACGCTACACTGGGCTCAAATATTAATATGCGGACCTCTGCGATTATATGTATATATATACTTGGGAAATAACGTGAAACTTTATTTACTTTGTCGGTTGCAATTGAATCTGGCGCAGTTTTAAGTGCGAGTTTTCAACTAAATCCGAAAACCCTTTACAAAGATCGGCTTCAAATTAAATAATTTTAAAATTTAAAAAGCTAATTTATTTTTTATTCTAAAATATATTTCAAAACTAACTATAGACAGCGAAAAAGTGGCATAAAGAACAGTTAACCATTAAAAGTGTTAAGCAACAAAGGATGAGCATAATTGAATTGAAAGGCATAAGGATAATTATTTTATTGCCAAGAGATATGTTTCAATAACCCTTGCGTGAAGTACATCCATCAGGTGTTCTATTGTTTAAACTTAGCTCCATGTTGTTGCTACTTCTATGCTCGTATTTATAGTCCACAAGAGGTGCATGTGATTTTTCTCATATGAGAAAATACAGAAACATGCTTTTATCTCGATTACTATGAGGGTGGTTTGATAAGTCACCAACTTTTATTAGAATGGCGTTCAAAGATTTTTTTTTCAAGAGTAAGTTTCTAATCATTTTATTATCAAAATGGAGTTGGCATATTTTTTTCTGGTGGAAATAAAGTGAAGTCTCATAAAACTAGTAAAGAAAGTAATGCTACAGAAATATGGAGATTCGGCACCTATACATACGTACGTATGCATGCAATGAGCAGTCCACAAATTAATTTTTCAAATGTGAGCTAAAAGAATGTCAATCTTTTGTAAAAAAAGTCAAAAGTGAAGGAATAGGAAAGAAGTTTCATGATAACATTCTTGAACAACTGAAACTCTCGAAATAGCTCTCAGCAAGATGATAGGAACATTTGCTAACAATGGATCGATTTGGATAAGCACTAATGCAACTTTCTATATCATTTTAAAATGTGAATGTGACTTAAAGAAGGCTGCTTTGAAATAAAATACTTTATTCTTTTGCCTCTACCTTGAAAACATTCCGCATGATTTTATTGCCATTAATGCTTTAAAAATCTGAATTAAATTAATATTATAAGGTGCGTTAGTAGTGGATAACATGAAAATTTAAGCCGGTGCCACTTTTGAACTTATTCTCCACAGAAATCATAACATATTTTTAAGATTTGCATTTTGTGTTTAAGTGCAAATAGATTTTTGATTGTCCTTTCACTGTGTTTATTACACACCATGGTGCAAATAAGTATGGAAATAGACTTAATTTTCGCCCAATTTTTAAGATAAAAGTAGAACTCAAGAGACAATCGGAACTTCAAATCTGCGAGGCTAAATAGCTAAGTCGAGAGAAGAAGTGACAATGCAAGGCAGCAAAACTCTCATACTTATACAAATGACTTATGCTGTTTTGCCTTGGGATTGACTTGTGCTATTTTCTACTGTGGTTGCTGTGGTTGCAGAAATATATAATGGACTTAATTTTATGAAACCAATGGAAAAAGTTATTTGCGAAGATTCAAGTATTTTTCTCTTTAGACCGCCAATTTCAAGCTTTCAAATAGCTAGTTTAATTTGCTACAGTTATCTTTTCGGAAAAGGCGATGGTGCTGTTTAATGAAAATAACTTATGTAAATAATAATAATTAGTGTTAGTTTGTTCAAAATTTATACTTTCAAAAAAAATCTTCAAGCGCCATTATGTTGTATCGTCGCCTTGAAATCATAATTTCGCTCATGATATTTAAAAAATTAGAATTAGATAATTATTGAAGATTTATTAGCTCTTCCGTACTTTCTTTAGTTACTAAGGTATCATTTCTGTCATACGTTTATGAACGGCTGAATTTTAACTTAATATGTTTATAATGTCGCAAATGATACATTTTTAGATACACGACTGAATTTAGTTTAACACTGTAAAAACAAAGGACAAAGTTGATTTTCAGCATTGGCAGTCAGTGGCAAAAAAATGCACATTAGCGAGTTGTAAGCTGAAATAGTTATGTTGAAATAGAAAAATCATTCAAATTTTACAAACTTTTTTTTTACTTTCGTAAATTCCAAGGTAAATATACCTATTTTCTAACTATATGTTGCTTTTTGTTGTTTGGATAGTAATTTATTTGCAAAAAACACCAGACAATTCGACACAAAATAAAAATAGATTTTGTGCATGAACACAAATGGAAGCATAATTTTAGTCGGCAACATTCGAAATTAAGAGATTTTTCGAAACCGAAATTTAACATTATCAAGACATTTGTTTCAGTTAAATATTTACGAAATTCAAAGAAAATATTCATTAATATATCGAACACTTACAGAAACAAATATGTTTTATTTTATTTCTATTTCATCCGTTAATTAGCTCTCGGGCCTTTGCAGTTAATTACGTTAACATTGTTCAAGCAACAAACTAGCAGAATATAAATGAGCTTGGTAAGTTCAATGTATTACTTTTTTAATAAACTTTTAATAGTAAAGGAAATACGCTTGCACTATTAGCAAAAAATATTTAAGCTTGTTTGCAATTAGCAAGGAATAGTTAAGCTTATCTGAAAATAAGTAAGGCGAAACAAATGAGTGTTTGAATTTCGTCTGCCTATGTATGTCTCAAAGTTTAAACCTTAATCGAAACTTTTTTTCACGTTATGCTATTTTTGTTCAAATGAACATAAAAGTCGGTGCAAGTTCTTAATTAAAGTTTCAAACGGCTCTTGTTAATGCTTGCTATGTAGATATGCCACACATATGACACTTTCAACTTGTATCTAAGCACACTGTGAATCCCATGGAAATTATGGAATTACATCCTCATTTACAGCGAAATACAACATAATGAGACATATCTAACTGATCTAAGGGCTCATTATCAGCAACAACGCAAATCATAGTAAACGTAAATAATAAAAATGGCAAAAAATAATAAAAGTCGGTCAAGTCATAACAAGCAACCTACAAAAATTTGCCCAATCACCACCACCACCACCACCAAGGCCAAATGGGCCAACTATGCCGCGTGCACTATTCGTTGCTTGTCGTGTAAGCATGTGCTGACATTTAGTGCTATAAGCATTTTCCTGCCCATCATTTAGATGACGTCCAATTAAATTTTGTATTGCTAAAATACCATTATTATCTTCAAGACCATCCGATCCATGCAATGATGAGAATTTTTTATTTTTTTGTAGGGTGTAACGTTGATGCTGTGAATGATAATGTCCACTGCCACCGGCTGAATTTGTTGCCGTCGATGAGCCAGTATGTTGCTGGCTTATATCAAGGTCCTGTAATTCTTTTAGGCATAACCATTCACCATCTACAGAAACACGAAAATTGCACAAGTAAATGGTATCCTGAACGCCACCAGCAATTTCCTCGGTGGTGTTTGCATGCGAGGCTTTCGGCAATGTAATTGTTGTGGAACTATGATTATTGTTAAGTTGTTGAGATTGCTGTTGTTTTTTCTGTTTGATTCCAATTCCACCACCAACGGCGGTGGCACTTACATTAGCACTTGTGGTCAAATGTTGTTGCATTTTATAAATATTGTTAGACGTTTGCTTCAACTGAGTTGTAGTGCTGCTGCAATTGAAATTGTCGTTGCTATAATTGTTGTTGTTGTTGCACGTCAATGTTAAATTTTTGGTATCTTCAACAAGGGAGCGCATGTTATTTAATCGAACTTGCCAAAATTATAAGCAAATTTCACATTTACTTTCAATTGTTATGAAAAATGTTAAATTTCCCTGAAAATATAAAATTTGCTCTTAAGCACAGTTCCAGAATCGTCGAAAATGACAAATCCAATTTTCCATAAATTTTGAGAAAAATCGAAGATTTGCCAACACTTTACCTGAAAATTAAAGCAGCAACAAGAGGACTTGGTGGAATATCTGATTTTTATTACAACACAACAAATAGACAATGTAAACGTTCTTGAAGGCAATATAATGAAATATGTATCTTTTTTAATTAATTTTATAATTTACACGATAACTTAACGCTGTCTGTTTTGGTGCTGAGTAAAACTGCAACTGAAGTTATACACAATTCAGTAGTGTTCTCTTTTTGTTGGCAGCTGAATCCTGCTCATGCTCTGCTGTGAATTTTTTTTTCTTGTCGTTTTAAAAATATGCGCAGTTCCACGTTAAATTCTTATATTACGTTATCGATTTTTCTGGTGGTTAATTTTTTGTTGGTGTAAGCCATTCGGTTTATAGTTCTCATTTTTTGTTTGAAATTTATCAAATTTTATTTGGTCCTTGTTTTGTATGTTTTACTTTTTCTCTTTGTTCATTAGGGATAGGGAGTGAGATTTCGTACTTATGTTAATTCTTACTACGCATTGTGTTGACTTAACTACATTTATTACTTGTTGACATAAACCAACTAATAGTGCTGTAAGAAGCACAAACATTATTTTTATCACTCGATAGATTCCTGTAGCTTAAACGAGTACTAAGATTTTACAATTGCAATTCGAGGAACTTATATATAGCTTTGGCCACTTTTTAATCAGATATAATTCTTATAATTTTGGAACCAATAAGATCAAAAACTATTTTATCTATGTTTATCGTGAATGCCAAACTGCTTTTTAAATGATGTATTAAAGTTAATTCTCCGAACCAGCGCGTGACAATTTATGTCAATGGGGCGGAGGAATATTTAGCTGCTTTTTGTGTACTTTTTAGAAGCTATAATTATTGAACAGAGATTCATAAATATGTACGTATGTACCTAGACTTGAGTTCTCCTCTAATATAGAATGGAAAACCCATTTTTTTGTAACTAAGGTACTAGCTTTCGAATAAAATAACAAAGATTTGTATTGTATGGCATCGCAGTGACGTTGGTTATTTAACATGGTTTTGTTTATTATTTTATGGAATTTTAAGAAAAAACTATACACTGGAAAAGTATTTTAGTTAAATGGCTACACTTTTTTCTCGTTTAAATTCTAAACGGATGAAACTTTATAACTGTAATATGAAAACTTTCTTTCTTATATCTTCTTTGCAGAGAAACCGGGCATTGATATTCTGGACTGATATAGTTTAAAACATGAGAGTATCAGCCTTAAATTTTTCATAAAAATCATCTTTTCTTCGCATATATTTGTAAAAATTTCTGACATACATAGGTACATAGGTATTTATTTTTATTATAAATATTTCAATCAGTTGGTTAAATCATCGAGAGTAAACCAATCGTTTTAAATTGTATACATATTTTTTTTGTTAAAACCGTTTTCAGCTGTCGATTTAAGTACCACCCTACTTACTATAGCGTTAAGCTTAATAATCTAAATTTTTTTCAGACTAGTTCTTCAAAAAAAAAACACAAAAAGTGGAACATCTACTGTGATTTTAACAAGTGTTTCTTATATATATGAAAACATGTTATTTATTTTCTTCAAAACTCTACGTTAGCACAATATAAAATAAAGAGTTTATTTATTCAAATTAATATTAAAGCAACAATGACTTACCAGGTTTTTTCTTCTTGGGCGTTCCAACTTGTGATGAAACTGATGACGCCTCAGAGGCTGCACCCAAAGTACTCGTCCCTGTAACAACACCTGAGGCTGTTGCAGCTGCATTGGAAACCATCGAGCTTATTTTCGACGAAATGCTTTCAGTCCGCCGAAAGGTATCACGCAAACGATTTAACGACGTTAAAGAGGGAGAACTTGGAAGGATATTTGAGAGAGATTCATTACTTTCCTGATGGAGTAATAAATTCTGAGCACTCATATTTTATTTTATTTAATCACTTATAGTAAAAAATCTTTAATAAACACAGAAACCCCTTTTATAAATAATGGGAATAATAGTAAATAATTAAATTAATGCTGTTTTAGTGAAACACTAGCATAAAACTTAACGCCTTAACGCTAATAACTTATTTGACAAGATAACAATCCGTGGAATAAAAATATAACAGCTTAAGTAGACTTAACACAAATTGTGTTGAATCCAAGTTTTCATTAATTGTTGTTAACACTGGCTTTCCGTCCTTGGGCATTATTAAGACTTAAGCCATTTCTAATAAATTAAATAAAACACAAGGCAAATTTCGTTCAGAATAAATTGGAAATCTACTTTAAATATATTTGTCTTCAGTCGACTTAGCTTAGTTTTTTTTTGACGCAGGATTGTTTTTGATATTGACTGTCAACGATAAGAAAACAATACGCGAAATAACATGACATTAGTGGTTGCCACTTACGTCAACAGCAACAGTAACTTTCTAACTGTTACCTATCGAACATCCCTATGATGCCAGATTCTAAAAAGAAGTCAATCGAAAGATTATATATTATAATTTCCATGTTGATAGTTTGGTTTTATTATTCGGGTTTATTCAACATTTTTCCAACGTCAGCACGAGATACAGTGGAGTTTCCACAGCAAGTATTTCGTAAACGCGAATTATTCGTATAGATGATTTGCTCAGATCTGACCTACTCAGGTTTTTTCTCTAGTTTTTTCAATATTTATCAATTTTTTTTGACACTTTGTGGTATTTTCAACATTTTTGAACTTTTTTAACATTATTCAATCTCATGTTACAATTATTACTATAGCAGCGATGATAAGTGATAAGTTTTAATCTTTATTTTAAGGGCTGCCTCTGTCAAAATTAGTCATATTTTTTGTCTTCTTCTAAAGTCTTATTTTATTCTTGATAGCGATGAAGCCACTTTGAAAGATATCTCTGCCTTTTCAATTATATCATGGTTGAAACAAGAATACAACCATTATAAGTGTAGAAGCAAATCGCTGAAACTGAAAAATGCATCACTGTGAGCGCTTCATCAGTATTTGTCGAAGAAAACAAAAAACAATTCATTCATGAAAAACATTATTGTATTTTTTTCGTAGCCAAAATATCACTTTTATGTGTCTCAATTTTTACATTTGACGATGAAGAAAGTAATAAAAATACTTTGCCGTGTTGTCATCATGTTAGTTGAATCATAGTTTTAGCTATAATCGTTAAAGCAAGCTCTTAAACCCATTCTTGAAAGTGAAATTGTTAGATTTGAAACGTCAAAGTTTTGTTATGATTAATCAGTTTATTTTGACGTTTTAAGATCGCATTACCCATTATAATTAAACAATGGTTGTACTCACCATTTTGCTTACGCCATCCCTCATTTTATTTTTATTCACACGACACTTTATTTTCATTCTTCTTTCATCAGAACAGTTTAAGTAGCACTGAGTTAACAATACAATTTTGGAATTTTCTATCATCTCTGGCTCTCATTGTTAAGTTTCGTCTTGTGATCGGTAGTTGAATTGATTATTAAGTCAAAATCCTAATGTTCGACAATTAAAATTAAATTGTGAAAAATTAAAAACGTGTAAATCAAAGTAAAAATTTTTCATAAGTAAAATAAGAACAATATTACACAAATAGTTAATGGTTAATTACAAATTTTGATAAGAAAATCAATTGAAATTAGAAAAAATTTTTTGTTTACAATTTCGTCAGTGGGCGACTGAATCTCAGTGAAGATTAGTGGCTCGAGTTTAATTGTTTACTGCGTATTTGCGTTTATTTGTTTGCATTTTTATCTACTATTGATAAACAGACTTGGTTAAATTTTGACCGACGACCGATTATTCGATTGCGTTGCCAAAATCGAAAAAAGTCAGGTAAATCGCAAAAGATTTTCCCTATAAAATTATACAATACTTGTACAATACAAGTAAATTGTTTGTTTGTTGTGTTTCATCCTTTGTCATGCAAACATTTGCTTTGTCAGCGTTTATTTTAACAGAGTCAATTCTCAAATGAAATCGCTATTTCATCAATTATAGTATAAAAACTGTTCAACAAAAATGGAAAACAATTGAAATAAACATACGCTGCCATTCAATGTTAACACTTTTCTGGCCGAAAGGTTAAACCATTTTACAGTGGGATAGGTTCCCACTTGAGAAGTAAATTAAGCTGTGTCCGTTTATTTATAACAAGTTTACGCAAGAAGCTCACATGATTTTTAATTTTATTTTTGGAGGTGCTTAGTTTCGGATACATAACGATCAAAATGCTATGGCTCTTCTTTTTTTTAATAAACCCTATGTTACATTTCTTATACTGGTAACGAATATGGCAACAAAAGTTGACAGACGGACCCAATATCGGAGATATATCCATCCACAATTCGATTTTCAAAAGGAGGGTGTGATAGGAAAAGTAATAACTTTTTAAAGGAACACTTTTAAAAAAGAAATAAAAGCAAGCCTTTCGTATATTCTTACAATAGATGTAGAGTTTGTTCTTGCTATTCTCCTTATTTTAACCGGAAACTTTAAATTTTGGAATTTGTTGAACACGAACAATAATAAAATTTTCGCCTGGTTGAGTTACTAACAGAAGTTATCAAAACATTACATTCCATCGCAGAGAAACAGCTGATCAAAAACAACCTGTAATCTTAAAAAACGAATTTGAATGGTCGATTTTATTTAGTTACGCATTGTTAATTTAGTATCATGATACATATTAAACCCGTTGACAAGGTTTTACAAAGTAACTTGGTTTTCGTTTATATTTCATCAAGAAATTTTAAAGATCTGGCTTTTTACATGACTTGAACCAAATAGAAAATTTGGAGACTGCAAATTATCTGTATATGATAAAGTAGACCTGTAGGGCTCAATCCTCTGGACATAGATTTTGATTAATTTTCTGCACACTTTTCAAGTAACGCGGCCATAGCTTGACGAATAATGTTTTTTATTGTAAACATTGTCATTTCATTTAACATTTTCAAACCTCGGAACTAAGTGTCTTGACGTCCAGATCTAAATATTCCATTGAAAGCATAAAAAATCAGTTCTACAACCGGCTATGACACTCAGCTCTGACGGAAAAGGTCGGTTCGTCGTCATTCTGAAAAAATATGCGCCAATTACGCCACCAGGTGTTAGTTTTATGAGCCCTATACACGGCAAATTTCCGTATCCACCGAGTATGAAATGAGCTTTATTGCTAAAGAAAATTTTCTTCCAAAAATCATTCAATGTCTATTCCAGTACCAAATCATACATGAGTAACAAGCATTATGTCTATTTTCACAGTAAGGATATTGTAGTATCTGATTTAAAGATTTCTGCAAGAATTTGTCATAGAAAAGATATAAAAATATTTGAACAAACTTGACACTGAAATATAAGGACGATTTATGTATATGCATATAAGCTATGTATTGATATTGAAGAGCATTTTAATATGGAAAATATGGATTAACGTTCAACTATACCATCATTGGCATATCTCATCTCTTAGAACTAACGCGGACAGTATCTTTACCGAGTTAAAAAGAAAGGTCGTTTAGTAAATAACATTTAAATATCTAATATTGAAAGCAGAAACGTTTAATAACTAAGCTTTATTGCAAAAAAAAGCACGATTTTGAAAAAAAAACATCCTCTGAACATTTCAAAAAGATAAATTATTAATAGTTATGTGCTCAATTTCATGATAACTCTTGTTACAAACAGATACTGCTTTATTACAAGATTATTTTATGACATTTATTGTAAAAAAAAAAATTCCGGAACCTTAAGCTATTGATAAATATTCAACAATCGAAATATGTTCATTGTTGGATTATTATCCAAAGGCTTATATGAATTCAGTCGTTTATGTTAATAAATCAGCAAAAACTAACTTTTAGATAGTTAAAATTACTCGCACTATTTCGAAAATTAGAATTCCATTTATTAAAGGTAGTCGTATTGGGTACATGCCGGAAATTATTTTTAAACCATAATCTCAATTTAAAATTAAATCACTCTAAAATAATGAAAGTATTAATAGCATTAATTGATTTGTAAATTTGCATGAATATCGGTCTTTGTTCATGACCAAGTTTAATTAAAAATAATGTTTAAGTTTAATTATTTATAAAAATGATATCTCATTTACATACATATGTGTGTATATCATTCGCTACTTATATAATAGAAATAACCTATTTTTTAAAATGGTACTTGAAAGCACTAATTTTAAGCACTTTTGCTTTTTGCACTGAAAAATTTTGCATAAAAAATGGGAAAAAAGAACACAAAACTGATTTTTGAAACATAAAGAAGTCATGGCAAAAAAGTTGATTGATAATTCAAATAATCTAGAGTAAATATTCTAATTTTCATGAAGCATTTTCGCTATTTCATGAAAAAGCCTACACTCTTAACTGTCTTGACAAAAATGAAACAGCATACACGTTTGCTATTTTTTGAAACATTATTTCTGCTAAAATTCCTTCAAAAATTCAGAAATATTAGAAAGTTTTGAGAACCTATATACATATATTAATTTAAAGCAAATTAAAAAAAAAAATAAAAATACCGAAATTTGAGTTTGTGCTTCGAGTTCGAGTTAAACTTAAAATATTTACCTATTGAAGAATAACATTTCTCTTTCCAACTAATTTCTAACAAACTTTTACGTAAAGTTCATTTTTCAGAGAAAAAAAAAAAGTTAAAAATTAACTGTAGTGGAACACTTTTTCGGCCTATGCCAAAATGATCACCATCATTAGCTGGTCACAAAAAAATCGACTAAATTGGAGGAAATCAACTCCTTTCGTTTTGGCAAAGAATGCCCCATACGTGTGTTTATCAGTTGGTAGCATGTATCTTGTTTTAATTTCCTTTCTTTTAGATAACAATATGTTTTCCATCTAGGAAAAAAATATGTTACAAAAAAAATCACGAAACAATTTGTAAGCTATGTCTCAAAACCTTAATTTTTGTCCCATTGTTTACCTAAATTTCTTTCCATGTACATACATACTACATAAGTACATATATACATGCATACCTAATTTTCGCATAGTAAATATTTGTGAGTGTTACCCCTAATTTTCAAAATAAAAATGTTTTAACATTAATTTTCCTTACACTGATAAAAAAGAAATTGTTTTATATACTGGTGTTGAAGCCATAACAAAATGTCAGCATACAAACATATGTACTTATATACATATGTTTGCATGTATACCTCTATGTATATCACAAAGAATTAATTCTCCGCCATATTTTATTTTTGCTTACGGTACCATCAAAATTGCAAATGAGTGGCGACTCATTATAAACAAAAACAAAAAAAATTCAATAATATGTTATCGCGATCACCATGCCTGCAAGTCATATTTCTCCAATAAGTTACGCTTAGTAGATTTCTGTAATTTCCCCTTCCTCGTAATTTGTTGGAATGCAAAAAAAAATTATTTGTTGTAGACACTACACAGCATTTAGTGTTCAAACATATTACACATCACGCTGACGTAGTAAAACTCGTACAGATGCAACACTCGTCACTAGTTTTTCTTTTTAAATTATATTAGTGCCTGTCTGTTAGTTTATTGATTTTTGTTTTTTAATAAACTAAGAAATAGCCAGTCAAAACCTTCGGACTTCATTTATAATGCCAAAATACCATACGAAAGGTAATTCTAAGTGCAATTTTAGTTATAAATTTGAAAACAAGATTTTTGTAAAACACTATGAGTCTTTAATTTTTAAAATCTCAAAAATTGGTCCTACTTAATAAATGAAATATGTCTCGCCACCCAGACTTGGTTTCTTGGAAATGTTCCCTTAAATTTTCATTACAATATGACGTAGGTTTTGACGTTTTAGCTGTAGGACTATAAAAAAATCTTGTCAATGGTTTTTAATGATTACTTCAAGTGAGTGCAACTTCGGATCATTTTTGATATCCAGTTATTTTAAAAGATAAAAAAAGAAGCAGTCACTCCGAAAAAATATTAAATTTTTTAATTAACGACTTTATTTCACTGTCTGTCATCAACATATTAAGAGTCCACTGACAATGTGCCAACGTCAGTCATAATTATAAGTCCAATGAGCCCTTTGTTTTGAAGTGGTATAAATCTACTTTTTCAAAATTTTGACAACAAATTAACTGTGTCATAATATAATCACCAAAGACACAAAACCAAATTGTTTCTTGTAAATTGGACTTTCTACTTAAAAAATAAGCTCAAGTGTCGCGTAAGGTCGAAGTCTTGCAAATCTCAAAGCACCGGGAAATGAATTGAGTAAAAGTACAGTTGTAATTTTTTAAATTCGGCATAATTGCTGGACTATTTCAATGCAAAAATTTATGCATGTTGAACCTCAAAAGCTTATTTGAAGTTCTAATCTTTTTTCCAAAGTCTTGATGCACTAACATAAAAACGTCTATTATATCCCAGTGATGGCATTTCCGGTACTTTTGTACTTTTTTCAGTACATTTGCGTCCTGAAAAATCGTCGTTAGTACATTCGACAAGTTTTCAGTACAATCGGTACATTTGACGCATTTTTAGTACACTTGGCGAATATTCAGAGCATTTGAACAATTTATAATAATAACCTTTAGTTAATTAAAAAAATAAAATGATCGCAATGTGTAGATTTTGTAATTTAATTTTTGAAATATATCTCATTTTGTTTGGGTTTTTGAAATGGCAAAAGTGAGGACCTTTTTTTTTGTTTTTTTATTAATAGAAAATTTCGTACATTTCAGTAAAAGTGGGTGTTCAAGACAAAAAAGTACATTCGGCCTCTAAAAAGTACATTTAAAGTCTCGATTCAGTACATTTTCACAAGACCTAAATGTCTCAAATGCGATATCTTGGCTATCTTTAGATTAAAAAGTACAAAGAGAAAATTACTTATTTGATTTTAAAATCTACAAAGAAAAATGTACTTCTTGTTGTGCCTTAATATCATTTGTTTAAAGCAATTTACGTCATATATTGATGTTTACCAGAAGGTGCTCAATGCAAAAAAGCTCTAGGTCTTATCATTTTGTTAAACACGCATTCACTTGGGAGCTGGAATTGACAAAATACGTATGTATAATCAAACTTAGTAACTCAATAACAGTTGACAATATATGAGTTAATCACGTTTGACTTGATATTTAGTTATGAGACGACCGATTTGTGCAAAGTGCAAAAATGTTAAATTAAAATAAAATTAAAAAAATGTATTAGATGTATTCATATCATCATATTGAGAACTACATACTTAAATTACAATAAAAACAGTATCAAAAGTTGTGCTTTTCAAAACTAAATTTATCTTCTTTAAAATTTCCAACATAACGTTACAAACAAAATAAAACTTACTCGAACCAATATATATATATATTTTACGGAGTTTTGGGAGCGGATCTAGTGGTTGTTTATATAATCAATGCCGAAATCAGTGTTAAAAAGCCTTCAGTTGCATCTTATTTTAAAAGCTGTAATATTTTTGTGCAAAACGAGATTGGTTTTTGTCGAAAACGAGGTTCGAATTATTTTTGTTTTATAACAACAAGATAAATGAAAGACCTGCCATTTGTGATGCAAATGTTAAAGCTTTATTAAGCTGTATAAGAATTCAAAAAACTAGTGCTTACAAAAATACAAGATGTGATATGGTGTATCGGATTTGAAGCTACAAATTTATTACGTAGACCAAATGAAAGACTTCAAAAAATCATTTTTAAAAATAATGTTCAGATCGAGGTTCAGTAAACTTAAAACTTTTTTAACACGAATTTCCTTGAAACAGGAATCTCTAAAATGTTTTAATAAAACTAATTTAAAAATCGTAACATAGGGTGTTTTCATGTTATATAGAGGGAAAATAAAATAAATATGATAATAACTGTGTACAGATTTATTCTTAAGACGCTAGGTCTCAATCTCCGATAAAAATTATCACGACTTTCCTATTTTAATATGAAGATATTAAAGTTTTAAAACTTCTTAAAAAAGTTAATTGTGCGAGAAGCATGCCGTTGAATGGCAAGTTATTAAGTTTGTGTGTGCGTTTTGTTTTTTCCATGGTGAATTTATCGTGGCCTATTTTTATACCCTACACAGAGGGTATATATTTACTTTGTCATTCCGTTTGTAACGCATAGAAGTGGGCGTGGCAGGTATGGAAAAGTATATATATTCTTGATCAGCGTCACCACCTGAGTCGATATAGCTATGTCCGTCTGTCTGTCTGTCTGTGTGTCTGTCTGTTGAAATCAGGTTTACGCGAAAACTAAGCAATCTAATTGAATGAAATTTGGCACACAGGTCAAACCTTCTTGCAAGCTGCTAGCATATAAAAATGAGCGAAATCGGTTCACGGCCACGCCTTCCGCCCACACTCTATGTAAATATACCCAAGTCCATTTTGAAAAAAAGTTGCTGCGATTTTGATGAAACTTGGCGATTTGGTGAAAATGATAACAAAATTGAGATCAGGCTAGGTTTTAAGTTTACAAATGCTCTTAAAGGGGCGTGGCACAGCCCTAAATCGTAATTTTTGTAACGCTATAGCTCGGAAACCGTGCAAGATATTGTGATGAAATTTGGTACACGAATACAGATTTTATAAATCTTGAATTGTGTATAAATTAGGCAGAATTGTAAAAGTGGGCGTGGCACTTTTTAGCAATTGAAAATTTGGATTTCGTATGTCTCCAAATTGGCACATATGATTTTCATAAAAACTTTAGGGATGATGCCACTGAAAGTAGTCATCAATATAAGCTACGTCAATATTTTGGAAAATTTTGTTGAAGGGCGTGGCACAGCCTGCAATATTTATAAACGTTATAAAAAGAGAATTAAGAACGCAATCGCTATGAAATTTAATATGGCTGATATACTCGCTAAAAGGTGTCTTCTTGCAATTTTAGTACAATGGTGCGAGTGGGTGCGGCACCTCCCATATAAGCATAATACGTTTAATGCTATAGATACTGGGCTATTAGAGTAATCTTCATAAAATTTTGTGTAGAGGTGTCGATTACTATAAACTTTGAAATTCAATGAAACTTGACAAGATTGCATCAGTAGGCGTGGCACCTCCCTCATTAACATAAAGTTGTAAATGCTATTTTAAGTGAACTATTGGTGCAGTTGATCTGAAATTTGATGTAAATGGTTTACTGGGTATTAGGTACATATGAATCAAAAAGCTTTTGAAATAGCAACAGTGGGCGTGGCACCTCCCATACAATTAAAATACCTTAAGTGGCATAACTAACGAAATAAATGAGCAATGATACAGGAATTTGGTGTAAGAGGTTTGTTTATAAAAAGCTATTTCTGAAATTTGGTGTATAGTAAGAGGTTTGTTTATGGAAGGCTATTTTTGGATCAAAATCTGACTGGATTGCACCAATGGGTGTGTCACCGCCCTAAATTTTAAGAATAATTACGGCACATATCGCAAAGTATACAAGCTATTGTGCTAAATTTTGCTTTGTGCATGTCAATCACGAATGTCATTTATTGAAGCAAAAGTGGGCGGAATTGGAGAAGTGGGCGCGACATATTTCGTGTTTTTCATTTCTATTCTATTTTTTCAACATTTCCCATATTCTTTTGACATTTTCAGTTTTTTCCAACACTTCAACATTTTTGAACCTTTTTACATTATTTTCGACTTATTCAACCTCTTCAACATTTTTTTAACATTTATTAAAAAAGTACTTTCAATTGAGTGTAGGGTATGTGAGTTTCGGCCTGGCCGAAGATAACACCTTTACTAATTTTTTATTTATTTAGTTTATTCTAAAAAGAAATTCAAAGTACAACAAGGCTTAGCTTAGCTTAATGCTTTCGAGGAGGAAATTTACCTACTTATAAAAATTTGTGCTAACTTTTTATTATGAGTTAATTTTTAAGAAATTCAAACCACAATTTTGATTTAAGCATATGAACAAAAAAAAATTCTTTATTTACATCAAAACTAAGTATATTATCAAATTTTCTTTGTTTATAACAAGCAGTCATCATTGAAAAAAAAGGAATATCCAATACATCTGTTTGTGTACATAAGTATATTTATTTGGTTTTTGTTCATAGAAAATGCAATTTAAATTAAATTATTTCTGGTGCATATGCATTACAAAAATAAAGCATATAGAGTATTTCCATGGAAAAATATCCAAGGAATTTCATGTAATGTCATAAATTTTGGTCAAATTTCTTGTTTGTCCTCTATGGTGTTGAAAGAAAACCTTTGAAATATTTTTAGAAAATTCAAAAGACTTTGTGGGCATTCAATTTTGAAAATTTTGCAAAAAAAAATGTTTTTAGTTGTCATGTATTTCTCTTTGTAAAAATTGGTAGCGATGGCGTTGTTTGCTGAACAAAATCCTAAATTTTGTTTAATATCCTTGCAAGTTGTGGAACTAATTGGAAACGGGGGCCAAGGGCCAAATGTTAGCTGTAGCAGGCCAAACCGGCAACGCTGTGTGTGCGTGTTAAAATTGAAGCCATTTCGAGAACGCGTGAAAAATAAAATAAGAAGAATTGCCAATGGGAGAGCAGAAGGAAACATGCTACATGCAGGAACAGCTATAATGAAATAAATTTCACTAATTGTTAGTGTTTGCATCCCTTGCTCATTTCTGGATCGGGACGAATATACTTCTAACGATATTCGTAGTGAACATTATTGTAAATTGTTTAGATTAATGTCAAAAGCCAAATATATACCAAAATACATGCTATGTAAATCGAAATACATATTTGGTAAAGTACTTGCCAGTTGGTTCGCAAAATTTAAAGGCTTAAAGATGCCAAAAGAAGCCATTAAGTTCTGGACTTAGAAGTTTTTTCAGAACAATTAATAACCATTTCGTTCGTGTTTGAAAGTTATTATAATTCAAAGAAAAGTAGGCAAATTCGTAAGCAAGCGCTGGAAATGTAAAAAACGGAACATTTTCAACTCTTTAATAGTGTAACCAATCGATCAATAGGACTAAAGGTTCAAAGAAAATAAATCGGCATCAAGACTTATTTAAAAATTAGCATTTAATCCATTAATTGGTGTGAAAATTTAGCGTTCTATTTTACCTCTAAGAGCCCCTTCCTGCAGAAGTTTTACTGCGTATCTCATAGTTTGCCACATCAGCCTTTCCAGTCCTAAGGCATTGCTTTCCTATGTCGTACAAAATGTATGGAGAAACAAAAAAACAAAACGTTTTTTTTAAATAAAAATAAAAGGCAATTTACTTGAATTATAAGTTCTATTGATTTTGGTGTATTCACTCTTTCCGGGTATGACAGCGCTTATCCAAAACATTTATCTCTTCAGAGAAAGAAAAATTTTATTCTCATTCATAACAACTGAATCTCTCGCGATCATTGTGTTTTATTCAAGACACTCTTAGGCTTTCAGACTTACAGAACAGATCTTAAATGTCAATATGTTACGTGTTAAGTTCTTGATAAGATGTGTGTGCGTGTGTTTCCGCATTTGTTATAAAAAAAAGTTCTGCGCTGAAAATTTAATAATTTCTCAGTATTTTTTTGTACCAATTCAAGTTCAAAGCACCGGCAATTGAGTTTTCTTTTATTGTCGAATCGAGAAGAAACGGAACTAAACTTATGCTTTGCCATAGTCAGCAGATTTTAGGTGATTTTGTGTGATCGAAGTGATCTTAATTTTTTTTTCTAAACCAATTTGTTTGTTGTCTGTGAAAACTTGTCGCTTTTACTTTTCTTTCATTATAAATACATTATTTTCCCGACACTTGTTTGCATTGAAATTTACTTATGATATTTTCATTCGTACAGAAACGTCAACACCACCATGTTCTCATGATGCTTTCTACGTGCGGTGGTTAAGATACTACAATTCGCCCTCGAAGTAAGACTGCCTAGTGATAAAACAGGTCTTTCACTAATACCTCATTGTATATCCAAGCGGTTATAGAATAGTTGATGTTTTAAATACATCAATATTTTAGTGCATACGTGTAGTATTTTTCAAAAAATATTTATTTACACAAATGTTTACTACGTCATTATTCGGTTTTACCTTTTTACGTTATTGACGCGCTCAAAATGTTGTTAAATCTGTTTTAACTTTTCATTCAAGATATTTAGAGTACTTTAAATAAACAAAAAATATGAATAACATTTATTAACGTAACGTATGGCAAAATATATTTTTCGCTTTTTTGTTTAAATTTGAGGACATTCAAAATATGGATGCACTTTTTAAGAATAAAACGAATAAAGAAAGTGAACAAAATGTTATAAATCACTTACCCGGCACTAAGTTCGTAAAAAACGAAGGCTGACTTTTTACAAAAGTTTTTCGAGAATCAATTCATAGAAATTGCGATAACTTAGTGGGGCAAAAAACCAATTATTTTCGTTTCGATTCGGACATTTCAAAAACTTGGTATAACAAAGCAAATCAGAGCCCAGTTTCAAACCTATCCCATCAAAACTCGCGCAGTTCTAAATTTTGTAACTTTGTTTTTAAAAATAAGAGAAAATGCTTAATATCTTGCAATCAAATGGATTACTTATTAAAATTTTACCGATACGAAATTCAAAATATTTATATATTTATATGTATCGGACGTTTTACGTCAACCGCATCTGTGCTCCATCCAAAGGGGACTATCTTAAAAAAAATTTATTTTTAAAAAATAGCCATTAATTTCTTAAGCAATTATAACAACTGTAACCCCAGTTTTGAGAAATAAAGCATGCTTAAAAATATGGTAGTATAAAATTTGCCGAAATTTAGATAAAAGGTAACCTAATAATCGAAAACCTAAAAAATTTCCCAAATCATTAGTTGTTGTTTCAAAATTATCTCCAATTCAATATCCAAAATATTTTCAATAACTACGAGTATCAAGCTCTTTTTGAAAAAATCTTAAGTCTTAAGAATATTTAAATAAGTTTTTATCCACACATGTTTAATAAATATGTATTTTTAATACCAGTCCATAAAGCCTGTTTTTTACACATTGGTGACTGAACTTTGCCTATCTGCATCACATGCGTAATTTAAATGCAATTCTTCTGTTTATGAATAATTCACTCACAGTTTTTCACAGATTTAAGTGATTAATGCAACTAAATTGTCAAGTGCTTGATAACGGTTATTTTTTCTTATCAAAACTCTTGGCTTTGTTGTATATTATTTGCTTCCGTGGTTTGCTTTGCTTCAAAATATGAATAAATGTTTTGTATAAGTATCTAAAACTTAACTTTTTCATTGTTTGTGATTTACGCTTTGACTTAATTAAAAAAGTTGCGAATGAGAGATGGCACCGAAGTGAGTTGAAAAACGCAACCCAGTAGGAAGGGATTTCGTTGGTGAATTTTAATGTATGATTCCTCCCAATAATTTCTGACACAGCCATTTTTGTTTTGACCACACGAAATAACTGACTAGCCTAGCTAGTTTATAATCGGAGTTGCCATAAAAAAAAATGATAAAAAGTAGTGAACTTCAAAGTCCTAACGAAACAAGTACATAGGTAGAGCTGCGGTCAAATCACTCCACATAATGTTTTTCCACGTTGCACGTGACCATACCAAGTACCCGTGCGCAAAGTCAGATCATTTTGTGATTCAAATTTTTTTTAACAATGGAACTCGTCGTGGACTCCGGGCACTCAAAATGTTTTCCCTGAGTCTTCTTTTAACGGTTTCTTAACTCGCTGCTACATTAAGTACTTTCATTGTTTCCGTATCAGGCAAAAACGTTTTATGTTTCAAAACTCTATTACACGATTCACGCCCTGGAAGGCTTTCGTCCTCGCATTTTTCGTTTGCTTGTGTTTCGCATTAGAAACCATTTTCGAGGAACATCCGATAGAATTTGGAATTTCCTTATAAATTTCATCTTACAAAATGAAAATTTTAATAATTATTCGTTGCTCTGGCGTACAATTGGAATAATCAATCCAATATTATACAAAAATAATAAACCTTACATTTTGCAAACAAATTTTTTAAAAACGAGTAAAAAGCTGAACTTAAGCTTTAAATTGCAAACTACTCAATATATGAAATGTGATGTGCTAATTTTGTATACTTATCAAGTAAGTGTATTTTGAAAGAGTAGAAGAAAAAAAAACTTCATTTGTTCGCAATATTTTCTTTGAATTCAAAAATGGCATCGCACTGCTATTATTGTTTTTTGAACTCATTTCAATAAATTTAAATTGTTATAAACAAATTGGAACTCAAAAATCAGTATTTCTTACGGATTTGAACCCACTCAGCTGCTTCCGTACTAGACAAGTTCAAAGCCCTATCGAACCAGTTACATTCTCTGAACTCATTTCAATAAATTTAAATTGTTATAAACAAATTGGAATTAAGAAATCATTATTTCTTACTGATTTGAACCCATTCAGCTTCCAAGGCAATGACCGTAATGACTAACTAACATAAATACAATTTTCTTTTTACCTCATCAAAATTGAATATAACATTTTGCTTACATTTTCCAATGATTTTGGGTATTTACATATAGTATGTATGTATGTATGTATATGAAATTTCCTTAGTCTTTGTTTTTTTCATTACGTTAAGACAATTCACTCTCGTTTTCTTTAGCAATTCATTGAGGAATTTCTCAACATTAGTCTGTAATTTCATACATGTAAATGTTCGAGTGTTTGCATCACGGATTCCGTTAAGATTTCTTTATAAAAGTCCGACTGGGAAGCGATTTGAAAGCTAACATGACTTACACTTAATTGTTTCACAAACGCAAGCATGAGTTTTATTTATTCAATGTGAATGCAACTCAACATTCGACTTCATTTCTTCAAGTTCCTTTTAAGCTTGGTCTCTTGCGTCGAATGACGTGTAACAAAATATACTGAACCAATCCGTGAGAAAATGGGAAGTATGAATTTTGGAAGTCCCGAACCCGAATGAAGTAGTTTGGCTCCAATTGGGTAAACAACTCTATTGCATTAATCGGTTGAGAATGGTCAAAAAGAGGTTTTGGAAATCATGTAAAGAAAATAACAGCACCTTACAGGGTGGGATCGGGGATACCGTTCTGGTGACTTCTACAACCCATTTTAAACCTTTTGCAGTAAAATGTTTATCCAATTAGGGCCTTACGAATGTCGGGGATATTCTGGTGAATAAAATCAATCAAAATCCAGAGACCCCTTCAAATTCTATTTTTGACCTTTTCACATCGATTGGTGCAGTAAATGCCAACACACTCTCTTAGCCGCCACCCCGTCCCTCCTTCGGGTTTGTGTAAAAAACTAGACAAATTTTATAAAAAAAATTAAAAATTATTCTTGATTATGGAAGGTGACACCAACTACCCCCCTCCCAGAATATAAAACTTTCGATAAGAACTTTCATTTAGCTAGTCAATAATTTTGTTTTTGGAGCGCATTTCCATAGCTTCTATCTTTTATTGAGAGATTGATAATTTTTTTAACATAGCACACTATAGTGACATGTCAGAAATGAACGATCTTAAGAAACGTTCGTTTTGACCTTGTTAGTATCACTAACAGGATACGAAAACGCCTCTTAACTATGCGTACTAAGATTTTTAGTGGTAGCACAGTAGCGTAAAACTAAAAAGCCGTACATTTGGCTTTAGTGGATTATGAATTTATGTATGTGGCAACAAGATAATTAATTTGACAGCACTGCCTCACATATGGGACAGTTTCTATTTTGTGTGATTTAAGTAAAATAAACTTTGGAAGTAACCTCTCTTAAATCGCAGAATTAACTTGTTTTCGATTTCCATACACATCACAGGAATAACAATGATCAATCACAATTGAATATTAGAAACGAGTGTTTAAGTCCTCACGTTTTTTCCATGCATTTATTTTGTCAATGGTTCGTTTTGTTGTATTCACTTGAAAAATTTTTTATCCTCGAGAATCCCACTGCAAGATAATTTTAAATTTTCCACTTTATGTTAGTCAAAAAAATATCTTATCTTGACAAGACGTGTGTTTCTGTTACTAACTATTCGCATACTCGCATTGTACTTCTAATTAAACGTTTGCTTTGAGTGTTGAATTTGAAAGCGAGTTTTCTTCCCAAAAAGTATTCTTATGATAGACGTTTGTTACAACTACGCAGCAGTGGTCAGTTTATGTGCTACGCTTCCAGCTTGTTATCACTCATTCAATGTTTGAGGCTATTGCAAAAAGTTTTGAGTAAATAGTGAAATATTTAAAACAGTGTAATGAATTTAGCATTGTTTTATTCATAAAAGCAATATTTACCTAACAGCCCGTTTTTCAATAAAGAAAAACTATTTTCAATTTATGAAGAACAAATATTATTCGTATATAAAATTAGTGAAATATGTATATAAAAAAAACATTTCTTGTGTAACATTGTGAATGTTTGAAAATGTACATTTAAGCTATTCAAAATTCAATATTTGCGCTGCTTAGAGTTGCCAGTGGACCCAGACTATTCGTGAGTGTACTGCAATTTCTGAGTTTAACCAAAGGCTTTGAGCTATCGTATGTAATATATGTATGAAGTTCAACGTCTTGAAAATCGAAACTTCAGCTGGTGCATAAATTAGAAAATATTAATTAATGTTAATAATTTAACTACCGTACAAATCAAACAAAGTCTTAAGAAAATCGTTCATTTTTTTGTTTCTGTTTCATAATTAAAATTGGAAAAAATAATTTACTTGTGGTATTTTTCCTCAAGACTGTCGGACATTTTTGATGGGAAAAATGACCTCTAAGGTCATAGTTATATTTATTTCTGTGACAAAAATGAAAAATAGTCCTGTAAGTCCTGTGTATAAGCGTAGGACTGTTTTTTCTTTTTGCCATAGATTTACTCAAATGCGTTATTGGAGTAATCGAATTTTAGTAAATTATATCAATTATTTTATTTTAAAAACGTTTGAACAATCTATTTGCCATAATCCACCTATGTCAAGAAGTTCTGTGTATACTAAAGTTCTATTGTCCATATCATAGTTAATTTGTTTTTAATCTTTAAGTACATATGTATATGGCAAAAGACACATTACCCAAATCATTACACTAGACCTTGGCGTCATATAAAATTTAATATTTTGCAATGCAATTTATTGCTTTATATCTTTAGATTCTTATGTGTCAACTTTTAAAAAAATGTTACCAAGAGAATAGCCCAATTTCTCTTTTATTTTTATAATGTTTATCAAAAATTACGATTCGCGCGCAGGATTTATTATTTAAACACTATTACCGTCAATCAGACGTCGTTGAGACGTTGTTTATTCAGTACCATGGAAGTTCCACATACATATGTATCTAGATATAATGCATTATTTCTAAGAGTAAATTCTTTGACATCATTCCTAAAAACTTGAAAAAAACAAGACAATTTAAGACAAAAGTATCCCCTAAGTTTGCAATGATAACGAAAATGTTCACCGTCATATTATGATTCAATTTACTCACTTTTTCATATTTTTTTTATGTTTGGTTTATATTTAGCAAAATTATGAATTATTTTTCTGGGATATTCCCGATGTAATGCAAGTTTATTGATAAAATTCTTTTTTTTTCTACAGATTTCAACTGTTTAAATTCAGCAGATGAAGAGTGCCAACGTACAGGAAAAAGTGCAAAATTTTATATTTAATTCAAGTAGTAAAACTGTCCTTATTTAAGCGGACTTGGATTAGTTACAGTTCGACCTTAAGCATTATCAGAAAATTTATGTGATATTACAAATTAATGCAAAAAAATCGAATAGAATTAGCACTAAAGCTTTAGAATATAAACTAGCCATAACATGAATACAACAAACTTTTTCGATGAACAAATCGTGTACATGTACACTCAAATTGTGAATCACTATATGCCAGATTTTATAACAGAATTTGAGTACACTCCGTGGATATTTTCATTATTGGGTTCAGTTGTAATTGGATTAAGTGGTATTTTACCATTGGTGATCATTCCAACAGATGACACTGTAAAAGGCGAAGGATATAAAGATCGTAAGTCAATTTTCGCTTTTGTGATATTTGTATCTCTTTATCTACAAAGCTTATTAGCAGGTAAAAGTGTTTAGCTTATCGGTCATATTAGGTGTTTATGAATAAAAATAAATTAAATACGAAATAAAAACGTCATCATAGCTATTTGAATTTATTTTTAAAACATATGATAAGCATTGCAAACATATGTCAGAATCAAGTTAATATTTTAGATAGTGAACATTTTTATATAATTGATTTAGTGAGCTGTAATTTTATAAAAACTTTCGATTAACTAGACCAATTTAGTTCGTTAAATTTTATTTCTCACTAAATGTAGTAAAATATATAATATGGTAGGAACAATGTTTGTTCTATTCCTATTTTAGTTTGTGTGGCGATAGCAAAAAACATTTCTACTAGTTTACCTAGCAATAGTGGAAAATGTAGTTAATTTCAAATATAGTGGCTGATCCTTGATAGTCTTGAGTTTGATTCAAGAGAAGCTATTTAAAAAAATTACCAAATTGGATTTAATCTTTGCTTTATTTTAAGTAATTTGTGTCTTGTTAAACTTTATTTCAGCTGCGGAATCCAAATTTCTTAAAGTTCTCTTAAGTTTTGCTGTTGGTGGTCTACTGGGAGATGTATTTTTGCATCTTTTACCAGAAGCATGGGAAGGTGATAATCAGAAAAGTAAGTTGTTGAAAAAAAAATATAAAATTAGTATGTAACCATAACTCTTCAACAGTATAAAAAGTTTTAAATGTTGTTACGTTCTTCAAACTAATTGTTCTAAAGAATGGCTAAGTTGGTGGTACTAATAATAAAGTTATTGCTTGGTCATTAGGTGCTAAAATGGTACAAGTCGTAAATTCGCAGAAGATTCGGAAAGGACTTGGCATTATACAGTTGTATTCCTTTTCTTCACAACTTGATATACATGTGTATGAGCTATTCATTTCTGCTCAGTTTGACCAAAAATATCACTTGTACTCCTTGGAATCTTACCCCCATATTTTTTCAATTAACTATAGTCGATTCAATACACATTCTATATGCAATAAATATTTTTCTAATTTTTTTTCGCAGATACAACTGGCCATCCATCACTGCGGTCTGGCCTTTGGGTTCTTTCAGGAATACTAATTTTTACTATAGTTGAAAAGATATTTTCTGGTTACACAAACGCTGATGAAGAAAATCCACAGCCGAAATGCGTTGAAATTGCAAGTTGTCTGTTGCGTAAAACTGGTGGAAAAGTTGTTGAAGGTCAGACTTCACAAAGTTGTACGGGAACCTGTGACATTGAAGATGTACCAAATGGTTGCTATTTACATGAGCGTGAACAAAAAGTCAAGGAACAGCCGAAAAAAGTTGCCGGCTACTTAAATTTGCTGGCGAATTCAATAGACAACTTTACACACGGTCTTGCAGTGGCCGGTTCATTTCTAGTCTCCTTTCGTCATGGTGTTCTTGCTACGTTTGCCATTTTATGTAAGGCGTCTTTTATTTATATTTTATTGAAACTTTTAGACTCAATTCTATTTTTTATTCTAGTACATGAGATTCCACATGAAGTAGGGGACTTTGCAATTTTACTGCGTTCCGGATTTAGCCGTTGGGATGCTGCACGTGCGCAATTGCTAACAGCTAGTGCTGGTTTGTTGGGTGCATTGGTCGCTATTGGAGGCTCTGGTGTTACATCTGCAATGGGTAGGTTCATCTCAAATGTGTATATACATAATGATCTCACGCATATATATTTTATCTGTCACGGCCCCTTTTTCCATTCTAACTGGAAGAATAGAATAGATATACCCTATTTATGAGGTACGATTTGATATATTCAATGCTAAACAGAAAACCAACCTTGCTTATTGCTTAAATAACGTTCTTTGCTTATCCAAATTTCAAATTCAAGGGTGAAAAAGTCGAACTCGCATTGAATAGAGAAGTGTATATGACATTTCGCTCATTTGCTTCAAGACTGGCATATCTGACACATGTACCTAGTGAGTTTTACTTGTCAACCAACGGTAAGTGAGTTTTATCTCTAATCCGACGATATATGATAATGTGAATGAGCCAAATTTTTTGCAAATAGCGCAACTGTCATCGTGCTTTGATATTTATGTTGAAGACGGATAGAGAAATAGTTGAGAACAAGCAATGGAACTCTAGAAAGCTTTTAGCACAAAAAATTCGAAAAATAAATCAGAAAATCGCGAAAACCCGATGTAGTGTCTTGTATGGAGAATGTAATTTAAATCAACATTTCCATTTTAGTTTTGTTCTTTCGTTGTATTTTCCAGTAAGTAAATTAATTTTGGGCATGACAACGTTTGCCAGTGCGAAGATGGGTTGGAGATATGGATAAGGACAGGGAGGGTAGAACAACGTCTGCCGAGTATGCTAGTGTTTTTATAAACAAGGCTTTGGTTCAAATGCCATAAAAATTTAACAAGCAATAGGTACGATAGAATATCGAGTCGCATTACGTAATATGTAAACGATCCCTTATTTAATAAAAACAATTCAACCGAAAACACCAAAACCCTCTTCGTTGAGAATAAAAAATTAAGAAGCGTGAAACAACTGTATAAATTTATTTTAATTTTTTCGAAGAGGGACTTGCACCACGGCACAATTCTTTTCATTGAAAATTTTGCTGGTTTTATCTGATTTCGATTCCGATTTCTACTTGAAATTCGGGTCCACTAATATGCTTTTTATTAGTTTAATTTTTTTTATTTTTTAGAGGCGAGAACTTCATGGATTATGCCATTTACAGCTGGTGGCTTTTTGCACATTGCTCTTGTCACAGTATTACCTGATCTTTTAAAAGAGGAGGAAAAAAAAGAGTCCGTGAAGCAATTGTTCGCATTAATTTTTGGCATTGCTCTCATGGCTGCAATGACTGTTTTATTTGAAGCGTGATTTAACGGGTAATAAACTATGATATACACAACTTTAATAAATTTACCCCTGAATTATGTAAGACGAAACGAGTGAGTGACTGATTTTTCGCCTATATCTTGAAAGTGTAAACCTCAATCGAAATATTTTTTTAAAATTTTGGTTACTTAAGTTCAACAAAACATAAAAGTCTGAGCATATCCTTAATTAAAAGCTGTTGTGAATGCGTCACTCACTTGTTTCGCCTTACAAAATACTGCGATTAATCTAATAAATTGTAAGATGCAACAAAAAGCACAAATTAAATTTTACCTGAGATTGAAGGCTAAAAAACGTTTATGTACATACATTATACCAAATAACCAACATGTAAAAGTTCAATGTAAACAAGTTACAATAACTTTGCTCCGACGTAACTTTTCCATCTGATATTGCTGTGTAAATTTAATATTTATGACTAACTGATAAATTATCTTAACAGAACCGAAAACTATAAATTATTATTATTATAAATATTGTATAAATATATGTATGTAACTTTAGATTAGAAAATCAAATGTAGAAAATATATATTTTTATTGTTATGTTTTGAAAATAAATTTTTTTAAGTAATTTCTTTTGGTGACAGCTTCATCCTATGTATTATAAATGAGATGCATGCAAATAGTATATTAAAAAACAAGTAAATGAAGTTAAAAATAAATTGGAAATTGAAATTTTTACCCCCTTAACTTTTCATTTCTTAAATTGAAGATTAAATTTTAATCCATGATTCAATAATATACAGATTGCGCCATCACATGACTAAAATTATAAGTTTTCTCCGCATGTTTGTCACAAGTGACTACTAATAAGAGACATTTGTACAATTTTCATTATTGCTTATTTATTTTAATGTAAACAATAAAACTAATAACAGGATCTGTGAAACCGTTGTCAACAAATCAAATTAATAAAGGAACTGTCAAACGACTAAGCGAACTAAACTTTTGTTTCATTAAATTTGACTAAAGTGGTAAGAGACAAAGCTGTTGCCTGCTGTTACGATACAAAATAATTTTAGAGAAAAAACTGATTTTCTTTTGAATTATAGCGCCTAATAGATATTTATTTATTACTTCATGCCATATCACTGACGTGACAAGTACATAATATTAGAGGTCTGCATGAGTGCACTTGAAATTATCATATACACT
The DNA here is from genome assembly GCA_963680825.1 of Meiosimyza decipiens. NCBI lineage: Eukaryota > Metazoa > Arthropoda > Insecta > Diptera > Lauxaniidae > Meiosimyza > Meiosimyza decipiens. The sequence continues at coordinate 95,637,165 of OY804259.1, read as the reverse complement.
TCCGACTTCAATAAACTTCGAGTACTTGAACTTGTAGAACATTTATTTGCAAATGTATCACTCACCTCTCGTGCCAGGTGTTTTGATTCGATTTGTGATTTTCGTGCACAAGGGCTTGATGGAGTCGCAACGTGGCGAGTGGCTAGATATAAAATTAAAATATTCCGAAACCAGACAAAAATACTGTGACGGTGAGTGTCTGGTTATGGGGAATTTCTTACTGTATTTAAACAATTTTAAATACAAAATATTCGATAACAAATTGTACGCTATGCACATCTTGACAGTGGAAATACCGATGAAAACTTACTTTACGAGCGAATGTGTGAATCAAACTATAATGAACATAAGGTAAGGATAGCACCTCTATAATAACACAGCAGCATTACAATCATTAATATTATCTTATTTCCAGTAACACTATACGTCTGAATATCCAGCTATACCGTCATCCACTGATGAAAATGGTAGCAGCTGTTGCAGTCATGAAACAAACCTAACCACCGAATCTGTGAAAATGGAAACGCTTAAAGCAGAAACACGTTACTTTAACGAAATGGCTGACTGAGCGCGTGCTAAACGTGAGCTGATAGAGCTTCAAACTAAAAATATTACTGCAATTGGGAATAGAGAATTTCAAATGGAATATATATATTGCATTACTCAAAAAAAAGTTTACCATTTGTTTTATTTCTTTATAAAATATCATTTACATTTAAATATCTTAGCAATAATTTATTATAAAATAAATTACTTAATATAAATTACAATTAAACTTCAATTTATTCATAATCGAAGCTTTATTATGGCAAATAAAGTGAAATCTATTCTTTATATCGTAGTTGTACCGCCTGTTATCGGTACACTTGTCATATATTCACCATTTACAACTACGCTGCCATTTAATGGTGCATTTGATAATTGCTCTAACTCTAAACGTGTTTTCTTTGCCTGTAATGCAGTAAGATATTTTTGCATACGATAGTAACCCGCTTTTTCACGAAAATACTCTGTTTCTACGCGTATTTTTTCTTCATTTAGGCTCTGCAATCTTTTGCTGTTGTAATTATTGAAGCTTGGTTTGTACTCTGGTATTGGCGATGATCGTCTACTGGAGTGTGGTGACAACGGATTCGTCAATGGCAACTCATGAAGGGTCTAACCCATATTAAAAAAATAAATTGAATCAAAATTACAACCTAAGATGTGTTTTAAACTTACATTCGGATCGAATGGTTCTTCATCATATTTCGTGTGATCTGGATCCTCTTCGATTACTTGATCAAAGAAAGTTTCGTCCTTTTTAATATTGTTCGTTACTTCCACGGTATGATTGTCATAAGCATCGTTAGAATAATCATTTTTACCCCAATCATCATCGAAGTCTTTATTCTCAGATGAACTTGTATCCTTTAAGAAATTGTACATTTTTAGTTACTTTAATACTAATATGTATGCATGGATATTTTCACAACTTACATCGTCAGACACGGAACGTCGTCTACGTTTTTTTCTTAAATTTGTTTTAGGTGCTATACCATGTGTACCTCCAAGATGTTTGCTTATAATGTCAACGTCTTTGGAGTTAAACATTGCATTGCATAAGTTACATTTAGTTTTTTCATCATCACCATCGACCAGCGAACAATGCTCCCATATAGAATTGCTATTGAACTTTTTCCATCGTATATCGTCAGGGTCTGAGTCTTTTGAAATACGACCTTGTGAAACTACTCCATGCATTCGATGCAAATGACGCTGCAGATTACTTGTGCCCTGATACGACAAATTTTTTTTACAAAAACCACACCGCACTACATCGCGACCAACTCGTTTGCAATATTTCCAGACAACACTAGCGGTAGATGGGCTACGTTTATATTGTCTAATTTTTTGTTCGGCAAGCTGTTGCTGTAACGTTTCGGCATCGGCAAAGCTAAGATCGGGTACGGTATTTTCCGATGGCAGCTATAAAAATAAAAAGTTTAAAACTGCTTTCGGAAACATGAATAATTTAACCGATGAAGTTGAGAATCAATCAAATTACCTCTCCATCAAGTTTTCCAACAATATTGTGTTTTCTTTGCAAATGTGTAATCACATTAGCTGTACCATGGAAGCTCATCACTTTGTTACAGAGATTACAACGAATCGTGTGTCTAGAAATCTTGTCACAGTAATTCCAAACATAGCTGCCACCTTTCCGTTCTTTGCGTACATTTCCATCATGATTATTTTTATCCCTTTTGTAGTCATCTTTGACATTTAAGTCAGAGGTGTTAGAATGGTCTGCATTTGCAGATGTAACTTCAGATGTTTCCATTGATTCGCTCATGTTTTCCTATAAATTTAGATATTTCAAATTAAAATTTTAGTATTAAAAAAGTTATACATATAAAAAAGTTTTACCTTTTTTGGAATTAATATTATTAACAATAATATTGAATATGTGAGCTTTTTATTTTGAAAGTGTAATAAATAAATTGTATAATTTTATTTAAAATTTTTCTTCTCAACGAAAAGTGACTAATCTCACTTTCAAAAAAAAAGAGCTCATATGAATTACAAGTGAAAGATTTTGGGAAATGGAAAATAAAAATTTGGGAACATGGATTTTTTTTCAAATGGTCCATTCTATGAACCAAAACTTAAAAACTTATAAAAATAAATGAATAGGTTTCTCTAGGAATCCAAACCATTTGTTAATGGTTAATAATTTATGTTCTACAAAAATGGGGTCAAATTGGGAGCATAGTGCCTCAATTAACGCTTCATAGCTATTTTGATCCAGTTCTCTTTTGCTGTAAAACTATAAAAAATTTTGAAATAAAATAAAAAATCGATTTGTTGGTAGCCATGAACAGTCGAATTTAAAATTTCGCAAAATAAAAATTTTAAGAAAATTTTTCCTAAAACCTTACACAAACCCCAAATAAAAATAAAAAAATCATTTTTTTACGTTGAGCCAGCGCTGTTTCAGAAATATGAAACTTTACCTGAAATGGTTCTCAGATTTTGGTTTGTTTTCAAATTTTCAACGAAATGTTTTGAGAGACATTCCATAGAAAGTACACTTAAATAGTGTACAAAGATCATTTCTTACTTGTTCTACAAAGTCATCAAAATGAATAATTGTCAAATTAATCAAGGTAAATACTAATACCACTAATATCATATAATTCCATTAGGTCCTCAACAGGGCTCTATAACTAACGATATCTGGATTGTTGTTTCATGGTGAACCAGTTTGGAGTCACGGTCTTCTGGGTTTACCGCTGCCATTGTAACTTTGTGGGTTCCACCAAAATGGTAATCGACAAGTTTAACCAGCATCTTCTATAGTCTTATGACCAGGGCATTGCCAACGTCGTTTCGGAATCGCAGTTGATGGTCAAATGAAGTTTGTGGCTCAATGTCGTGCGGGCCTACTTAATTTCGATGATTTTTCAATATGAACTATCGCCGAAATCTAAAACACCCTATCAAAAAAAGGTTTCTCAATTCTGGGCAATTATCCGCACAGCCCAAATAAACTGACAATAGAGCTGCATTTCACATATATAAATTTTTCGGTGCTACTTTATCTGAACAAAAGTTTAATATTGTTGCCGATATTTTAATTCATAAGATTTGCATCAGACCTACCCTGCTGGCACCAATGTCTGTTTCAATACAGCTTGAATGCTTTCTACGCAAATGCTTCGCTATATTTTCAGTATTTCCACCACCAAAGTAAAGAATCTTGTTACATAAATTGCAAAGAGCGTGCTTCTCGTCCTGCTTCGCGCAAAATTTCCAAATAAAGCTCTTACTGGGGCGTCCGCGTTTTCCTCCGGAAGATTTAACAGTCTACATATATAGAAACAATTGATAAACCGCGTTTGCTCCTCTGCAGAAAACGTTTTACTTACGTCTGCGTGATTTTTAATGTTGTGTGTAAATGAGAGATGGCGTCCTAAGTTACTTGTCTGATGTCCTACGCAACCATTGCAAATTGTGCATTCGTAACTTTTGGAATTCTTAATTTGACGAAAATATTTCCATACAAAACTATACTTGCGTCCAGATTCGTTTGGATCAATGGATTCATCGGTATTCCCAAAATCAGAGTACTCTGAGTCGCTCGCAGCATCATCGGTTTTAATTTCCATTTGTTTTGGCTCAACCACTCTAAAAATTGACAACCGCCTTTATCAATAAATTGTTATTTATTTGTTTTTAAGCGAATAATGTAATTGTATTTCCAGAGGCACCGTCATTTTAATGTAACTTCAATGTGAGACTTTGTTTATTTTGGTTCAGTATGCAAGTGTCAAAATTATAGAATGTTTCTTTCTATTCACAAAAATTATATAATTTATTAATTATTAAAAATTATTTATTGTTCGTTTAATCGAATTTTTCTATTTTGTTAAAATCACAAACTAAATGGAATTTTATATATAGTTTGACAACTAAGAACAAAACTGACTTTTTACACTTATTAACTTAACTAAAACTTTAAAACATGTGCTAGAGGGTGATGATAATATACTTCGTCAAACGTTTAAATACGGCATTCTGCACTCATGCCTACTCTTTCATTTTGAAATCTATTAGGGATGTACACATGATCCAACATGCTGTCCAACGTGGATTGATAAACAAATAGAACTGTAAATTTCGTTTTGCGTACACATCATACAGCATGCTGTCAAACATCATTTGTAAAAAAATGTTGAGGCGTACGCATCAATTCCCTCCATTTTATTTGGCAGAGATGCTGCTTCCTGTAAAAATAAAAAAAATTGTTTTCAACTCTCTACGGTAGCAAATCGTAAAGTGATGATCTATTTTTTAATGCTTTGACCGTAGCATTTGCTCGGTTTCCTTCAATTTTTAATAAGTAATTCATATTCCTTATGTTTTGCATTTCGGTTCTTACATATATTGCATTTTGTACTCCAATTTTCTGGAAAACTTTTCTAAAGTTCAAAAAAATCTTTCCAAAACTGATTGTTATTCACGAATCGGATTCGATATTCACTTTATGAAATCTTATTTGAAATGAGAAATTTGCACTAGGCTTGAGAGCCAGCGTTCACACAAGTTGTACGGATGGGCAAGCCAGCAGAAAAATCAAAGCAATTTGAAATCCATCCAACATGAGTGTCAAGTCGCTGTTTCAACAAATCAAATGATCAAGCATAGATGTTTGTCAACCCATGTTGGACAACATGAAGGATGGTGTGATCCTATTGATGAATCAATTCGAACTTCCTTGCACTCAAGCCTAAAGGCTTAAACACAATATCGTGAGTACGTACATAAACTACACGCTAACACGCAATACAGACGGTTGACGGAACACGACCAGCAGTTGGCCACTATGAAAATTACAATGTACAGGACTGGATGAAATGGAACAGAATTGCGACGTACGTCGTAAAAACCGCTGACGGTGGAATATGATTTAACTTTAATTTTACTGTAAGTGTTGCATTTCAAATCAGCTTGTGTCAATTTATTAATTAAAGTTATAATCGAATAATAACGAACTAGTTATGAAGAAGTATGTTCTCACATAATAAAAAGAGTTCAGTTTGTCATAATCAAAAATATTTCTATGCAAAAATAACACTCTTGTTAACACAAAATGACAGCTGAATTTCCCGTTGTGTCGGCCGTCGAAATTCTCCTCACTCGAAGGTTTTGACCGTTCAACGGCTTTAGCAGACTTTTAGCTCTATAAAATCAAACTATTTATATTTTCGTACAGTTTCATTTTTCTTATACGACTTGCACTGACGCTACGTTCAGCTATAAATAAATTTTATAGCTAACCACAATTCAGACGGATAACGGAAAACCGTCAATGGTAAAATTCGTTCGAGGAAACACAATCGCGATGGACGTCGGTAAGTTCAGCTGTCATTTTGTGTTCGCAAGAAAATATTTGTTTTTGTTGAAATATTTTTGATTGCGACTAAGTTATGGCTGTTTTTCCTTCTGATAGTAATTCGTTGTAATACAATTCATTTAAATTCATATATATATCAAAATTACATTCCATAGTTTTGAAATTTACACTATAAGCGCAAGCTGATTTGAAATGCATCACAGATCCGTCGACCGCTGATAGAAAAAATTACATTACAATACTTTTAAATAAGTACATGTTTTTGTTGGCCATACCTTGGGGCGTCCGCAACGGTTTGGGGGGCGACAAAATATTCCATGAGTTCTAACATGCATATGTAATTAATTTTTGGTGACCTTTTTTATGTGAAATGCTGAACGTTAAGGTGGATTTTGTTGGTAGAAGAGGCGATTTAGAATGTCGCTCCGGTCACCGAATATTGATGACACCCAACTGCTTTTAATAAGTTCAAAACCGTCTCCGATAGCCAGAATTTTTAATAAAATTTACTAATAATTCTTTCCATGGCACATTCTAAGTGACGCCCATTTTGTCCAAATCTTTATTTATTTTTTTAAATAAAATTTGAATGCAAATGCACTGTGGCTATCGAAGCCGGTGTTGGACGAAGGCCTTTTATTCGGAGTAGTGGTACATATGAAACAATATGGTTCAAGTATCTATGCACTTATATTTCCAAAAACAAAGGAGATATTTAAAACTTACTGAAAATTTTCGACATATTTCGACGTGTTCTATGGAAAATATCGTCAGATCCCGGAGCCACGGTAATAGTAATCGTGTCGAAATGTTAAATATATATTTTTTACAGGACAGATATGCAGAAATTTGCCTAAATGACTTCGTTAACAGCCGCTGTGCAGCTTTGACATATGTATGAAGGGCAGCGCCAATTATAGTCGTAACAACAAAAAAAAACTTGACAATCTATTATTTTACTGTCACTAATCGAATCCAAATCTCAATTTAAGCAAATATAATTATAATTGTGGCGTTTCAGGTTCAAATTTTAATTTTTTATCTATGGTAGATAAACTATGAAATCAGACAACGAAGAATGCTCTGTCAGAGATCAGTATGGCGTTAAGAAACGTGTTAGCATCGTATGGAAATATTTTGAAAAGCTGAGTAGACTTCGCGTTCGATGCAAACTTTGCGGGCATGAACAAAACTACCAAGGTACAACTGGGAATATACTACGCCACTTGAAGAACAAGCACTACATTGATGCAACTTTGAAAGGACAGGCGGAGGGTAAAGCAGATTATCCGATTGGTGAATTTCCAGATGGGACGTATACGGAGGAAAAAGTAAAAGATGACGAGGTGTGTGTTACCTACCTGTGTCACAATAATATAGTGTAATCGCTCGAACTTTTTGTTTTGTATTTATTTACAGGAAGAATTTGATGTGATTGTAAAAACTGAACATAATGATGTTAACATATTGACCGTTCCACGACGTACCAGAGAAGCGCGCGCTAAAGTTATTTCTTACAGTGAAGAGCCGGATTTGGATCCGTATGCGGACGAAACAGCAGTTGTAAATTTTAAACAGATATTCTAAAAAATTTGTTTGCATATCACAATTTTTATTTTTTTATAGGACTTTGCCGATTACATAGACTCTAATGATTTTGAAAGTTCCAAACGAAAAATGCATAAACCGCAAAGTATTAATTCAGATGTTCAACGTAAACCAAACATAAAGAATGAAACACCAGCACCAGCCCATATAGTAGAACAGAGGTTTTTAGCAGAAATTGAATACTTTCGTGAAAAGGCGGCTTTTTATCGAATGCAAAAAAATTTGGTAGCACTTCAAGCAAAAAAAGTTAAATATGAGTTGGATCAATTGGGTTGAAAAATGAAATCTATTAAAAAGTCATGAATGTTTTTATTGAGTATGTACATATGCATAAGTATATATTTTAAGTGTAAATTTAGGGTCTTATGAAGAGTAAAAGTACATAAAATACCTATGTATGTACACTAAGATCAAAACAGGTATCAATATGTTTTGCGAAGATTCTGAACTTATTCAAATATTAATTTATTTTGCTTAAAATATCAAGTTGTGAAATTTCGCGTGATGTAAGAAAACATGGGTTTTACCTGTGCGTTTGATAATTGTGAGCCATTAACATCCGAAATTGAAAAATAGGTTTAGTTCCATTCTTTTGTTTGTGCTTTTGGGTGTGAGATAGTAAATTATTTTATTTTATGTTAATACTTTCCTATTTAGAAAATTAGATTTAAGAATAAAAAGCTAATCCTTTCTAAAGTAAGTTAGTTTATTTTATTTTTATATAAATGACAACAACGTTGTAAGAAAAATTGCTGAAATTAGTTGTTGAGACCGGAGCTAATAACGGGACATCCGTAAAATAAAATTTTGCACAGCTGCAACCTAAACAACTGTTAAAATGATAAAAAAGACCCCCCAGTAGACTGTGTCATTTACTTGTATTGAGGATGTGACCAATCAAAAAGGTCCTGTCTCCTTTCTTACAAAATATGCCAATTCGGAGCCCCCCTTGAGCTCGGTATCCGGGGCTGTAGCTCTTAGGGTGAATACCCTAATCCAACGCTGGTTGGGGCCCTCCTTGAGCTCGGATCCTAGCGCTATAAACGTGAAACCCACGATACCGTTCGTAGAGTTTCACTGCTCGATTGAGAGATATCAACAAACAGAGCCTTGAGAGTAAGCCTTGTTGTCGAAGACTTAGAACTACAACAAGCAGAGACGCTGTGCTCAGAACAAGCGGAATAGAAGCAAAACAACTACAGAAATTTGATCTGAAACTAATACGAACCAGCCCACACCTATCATTTAAGAGAATCTAAACCTTTTGGCCGTGGAACAGTACAAAAACTTTTGTTTCGAAAGCCCAATAAAAATGAAAAAACGTTTATGATGTGACGAAATGCATCAATCCTGGACAGAAGAACGTTTGAAGATTTCTTTAAACTAACTGCTGTTAGCAGTACTAGAGAAAAATGCTTCCAGACTTAAAAATGCACAAAATACAATCCAAAAATCAATTTAAAAAAAATCCCATAATGCATAGTATTGATAAAGCTGTCCAGACACTAAAAAGAGTACATGATAAATAAATATAATATACAAAACACATATAGTTTTCTTCTTAATATATTCTTCGACTTGCTTTTCCTTTGAGCCACTCGGTGAACATTTCCATTGTTTGCGGAAACTAGCGAAGGTCTTAAACTTCATACCGGCAATGTACATACATGCAGATATTGTTGGCATACCTAATCAGAAATATGATTTCTGTATATACATATTAAAAAATCATAAGTCTCATCCTCCCTCTAACATGTCTTTTCCCAAGCCACTGAATAATAGAAAAAATAAAACTTTCTCCACATCATTTAAAAGTATAAACATAAAAGTAACAATGGTGTAAAATTAAAATATTACGAAAAAATTTCGATTTTTGTTTGTCCTTTTCACCTCTGGCTTTGTAACGAGATTATGAATGGCCTTTGTTTGTTTTTTCTGACATCAATTATGTGACCTCCTTTTTTACGTTTTTTTAGTATTTATTCGTTTATTAGGAACAACAAAAAATTCAAGTAAATTAAAAAAATTTACCTCCAAAACGGCAATGATCCCTCCCCTACCTGTCCGTTTCTACGATCCCCCTCCCCATGCTGTGGACGCCTTTTATGGATTTCACCTTGACAATAAGCGAATTACTTTCAGGGAAGAGTTTGACAGCTTGCGGGAACCTTTACGACCTTTGCGACTGGGTGCCAATGTGACCTCATATTTATATCGTTTCGTGGATTTTGAGAACGTGGATTCGGGTATTTGAGCTATTTATGCTCATATCCACGATCGAGAATCCACTATTTTAGACAAGCGATTTACATATGATTATCATCATGGTCATGGTCATGGATCATGAACCACCGTTCACCGTTCATGATCCATGCCCAAAGAACGAACGATCGTTCAAACGTTGAGTAGTTGAATCATTCCAAGTTTTTATTTTGAACTGATCACTTCCTTCCGTTTACATTTTTACAGGAAATATTATTCGCATACCTCAGCTCAAGCAGCAGATCTTTTAAATCGAAACGAACACCGTGCGAGCACCGCGGGTAGTTTTCTTACATAATATTTTTTAAGGTAGTAATTTACATATATGTTTTTCGTTAATAAAATTTTTTTAAGTAGGTTCCACTTCAGTTTTCAAGCAGTTGAAAAACACAATTTTTTCAAGATGTCCCTGTCATTTTGAACACCATAATCATACCTTTTAATACACTGATTAAGTGGTTTTGCGGTGGCTAAATATGAATGACATGCGATGTAAAAATTTATATATATGAAGGTCGATCGGCACTTTGGTACGAAAAGAGCTTTCCAGGATGCATCACGGAGTGATCCATTTTCCCGGTGGGTATCTTTTTTGATACGCGTAAGTATTAAGTATGTTTATGCATACACCTAGTCTACATGAATTTGTATGACGTTTACACAACAGGCCATCGGTTGGTTTGTTTTATTGATAATTGTACACAAATTTTATGAAAATATGACGGGACGACCAAGAGGAACCGCGTTCGAGTTGTACGGATATGATGCGGTAAGAATTGAGGGAAAAAACATAGCAATTTGTCGCATTTGTAATAAGAAACTACAAAACACAGCAACAAAACGACTTCTTGGGCATAGGTAAACATTTTAATTCCGAGTTTAAAAATCAAAAATCATAAGTGTATTTTTATAGGAATGTTTGTTCGAAGGATTCACCTGACCATTCTAAAACAGTAAGCAAAAATTAACTATTTTACATTGAAAACTATGTGTTTTATTGAATAAGTTGCCCGGAGTTTACGACTCGTAAGGAAGCATGCAATGAAGAAATGTATGTATATACATATGTACATACATACATATATAATGAAGGGAGCGTAAAGGCTTGATTGTACTCAGAGCTGGGCAGGAATAAATACTTTAGAAATCAAATTTCTTAAGTATCACTATTGCAGGGAATCGGGATTGGAAATCTACTTTTGTAATTTCATAGAAATCAAATATTTTTTTATTTCCATTTCAGGAAATTGATATTGTGCTTTCTAATTATGTACATGGCAAACGTATGGGTCAAGGAATGACCTAATCGATGGAATCAAACTTGGAATTGATTTTTATTTGGATTCATTTAGGGAATTGTTCAGTTGAATTGCCAATGTAAATTTTCTGATTTCTCAAGCAATCGCAACTGAAATAGAATTAAAAAAAAACTCATGAAATTATAATGCTCGTTGACAATATAGTCATTACATCTAGCTCATTTTTCTTTTTTAAACTTGGGTCGCATTGCAGAATCAAACTAAACATTACTTATAGTAGATGTAGTGCTATCAAAAGTTTTTCAGACCTGTTCTGATTCGGCTCTTCAAAATCTCAATCTTCAAAGTCGCAATTCGCTATTGTTTTTTTAACTTCGAACTTGAACTGTTAATGTTCCGACAGTTTGACGGTTTACCCTTTTTTCTATGATCCTGAAATAAACTTCGAATTGCAATTTCGTTTTCAAAGCAAATCCCAAACGGAATCAAACCAGGCCTGATTGTTTTACAGTTAAATTATTTCGTGTTTGAGGATTATTGGTTTTGATTCGCAAAGGAGAAAAAACAAACTAAAATTGTATTGTATATTGTATACATTTTTGGGAAATTATTCACGTCACAGATGACGTTGAAATATCTTATTTTTTGGGATATTCTGAACTAATGTATATGTATGAAGGCCGCGCTCGGACCTCAGAGGAAATAAAAGGACGCGCATTCCCCCGATTTGAATGAAAAACATTTTTTACACAGCTATCCGCATTTCAATTTAGGTATCAAAAATCGAAATATCAACAATAATTTAATTTTCTCTTTTGATTCCAATATATCTTCATATTCTCTTTCAGAATCCTTAAAAATCTATTGAAAATGGTTGAAATTTGGGGGAGCTATGACATTTTTTTTTGGAAATAAACAAAGTTGATTTTCTCAAAAACTCCACCTTATTTTGGTTAAAAAATATAGGGTAGATTCGTACCAATATAAGAAAAAGTTTACAAGATTATCGTGCGGGCCAAACAAAATTTGAGGTTAGGAGAATGTTTTGTCTAAAAATCGCAATCCCGAAGGAGTACAGAGAAGCGAAATAGCTACTGTATATGTGATGTACTATGAAAATTTTGAAACTCGCAGTTATGCTGTAAAATCACTCTTTTTTTACTATACAGAGAAAATCGACATCATCAATATCATTTAAGACAGAATATAATGAAAACTTTGAAGATGCTATGAGTTTTGAAGACAGTTTACAGGAAACGAAAATTCAACAAAACATCAAAGCGAAATGTAAAGATATAGAAGATAATAATCTTTATGACGAACAAGTCAAGGTGTGTACATACAAATGATTATAATATAATGTTATTAAATTCAGCATTTATTCTTTTAAGCATATTCAAGACTATACGGTAGAAAATCCGCTATCGCCAGCTGTTAAGAGTAACCCTTTGAACAATTATATGGATGATCTTGAAGTTGAAGATGAAGATACGTTCTTGCAAAAAATGCGAATAGGTAAACAGAATAGAAAGGGAAGCATACCATCGACAGAATCGCGCTCAAGAAAACTGTTAGCTTTGCAAGAGGAAAAGACGAAAGCAGAAATATTTTTCTATCGAAAAAAGGGTGCATATTTTCATAAACAAACAGAAAACTCGGATATACAACGCAAACTAATGATATTGCAATCCCAAAAGCTACGTCTGGAAATCGAAAAAATTCGCAATGAACTTTGAAAATGTTTACTATAGTAGTTAATTCATTTATAAAAAATATTAATTTATCACCGCACTGATTACTATTTTGTATACTAAAACGACTTAGTAATATAATTTGTGTTACTTTCTGCCTATTGGAAGGAAAGGCTACAGAAGAAATATTAATTTTTTTGATTACCTAGTTGAAAAATTAAGAATTATTTCCGTTTTTAAAGAAGTTTTTCGCAAAAGTGATTTTTCCTCTAATCATTAGAACGTATCACTTCTAGTCCAAACGAATGTCTCTTAAGTATTCTCAAATTGGCTATTCGCAGCAGTTTAAAATAACGTTGTCGCCAGTTTAAGTGTCTAATAAGTTTCGTTTTCACTATGTGTGTTCATTACAATTGCAATAGCTGCCCGTCCCGATTTCACTTGAGATAGTTACATTTAAAGCTGGACTGAATTGCGTCTTACGAGTTTTGGTTGTGCGGCCACGCACGTTTTTCAAAATCAGCCCAATCATATCAATATATAAGATGGGTATCGAAAGCTATTGAATAGCATCAGACATCGGATGATAGCTGAAGTCATTGAAAGCAACGAATGTAATCTGACGGTAGTAACTACAGATATCAGAAATTTAGGGTGCTAGCGAAATCGCTCGGTCACACAGTGACAGATTTTAGGGATTTGGAAATGTATTATTTTGGTGAGGACTTTTCGTATTGTTAATCAATTTTCAGCATGCACAATTTTCAGCATACTCCCGACGGGTGGCAAAATCATTCCACATTGTATCAAAAGGCATCGGACGGATCGAGTTAAATCAAAAAGCATTGGATAATATCGCGCAAAGCATAACTACAGCATAACTGGATTGACTTACAAATTTTTTCATGAAACTACACCCAAATTATTTGCACAAATCGTGCATAAAATATTTCGAATGTATTATTTGCGGTAAAAATTTCATTCTATTGTCATACTATTTCCTGTTGAAATTTCATTCTAGCCTTTCAATATTTCCGGCTATTGTTTCAAAATTTCAAAGTGTGGCAAATTTTTTTAGTTTTTTAATATAACTTTTTGTACTGAAGTCCCATTGTGTTATCCAAGCTTCCACGCTTTTACTTTGAAAGGTATTAGCCTTGAAATAACGCATAGAGAAGTTAGCTGCCATGACTAATTAATTTAAAAATGAACAATAAATAAATATAAGAAGTAAAATACCTTAAATTTAGTTCAGAACTTTTAATGAAACTTTTATTTATTGCTGATTAAATAGGCATTTCAATATGTTTGCAGTTCACTCAACACCAATGATTAAGTAAGGGCGAACAAAAAGCACAACATGATTACATTGTCCGAATAGTAAGAAAAATTAAGATATTTTCGTTATATATTTAGATGGTATGACTTTCAAAAAAGATACATAACTTTGAATAGTAGCGTACCTAGGGACGAGGAGGAGGCAAAATGGTGGTCGCAATATGAATAAAGTGCAATGGTTTCATGGAGATTTTGTAATTAATCTGAAATATATTTAATTTTGCTGGGGTTTTCGAGAGCCAAAAGTGAAGACCCTTTTGTTTTTTTATAAATAAATTTTGCAAAAATGGACAAAACCTAGTATTTTCTTTTCGGTAGGGGGCGCCTCTTAGGCCCGGTCGCCCAATGTGCACGGTACTCCATCGACTTTGAAGTAACCAATACAAAATACAAAACAAAATTTTCCTACACACAATATTATATACCGAAACTTCTTCAAAAAATTGAATATCATAATAGGTTCGTTCCAGAACTTTTTGGGTAAACCCTGTAAAACTGTCAATCACGAGAGAATAAGAAAATTGCGCTCTGTGAGAGAGGAAAAATGAAAAAGTACGGGAACGCTTAAAACCATTTTTTTAACCCAAAACCTAAACGTCAACACTTTTTCCATGTATTTTTAACAAAAATTTAATTTTCTAAGTACAGACAATAAATGAACATCTTAAATTGAATGAAGGTGAACAATAAATTGAGTTAAAGATTAAATGGATGGTAAAGATAGTCAAAATAAACTTAATGTTTACCAATGTTTACAATTCAGCTTGCACAATACAGAACAGCTGATATTTTGACACTTTTCATGAATTTACATAGATTACTCTCATTTTCTTTCTCACTCACAGGTTTTTCGAGTACTGGAACACTGGGTAAAATTTTGTAAAAACCTGCAAATTGTACGGGAACACAGCTAATATCATATAGTGAAAGTTCGGTTTATAGTGGGAAGCTTAATAAAAATTATTGTTAACTGGTAATTATTTTCTTATACATGAAGAGCGTGTGTTTTGGTTCTAGGAATTTACGTCGATATTTAGCAGGTACATATTAGATTTACACTAAATTTTACAGTACGCATTATAATACCATGAATTTAAAAAAAAGAGCCCATTTGGAGCACTACGCAACACACAGCTCAGTCAGATTTGAGGCTTTGGTTATCTCGCGCAGCAGCGACGTGAACATACATACCCGTGCCATCGCTCAAATACAGCTTGATCTATGGACCTCTCGGATGCGCGCCAATCAGCGGCGATCGAACGATGTCATATTCCACCTATAATGTCATTTATACTGCCTTCAGTAGCGCAAATGCGTTTCGAGATAATTGTCAATTTCGTTTATGTCAATTTGTTGAAATACCTCTAAAATTGAGATAGAGTAAATTCTCTTAGAAGAGTTTTTATAGATTTGAATTAAGATACGGGTATTTGGCATAGTTCATTAGATTCGTAATTTCTTCAGCTATCAGATGGCATTAGAATCCAGAATATGGATTTTTTGAGACACTTTTCGCCACTTAGGGCAGAATAGGCCTTTCAAATAAAACAAAAAATTCGTCTATATCTCATACACAACTTATTTAATTTTAACATTTATTCGTCCCTATTGAAACACCTTTTACATATCGTCACGCGAGCTTTTAAAGGGATAAACACCAAAAAATATTCGAGTGTTACGTACATATGTACGTATGTCATACCTGACAATTTTGATAACAGATCGAAAGGGGCTGTTTGAAAATATAGAATGGCGTTAACAACTAATTTTTTGATCAAAATGGGCTGTATGATATATAAGAACTTACTAAAGAAGCCCCATTTTTAATCAATTATCTTTTTAAAACCTATTCAAGCCATCAGCATTCAACTCCGTATATATGTATGTGGGTACATATGTACATATGTATACTGACAATTTCTTATTGGGGTTTATCAAAGAGAAAGAGATTTGATTCTTAACATACTAATTTTCGCTTTACATACATATGTAAATGTTTACGTGACTGAATAATTGACGTCTCAATTAGTATTGAAAAACCCATTGTTGAGTTATGATGTAAATATGCAATATTGCGTTAAACTCTAGATTTACAATGGCGGGAAGAAAACAAGGAAGTGTATTTATTGAACATGGGTTCGAGTCGGCAAAAATAAATGGCAAATATATAGCTATTTGTACAATTTGCAATAAAAAATTGCAGAACACAGCATCAGTGAGGCTATTGAAACACAGGTAAAGCCAATGTTTTAATCCTCATACATATTTGCTTAAATATAAATAAATAAATATGCATACTTTTTACAGAAATGTTTGTAAAATGGAGAACTCACGTAATTTACCTGAGAAGTCTGAAAGTGTGGAAAAGGTAAGGAAAAATTAATTCTTTCTCATTTTCTTCACAATCTACACAAATGTCAAATATAAAGAAAATAGAAGCTTGACACTAAGAAATCTCATCTGTAATGTAAACAATGCAAGGTGTGAGAGAAACCAATTAAAAGAGAAAATGCGAACTCAGAAACAAGAATCTGTTAATGCCCCAGTAGTATAAAATGTCTATTGTGGGAATATATAAAAACAATTGTTTTAAACGTCATTAAATTATCTTAAAATTTAAATACGATAATAAATAAGAAAGTTTTGAAATGCAGAGTATAGCCTTGAGCGGTCCATCCACTAACTGCAAAATTTTGCACAGCGGCTGCGTGAAATGTTGAAAGTCTGCAATCATTTCGTTTTCAGTTAATTGGTGGAAGGTTGTGTAATCCATGCCTGAGATAGCTACAGCTTTTGAATGAAATACTCGAAGAAAACTATCGGAAATACTGAGAGAATTGGGACCAAATTTCACACAAACAGTAGAATTGGTAGAAATATAAAATGTCCTTAGGGTTCAAAAATGATTCTGCCAAATTATATTTTTGAACATAAAGAAAAATCTTCCGAAATTCGAGTTTTGATGTTAGAACCCTGAGCTTAAAACATTCATCTCTTTTTGCAAAAGAAATTTAAAAAATCAATAAATTATTTTGCTACCTTCAATTTAGTTTTCAAATGCTAAATTTAGTTAGCAAAGGGGTAAATTTAGTTCGAAAAAGGTTGAATTTGATGTGGAAAGACTATAGCTACCGAAGCTTCCAAACATAACTTATCCAAAAGTTGGTACAAGATAGAAAGCCCTAATCTAAACTCAATGAAATGAGTATGTTTAGAAAGATATCCTCAATGATTTTCGAATGATACAGAACTAGCATTTTTAACTAACTGGGCAACTTCACAGCTAAATAGCGTATCAAAAGTTAGCGAACCGCAGTAAAATTGCGATAATAAATAAGTATAACTGTAGAGCCTTTGTAGAGTATGTTGTCTTTCCTATTTTTTTTATATTCATTACATTTAAACTATCTCAGGGAACAGTATCGCAACCATCGATTCAACTCAAAACAGAATTAAATGAAAACTTTGAAGACGAAATGCAGTTCGATAATAATTTTCAAGCAACGCAGGAAGAAAAAGCCACAAAAACATCTTACAAGGATGATAAGGATAGTAATCTATATGATGAACAAGTAAAGGTACATAATAAGTTAACATCATTTGACCTTATCAGTTAAATGTTCCTTAATTTTTAAAGCATATTCAAGATTATGTTGCAGAAAATCCACTGTCTCCAGCTAATAAAAATAATCTTTTAAACAACGAAACTGATGACATTGACATCGAAGATGAGGAAATATTTTTGCAAAAACTAAAGTTGAGTAAACAGAATGAAAAACGGTTTAAACGAGTATCATCTGCAGCTACAGTGAGCTCAAAAAGACTTTTAAGTTTACAGGAAGAGAAGACAAAGGCAGAAACGTTTTATTTTCGAAAAAAGGGTGAATTTTTTCAAAAGCAAATTGATAACTTGGATATACAGCGAAAATTAATGATTTTACAAGCTCAGAAGTTACGCTTAGAAATTGAAAATATTCGCAATGATTTTTAAAGTATTTACGGACACTTTTTTCTTAATGAAAATCTGGCACGTTGAAATTATATTATAATATAATATAATCAAAGCATTTATATATATTTTGGCAAATATATAGTGTAAAAGTTTTTAGTCATGGTATTTTCAAAACACCTCGAAACAGATAAAAAGGCCCGCGTTTCTTTGCGAAACTGCACAGAAACGAAGGATGAATTTCACTAATATTCAATTGCCCCCAATACCACCAAGAAATAAATATAAGCACGATAAATTCTATAAAACCATAAAAATCACAGTTAAACCATTTAAGTTGCTTATAAACATTTGAACAAAACTCATACAAAAACTATGTAAGTGTTTAAGTATTATAAAATTAATTAAAAATAAAACTTTTTTAGCAGGCTCTAGGTCCAAATTTAATGAAAAACAAAACACCAACACTTTGCTGACTTTGACAACGTAGAGATATTACAACAAGAGACAAATTACATCAAACGCTATACTCTAGAAATGCTCCACATAATTAATACACCACACCCACAACGATTAAACTTTAAAACGGACACAGAGAGAATTGCTCAAAGCTACAGATATATAATAACAAAACAAAACAAGTAATATTAGTGGACGAGAGATCACCATTAAGATCAGCTGTGATTTGTTTACAAAAACTTAAAAATTTTGTGCAATATTTCTGTGCAATATTTATGTTTTTGTTTTGTCCACCGCGTTGTTAGTTTTAAGTAATTATTTATTTTTAAAGTAATTATTTATTTGATCCTGACATACGTAAGTTATTTTTTGTGCTGTTTTTGTTTATATTATTTTATTTTAATTGTTGTAACATTTTTTTAAACAGATTACCCTGAAGATGACTACCAATGGTAGTCGAAATATTGGTAATAAAAAATTTAATATGATAAACAAAAAATAGTTTTTCATTAAAATTGGACCTAGAGCCTGCTAAAAAAGTTTTATTTTATAATAAAAGAGGTCGCAAAATCATCACTTATTAATCAAAAATGTATCTTACCGGCACGGAATAATGATGCAATATTATTTTTTAAAAGAATTAGCCAAATAAATGTTTAATTCTCCAGCTACAAAGGGAATTCAACTAATCTTTAGAACATTTGTTGAATTAATTTTCTTTATTTAGAGTTGTTTGTATACTGTGAATGTACTTACCTTAAAGAAATGTAAAAATATCTCCACAATAATTAAGATAACTGCATTTTAGACTAAGTAACCTTAAAAATACATTTGTCGGAGAGATAAGCCCCGTTTTCTTCCGTCAAATCTAGTTTTTCCTAGGCCAAACTAGTTCCTCCTAAAAACTGGTTTGCCCGGTCTGATCCTTCTGACATTAAATTTTTGAGGTTGCAATGTCTCCCAAATTTATAGACTCTGATTAAAAGTTAAGAAATTACTACCTCTGTACTATTTTATACAATAAATTATGTGTACTTATATTCAGAATTTATTTTTTGCTGGTCTTTATTGTTCAAAATAAACGTAAGTATATTTGACCACTACAGATTTTAATAAAACAAATACTACCGTATTTATTAGGTAAAAAGGTTAGTCCCCGTTTTAATATTCATTGTTTGATTGACATTTTAGAAAATTTATTAGTACGCATTAATATTTCTACAGTTGCAATGTCTGATTCCGCCAAAAAAATCAGACTCAATCATGCAAATGATTATACTCTGAACTCTACAGACAAGTAAAGAAAGAAATTAATGTGGTCTTAAAAAAAAATATTCAGGCAATTGAAATTAGACATGACGGTCAGTGGCGTCTTTCTTCTGAGGAGGGCTAGCTCCATCCTCAACAAGTCATTCAGCCATTCTTGACAATTCAATACTGTGGAAGAAATTAAAAATTCAAATTCTGCTAACCAGTGTAATCAAATTTCAAAATTCAAAATTATTTTTACTATCACAATGTTTAAACAAAATAATGATTGATCGTGACGCGTATGGAATTTATGGCGGCATTTCAAGTGTAGGCGCTGCTGTCATAACGCATCCGCTGGACATGATACGAGTTCAAATGCAATCTGAAATTAGACCATTAACTATGTCTACCGCCACTCAATTAATTATAAAAAATTTCGGTAGGTTATAATGGGCTGCGCCGACTTAGGATGAACATGTTAAATGTTGTCCTCAAAAGAATAATCTTTATAATACTACTTGCAGGTAAATTTGGTTTCTACTATGGATTTAGTTCATCTATTATTCGAAATCTTTGTCATGCAGTAATGCGTTTTGGCATATACGAAGAAGCCAAGCATCGGGGTTTGATCTCAAGCTTTTATTCAAAGATTTGCATGGGCGCAGGAAGTGGTTTTATTGCAGGTTTCGTAAACACACCGCTAGAAAGAATAGGAGTGCACATGCGCACAGATGTAATTCGTCCACCTAAATGGCGCAGAAAGTAAGCGTTACTGTTTTTAAGTTGGAAGGATAGTCACTTTCCGTTCGTTATTTGTTGGTGCTGAAAATTTTGTGAAAAATAAAATTTCATTTCGGTTTGCAGCAACATGCAAGATTTGTTCTCTACTCGTATGCTCTTTAGTATTTTATCCTTGCACTTTATCCCAAATCTCTGAATGCCACTCCTCTGAATATAAAGAAATTTTGTCATGGAAGCATTTGTTTACGCTGTTACTCTTTGTTTCTGAGTGAAACAAAATATTTCCATGACAAAAAGTTTAATTATGAAAATTAATAACAAATGACGAAAAATTGATTCTGGTGAGTTTGTAGAATATCTAAAGATAAATTTACTGTGGCGATAGGGTGTTCGAAGTAAGGGATGGTACTATGAACGATTTTCGTTATACACCCTAATGGTCAGGTAGCCTAAAATAGTTTTGGTTTTCATTTTATAGCTTCCTTATCTCACTTTGAAAATAAAGTGTCAATTATAAAAACCATCCAACGAACGAAAGGTTATCCTTAGAATTTCAACCTACTTTTCATTATGTACATATAAATTTTAAGTTATAAAAGCACAAAAGATGGGTTAACTCAACTGTATATAATTGGAGGATTTAGGAATCTTTATGCATTTGCCATATCATCAGCGCTCCGCAGCACGATTGCTACTGTAGGACAAATTTCCATATATGAAGAGGTATTTATTTTAATATTAATATTTTTATATTCCTACGCTTACAAATTATTGGATTTTCTACAGGTTAAGGAAAAGTTAAGCGCTGATGAATCTTTAAGTGTTGAAAATTTTGAAACTTTTTTCGTTGCTTCAATGATTGCTGGTAGTATTTCTAGCATTATAACATTACCTATGGAAGTGATAAAAACTATTGGCATGAACGCTGAATATGGCAAATATCAGGGAAGTTGGGATGTTGCGAAAAGCATATTGAAA
Source organism: Meiosimyza decipiens (assembly GCA_963680825.1). Lineage (NCBI taxonomy): Eukaryota > Metazoa > Arthropoda > Insecta > Diptera > Lauxaniidae > Meiosimyza > Meiosimyza decipiens. The sequence continues at coordinate 95,615,730 of OY804259.1, read as the reverse complement.
GAACACGGCGCAAAAGGTTTCTGTAAAGGTTTTATACCATCTTTTGTACGCTTGTTGCCTCAGACAATTTTAATACAATTCTTCTATGAGAACTTGCGTCTGTATTTTAGTTAGAAGGAAATTTGGTATTCTCTTCCATGTGTGATTACAATAGTAAATCAAAATACTTTGTTTAATTTTTTAGTATGCAATCTTTAATAAAAACCATGTCTGTAGACAAAAACTGCATCACAGTATTTACTTAGTCAGTTTCTAACATCTGTGTACATAAAATATAAAGTCGAAAATTTTTTTAGTTTTTGTACTATAAGTACCTACTTGTGATGAACAAAAAATAATTTATATCATAGAATCAAATTTCAATATAAAATTTTTGGTGTCATTTTCACACTGTTTTATTTTGCGTTAGAGGCTTATAAATTAATTCATAGTATATATTTTTTAAAAAAAGATACATTCTATGCAATGGCTGAAAATAATGAAGCCATCGCTAAAGCTTTAGACGAAACTCAAACAGCAGAAAAGGTTGTCGACTCTGTCAGCTGTACATTATATGAAAAATCACAGTCTTTAGTTGACATAGCAAATAATACCTTCAAGGAACTTTGCCGCACTCTTGAAAATGAGCAAACAAAATTGCTTGAGCTGGAGGAGCGCCGAAAAAAGTTACAGGAGGAAATGCAGCGTTTAAAAATGGAAATAGAAGAAGAGAAAAAATCATATCACTTAAACGTGATGGAAGGTAGTGGTACAGAAAGCAATGTAGAGCTAAATTCAGAAGCTAGCAGCTCGACAAGTATTGATTACACTACACAAAAACCAACTCAGAATGGTAAGGACAGTAATTTTTGTGGGTACAGATGTTATGTATTAGGTTTTTAATAAGATTCCCTTGAAAATTTGCAAAAAACAGTTATGAATTCATTAAATTACTTCATACAATGCACGTTCTGTAACACAACGTTGAATCTTGAATGTTTAATAGAATTTAATTTTTGTACAGAAAGCGTCACTGATTTTATTGAACGTCAGCAAGCAGACTTGAACAGAATTTGTGGAGAAACTATCTCACTGCATCAACTTGATACCTGCTTCGAAGTCGATGAAAATAATGAGGAAGAACAAGTTGACTCAACAGTTCATGATTATGGGAGCTCTCATAGTCAGATAACCATTGATGCTGAGGAGATACATAAACAACTTCAAAGTGTAGTTACCGAATGTATAATAGAACAGTGTAAATATGATAAAGATGATCCGGCGGACAACAATTCTGAGGTAATATGATGGTAAAAATATGTGATTGAATTAACTTACTTTATTTTTACTATATTATTTTAGAACGAGTTTTCTGATTAATTTAAAATATCAATGAGTTTTGATGCTTTGTATTTCCTTTAATTTTAAATAAACTCATATTTTATGTTAGTTTACTTTATTAAATATGTCTTGTTTTAAAAGCTGTTCAAAAGAATTATGAAAAAGTAACATGTTTTGATTTATTGTTCCATGTGGGGAGGACTTCAACTGCCATAAGATGGTTTCCAAGAAAGTCTTTGTTAACTGTTATAAAAAGAAATATGAGCTAGTAAAATCCGAGGCATGATATATTATAACCTACATAAATAATATTTTAATATTGTAATCGAATTAAACAAAAGCCAAATCCTAAATGAAATGCAATTCATATTTCTTATCTAATACATTTATGCATAAGATAAATAATAGGAATGTTACACAAGAGCATAATACCATAATAGAGGTTACATTATTTCAATGTGTCTTCTTTTTTATCGGATTCATATGATTTAAAATGCAGTACAAAATGTTAATGCAAGAATTAAGTTGAACAGTTTTGACTTACGTTTTGAATTTAATTTTGAAAACAATGAAGCCACATTTCTCTCTAAAATTTTTATTTGACAAATGAATTTAACCTTTATCATTGAATTATGCAACACAAGGGCTGCCAAGTTGACAAGAAGCGATTCCAACCCTTCTAAAAGAAATTCATTTTCCTCAAAAAATTTTTTTTAACAGACATGTGCCAAGCTCCTCGCTTAAAGATAATTGGAAAGTAACGAACAGTCTAACACAGCAAAAATTTCAGACAATTAAGCACATTAGACTGTTCGTTAGTTTTCAAACTTCTTATATCTTGCAGCTCATTTTGTCGAGTATTGCGTGTCATTGAGCATTAACGTATTTTTTAAAATTATTTTGTACCGAAATCTAATGGACTTAAAACATGGTTTATGTGGAGAAAAGGGCCATTTTATAAGAATTTCCTATTTACACACAATATAACAATTATACCCACTTTTACAACTTCTCGTTCTTTTTGTTGTATTACAATTGCTTCCATTAGGGCAGCTGTAAATTTATTCCAAAATGTTATTAAATGAGGTTGTGCAATTTGCAATGGAATTGGCAAAATGCATACCATGTAACAGCGGTGCATTTCCTGAAAAAAGATAATGAAAAATGTTATAAAATTCTTTAGTAATGGTTTTGTTTAATACTTGTAACAAATGTATGCAAATATTTGCTCCTGCCATTAAATTATGTGCCTCAGAAAGGAAAATTTCTAATATATTTTTAGCCCAACGGAAAGATGTATATGATGTGTTATCGGCGCACAAGGACCGACAGTCTGTTAAAGTTTTTGTTTCTTTTAAATTTTCATTTAATTTTTTCTCAATCTCCTTGCGATTTACACTAAAATAAAAACAAAGTTTCGTTATAAACTTTAACAAGCAAATTGAAACTATGCCATTTGGAGCAAGCGTTATGTTGCGTATAAGAATTTCTATCATATCGTCAGCTTTGTTCCACTGAAATTATAATAAATAATTGTATTCGATTTATTTTTTCCTTACACTTAGGCGGGAAATAATTTACCGAAACGCTGTCAATGTCTTCAAAGAAATCAAGGCAGTCAAACAAACAATTCCATATATCCGCAGTTTGCGGTACTGTATCCATTAGATGTACATTTTTCAAAATTGCATCATAGACCACACTATGTATGTTCAGACGGCGAATATCTTCACGATTCTAGAGAAAATAGATATTTTTAATAATTCAACAATTCATGACTTGATTTAAAATTCTTTAAAAATAAACAAAATTAAGTAAACAAAGTCTCAAATAGTTAACATCGTAACTCAATTTTTTTCATCAATGAATTCATGCTTGAAAGTACAAAATACCAACATAGTCAGCTATAGCTGACTTCTGCTTATGGCGTCAGAAAGATGAAATATATTTCTTCGAATTTTCTTCAAAAAATTTCCTGTATAACTTTAAATACGTTTCCAAATTGCGGTTTTAGTATTTTTTAACAAGGACATCTCAAAATTCCAAAAGGATGAGAAAATCTGAAAGCATTCACAAATATTTTTAACATTTGACAACCTCAAACAATGAAGAAAAAACTCAAAACACTGTATAAACATCTTTGGGACCTATACTATAAGCTTTAGGTTTAACAGTAGCTTTAAGGCCAGAGATCGCACTTAGCAGGATAGAAAGGTTGTTGAATGCTTAGCACGAATCCATTGTCATTTATTGTACATGAAGCCAACATTTTTAGATAGTTATCCCGTATTGTATTTGTGTTAACAGAGTTTAACTAAATTTAACTTTTCAAAATTCACATACAGCTCTTTGCAGCATTAATTGAAATATTTTGGCACCAAGTTGTTTGTAAGCTGGTTCATGACATTCCCGAAAGTTCAGACCAACCGAAAGGCAAAACGTTAACCAATCTAAAGACATGACAGCACACAAGGACATACTCTGTTGATTATGTTCACTGTAACGAAGCTGCAAGAAATTAATTAAGTATGATGGTATTAACTAAAATGATAGAAAAAGTAAAGTGTCCAAACCTCTACGAAGCGCATAAATCCATGCACAGCACCAAGTTGTCGTTTCCAGCAATCGCTGCGTAGTTTACTTTGGTAATAAGTAAAAATTTGTCTATCTATATTATCTGGTAGCTGCTTTAGATGGTGCTGCAGCAGTCGATCTCCATTTTGAAGCAAATATTTATCTTCCAGCGAGTAGATAGCTGCAGGTGCGGTGATTTCACACAATAACAACAGCAGCGTTGTATGCACCTGAGATTGGCTTGAGGATAATTTAATTTTATATTTTCTTTTTTAAATAATAACCTCTTGGTTTACACGCTCACTGTCATCCCAGAGCCATGTTTCGTTTTGCTGTACAAAACCATAGAGTTGAGGCAGTTGATGTTCTAATGCTTGCCGATACTCCTTGAAATGTGCACATTCTATTGACAGACTGTCCAAGTCCTCTTTAAGTTCTGGTAATGCACACGATTTTAAAAGATCTTGAATAAATTCTAATTTATTGGACATTTTTATGTGACAAGTTCCAATTCAAACCACTAACAAAATTAATGCCCCTGCTTCGTATCGCAAATAATGTAAATATTACTGTAACAATGCGAAAATAAATAAATTCCACAATTCGAATTCGTTTTTTGAGATTTGCGGCATGTTTTTGATCAGCTGTTATATAGGGACGCAGAAAAACTTTGGAAATGGTATCTATCGTATTGATACTTATTGTGTTCGATGCTTTCACTGCAGTGGTCGGCAGAGCGCAAATATCAAATATTTTTTTATGCTCGAAAGAGAGGGAACTTACAAAAGCTGCAAGCACTGAAAAAAATGCTTGCTAGTTTTATTGCTTGTGGTCCATGAAATTTCTTATGGTAGGGGTTGAATTTAAGTTACAAAATGCTTTTCTATATGAAATTTATTAACTATCCCTAAAACTTGCAAGCAGATTAAGCATTGCGCATTGTCAAAAAAACATTTATTTTGGCATTTGATTTCAAACTATTTTTGCAGTGCAATACCGAAATATCCAGCTCAGTTTGTAGTTTGCTTACACTCGCTAAATTTTTTCATTTGCTCGCAAGCATAGGCCCTTCCAATCGATATCGTATCCCTTTAAATTATTTGTGCAAAACTTTTTTAATGTTTTGGTTTTGACCATGGTATAATAATATAATTTTCAAAATTTGAAACTGCAACACTGAAAGAGTGGTTCAGAAAAAGCCAAAATCACATACAAATAAAATAATTCTCTTGCTGACAAAATTATTACGTTTTGTTTGCCATTTGTTGAAATCGAAAATAAAAGAGAAAGAGGCAACATTTTTCAGTGTAGTACCATTTCAAGCAAAGTTTTTCTACTTGTGATATGATTATTCAATAAAGATTTTTGACATACGCCTGAGGATGCTTAAAGTCCATAAGCGATGTGTCTGGTGAACAAATCCATTTAGCATTGTTTTATTCATAAAAACAAAATTGACCTAACAACCCGTTTTTCAATAAAACTATTTTCAAATTTATAAAAAACAAATGTATTGGTCAGATCTTATTGATATATAAAGTAACCATGTTAGTTAAATCATGGTATTGACCGTGATTGAATAATATAGGTTACTACGAAAAAAATGCTGCTCTTCCAAATGTACATATAATGTCAAATTGCATTAGACTTTTTTCGTGTGTTGTAAGTGTTCTATCTAATCTAATACAATTTGACATTATACGAAACAAACAAAAGGCATATTCACATCAAAGCTAATTTTGACTTAATTCACTGTTAAAAAATATAGATATGCATGTAAATCATTTTGGATTAGATGAATTGCCAAATACCGACCTGTCTTTTGCTGTTTATACGAACGCACTCCAAATTGACTTTAGTCATGTGACGCACAAGTAGAAACGAATGGAACGGAAACACTATCAGTTGAGTGATTTTCGTCCGAAGTTAGGTGAAGAACTGTAGTCCTCTTGTCATATGATCAATTTTTCATAAATCAAAAAAAAAATAATGTTACGGAAATTCTTGATTTTTTCTTTGTGCTTTGTGGCAAGTAAGTAGTATCTTGATTACAAATCTATTAATTGCTAGAACTATGGAGTAATGAAAATATGTGAATGAGAAAATAGAAAGTAAAATTTTTTCCAGCCAAGAAGTAGGATGGCATATTGATTTTTTTTCCGACGTGCAGCACTTACTAGTTATCAGCTGACCAAAATAATAAAACGACATGATAAAAATGTTTGATTCAATACTTTTTTTTTATATTTTTACAGTTAAAGCTTCTGGAGAGTTCTCCATTTTAAGCAGCCCAAAATCATTAAGTTTCAAGGGCAATGACGCGCTTCAAAGTCAATACGTTGGCGATGTTCTCAGCGCATCGGTAGGAAATCCCGTGGCTGGAGATGCAGAATGGGTTGCAATGAATGTTGAGGATCCCTTTAATTTGCCCAAGCGTGTTATTGCTGTGGTTGTAGATGGTGCCAGCCACATAAGTTTGAGCTCCAATGCAAAAACTTTTCCACTTGTGGGCAATTCCGCTGATGAATCACTCAATGCCCTGAGCTCCGATTTGGAGGCATCAGATGTTGCCGTTTGTGACATTAACTTTAATGAATTCGAAGAAGCCGTAAGTTGAAAAATGTGATTCAAATCCTTATATAAAATATTATAATACAGAGTTATACCGTCGCATTTAGACGCATCGTTTTATCGCCTAGGTTTTAGGCTCAGTATTTGAAATTTCATTGTTACTACGAAAAAAAGGTTTGGTTTGGTAATATGAAAATACAAGCAGGAAAATTAGTTTGGGGGTATATCTATCAGATTATCATTTTGAAAATTGTTTATGCTTTTACTTCATTTCATTGATATTGCCTATAATATCTACATAAAACTAAGAATTAGTAGTACTAATGCCTTTCTTTTACAGAAAATAAACTATCATTCTTGTTTTGGTGATGTTTCTGTGCCAGCCATTAAAGAGACCAACAACATTAAACCTGATCTTCATACAGGTGACAAACAATTCATGCAATCGTTGTCTTATCTCAAGATGGCCAACATGCAAAAGGCCTCCAAGTTTGTGATCTTCCGCCTATCATTGGAATCGATTGCTAAAGCTCATGGTGCAAAATCTGAAGCCATGTTAGAAGCCAGTGAACTAGTTAGTAATGCAATTTTGGACCTTGTGGCATCCGCACAAAAGTCAAGTAACAACGACGCCTTAGTTGTTGTTATTTCCAATAAGTCATCTGCAGTACGCGCCAAGCGTGATGTTGTCTTACCGAATAATCAGGTGCTTATATATGTGATTTAACTTTAGTGCCATCTTTAATATTAAATTTCCGTGTTTTAGTCAAACCCATACAATCTAGCTGTATACTATAATGAAGACTATCCAGTAATTTTTAACATTATCTTGTGGTTCATGGTTGTATTCGGATTTTCATTACTGGCCATTTGTTACGCTATCGGCTCAATGGATCCTGGCAGAGATTCTATCATCTATCGTATGACTTCCACTAGAATGAAGAAGGACAACTAAATCATGCTTTGTCGTGATCTTAAAATTTTAATGAAAGCTGTCTTCGTTCTTGCTTTTAAATTAATTGTGAAATCTAATTTATTTAATTACATGTACCAAACGAAAAATTTATTAACAACAACTGTTAGAGCAAATTCACGCTGATATCTATTAATTTTTCTAAATATTGAAAACTGAAAAACATATGTATATTGTAAGATATGTTAAGTATTAAAAATCAGAAGATTATAATTTGATTTTACAAATTTTATCAATCACATTTCGTATGTTAAAAATACTTAGATTCAGAATTCCAGTTGCATTCAGCACAAAGCCCAATATAAGGATATCCTTAAGTGTATTTTACTCTTTTTAGGTTTCAGTCTTGTATTCTATTATTTTCGGTTTTATTGTAAACGTATTTATAACTATAACTATCTGTAATAGAATATTGTAAATGTATATTTGTAAACCAAATAACTTAATGTCATAAATGACATTATTTAGTTTGAAAAGTGTTTGAATAAATTAAATTCCTAAAAAGAGATTTAAATGATGTGCTCCTTAATATATCCTCAGAACAGCTAGAGCCGGAGCGTTATATACATTTAGGTTTGTTAGAGTAAATTTCTAGATGAAATGTTCCTGATGTCGATAGGCCAAATCTAGGGCGGAAAGAAGAAACTTTTACTATTGAAAATAAACCCCCCTAGCGTACGATTACACAAGAAACAGGACTGTTATCACAAATAACGAGTACCGAAAGATGTTAAAAATAACGAGATGTTCGTTTTCGTTATTTAATTATGACGAGTAACAAAAAAATTACGAGAAAATATTTTGACATCTGCGTTTGACATTTCGTGGCTGCATAAAAACAAAAATTTTGTTAGCATTTTTTTGTTAATAGGATCGGTTTAATATAAAATTATTGCAACCCCACACGGTCATTATCAAAAAATTCAGTGAAGGAAGAGTCTTTCTTGTATTTGAAATTCTTTATAATACAATATGTCTATAGAAATAGAGTCCGCTGAGTAAGGAATATGGAATTTATTTTTATAAATAAAATATCGAGGTTTTTAAATTTTTATAGCGTAATCCGTCTAATACAGCAATATCTGAAAGAATCGAATCTGTTTAAAACTCTACAAACGCTGCAGGTGAGTTGACCCTGTTGTTATCTTTGTTTTTTAATGAAAGCTTTGCATTTTATGTGTTAGGAAGAAACCGGCGTATCGCTCAACACCGTGGACAGCGTTGACGGTTTCGTGCAAGACATTAGTAATGGACATTGGGATACTGTACTAAAAGTTACACAGTCACTTAAATTGCCAGACAAGAAGCTATTGAATTTATATGAACAAATTGTATTGGAACTGATTGAGTTACGAGAACTAGGTGCAGCGCGTTCACTGCTGCGTATTACGGATCCGATGATAATGTTAAAACAGCTAGAACCTGAGCGTTATATACATTTAGGTTTGTTAGAGTAAATTTCTAGATGAAATGTTCCTGATGTCGATAGACTTGGCCAAGGGTGGAAAGAACAAAACTTTATCACAAGCCCAATAAGAATCTTAAACGGAGCCTTAGTGGGTATTTGACTTATACTGCCGCAAAACAAAGCTTATTCTTATATTCTGAAATGCTTTCAAATTTGTTTCATGTAGAACACTCAATGATGCTAATCTTAGTCAACTCTTCGAAAAAAAGAGTAATCTGATTTTTAAAATGTATAATGTAGAATTTTGCTGGGTTCTTGATTTTCCCGCTTTTCTCGTGAATCGCTTTTGAAATTTAAAACGAAGACTGTTAAAAGTCACATATTTTTGACAAATCTTTGCTCAATATCTTCAATTCGTATATAAATTCTAGATGATTAAAAATAAAAAAAAAATTAAATTAATATGAAAAAAAAATGTCTGCATCCAGTCAGAATTTTTACAATTACTTTCTTGCATCTCAAATTCGCATACAAGCATAAGTTAAAAGTTGCTTGAATATAAATGAACTTTCGATGTTGCTATTGGAAAATAGCGTTGCATAGTTTTTCATTACTATCTGCAACTTTTATATATTACACCTGAAACTAAAGAAAATGAACAAAATTCGCAGTTCTGATAATTTACGTTTTTTGACGTTAGCCTCAAAAAATGAATGTAGTTTGACGTAGGGAAAACGAGGTTGATCTTTTCGTCAAAGAAATTTTTATCCTCTGGTCTAACATTATTGACAGTTTTTGTTATCTCCAATGGAAAAATTTTAGTATTTTAAATTTTTATCAGTGGAAACCTAAGGAGAACCACTTATATCATTCATCAAATATATATGATGTTATGTAGAGGCATCGGGTCTGATGTTTTCGCAGACTCAGTGTCTGAGATTGCAACGTTTCGTAATTTTATCGTTTTTAATTTTTATATAAATCGTATGCCAGCCTATAAATTTACGAGCCTTTGCAATCTCAAAAATTAATTTGCCAAAGGTCAACAAATTCCGCCTTGAGCACAAGTTGCGTAAATACTGTTACCAATATAAAAGGAACTCTGGTTGATAAGTGTTTGATCAATTATTGCATTAGTGACCGTAAGCAATAAGTTTAAAATGCAATTAGGTCCTATAGCCTTTCTTTGATTGTTCTTAAGTAGCTACTACTGTGCGAAATCAATATCGAGTATACTTACAGCTTAAATAAGAAAACTTTGCTTAAAAAAATTCTCATTAAGTTTTAATCTATATTTTAAAGATTTTTGTTTTCATTTTTTGCTAGCTAATGTTAAAGCTTTTTTTTTAATTTTTCAATTTCGATAAATTATTATAAATTATGAAATCCCAGCAAAGTTTGCTAACAAATTAAAATCTAAATTGACGGTAAACTTAAAATAATCTTCATTATTACAGAATTTTTCCAAAGGGTTGTTTAATGTCCGCATAGTTGTCTTTGACATATGAAAATATCACGTTTTTTTATGACCCCTAGTTCATCGCTTTCCAATAAGTTCTTCATATCTCAAGAACATTTTTTGATTTCAACAGTAGTGTTTTTGCTCAGCACAAACTGATTTCCGAAAATTTACAGAAAATATGTTACAACGTGCTTACTTTGATCCTCGTGAAGCTTACCCGGAAGGCAGTAGTAAAGAAAAACGTCGTGCTGTCATTGCGCAAGAATTAAGTGGTGAGGTACATGTAGTGCCCTCATCACGTCTATTGGCATTGCTCGGTCAAGCGTTAAAGTGGCAACAGCACCAAGGGCTATTACCACCTGGTACTACAATCGATTTGTTCCGCGGCAAAGCGGCCATGAAAGATCAGGAAGAAGAAATGTATCCTACACAAATGTTTCGTCAAATTAAATTTGGACAAAAATCACACGTTGAATGTGGACAGTTCTCACCCGATGGTCAATATCTTATTACGGGTAGTGTTGATGGTTTTTTGGAGGTATGGAACTTTACCACTGGGAAAATACGTAAGGATTTGAAATATCAAGCACAAGATCAATTTATGATGATGGAACAAGCTGTATTGGCTTTATCATTTTCACGTGACTCTGAAATGGTTGCTTCCGGTGCACAAGATGGGCAAATTAAAGTGTGGCGTATAATAACCGGGCAGTGTTTGCGAAAATTTGAAAAAGCCCACACAAAAGGTATAACGTGCTTACAATTTTCACGCGATAACAGTCAAGTGTTAAGCGCCTCGTTTGATCACACAATACGTTTGCATGGATTGAAATCAGGAAAAATGTTAAAAGAATTCAAAGGTTAGTGTTCGATATACGAAAAACAAGAAAAAAATTTAATTTTTATGTCTTTAATGGATGAAAAAAATTATGAAAGTAATATTTCAGGACATACTTCTTTCGTTAATGAGGCTACTTTCACACCTGACGGACATCAAGTACTTAGCGCTTCGTCTGATGGCACTGTCAAAATTTGGTCACTTAAGACAACAGAATGCATCTCTACGTATAAGCCTCTGGGAAATGAATTGGCTGTGAATACGGTTCTAATATTACCAAAAAATCCAGAACATTTCATTGTATGCAATCGCTCTAACACAGTTGTTATAATGAATATGCAAGGTCAAATCGTACGTTCATTTTCATCTGGTAAGCGTGAAGGTGGTGCTTTTATATCAGCAACACTTTCACCACGTGGCGAATTTATTTATTGCGCTGGCGAGGATCAGGTACTTTACTGTTTTTCGGTTTCATCTGGTAAATTGGAGAGAACTTTAAATGCAAGTGACGCTGCAATATAAAATAAAAGAAAATCAGACAAACTTTATTTTCTTCTTCTTAAATAGGTACATGAAAAGGACGTTATTGGCTTGTCACATCATCCACATCAGAATCTTTTGGCTACCTATAGTGAAGACGGTTTATTAAAATTATGGAAGCCATAAACTGACCAAAATCATATATGTATTTTTAACATACACCAACTAATATTAATTTTTAGTTTTAAGTTACTACTGATTTGCTGATTTGATGAGTTCGGAGAAGGTAATTTGCATATAAAAATATTAAAAAATTGAAAAAAACGATAACAAGAATACAAAAGAAATAAAAATGCATTTTTAAATAAATTAAATTTCATGTGACTACCATCTTTCAATGCGTTCTCATCCATTTTAGCGCATTTTATAATTGATTTTAATTAAGCGTAATGCTAACGAAAGAAATGCATAGCTGCTTAATTGATATCAATTTGTGTAAAATATGCGATTACCTACCTATCTTACAATGCCGAGTGAAAGACTTGTGGGATTTACGAATAGATCAGATTAAATTTTACTTTTGTGCGATAAACTTCAAACTCGAAACGAAATTTTTTTACACTTTGAAGCAAAATGAAAAGCGATCAAACTATCGATAAAATACGAAATAAACTTAACGAATCTGATCCTGATAATCGAACAGTGGTTAACATATTTCAGTTCAATGTTACAGATGCAGATGGTAAATTGATCAAAAGCTTTGGTGAGTAAAAGCAGGCTGACATAAAATAATAAAGTAATTGTTGATTTGATGTAGTTTTCGATTTTAAAGAATTAAACATTTACGAAGGCAAGTCAAATGCGGTGGATGCCGAAATTACTATTACAGATGAAGACTTCTATTTGGTTGGTACTAAAGAGACTACGTTTGATGAGCTGCTAGCAAATGTGGGTATTGGATGGTGCATACATATGTTCTTTTTCAAATAATGATATTTGTACTATTTTGGTTTCGTTTAAAGAACAAAGTTCAAGTTGAAGGCGATACTGATGCAGTCAATAAAATGATAGAAAAGTTTCGTTTGGGTGGAAAGCAGTAACCATTTTGTTTGTTTATATTATTAAGAATAATAGTGTTTTGTATTAGGTTTGGAATGTTTAGTATACATTTTATGGAAACGCGGCCCAAAAATGTCTTGATCTACTGGTGGAATTGAAAATTTACCTCTTTCCGCTATTGAGAGTAGCTCCATCCATGTTTCTTTAAAATAAACTGCGGCTTCCATCAGAAAAAACTTGCAGTGTGTAGTTGAAATAAAAACGCCTGTCTACGAAATTTCTTTGAGGAATCATGCACGAAAATTTGATTGACGAAATTCTTTCCAACATAAATATATATATTATTGGCAAGGGACTCCATACGTTCGTATTTATAAAATATATGAAGAGATTTCTGAAGGTATATTATATGGAAATTAGATTTTTGAAATTTGCTCATCGAGAGGCATGGATGGACCGATACCTTTTGAATTGTTTTTATAAATTTCGCATAAATGTTTCATGATGACAAAGCCAGTTTCGTATGGGATTACGCAATGTGTCTAAGTGTCCTTTTGATTTAAAATCAAAATAAAAAGAATACAGTTTGTTTAATATTTTGACTTCAATTTATTTTGCAACACAATATTAAATAATATAATATAATATTCAAACTAAATAAAATAATTGTAGTTCGCTTAAAACTTTTTTTTTGACAAAAATATTGTATTGTCTTAAAATTATTAATTAATGATAATGGTATATAAATAACGGAAGTTTATTCTTACTGTATTTATGTTTTAACACAAAAAAAAATAAAAAAATTTAATTAAATTATATGTATGTAACTATAAAATAAAGTGAAAATTGATTTTGTTTTAGTAATTTTAATTATTTATATAACGACAATTGAATTATTTTCTTTTTTACAATCTAAACACATTTTGTATTAATTTTGCTTTTTTTTAATTTATATTTAATGTTAACATGAAATTGTGTAGGTGTTTCGCCCTTTTATTAAATTTATTTAGTTTCAATTAAGTTTTTTTTTATATATTTTTTTTTTGCGATTTATGATTAATTTGTTAATTAGATTTGTTTCTATGATGGCCATGCTATAGCAAACGTTAAGATGCGCTTTTGTGCTTTTTCCCCGATAATAAGCTCATCTTTACAACTGAAAATCTTTGTTGATGCTGTGTAGATTTCGAAAACGTACAACTGTGCGTTCATACACAAGCGCAAAACATAATTCTATGTAAACGGCGATTCTTTAGAATAATAGAATTTTAAATTGTAGAACACTTAAAAATTAAGTCTGAATCCAGATTATTCAATGATATTTATTGTTCAATATTTATAAACTCCGATTAGTTAGATTTTTGAACACTTGCGCGCTTATTTGAGATATAGTACGAGTTACATTAATTTCCAAGGCGTCAATGTTGCTGGTTCATCATCATTAATTAGCCTGGAATATATTTATAACAAACGCTAAAAGTAATTATCAAGATTTTATTCCACAAACTTTATGTAATACATTGGATTTGCATCGCAAATTCCTAATTTAATTCTTAGTTGTTTCATGATTTAAAAAAAGTCGCTCTTCTCGTTCTTGGCTCTTACTCGTGTCGTTTTTATTTAGTGTTAGTTAAACTTTTTATTGAATTTTTTTTTGTAATTAAATATTGTTTCATTTGTTTATTTTGCATCATTTCCTAACATCCATTTACTAATATTTTTTTTTTAATTTTTCCAATAGTTTAAATTTTTAACTAAAAAAGTTAGCGTCTTAATTTTTCATTTGATTTTTACTGCTGCTTTTAATAATTCGTTTAGATTTTTTTTTTGTAAATTCATGTTGCTCTTTCTGTAACATGAATTCTTGTGCAAATATTAACAAAAACGTTTTTACATTTAATTCAATGTTTTTTTTGTGTTAAATTTGAACAACAGACGAGCGAACAGCGTCAACCCCAAGAAAGAAAAACAAAAACCAAGTGATATCTTGGGAGTTCATGTACTTGTTTGTTATATTGACGAAAAATTTATTCAGTGATATTGAAAAAAGTTTTGTGTCATAATCCGCAAAATTAACAGAAAAATAAATAAAAATGGGCTTACTAACTGAAGGCCACCACCATTTTTTTTTCTTTAAGCATATGCCATATACGCTCAGGGGATGCCTGCACGGTGCTGGTTTTAAGAAAAGAAGAAAAGTTAAAGGGAAGGTCAATAAATGGAGTAGAGTCGGTGAACCTTCATCTAGAATTTACTGATGTAAAAATTGCTAGGGAAGACACACGCAGACAGGCTGTTCCACAACTTAGTCGTGCGGCCAAAGAAAGAATTATCACGAAAGGGTGATGTCCAGTTGAACACCGGCGTGACGCAAAAGGGATGAGACGCTAGAGTGCTTCGAGAAATATTCGAACTAATGAGATCAGTTCACGTATCTCTAAAGCACATCCCGTTATAATACCTGTAGAAAAGGGATTAACATCCTACGTTACGCCGGTGGTGAAGGGAATCGATAGAGGAGATGACAGATTCATCGCATATTAGTTTCATCACACGTCGCTGAACTCGATCTACCAGCTCCAAAAAGGTTTTTGGAGCCCCGTTCCAAATGTGTGAGTTATACTCCTGTTTGGGTCTAATATAGGTGAAGTGGAGTAAAGTATTTCTTACACCGTTTCAAAAAACCAATGCACTTGGCCGCTTCTTTCGACATACCGTCCAGAACGTCAAGAGTTGCTGACCTCATACTACCTAAGCCTGCGTTGAAGTTTGCCTAATGGTATCTTTGATGCGAACGGCGTTAACGTTAGTAGCCACAAAAAAACTTACAGAAAAATTTGAATTGATGACTTTAGGAGAGATTTTAAACGGAAAGACCGATTTTTTTCTACGCATTGGTGGCCTTGATTTCTATTTACTTGCAGCCAACGGAAGTGAGTACGGATACACACTGCACAATTGAACAGTACTTGCAATTTATAGAAAAGCGCGCTTCTGGTGAACTTATGGCAAGAGCGACAGGGGTGCGTGAACAGGTCACTGATCCCACAGACTATAAAAACGATTTTGTGGTTAGTAATAGCATAAAATATGATATACTGAAGGAAAAGCTATTGCAACAGCACTGCTAGGCATTGGTGGATATTCCAAAACGAAAGATTTCATTCCACCAGCCATACAGAAATATTTTCAACAATGAAGTAATTTTTATTTAGCACTGAAACATAAATTTTAATTGTTAATAATGCTTAATGTATTTAATAAGCTTTAAGAGCTATAACTCAAATGTATGCTCTGCGTTTAGTAGGGCTATTTGTGACGCAACCGCTAAGTTAAAGCGAAAAAATATTTTGTGTTGTATGTTTTAACTTTATTTAAACAACAAGTTTTTTAGCTAATCCGTATTATTTTATTGCAATATATATACATATGTCTGTATGTATATATACACATTTTTTTTCTCATCTTGTAAAATCATTTTCGAAAACACCTACTTTATGAATTATTTTTACTTTTTTAAATTTTATCTTTATGCCTTTTGCTATAGTTTTATGTTTATTTATTATTGAAATATTTTCTTTATCTTTTGGAAATATTTACGTGCTCCATGAAACCAATAATTATTTCGTTAAAATTGTTTTTTTTTTGTTCTTGTTTTAATTTAGCAATTTTTCAATTAAAATTAAAAAATTGAAAATTTGAATTCGTAAAAAATTTTATGTTATCGAATTAAAAAAAAAAGTTTTTTTTTTTTTAAAAGGGTGTATATTTTCAACTTACAATTTCTTTATTTATTTAAATAACATGTGACGTTCGCTTTAGACTTTTTTTCTTCAAATTTCAATTCATTAAATTTTTTTATTAATTTTTATTATGCAATATTTGTTGTCTACGAACATTAATAAAAATTTTTTGTTCAACTTTTAAGTTTTTTATTAGTACATACATACTTCTCTTTATTATGCATACACATGTATGTATTATTTTTTAATTTATTAAGTTTAGAAATTTTGTTTAGTAGTAAACGTTTTTGATGATCTCAATTCAATTGAAGTGTTTCCTCATAGTTTTTCGTTTTGTTATAGCTTTGGCAAATAGAATATAATCCGGGTTGACAGATATAAATAAAGTTCTGCGCATGACCTTAAGAAAAAGTTAATATTTTAGATAGATGCATTTGCACAATTCCTTTAAAACAAAGGTTTTTTACGTAGGTCTATTTACAGTCTCTTAAAGCTGATATTTTATGTTCCATTGGTATACCGTCATTGGTATCAGAACCATAACTATACACTAAGGAAGTTCTTAGAAATGAAAGTGAAGATGAAAATAAATTAAAAACGTTTTACGATGATACCAGAATGACTATATCAGCCAAGCTATGCTATCAGGTCGAATGTCACATACATAGAAAAACTATCGTTGAGTGAAGCAGATGACCGCTGGATTCAGAATGTGAGCATTGAATCATTGCTAAGTTGCTGATTAACCTTCCTAAAATGTCGAATTGGGCAAACAAGTGATGCAGGCAAAATTCGCGATAAAAAGCTTGTAAGTCTGAGCAACAGAACGATAATGGAAACATTATCATATGTAAAATAGTCGGCTGTACCGTAACGATGGATCCCAATGGATATAAGCTTGTAGTGTCAGAATCAGTTGGATAGATCAAATTGGCCTAGATCATACAAATTATGGTATCAAGAAAAAGCAGAAAGCTGACTTTATGCTTCCGGTCTTACATCGAATCAACTTGCCTTTGATTTTAAAACGCTTAAAGTCACTTCAAATAATTGCTTCCGTAGAAGAATAAGTCAGCACGACATTACACTTGTAATACCACTATCTGGAAACGACAGCAAGCTGTAAGAAATATCACTGTAAAATGTCGACGCTGGGAAAAATGCGTCAACATAAAATATGTATTGGACAATGGCGAACATAAGACTCCTTTTGAATAAAACGTCGTAAATTGAACGTACAGAATGCACTTTGTCAGAGGTAAAGTTGGATTCGTCCGGATTTGTTTTAAGATAGCTAACAGAAATAGAATTTTTCGCGAATTTCAAAAATTGCAGAAAGGGAACAAACTAATGTGCAACAACAACAGCCGTAGCAGAAATATCAGCAACATCAAATATTTAGCTTAACACTCGCCAACGTCATTTCAACACCGATCTGCAGCATAGCGAGTGGCTATGGGCAACAACAAGCAGCACCATTCAAAAGCAATGGCAACACAACATCTTCGCTGGTCATAACTACATAATACACATCAAGCGCATGTTCATCAACATGCAACATCCGTAGCAACTATTATGCATTCTAAATTCGAATGGCCGCTGCCACACCCACTTTTATTACAAATTGCAAAAACGGCACTACAAACCAATACTGCTGGTATATAACCCAACTTAGTGAACCAGTGATGGAGCGAATAAAATTTAGTTGTCTTTTGAATGAAAGTTTCAAGCCAGCTAGAGCTGGAATGTCGGGGCACCTTCGTAATACGCAAAGTCTTAGAAAACGACTGTTACTTTGTTGAAGGTGTTCGCAATAATTTGTCTGGTGTAAAAAATCAAAAAATTTTACAGTCACGAAACCCGAGAAATTGGATATCATTGTAAGAGATATACTTCTCACATTTATATGTTACCGACACAATAAAACCATGGTGCCAGAATCTTCTAACGTAAGATGGTTCCAATGAATGGATTACATTTTTTTTTACCACGAGTTGTCAAACTACCTCCGATTTTTACTGCAACCTTGAATAGTTTGACGATAATGAATTGCGTTAATTTTTTGTACCAAATTATTTTTAAAAAACTGAATTTTATAAATTAAATTCAATATTAAAACTTTTTTTTTTAGAATTTAATACAAAACTAAAAGCTGCGTGATAGTACTAAAAGGAGAAAAAGATCAACCCAGCACATACTACTTGAAACTTTGCTTTTTACGAACATCGATTCTTTTAAATGGTGTTTAATAGTTAAAACTATCAGCATTTAAAAACTGTAAAGGACTTTTAAAGAAAGCAAATTTATTGCCCATAAACTGATTATCGGCGACAGATTTTGCATTGCGAACAACACTAGATATTATAAACTTAAATCGATATACAAATCAAGTCTTTGGTGCAAAAAGGCGTCGACTAACGTTATCAGTATGCTGAGATAACCAGAGAAAATATTGATCCTTTGCTTAACTGATTTAGAACGGCATCAGTTGATGATGATCGGTTGTTACTAACCACAATGACCTAAATGGATCTTAAATTCTCGTTTTAATTAAAATTTACCATCGAATTTAATACGCCCGTAATTAGCTAATTTTGAACTATTTGCCAAAGCATTGACTGTTGAGACTTCTGCTGATTTTTTAAAAGAAACTATTGCTATTTGGGTTAAAATTTTCAATGATAGGATTTGCTTTAGTCAAAAACAGAAACTGCTCCAGTCTCATGTTTGATTTTGCCCAATAAACTTTAACTTTTCGCATTTGCTGTAAGAGAGTGTTTTGAAATTCCATATCGAAATATTTTATTTATTTTGTATTAAATTCATTCAATTTAAACTGCTGCTAGTTTATTTTATTTCAACTTTTTAATATGCATTTTATTATTTTTGTAGTATATATAACATATATGTATGAATACAACTATCGCGTCTTAGTTATATGTTTTTTTTTTTGGTTTTCTGGAAGATGCAGTTTTGATAGTCACTAATTTTTGTTTAACTTTTAATTTTGTTATTTCATTAAGTTTATTTTTATTTCATGTATTGCATGTGTTTTGCTTTTAATGTACACGGTTTTTACATTCCTTGTGTGGTTTTATTTTAAATATAGCTATTTTTTAAATTTATTTTTGTTTTAGTTTTTGCTAAATTTGCAATGGTATAATCTTTAAGTATAAGTTTTATTGAGCATATTTTAGAATAGTGTGTGTATGTGTGTTTGCATTCTTAAGTTTTTATGAAACTTTCTTCAACTAAAAATTTCAAAATGAAATAATAATTTCAAATAAATTAATTCCTTCTTGCTATTATTATTTTTGCTCAACGCAATTCTTGTTTAAGTTAACTCTCGATTTTTAGTATTTTTTTGTTTATTTTCAAAGTCAACTTTATTTAATTCGTTTACTTTTTTTACTATTTTAAATCGTATCAAATATAAAAATCAACAACTTTTTCATTACTTTGCAATGAAAATATTTTACATACGTATTTTGTATATTTTTTTTTGTTGCTTTAAACTGCACCCGTTTTCTATATATATATATATATATGTTTATATATATTTTTTAATTGTATATAAATCAGTATTTAAATTTTTGCTTCGAGCATTATTCCCATACTCGTATGAAGTAGCTATTCGTTCTCCTTTTGAAAACATTGAGAAAGTGATCACAATTAACAAAGTTAGTAAGCTTCGTCAGAATACACATTCGAGTGGGTCGAAACTTTGTTTTCCATCCACTGGGTCTTGAAATCTCAGATATCGTCATTTTGCACATCTCTGTGTAAATAAAATTTTTATTAGTGATCATATAGTAGTGAGCTCGAGTGCACCAAAATTGCACTATATGCATGAAACACAGAATAATATACAAAAACATAATTTTAAATTAACTCTACCACTCATATAAAGAGTGCAATATGATCTATCGAAAATGCATCGAAAATAAAAATATGAGCCAGATCGATTGTATGAAAAAATTACTGTAAATTAGCAATTTTGAGACACTCGCATTCTCTATGATCGCTTGTAAAAAATTTTAACTACGCAGCGATGTTCATTTTTGTATGTAAGGTCCTTGATTTCAGTTTTAATTTCTTTTGTAACTTGACTTCATTTATTTTTTGAGCTATGTTATTGAGCAAAACTTGTTTCAGGAATGCATATTTTTAGCATTAACATAACTTCGCTCATAATTTCCGATTTGAGCTATGCTTTTCGAGTAAGATGGCAAAAGCTGACGAGTTTTCTACTACTTTCAACGATTTGCGAGAAATGTAACGTGACGAAAATATATTCTTACTGTATTAAACATAATTCTTAACGCTTGCTTTGTAAATTTTTATTGGTTAACACTTTCTCAATTTAAACCAAAATATGTTTCTGTTTTTGAGAGTCTCACATCTGTACTGTGTCGGCTGCAAACTAAATTCGCTGTTTTAATTAAATAATTCTTTCTTTTTCTTTAAATTGCAGTACCATTGATTTGCTTTAGTAATCCATTTTGTTTAAATTTTAAACTCTATTTTTTTGCTATTTATTTTAAGCTACATTACGTATTTGCTGCTTAACTTTTTTTGTTTTTATTTCATATCTCGCTTCAAAGCATATTAATTTGTTTGTTTTATGCCATCTCATAGTTTTGTGCATTTAAATAGAAAGTTTTTGGTTTTGTTTTTTATTCCTTACTTCTTACGTTAACGTTTTTGTTTCGAATTTTTTTTTTAAAAACTCTTCCTTCACACCATACCGCCTGGATATTATCATTTCATTATTATCATTATCATTTTTATTTTTCTTTTGTTTTTTTTTTTTGATTTTACACATCATTTCTAAACTTGGCGCTATATAGTACCTACTATACTATATATATAGGTATATTGTATCATTTTATCTACATATATCTTTATCTCTATGTTATTGTATAACATCGCTTAAATTTATTTATAGTATTTTATGTATTTCTATGATTTTTTTATAGAATCTTTTCACCAATTGTTAAACGTTCTCCAAATGATTCATATGCTCCATATTCTCTTCATCGAAACGCACATCATTGATATAAATGTCGTGATGGTGATGCTGATGTTGTTGGTGCAGTTGCTGTTGGTGACCACCACCGTCGTCATCGTTGTCATCGTCATAGTCTTCGTCATCGAGTATAATGTCATCGCCGTTGGCACTAAGTAACATACCGGAACCGATACCGGCGATGCAAATGTGTGGTGGCGGCGGTACACTTGTAGGTGGTAGTGGTGCTGGCGGTATGATGAGTGTTCCACTATTGATGCCATGTAAGCTGCCTGATATGCTGCCGCCACTTTGTAAATGACGACGACTGGAGCTTAAGCCTGTTGACGAAGAAATTAAGATACGAGAAAAGCAATGCGTTAGTTATGCATGAGATTACCTCAAGTGAATCGAAAATAAAAGGAAAATGAAAAACTAATCGCTACATAAAAAATGAAAAAGGTTAGATTATCGATAGAGTACACGCGTTCAATAATGAAAATTTTTATTAAAAATGTTCGTTTGAAATAGAGAACTGTGAAAGACTGAATTCCGTAGCCAAAAACATCGGATTCGTCAAAAAATATCGAAAATTTTCAAGTAGTATCGAAAAGTCGAAAAGTATTGGTGGCATAGGAAAATATCGAAAAATCCACATGAGTAGGACAATAACGAAGAACAAGACACGTTAAAGACGTAAGTACAAATGTAAAATCAAAACCCCAACTAAATCACTGTCAGAATCTCAGTTGTAATCACAATCACCATGCGAGTTCCCGAGCACGATTTTTGTAAGAAACACTTAATTGTATGATTCTAAGGGCTATTTTGGTCCCATTCAACAAAAGATTGCTGAAACAACCGATGAGACAAAGTAAAAAATGCGTTTCGAAGGGAATGCCTTAGCCTCATATTTAGAAAAATACTTTAGACTAATCTAAAAGTCTGAAAAGAGTACCCGACACTTCTGAGGAAGTACAGTATTTTATCATGATTTTTGAGATAATATATCTTGCACTAATTGATTAGAAAATATTGAAAATTAATATTGGATATCAGTGAAAGTTCCAGACCCCTTAGGGTTCTGTCAAAAATTGGTTTTAGTTAAAAGAGTATTTTGAGATGATTTATTGAAATGGGATTTTTTATAGTTAAAAACGGAGTCCTTAGATCCACACACCGTATAAAAATACCAGCTAAAAATATCTTGGATAATAATATTAGTACTATCCAGCCCTAGCGATGAATTCAGTTCATTGAATGGTGGACTAAAAAGTTAATGGTTTGATGGACTATTCATGCAATTTAAAAGTGTTTTAATTATTGCATTACAGCAAGTTATTCTAAACAGGTCCCAAAAAACTAGGTTTAAGTCAGGACCTGATTGAAGGAGGGGTTAAGGTGGGCCATCCTGGTTGAGCAAGATCATAATAGGATGTGCCTTTATTTATAGCTGTAATTTGAGGCACGGCGGGGACAAAAGTAGTGTACAGTATAAGAATCAATAGCTTTGGGGCCCTGGACAGGAAATGGATTTGACAACCCTACTTAAAAAATCCACCCATGTTTAAAATGAGAGTCTCTTTAACCACGCCAAGCTCTATATGCGCAAAATAAAAAGTCACCAGTCATGTGTTTTTACATCACACAAACCCACTTGGGGGGATCCTGATGGTCCATGTTCAATGTGGAGTACCTTTATATTTTGTTCAGCACTTTTTATACGGCGACTTTTTTTATAGAAAGTGCCTCCTAGTAGAGAAAGGGCATCTCAGAATTCGTTAGCTAACGGCCTCGAGAGGTCTTAATTCGCCGTTGGTTAAAATATCTTGTACCCATAATTGTGGAAAAATTCAAACTAAAAACATTTTAGTGATGTAACAGTGAAAGTTACTTCTTTTAATTAATATAAGTACAAATATTTTACTCAGATTTCTTTCTTTGAAGAGTTTTTATCACTTTCATTTCTTAGGTGCTTAATCAAATTTAAGAACAACATTAATGCAAGCGGTTCAGTACGGCGATCAATTGGCACTAAGTTTCTGATATTAAATTGGCGCAATATAGCAATAAGTGTCTGCACAATGTGTTTTAGTTAGTTATGAGAACAAGTTAAGAAAATAATATTCATATGTGTAGGGTGAATTCATATATCTAATAATGATGAAATGCCATTTCTGTATTGAAATTACCATTAGTAAAGTAAATGTATACGACTACAGAAGTTAACGTGTTGATAAAATTTTAAAAACTGTGAAATAAAGAGCAACATAATTAAAGAAACTGAATGTTTTGGAAAGAAAATCATAAGCAAGATATGTGGGTACAATTTGACATTTTTACCAGTTGCACTCGTTGTGGAATCATAGTGTGCTACGTTTCGATGTAGACCGCCCAACTGTCTGGGGTGATTTCTGCGCTTCCTTTTGGAGTGACAAAGTGTGCATAGGAGACAAATTAGGAACGAGACGACGACTAGTGTTATTATAATTAGAACGCCGTGATCCTCCTCTGGCGCTTCCGTTATACCTTTGCAAAGAAAGTGAACGTAGCCACATAGTTGGAATTGAAATGGGGTAGAGATAAATTAAAACATTTCATTAGATACAAGTTCTTCAGCAGACATGCGTACTATATATAACAATAATCTATTAATTGTATACCATATAAATTTATTGCATATAACTTATGTTTGTTTATTCATAAATATATTGAATAATTCAATGTCTGTTTAGTTATATTAATTTTGTTGAATTTTTCAATCAGTTGGTGAGTGTTGCATTTTCTGTGTTGGTAGTTGGCGGTATGTGCGAGTTATGTTATGGTCACCCAACGGGAAATTGCAGCACCGATCCGAATGAAGCACACAATTGTCATAGGAAAAGCGAATACAAACACCAGTCTTTTGCATGAAACTAATCACTTACTTATGTTAACATTTAGACAGCGCTGGGTTTTTGTCAAAAAAATGTCTCCATGCACATATATTTTGTATAAAACATTACTTAAGGCCCATGTACCGTATCTTTTATGAAATAATGATTTTGTTAAAAGGTTCAAAATTCTAATTCAATTCTATCAAAAACTGAGGATTTTTTTACTTTTCTTTAAATGCTTAAACGGAATTTTGCTTCAGTTTTTATGCACAACAAATTTTGTATAATTCAAAAAGTTTGGTTGTGCATTTTGAAATAAAATAAAAAAAGATTTGAGCGAGTTACAACCAAGGAGACAAGTACTTAAGCATTGGCATAATACTTAGTTTTTACAAATGTTTGCTGAGCAACTCCTGTCGGTCGTAACTGCTATTCTTGCATTGCAAAAAATATTATATTAATGTTGATTGGTCACAATTGGATTCGAACCCTGGCCTCTTTGTATTAACAGCTACAATCCCAGCCACTAATTTCAGTGTTTTTTACGCTGGCTAAGTGTGAATATAAGCAAAGATCCTGTGATCCATTTCAAGAATATGAAATTCAAAAATTTATATCGAGATGGATCACAAATGAAGTGATTGTAAATTCGAAAGAAGCGATTCATGGAGCAATCAATTTTCCTGTTGGGTACTTTGATTTTAGGGATGTGTGTTCGCAACAAATTTAGTATGTGATTTGTTAGCATTGAGTTTAGCTTAAGGATTTTAGATTTTGGTGCACTAATTCTAAATTGGATAAAAAAGTAAATGGTATGCAGGAAATGAAAATTATTTTTTGATGGCAAAGGTTGATATCATAAGCATCTGAATGAAACACATTTTCGATAAACTAGTTCATATACATACAGTACGTAGCATTCGAAATGAAATGAATAAGGAAATTAAAAAAATACTTTAATGAGTGGTTTTCATTAGCATAACACTTTTTCGTAAACGAAATTGCGAACAAAATATTTTGCAACTGCGAGTTAAGGAAAACGAATAACAATGACATAAAATTTTAATAATTCAATTGAATATAACAATTTTTTTTTACCTAAACAGCGGACAACAATTAAACGATAGTAAAATCAAAGGATCAACACTTTTAAAAACTTTACTTGAAAATTACTATCAAAAAAGGAGCAAAAACAACTTTGTACTTAAAGTTTCAGTTTAATGCTTAGTTATAAAAAAAAAAAAAATAAAACCTGTTAAATTTTTCATTTGTCTTCATGTAAAATACGTTTTTTTTATATTTTATAGGGGAAAAAATTCTTTTGTGTTAAGAAGTTTTTTGTTAACTTGGAAAGCAAAATTTAATATCTTTTAACTACAGCCATTCTTTAGGTAACTTTTGTTAAATTTTTATTTTCTGAGAGATCAGTTGTGTATCTCTTTCATTTGTGCGCTATCATTTAATTACGTTTTGGTGGTAAACAGTCAAGACTTTAAGTTAAAATACAATACAGACGGACGACGGAAAAACTACCAGTGGTTAGCCGCTGTCAAAATTACAACACACTTGACCGCTTGAAATGTAACAGAGTTGCGGCGGTCGACGGAAAAACCACTGACAAGTAACGCTCGAGTTAGATTTAATTCTCTTTGATCAGTCGTGATTGACGGAGCAGTGTTGTATTTGTAATCAGCTTCGTCAATTTATTAACTTAAGTTTGAAATATCAGTTTGAGTTCTATGAAAAGTAATTTTAATATAAATAAGAACATAAATGAAATGAATTACAATGAGTTACTAATACAAGAAGTACAAAAATACTTCAATACAAAAATCATTTCCTTGGAAACGCAAAAGGATAGCTAAATATTCCGTCGTCCATCGGAATTGTGCTTAAGCTATTAGACAGCTTTAGGCAACAAAAGGCACCTAAAGTTAACTTTATACACGCAAACATGCACAACTAACATTGATAATTTATTTATTTTTGTTTCAAATTTACTGACATAAAAAATATTTGAGAAATTTTTGAAATTAAAGACCACCCGCGCCAATTTTTGAACTAAAAATTAAATTTTGTTTTAAAAATAATAATTTCCAATTATTAATATCAACTCCAAAAGTTGTCAAATATTTTTAAAAACTTCATGATTATTGTTTCTAAAAATGTTGTGTTTATTCAATAAAAATAATTTTTTGCCGTGATCTCCTTAGTTTTCTTTTGATAAATAATGAATATAGGGTGTCCCATTAAGAGTGCACTTTTTAAATTTTGTATAATTTTGTTTTTGTGCAAGTGGCAACTCTGAAATTTGCCAGCTGTAACTTATGATTGTTTCGAATATTAGAAATGGAGCGCTACACAAAAGAACAACTTGTTAAAATTGTGAAACTTCATTACAAAAATAGGGAAAGTTACCCAGAGACCGCTCGCAAAATTCACGGAAAAAAGTGCACCTAATGTGTCAACAATATAAAGAGTGCTTAAAATATTTGAAGGAACTGTATCTTGTTTTGCTTGCTGCTGTAAACGAAAGTGTCGTCGAAAACCCGAAAACATCAATTCGGCATCATTCTCAACAACTTCAAATTTCACATGTCATTTGGCCTGTTATCAGAGCCGCGGTAGTTATTTGCCCTACATTGTATGACATACTTAATCGGAACATATTTACTTTACAATGCAATAAAAATCACAACTTGCTCAACAAAAAATTGTTTTCATTTTTAAATAAAAAAGTGTAATGCTATTGGGACACCCTTGCCACTAAGCGACATTAAATCAATCAGCAGTCTGAATATATTTATATAAGTAGGTAGTACACGGATAAGCAAATCACAGAGCGCTAAGCAAGCAGTAAACTACAAAATATATATATGAATAGGGTCTGTTCCAAATGATATTTTTTACCTAGGCAAACGGGAGTGCAAACATTTTTCTTTTCCGACGAATGACATTTATGTGCTGGTGGTTTTTAGTTTCGCGGTTACAATTGGATGATAAATTTGTGATGGTACTAAACTTTGACGTTTCAATAAAATTGACACTACCGATATCATCAATAAAATTTTAGATGACTGAACTCTAACGCAGTCGATCGAGCATATTTGATAATGAGTATTCAAGGCATCCAAAGGTGCCAGAAGATATGTACTGGATTAATATTTGGGAATGGATAAGCTCGCTGCCGACAGCAGTCGTTTCAAAGCAGTATTCAGCGATGTTCAATCACAACAAAAATTTATTGCCCATTTCCGTTGGTCCCTGGTTTTCGGGATGCGAATGAAATTAATATGATCGACTACCTTCAAAAAGGAACAATGATCACCGGAAAATAGTATTGAGAGCTATTAATCCGATTTGACGCAGTTGTGAGATATAAACAACAGCATTTAACGAAGAAAAGAGGAAGAGAGAGCTCTTCCATGAGAACAGTGCACAGACGCAGAAGCGTGCAGTCGCTAAAGTTGAATTACATCAATTGCGCTACAAATCGGTTCCTTATCAACCACTTTCTCAAGACTTGGCTATTACTTCTTCCAAATTTGAATAAGTGCTGCACTGGAGACGTTTTTTAAGCAACTCAATAAATCGTATAATGCGAAAGACATAAAAAATTTGGAGAATCGTTGGACGAAATGTATAAATCTAAAAAGAAACAAAGTTCTAAAGTCACAACTTGCTCTAGTGAGTGAAAATGTTTTATTCGGAACAGACCCCTAACATGAAATAAAACTTTACAAATATAACACATAAAAGCAGTGAAACTTTTCTTTAGACATATTTTTTGCCAAAAGTGTGAAAATATGTTTTCGAGGAATGATTTCTCTTATAAACAAAATGATCAACTTTTCAAGTGTACAGTTTTATTTTCTAGCAAAGCATTCATTCAAAAGGGAGCCTAAAAAAATATTTTTGCGCTACCGCTACGAATTTTGCTGTGTTAATATGGTCTACGCGAATTTCAACAGTACGGTTACTTTGACAGTTGAACAACGAAACAAGGAGGCTGGGCCTTCATTATTGATTAAAAATCCGACGTTGAAAGGCAAATACTTTTTACGTCAGATTTTTTTTTAAATTTAATATATCGTTACATATAAGTCTTTTGTTTAGTTTAATGACTTAATGGATTTCCTAGATTAATGTTATGGCTAGCTGTTTCAGGCACAATTTAAGGTATTTTTGCCAACCAAAATCAAAATCATATACTGGGTCGTAAGTGGGAAATCAAGATATCTCAAATTTCAGAACATGTCGATATGTAAGTTAATTTAAAACTACTTGTACCTCCAAAGATATTTACTTCACTTGATATATATTTGTTAGTGCCATAATTTTTGCTCAATAACTAAAACAAGAGACCCTAAAGGTCAAAATATATCACAAAAGACTCTTTATCCATGCGATTC
The DNA here is from genome assembly GCA_963680825.1 of Meiosimyza decipiens. Lineage (NCBI taxonomy): Eukaryota > Metazoa > Arthropoda > Insecta > Diptera > Lauxaniidae > Meiosimyza > Meiosimyza decipiens. The sequence goes on along the minus strand of OY804259.1, from coordinate 95,587,006 downwards.
CTATGTTCATGCGGCAAATCTTAATGATGCGTTCACACTATTTTTATGTATATTACTTGAAAGGACTGTGCTTAAATAACTTTTTGAAAGTAAGTTGATCTAATTCGTGTGGATCCATACATCAAAATATGGAGGCTCCCTTCTTAATGCTTTTATACTACACGCAATTTTAGGGATTTTGTTGTAAGCTTACATTTAAATACATGTAAGAGTTTTTGAATGATACACACACCAAAATCTCATAAGTCTACAAAAACCTTTCAAACGATATGCATGTCACTGGTACGCTAAATATTTTTTTTGACTTTTCTTACGGTTAAGGGAAGTGTTCAATATTTTGACCTGTGATCTAAATTGTTTACAAAAGCTATAACGCTAAAGAAGAGCTTTCAATTGAAACACATATTATCAATGCTGGAGACATGATTCGTAGTTGTCATAAGAAAACTCTTCAAGAGGTGGCTTGGCACCATATATGACATATGGGGTCTTTTAGTAGCAATACATATGGTATATGTATACTGAAAAAAGATTGAAGTATTAAAAAAAAACAACTTTTAAACAAGATACCAGTAGGTTCGGACACATATTGGAATAGATTTTGCAAATCATGCCCAAAATGACATGTCATTAAAGGTCAATCAAGGAACACTGGATGGATTTTTGCCCATTATTAAAGCCAAGCCCCGTTTTATCACAAAACAATCAATAAGGGAAAACTACACTAATGAGATTGTCTTGGTATAATTTTTTCGTTGTAAAGCAACTGTACCGTTTTATTTGATAATGAATGCATTAGATGAATAAAAGGAAGTGTGGTGAAATAGACTTATGGTTGTGTCTGTACGTGTATGGTATGGATAAGGAGTGGTGAGTATTAAGTTATTTATAAAAGATATTTCATGTACTTGTTTATATAAAAGACTCACTTGTTTATTTTCTTTTTTTGTTATTTTTTAGTTCTACAAATTTTTATCTCTTAAGTTAAGTTAAAAGATATTTTAGTTTTTATTAAAATGTTGCATGTTGTTTTTCTAAATGTTTAAGTTTGATTTGTCTCCTGTGTTACTGTTGTTCAAAAAAAAACAAAAAATTAATAAACTATTTGATTCAGCAATTTTATGATGAAATGAAAAAATTCTCTTTAACCGAGCAGCGTAAAAGAGACGACAATAAGTAGTTAGTTTTCACTAAAGTAAAACTAATAAATTTTATGAAAACTTAGCGCAAAAATTGCTAAACCAAGTAGCTGTAACTTTGTCGCTAATTGAATGGTACTGCCGTCACCTGGGATGGGCATTAAGATGAGAAAGAAATAGAGCAAGAGCGCACGATAATACACACACAGAGAGCGAGCGAACAAGATAGAAAATAATCGATATGAATTTAAAAGATAAAAAATAGAAGAGAAAGAGAAGAGAGAAAAAGAGGAAATATTTTGTAAGTCAATTGAATGTTAAGAAATGAAGAACTTCATTTGTTTATTTTCTTTAAACTACTCGTATTTTTTAAAATTTAATGACTTTCTCAAAGTTTCAGGTACAAACAAAACATCTAATTCTATGGAATAATCTGTCTCATTAATAGAATGGATTTATTTGAAATAAAAATACGTGACAGTTAGATTGGGAGATAGAAAAATGGTAATAACAAACATATATTAAAAACTATGATAACATAATCCCTCAAAGCTACTTTAAAATTTTACTTAACAATTATGTATTTTTGTATATTTATTTACAGTGTTAATGGTAATAATATTATAAGAAAAGTATTGTAGTTAAGTTAAAAACGTGCTGTTTTTATTCTAAAGTTATAGACACTCATTTCGATTAGATTAGACTTGATGCGGTTACTATGAATATTTTAGTAGGTACTGTTAAGGAAATGAAATCAAGTTTTAACTTTAGATGAGCTTAGGTGCAAATTAAATAATTTTAGTTTAAGTAGTTAGTCATTAAATATTAAAGGTAATAAAGAACTAAAAAACTATACTTGATACATTTGTTTAAAAAAATTGTGACTTTTTATGAAAACCCAAAAAATACGAGAGCTCGCTAGCTTAAATGCAAGATTTACTTTCATGGAGCATGTAAATCTAATTAGTTAAGGTCTGACGATATTTTCGGCTTCCTCAAAAACTAAATACCCTATACTGTACCAGTAGGATGAACAAAGATTTTTATTTGATTGAAATTTGATTCCATTACCTCAAAGTAACTCTCTCAGTATAGGGTTTTTAAGTATTTGCTTGAATCGGAGCTAGGCTCTCTCGTTCAAGTGCGCCACTTTTTGTGTGGTATCAGGACGAAAGGTTTTTCTTATCGTAACTGAAGCCGCACTTAGTCAACGTTTACACGAGGAAACTCCTGAGAAAAAGTTTTCCTGTTAGTTGGCAAGAAGGGAAAAACGAAAGGGTAGTGTACAGAATTTGTCGTACCCGCAAATTCGCTTTCGTTCTATTCGTTAGCTAATATTATGCTTTGAATTTACTTTTGTTGTGACGGGTTGACGTAGTAATTGCTTTGACACTTTCTTGTACAAAGAAATTCTAGTTTTTGTGTGTAAACGCAAAACAAATTCACAAAAGAGAATAGAGAAGACTTTGTCTGACCGAATTTCCTCGTGTAAACGTTGACTTATAGCAATTGAACGCGAGCAGTCAATACGCTGGCGAATATGCACATAAAGAAAATAACTCAGAGAATCGCATAAGTTTCATAGCAATTTTAAGCAAAGAATACACGCTTGTGATGCTTAAGTATGTTTCTTAAATTATTTTTAAAATAAGGGTATTCACACCTGATCTGTCTCTGTATTCAAGTAGTTAATAGACTAAAAACAATATCAGAATCTATCACTTTTCCACTTTAACTATACTTCAACACTTATTTTGGCTAGTTTCATGAAAATTCGCCACATTCAGAAAACACCTTAAAGCATAACCTTGTAAAAATGTCCAATTTGCTTGCGTTTGTTAAATGCAGCCATTTAAGAATTAAATTCAAGTAGTTGTTGCTTTGAAATCGGAAAAATGTGTCTGCACGCGGATGAGACATTTACTTACCATGTGTGAACACTTTTAATATTATTGTTTTTTCATTCCTGTATACAAATTTGGTATAAAACTAGCACAAAGGACACCAGAAACAGAGTAGTGAACTTTTCCTGTAAAATTCAAATTTTATTTTTCCCCTGCAGATTTTTCGTTCTTAGAATTATGGCTCAACTCAAAAGAATCATTACTCAGACATATTTTCAAAGAAATAAATTGTACAGCAAAGTATGCGTCTGACCATTTTGTATGCATACTCGTAACAACTAAAAGTATGCAATGGTATTTTTGATTTGTCTTCTTACATTTGTTTTCTTGTGTTCTATCGTTTTATTTCTTTCATTATACACAAATTTTCGGACACCAAGAACTATTTGATGTTATAAAAAGATTTACTTTCTTTTAAAATAACCAAAAACCCTAACTAATGAGCGCATTTCACTAGGATAAAGTTAGAGAGCTGTAATTTTTTAATCAAAGTTAAAGCTGTCAAAAAATATATACTTTGACAGTCAATGCATTGTTTTTTAGTTCTTTATATGCATATATATTAGTTAATATAAAGTATAGTATATAAGTATTATATTATTAGTTGGTATAGATTTGTAAGTGTTCGTCTGGTTCTAGTTTTAAATGTTGAATTTTGAACTGAACAAAACTTACAGAAACAAAAAAACAAACAAAACTCATAATAACATTAATAATAATAATAATAATTGACGATTGCATAGTTAGATTTTAATTATTTTAGTTAATTTATTTAATTTTAATTTATTTTTAATTTTTGTCATGGCCAATTTCAACAATATGCAATCGTTTTATTGTAATATATCGTATAAATAAGAACACACTATGTATATCTGTTAGATATACACGTGAAATTATGTCACAAACCAAAAAGTTGTTTTAAATTTGACACGAAATACTAAAATCATGTAAATTTAAACTTTGAAATATTTGGAAAGTTTCTTTGCTTTTAATTCCGCACGGTCATTTTGTTTGTATTTATTTGAAACAAAATTGTTGTTGCAAAATCAAGTGAATTTCGCAAGGGCTACAAAACTTAAAATTAAAAATAAAATAAATTATATTAAATAAATTTAAAGGAAAAAAATTAAAAAAATGAACTGAACCGTTCGACTCACTCACGACTCACAGTGCAATTCGTCACTATCATCGCCAGGACCACAATTTTTGACGCCATCACATCGCAGCTTATCCGAAATACAATAGCCGACTTCACATTGAAAGTGATAGGTCGACTCACAGAGTAGACCAATAGATGGTGGTCCTGGGCCGGAGTCTTGTATTTCAGTCCAAACAACGCGAAAGCCCTGTAATGTTAAGAGGAAAAAAGTTATATTTCATATATATTGATTTCAAGCGATATTATAGAATGCCGCACTATTTGTTTCCAAAAAATGTTATATCATTTTTCATCTTCTAAAAATTGGATTAAAAATCTGAGAAATTAAATTAAGAAGCACATCCACTTGCTACAGCTTCTTTTATTGGCTAAGAACCTAAAGCATACGAATCCACAATCGAATCAACCCTAATGCGCTACGCTACTTATAAGCCATTGGAGTATACATCAGCTTTGATTGCTAACACTTTGGCTGACCCGCCCTTATATTAAAATCAGCCCATGCATGCAAAGCTTAATTAATAAAAACGTGGAGTACAAGAGCATGGGAGCTGCCAGTCACAATTCTTACAATAGAATGTGATATGCAAAATCCAATTTAATTGCCATATGATTATGTTTCTAGATACATATTTGTAGTATATTTAACTTTTAGCTCTCTTAATTTATAAAACCGTCGAAGTCTCCGCCTTGTGTCCAACTAAGCTGCTAGGAATCTTAGATATTCTACTAACCTGCGCACCAACAGTTTTATCACTGGTTGTAAAACTAATGCGCGCTGTTTGTCCCGTTGAAATGTGATGCCAATGCTCAATAGGTGGTTTCTCACCACACAACTCCAATGGTGGGTGATCGGAGTCAACATTTACCCAAAGACGCAGCACAGCAGCAGGGCATCCACGACCTAATCGTATATTGAGTTTGAAATAAGAGAAACTTTCTGATTAAACATCAAGCAGCATCAACTTACTTGCTGGATCGCCTTCAATGGAAAAATGCTCAAAGTTGATTGAGAGCTTATAACCTGGTCGCGCTGTCATTATCCAGTTGCATGCCATTGATGCCATGCCCTTGCCAGGTGCTTTATATGGTGCTGGATAATTTGGTGATGTTATTATGCCCGAATCTTCGTTGGAGAAATTGCCACCACAATCACCGGCATCCGATTTGGCAGTCTCAAAGAAATAGCGTGCCTTGAAGCCGCTGGCAACATTTTCTTGATCAGTATGCAAAGTGATTCTCAGACCAACCGCACCCCTTGGGCTCTCGACGGGGCCGGGAGCTGTTAGACCACAATATCGACCAAGAAAGCGATCATTATTATCACGATACACGACATACATTTCCAGCCAGTCTTCAAAGCAAGCTTGCGAGCTATAAGAAGAGACATTTAACATTTGCATCAAAAAGCCAGTTTTGGTGAGAGCACAGTGCCCAATTTGGTTAAAACTTCTCACAGCTACAGCTTAAGCCTGCTACTTACCCATAGGCGCCTGCTGTGGCATTTGTGTTTCCATCCGCTTTCACTTTAAAATGATCAAAGACAATTGTCACCTGCTCGTTGGGCTCTGCCAAAAACAAATAGGAACAATTTGTCTCCGATGGATAATTGGATGGATATCGCGGACTGTTGAGTTCACCGCGTTTTTTAGAGCTGCTCACATATGTGAAACTACAGGTGCCATCTGGTGCAGCTGTGCCCGGTATCTTATATTCAGTCTCGAATGTGTATTTTCCCTTGAAACCACGACCTTGCAATTCACCGGAACTGAATACCATGGCCAAACGTGGACCATCGCTAATAACACGCTGTGTCTCATTGCCGCAAAGCTCATAATCGAATTTATCGTACGCATCGGCAGTCTCCTGACCTTTGAGATAAACCTTTAAATAGCCATCGGTACAATTTGATCTGGAAGTATACGGTGGAGTTAAGAACAACAGCAGCATCGCACAAGCTAACAATCTTCACTTACTCGCTTTTATCCTTGTGTTCAACTTTTGGAATATTAAATGCGGAGAATTCCAAACGTACGCGTTCCAAATGCTGTGCATCTTGCATTCCATAAATAAAATACCTAAAGAGTTTTGTTGACATAGAGGTTTGTTTGAATGAAGACGCTGCTCATGTATCACTTACCTACAGACGGTTTTCGGTATATACGGATAGGGATAATTGGGCGATAAAACAACTCCAGTCGATTCCTTTCTTGATAAAATCTTTTGATCACATTCTGAGCCACGTATGTGAATGCCATCGTTTTCACCTGTGCAATGGTGAATTGTGGTGAAATTCATATCCAAATTGATATGTTTTTGGAGCGTAGAGTTGTTGCATTTTGTTTTGTTTTTGTTTTGTTATGAGCGTATTGTAGTTTGAAGAGGAGAAGATATAGCAATTTTGATAGCAAAAGAAATTGTGTTGCGATTAGTTTGATTTAAAGTACCAATTGTATGTTTTTATATTGAAGGGGCCATGCTCAGGGTTGAAAAGATATAATTTTTTCGATTCTGTATTATGGAAGTAAAGTATTTTCTGGACATATTAAATTAATTTTTTCGTAACAGATTGATGTGGTAAATTTCGACGTGGTGAAATGAGCACCGAAGATGGCAAACGCACTGTACGCCCAAAAGAGGTGGTTACGGAAGAAAACATCCAAAAAATCCACAAAATAATTTTGAATCGCCATAAAGTGAAATTGAGCGAGATAGCTGACACCCTAAAGATATCAACGGAACGTGTTAGCTATATCGTACATGAATATTTGGGTATGCGGAAGCTCTGCGCAAAATGAGTGCCGCGCGCGCTCACAGTCGACCAAAAACAACAACGAGTTGATGATTCTGAGGAGTGTTTGAGGCTCATGAAGCGTAATAAAGCTGAATTTTTGCGTCGGTATGTGACAATGGATGAAACATGGCTCCATCACTTCACCCCGGAGTCCAATCGACAGTCAGCTGAATCGACGGCACGCGATGAACCAGCTCCAAAGCGTGGAAAGACGCAACAGTCAGCTGGCAAGGTGATGGTGTCTGTATTTTTGGATGCACATGTAATTTTGTTCATCGACTATTTAGAAAAGGGAAAAACCATCACCACCGACTACTACATAGCGTTATTGGAGCGTTTGAAGGAAGAAATCGCAAAAAAACGGACCCATTTGAAGAAGAAAAAAGTGCTGTTTGATCGAGACAATGCACCATGTCACAAGTCAATCAAAACAGCCGCAAAAATGGTCGAATTGGGCTTTAAATTGCTTCCCCACCCACCGTATTCTCCAGATCTGGCCCCGAGCGACTTTTTCCTGTTTTCAGACCTCAAGAGGATGGTCGCGGGAGAGAGATTTAGCGACAATGAGGGAATAATCGCCGAAACTGCGGCCTTTTTTGAGGACAAACCGGCATCTTACTACAAAAATGGTACCGAAAAATTGGAAGATCGCTATACTCGGTGTACCGCCCTCAAAGAAAACTATATTGAATAAATAGATCGAATTTTGCCAAAAAAATGTGTTTTGCTATGGTAGCCTGGGAATTTTCAAATGACCTGTCAGCATACCAATACAAATAAAGTATCAAAAGAATGCATCGAAATTTGAGAAAGTAGATTTGAAATATAGATTGATGGACTAGAGTTTCAAAACTTTTATGGGGTGAAGTTTGCTAAGATCCATATTGAAATAAAATAAAGAGAAGTCTAAGTAGAATAATTAATTGTGCTGTTCAATAGCTCGAAAAATTCTTTGTATTTTCTGCATTTCGCAACTTGTCTGAGCATGACTCCTTAAATGTTAGTCCAATAGCAGAAATAAATAGAAAATAATAAAATGCAGCAAGCAATCTTTGCTCCCTGGATCAACATGCACATACATTTGACACAAAATATGTTGACCTAAAGTTGAAATATTTTAAGCCTAAGTGGTCGCTATGTGAAAAAGTGGCATGATTGCTACATTTTCGGTAGCCATGTAAATAATATTTTTTAAATAGTCATACAAGTAAACATGAAAAAACTCAAAAATATAAAAAACATCTCCCAAAAATTAAGCTAAGTATCAGCTAATCTCAGGATATTTCAAAAATTCCACCAAAATTAAAAAGTAAAGGAACGTTGTTGCAAAAATCGTAATATTTTGCTCAAACATTCAATGCAACAAATGATTTGGTGATTTTCGAAATCATAAGTTTGTTTTTAATTTCTAGCGGCAGGTGTGCCGCCATACATTTCATACAACTAAATAAATACAACACTTTCACAGTCAGTGTACTTGAACACTCCAAACAAAAAGTTAATTAAAAAAATGATGAAATTTTGATTTGGTTGCATTCGTACTTACGTATAAAATCTAATTTAACAAAACTTTCGCTAAATTCATAAATTCCTTTAAAGCCACGATTTTGCGTGTTTGCGGTTCTTGGTAACGTATAAAAATGAACAAAAAGGCTCGATTCGCTTGAGTATAAAACTAAATTTCTTTGTTGTCCGCAATATGTACCGATTAATGCTGAAGAATTGTCGGGACCATCGTACACTTTGACATAATCAAATGGGCAGCTATAGGCGTTGGGAAAGAAAAAAATGAAAAACCAATCAGATATCGGTATGCGAGAGAAGGGTTTTTTTCTTTTGCGTTTTGGTATGATGACGACTATGCAAAATGGTGTAACTTGAACGTCTGTATGTTGTCCGTATACCTTCAAGTTAGACCACTTTCATTTTACTTAGAAACAAACATCAGCATTCGGTACTCACTGTGGTCCACCAAAAAATAGATCAAAATCACGAAATTCTAATCTAACTCTTTGATTCAATTCACCAAGAAACTGATATGTACAGGACATATCCTTTGGATAGGCACCTGGATAGGTTGGCGATATTAAAGCGCCCGTTTTATTGATACTCATGCTAGGCGTTATCGTATAGGAACATGGTGAGCCAGCAATTGGAATACCAATTTCATATTCCGCTTCATAGGCAAACATTGAGAGATTTTCAAAGTGTTAAAAATTAATATTTTGTTATGAGTCCCGACCGATTTGTCCCAGCATACTTACATGCATTTATAAATCTAAAATGTCCTTCGAATAAGTCGGGCATTGATACATTTTTATTGCTAAAAAATGAGATGGCTATCGCTCGATACATGGATATACGTCGACGCGGTGGTATCGTACCGCAGTAGCGTCCTCCAAAGGGTGAGTTGATTAAGTCCGCTGGTTCCGATGATTGCACCTCTGAGTAAATATCCATGTATTCATGAACACAGCTGCAATGTAAAAATGTTAATATTGTGTCATTAGCTAAATGTTTTGAGTGATTGATTGCGTTGCGTTTCATAGATATTGGGTGTTTATGTTTCTAAATATTAGGGTGACTCAAACTTATAGGCACTTTTTGATATACTTGTACATATATGTGTGTATGGATCTTCTTATTTTACGCTGGATCTTCTCATTTTACGCAACTGAATATTTTGTGAAGTTGGTGTGTATTCAGCCATACTAAGCATAAAAATCAGAAGTTTGTGTTTGAAACTCGAAAGAGCTCATCTATGGAATTTTTATTAAAATTTTTCTACGATCCAATGCGGTAATACAGGGTATATAAGAAAAGTTGGGTTTTTAGTAAGTACTAGACTAAGTCGTTTTAGTTTAACTACATAAAAGTGTGTAGATTTGTAGCATGTTTGTTTATTTTTACATTTTTATGCCAAGAGCAAGGCAAAAAACCTTCAAAGCTCCCTAGAGTCCAATGTTCACTTCGAAAGCGCTTGTCTTCTATGTAGCGATCTTCGATGTCAGCAATACTAACAATATTGCCGATAATTGCCAGCGATATCCTCTAATCGTTTCGAAATTGCGAACATTTTTTGTTCAGGTAGTCATAAATTAAGTCCAATTTTGTACTAGACCTCAAAAGGTTGTCATAGTCTTGGCAAGGCTAGTGCATGCAAAGGTTGTTATTATATATCACAGAAAAAGTATTAAAATGAGCTATCTAAGTAAAAAGTTATATCGAGAACAAATGGAAATTAATTCTGTATTGCAAGCCGTCGAAAGCTGAAGTTCACATTTTGACCGATTTTTTCTTCAAACAACACAAAGGATAGAATGACTTTTTGCTTTCTCTTTCTTCTCCCAAGGCGAGAATATGAATTGAAACAAAAATCACGCATGGTGATGACTTTATATTTGACGTCGTTTTTTGCTATTAATTTTGGGTACTCTAAAAGATAGAGTTTATTGAACTTATCACCAAAGTTACATTTACATCTCCTAACGTCCTCGTAATATTTCCACTGCACATTTTTTCACAGGTGAGCCCATTTCCTACAGCAGTGGGCATTACTGAGACTTAGTTAATTAAAGTTTTCATATGAAAAATTGGAGAGCACAACTTTGGAAAGATTTAGATAGCGAGATAATAAATCATTCTCAGGCATCACAATCAAAAAAAAAGTTATGACTTGAAAGTTTTCGAAGGGAATGAATTAAAAAGCAAAATGAAGAACAATTCAAAAAATCAAAATTAATGTAAATAAATTAAATGATTTATAGAATCGGTTAAAACGACAAAATTATTATTATTATTATTTTCTGTACTTACGCTGGTAGTTCGCCAACGGCCGATCCACTGTAATGATGAAATTTTATTATTAAGCGTATAAATATAAGAAAAATTGAAAAATTTAGTTTTCAAAAACATCGTTTTGTTTCAGCTTACTCTGGTGGACTTCCTCTTAAATTAAATGATGTAAAAACTACTTCTACACGCTGTCCAGGTCCTGCTAAGAAAGTGTAAAGACACTGCCTCGAGTGGTTTTTGGGATTGTGTAGCATTGGTGCTGAAAAGGTGCCATTTTGAGGTCCACCAATACGTGAGACAAAAGTTTGATCGCATTCTGTAAATAAAAATGAACGCAAAAAATTAATTGTGGAAAAAGTATTCAAGGTAGCGTATAGTGAAAGACATCAATAGCAAAGATATAACACAAATTTTTAGTACTCGTACTATTGGCAAGCACTGTACTGTATGCACAATAAACATTAATGGGCACATATGCGTTTACATAAGCTATGTCATGCAAAGCTCTTACTAAGTTGAGTTTAAGATAGGGTTTTTTGTTATTCACAAGCCACTTGGACAGGCAGTAATAGAAAATGTCATATTTAAGTTGTTTTTAATCGGGTTTTGTTTTTACAGCAAACATTTCTTAAGCTTAAGTCTAAATAGATTCAAGCTTAAAAATAACTATGGCATATCTGGAAATCGAGATAAGCATTTCATTCGTTTTATTTTGAATTAAAGATTAGTTCTGTACACAAATAAGACGTTTTAAGCGAACAATTCCATAGTAATTCCAGAGTTCCTTCACCATTTACCTCCACTATTTAAGGAAAAGCCAGTTACATTGAAACTTTGAACATGAATATCTCAAAATCATTAAAAATGGAGTTAGCTCGTTTTGCCTTAGTGTCACAATTTCTTTTAAAAGCTTTTTTGCAAATGTGTGTATATTAAAATAAAGGTATGTATGTGTTGCGCGTAAGATACTGTACTTTCGTAACAACAACAACAACTAAATTCATGGTCAAGCACAGATAAAATCCAAACAAAATTCGTTTCACTCTACATTTGGATTTCAAACTAACTACAACAACAACCTACTTGGCGATTTAGTCGGTCTCGGCAGAGGTTCCAGATATGCCACGACTGGTATCCATGGATGTGAAACTGGATTTGGTCCGCCTCTTACCTCAGAAGCGTCAAAATCGGACGCCACTGCCGAGATAGACAAAAAAGTTAAATATTTAGCAGAATGAATTATTAAATCAAAATTAATTTAATTCCCAATATTATATATGATATGTTATTGCTAAATTATTTATGTGTTGTTTGTTTTGTTTTTTTTATGCAAAAATATTTATTTTAAAATGTAGAATGCTTCAAAAGACATTCTTATTAAGATTTGTTTATTTGTTTTGGAAATATCCCGATATTTTAAACTTTTATTTATTGTACAGTTTTGAAGAGTTTAATCAAAGCATCTATCTACCCTGAGACTTCTTTTGCGTACAGTTTAATTTTAAGCTTCTTAACTTTGTCATCTTTAAAAAGAGGGAACATATTTATGCGTTCTTACAAATGATGAAGATGCAAAAGTAAGGCAAAAAGGGGAGTTTGTTTAAATAAATAGGTTTGAAGTTGTTATTAAATTAACGTTGCCTCAAAAGAGTTATCGTGAGATCGACCTAAAGTTTCAATAAACTTTAAAAACAACAAATTATGGACAGTTTTTGTGGTTACTAGCAGATCGTAACAGCATTAACGCACGCAGTTATGAAGGCGACAGTGCCAGGAGGCCTGCTTCACCACTCTCGCCTTGCACAATTGTCAACTGGGACAGTCACATCAACACATTGACGTTCATCGATTATGTCATGTTGCTCTGTGTATCTGCTGATGTGTCTATGTTCACTTATATTTTGAGTACATTTTTTTTTGTAGCTAACACGGAAATTGTCAAGTGCATCCGTTTCTAAGTTTTGGAACATGCAGCAACTGAAGCAACTTGCAATTTTTCGCGAAAAACTTTGATACGTTTGACATGAACAAAAATTGATTGTAATTGCTGTTGGCTATGGGAGCTACAACAGCAATTCACAAATGAAAATAAAAATTCGTGAAATTTTTATTTTTGTAATAACTTGCTAAAAATTGAAACGAATATAATGTTTGTGATTTAAATAATCCTCAAGGTACTTTGGTTACTCATTCTATTGCTGATGGTGCGGCTATCTCTCAAACTGGCGTTACTAATCAATGGGAGACGGTCAAAAAGAAGACCAAAAGTAGAGGAAATGGTAAAGTTGTTGTTGGTCAGAATGATAACCATGATTTGGCTGTGGTAGTTAAAAAGAAATTTGTACATCTCTCGTCTTTTAAGCCGTCTGTCACTCCTGAACATATTATTGACTATGTTCATAAACATGGGACGATTGATAAAAATAATATTGCTTGTTATAGACTAACAAAGAAGGATGCAGTAGTTGAAAACCTCAAAAATGTTACCTTTAAACTTGGTGTTCCTGAGCAATATTATGATGCTATATTGAAACCATCTCTATGGCAGTCCAATATTAAAATTCGTCGATTTAAAAATTTTCCAAAAATGGGTGCGAGTCAACAAGATTCATGGAACCTGTTGTCTCCGCCAATATTCCTAGTTGTTTGCAGAAGGAATTTAAATCTATTTTCAAAACATGTCGGGGATTCGGACAAAATCTGATGCAATACTAAGCCTTTCGTCACATGGTGATTTTGACATAATTGTTTTTGTGGAAACTTGGCTGAATGCTGAATTTTTTGATGCAGAATTTTTTTACTTAAAGCTTTATATGGTTTACCGTAAGGATCGAGACGCTTTTAAAACTGGCCTTACTCGTGGTGGAGGTGTTATTATTGCGGTTAAAAAGTTGTTTACTTCAGCCTTGGTATCGCTGCGAAATGCTAACACTTTGCTTGATCAACTCTGTGCACGAATTTCTGGACCTAAGGATATGTTGGTTATTTGTACTTCATATATTCCGCCTAATAGTTCCACTGAACTCTATGCTGCTCATGTGGAGAATATCCTCACCCTACATTCATTATTTGGGCCCAATACAAATTTTTGTGTGCTGGGTGATTTTAATCTTAATAATATTTTATGGAAATTTGTGGGTAATTGCTTCGTACCAACTAATGTTAATCCTGTGCATGAAATTAACCTTATTGCTAGATTTTTTAGCTTAGATTTTATTCAAATTAATACTTTATTTAATAAGTTAAATAGAATCTTAGACTTAGTTTTTGTTTCAACTTGTTTTAAAGTCGATGTATCCGAATGCTTCTGCCCTTTTTTTTTGTTTATAGATAAAAATGTCGCCACTTGCTTTGACATTTTTAAGTCCTATTTGTTGAAGGTGTGTAATGAATTGGTTCCGTCTCTGCCGAAAAAACCCTACAAGTTACCTTGGTACACGAAAGGGCTTAAAACCTGAAAAAATTTGCGCAATAAATTCTACAACCTATTTAAATAAACAAAAAATGTCCAGTTTGAGTTGAAATTCCTTCATTATAGGAGAGAATTTAATTTTTTAAACAAGTTTCTTTATAAGCAGTACATCTTAAGGTTTGAAAGTAGTATTCAATTGAATCCTAAAGCTTTTTGGAGTTTTATTAAGACTAAAAGAGACGGATCTTCCATCCCTTCTTCTATGTTTTTCAATAATAATAAGTCATCTTCATTACTCGAGACTGCCAACCTCTTTGCTGATTTCTTTAAATCCAATTATGTGATGGATAGCCCTTGGTTTGAAGAATCCATTTTGCGTAATGTTGATCCTCTTGTGGACATAGGTTCTTTGGTCCTTTCTGATTCTGATGTGCTGTTGGGAATGCAGTCCTTGAAGAAGTCTGTTAAGTCAGACATTGATGGAATTTCTTTCATTTTACTGATAAATTGTGCTCATGTTTTGTCCTTTCCCTTGCGTATCATTTTATTGAATGCTGGAAAATAGCCTCCCTAACTCCAATTTTTAAGTCTGGTGCAAAAAATGATGTGTCTAATTATAGACCGATTTCCAAACTTTCTAATATCTCTAAGCTTTTTGAAGGTATAGTTAAAATTAAGTTGTCTTTTTTAACAAAAAGCCTTATTTGTCCTGAGCAACATGGTTTTATTACAGGAAGGTCTACAATTACTAATCTTGCATTGTTTGCGGAGTTTTGTATATCATCGTTTGAACTTGGTTTTCAAGTTGATGCTTTGTATACTGATTTTTCAAAGGCTTTTGACAAGGTAAAACATAGTGCCTTAATTGTTAAACTTGAAAAAATGGGTTTCCATTCAACCTTCCTAATGTGGGTTAAATCATATTTATGCTCTAGAACTTGCTTTGTTGAAATTGATAGTGTCAGATCTTATCTGTTTGTAGTTACCTCTGGGGTACCACAGGGCAGTATTCTTGGCCCTCTTTTCTTTATCCTTTTCATTAATGATATCTGTAAGTGTTTTTTCCGCTCTCAATTTTTACTGTATGCTGATGATTTGAAGATTTTTGCCAGAGTTTCTAATTTGCAAGATGTTGCCCTTTTACAAGATGATTTACAAAGATCTTTAAATATTAATAAATGTTTTGCGATCACTTTTTCAAAATCCAATATATTTATTTCTTCTTTATACTCCCTTAATGGTGTGCCTCTTCAGGTTGTATGCTCAATACGCGACCTGGGTGTGGTTTTTGATTCAAAATTCACGTTTGTGGACCATTTAAATGTCCTTATCCCAAAAGCTTATTCATTACTAGCATTCATTAGAAGAAATAGTTCTGACTTCTCTGATCCGCATACTTTAAAAACTGTTTTTAATGCATTTGTAAGATCAAGGCTTGAGTACGCATCTTTCATTTGGAATCCGATTTATTCGAATGGTGCTCTTCGTTTAGAGCGAGTTCAAAAAATGTTTACGCGGTTTGCTCTGCGTTCTTTGAACTTTGGTGTTGCATTGCCTTGTTATAATGCTAGATGTCTCCTTCTTGGGTTAAAATCTCTTGATTCAAGGAGAAAATTCAATCTCTCTTATTCCTTTTTGATGTAATCTCGGGTAAGATTGATTGTGCACAATTGCTTCGACTTATCGGTTTTAATATCCCTACAAGACAGTTGCGGCTCGCAATGAGCCAATCACTAGAGCTTTGTTATTATTTAACAGTTTAACTGACATGGAATGTATTGATTTTAATATTTCAAAAAGTTCATTCAGAAATTTGTTATTTTCTTTGTTTTAATTTAATTTAAGTATTTATTTTCATTTTATTTTTTTTTTCTTTTTTTAATATTTATTCTAGTCTGTAACGATTCTGTAATATCCATAGACTCAATAAACATAAACATAAACATAAATATAGTGGCCAAGCACTATTATTATATAAGGGAATAACAACAACAAATACTAATATAACGATCCGCTACCAACTTACCCACTAAAAAGCTTGAAGTGTCCTTGCATATCCACAAAATATGGAAGTGAAACATATTCTCAATACAGACTACGAATATTCAATTGAAATTTTCAATCCACATTGTTTTACGATTGCAAATCATGGTTCCTCACAAGCGGAATGACCAGATGAATGAAATTCTGCTAATTTTTGCTCGAGATTTGGTGGTCCCGCACGAAATGGAATTACAAACATCATTTGCCAGATTACCATCATTTGAGATTATAAAAAACGCTTACAATGGATAGGCCATACCTTTCTAGCAAAGTCGCTAAGGAAACTTGCCAATCGCGCAGTTAGATAGATGCAGAGGAGCACCGAGAAGATTGTTGTGCCGAATGATAAAAAGTTATGTTTCATAGAATGAAACGAACTGGCACAGCGTAAGCAAGGATCGACATAGGAATAGAATCATTACACTCCTAACAAAGTTGTAGGATAGTAGTAGATTAGTAGTTATGTTAACCAAAAACCGCTGAACATTCTATGTATTTTCTTAAAACCATACCTAGTGTTTCTTAATGTGCAATAGCATACACATTATTATTTAATTAAATTAAAAATGATTTCAATTAGTGTCGCATTTTATTAACAAACTAATGGTTTGGTTCATTATGCAATCATTCAGGTGAAAGTTAAGCGAATTTACCCACAAAGTCTATTCATCTGTTCAGCTGAAACAACAACAAAGAAATGCGGTACAAACTCAAACAAAATTGATGAACATTTGAAATAATTTCCAATGATGTATCATATATACGGTGCCCAACCTATAAATAAATACTTGAAAAATTGACTTTTGGAATTTGAAAAGCCATTGCTGGAAGCTACAACCGCAATTCACAAATGAAAATATGGAAGAAAAAAATCTTAAAATTTTGTAATGACTTGTTAAAAGTTTTCATGCATATGCAGTAGAGTGCAGCAAAATAAATTTTGTTTTTTATTTGCTTTTTAAAAATTGTTTTTTTTTTTTTGACTAATTCCAATTTCTTTATGACTACTAAGTCTTATAAGTTCTTTCAGCGTACATATGATTATACGCTTTCAATTCAATAGATAGTATTTTTTTCATTTGTAATCGGTAAATTAACATTCAAATTAAATGTAAAAATTCGCTTTCTTGAACCATTCTATTTTAGAAATGGGCGGGCTAACTTTTTTGCTCTATCCGAATGCGATGTGCCAGCAAAAAAAATTAGATTCACTGGAACATTTTGGGAAAAAAATTGTGTACGAGGGATGGGTATATGTTGAATACCCTTTGAGTATAAGCTGTATGGAGCTTATTCTCGCTTGGTGTGCTTTATAGTGTCTTGGTGCCATTTGACTCAATTTCCTTGAGAATAATGTGGAAGACACCGTTGAAATCAAGTGAGTATATTCATATGAAAACCAAAATTTTTTGACATGAAATTAATGATTTCGAATTGCACATGTCATTTCAAAAAAATTGCCATCAGTTTTGGTTTTATCGCGCAAAAAGTTAACAAGGCACGTAGTTTCGAGATTTAGTTTTGTAAATTGGCCATTCGATTTTTGTTTGCAGCAAGACTTGGAAGATTACGTTTTCGAAAACAGCATTTAGTAATCTACATCGTGAAGCTATGGCCGACATGCAATCCGAATTCTGCAGAAAGTAATCGAAAATTGCATACATCAAAAAGTTTGAGTTCACCTGTCAGATGATATATTTCATATATAATGTCAAGAGCAAAACAGTATAATGATATAAAATCTTAATCGAATTCCAAATGCATGTTTGTAACTTTACTTGCTGAAGCATATAACGGAATTTATGTTTGTTTTATTTTAATTGAAAATTATATCAAATAACCCCACCCCACTCAAAATTTGTTTTTATTATGTGACGAGATTTGGAAATTTAGAATTTTCAGCTTTTCACATTGGTCACATCAAAAACCCACAAGCGAATCGAAAGTAAACTGAAGAATAAATGAGAGCAAAATTTGTTATTCTGTTTTTTGGTGATGTTGTTGTAATTAAATGCTGTAATTAATTTACTGCTATGTTCTGAATTGTAGAATTGCAGAAAAGCAAAGGATAACAACAACAATTAAGGTGTTTCGTTTTACTAAATTTTGCGTAGATAGACACAAGGTTATTATCGTATCTTGTGTTCGAATATTTAGAAGTTGCTCAAGACCAATGAAGTTTTATCATATATGGGTGCATAGTCTTTTTTCTGCAGAACTTTTTTTTCCCTTACGTTTTTATATCAAAAATCTTTATCAGTGAGCTCTATATATTTGAATTCAGTAACTTCCATGGAGTGGATTTATCTTTTAATTTCAACCACAAAACTATCAAGTAAATACAAAAAACAAAAATTTAAAACAATACACCCTAATACATACACATACACAATGGTAGGTAAATAAATGTATGTAGATGTGGTGAAAGTTATTTAATTTATTGTTGAAAGAGCTGCTTAATTAAATGCAAAGTTGCCTAATGATGTTGACTATGGGTGAATGGGTTGCTTTGCTTTGTAATTGTGTACTCAGTCAGATATTGATATAAAACTGCAATTTACAACATTTGAAATGACAAGCAATTCAATCGATTTATAAGTAATTAGTTTTTTGCAAAAATAGTTCTGAGTGCAATGATTATTCTGAAAGATGTGATTGCTTCCAACATATTTAATTTGAAATGCATCGGTACTATGATATTAGTTCCATTATTTATCAACGGACCAGCACTTTTCCAATAAATGAAGAAAACAGAAAAGTTCTGAACCAAAATAATAAACCATTTCATTTGGGTATTTTTTCCTACATCTTTGGATTTGCTCTCTCTGTTCCTAGTCCATGCAAGTAAATTTTTTTGATATGAAATTTCAATATTCCGATTGTTTGAGGCATAAGTCGTGAAAAATTAAAAAAATGTATTTGGGACGAAGACTTAACAGCTAAGGCAACAAATGAGAAATAACTATGTGTGCAGAGTGCAATAAATGCGTGAAGGTCGAAATCACAATAGCTCAAGTACCAGAGCGACTGAATGGCTGGAGTTCAAATCAAACTTATTACAATTCAGCTGAAAACCAGTCTAGTGAGGTTATGTACGTAAAAGTTAATGGCCGAAGGAAATGTCACCAATTACCAGGACAAATGGTTCCTCTATTATCGTGTCATGTTTGATTAAGCAACAGTATTGATTGATTTGAGAAATTTCATAAATTATCAGTGTTGCTGATGATTAAAAAAATTTTCAAGTCAAAATTTCAGATTTTTAATAGAAGTTTAAGTTGCCAACTGATTTTTTTCGCCGCAAAAAAATTTAATGTTAATATTTAGTTTTTTTCAGACACTTTCAAGACTAATTTTTCTTAAAAATATATTTAAAAGAAAAAAACAAGACAAAACCCTTCCTGTAGTTTTTCGACTTTGTTTCTGAAATACCTCGACCGTGCTTAGATATTTTTTATTGAACAGGAAATGCAACAGGAGCGATAACCAAATCGATTCTCATAAAAAATTGTTCTGCTGAAAGATTTGAGAGTTAAAAATATTTTTGGCTCATCGTGACGTATGAGTATCATTTAATTGTACAAATAAATTTTTTTTTATTAATATAGGTATATAATGTTCCGATACCTAAAATCTTAAGTTTTACTTAAATAAAACTTAAAATCTTCTCGTTAAGGTGATTAAGAAACGTAAGATAGTAAGATTCTTTATGGACTTGTCTGCCTCAATTTTGCTTTGCAAGAAATAAGTTAATTTTTTTATTGGCGGCGGAATGTAGTAAATTATTTACCCTTTTAATAAATTGTACGCAAAATTTTGTGAATATGAACATTGCGGGATCCAAACATAAATTCCTATTAGCATTATAATGACGTAAATTATACTCTAGGGATGTATTTATTCATGCGAATGCCTAAATACTCTCCAGTAATCGTTAATATACCTAACATCTTAGTGCAACCTTTCTTAAGTAAACGCTCTACTTTATAGTTGACATTTTCTTTATGGGTTTTTTTTTCATACATAATTTCCGTTGCCTTTAGGAAATATAATCGTTTCGTACCCAAATGACAACAATAACAACAGCATTGAATTCGACAGATTTCAGAAGAAGGTATATAGGTATATAAAAGCTCCCATTTATTGTTTACTCTTAAGAACAATAAAACATCGTATCAACGCATAAGTTACCCTATAGGGAATAGACACATCGCTTACAATTTAGTTTAATTGTTTTAAAATCAGTATTCTTTACATTTGAAATTATAGAGCTGTTTAGTTCTGACAAAAGTATAAAAAATAATTTCATCGATATATTATAAAAATTCGCAGAAAGAGAAGAACTAACAACGTCTAATAGAAATTTCGATAAATGACTAATTTATTGAAAACGGCTAAAAATTTCGTTTGTTTTTTCAACTTTAAAAGGTTATATCTCATATCATATCAACATACTCTTACAGGTATTTGAAAAGTACTGGAACGATCCATATACTTTTTTTATGAAATATGACAATTGAGGACATGAGTGAATGAACACATTTTTCTTAATTTGCTTCCTGTATACCTTCATCTGCTCATGTTCATAATTGTATTACCTTGTTATCCAGTGCCTGACTTTTTAATATATATACTCAAATTTAAATCCCTTGAACTAGCCAAAATCTAATTTGATGTAAATTTGTATGAATTCATTGAAGCAATAGAAAATGCTCATGCAAATTTCTTCTTGGGTATGCACATTTATATCTGCGTTCGTTAATCTGCGGAAAAACCGTGAAAGCTCATGTGTCATAACATGTTTTATTACGAAACTCCTTTACATGAAACATTTTTATTACACAAATATACCTTGCAGTAATGTGCTGGATGATATTTTTGACAGTTGAAATATTTTGCGAAAGCTTAAGTCGCAAGTACTTTGCAGTGAATATCAATGATATTCTTCCTAAGTATTATTGAAATTATAAAATCTCAAATGAGTAACAGCTCAGGTCCATACTAGAAGTTTAGATAAAAACTAACGAATGTTACTTTGCTTTAAAGTTTTACATTCGAATTTGTTCAAAGCTTGTTGACAAAATGTCATAAAAAATTTCTATTTTCGTCTTTCTGCGTAAGGGTTTAAAGTTAATGTTACCAGCGCCGTCAATAGAAAATCCTGTAACTGAGGAAAACCATGTCGTATGAGTAACGTACACATGAGTACAAGTGCGACGCTGAAATCTTTATGGAATAAAAAGCGACATCACCGACTGTCATCGAAAAAAGACACAGGTTTAATTTGAAAATTAAGATTTCATAAATTTGTTTAGCTATTTCACATAATTAATATTCATGTTTCATGACAAATTTTACAATTTGAATCATTTTTGCTGCAGAAAAAGGAGCACGACTCAGCCGAAAAATATTATAAAATTTGAAATCTTTGAAAATTCTTATTAATTTCTCCAAAGCAACTGGCTCCTTTTTAAGCTTTTCAAGGAAAAATGGAAATTATTGGAAAAAAATTAAATGCATTAAAGAAAATGCACGGAGCTTTCAAAAAAAAAAAACAACCTAAAAACAAAGTATGGGCTCAGTGAAAAATGTCCTGTCTGTTCCATACTTAGCGACGTTGAATGTAACTAAACTCGGTATGGGAAAGCTGAATAACACAAATAAATATAGATTCTACGAGCCTTTTAAAAAGACTCAATCATGATGAGATGTTCCTACCCACGATTTTAAGGACGTAACGAAGGTCGCTATTAATTCGCGTTCCATTGAGTTATAAATATGTTAATTTGGTATGATAAGGTTGACGCATTACTCACATAAATTTATCCATTTTCATAGGATACAGAGGGACAAGAAATAATTTGTCTATTAATATCTTGTGTTTCCTAAATATTAATCGACCACTAATTGATGTTGAATAAAAGTTACAATAGAGCTGTAATTTCTCGACTTCATTAATATTTAAATGACAAAAATGATGAGCTGTGATGTATAACACCCTTATCGGTCATATATATTGAAAACGGTTCATCATACGTATAAATACTCAAAGTTTCTTGTTGAAAATTGCACGACCTACCACTTTTGCTCAACATAAATGAATCTCCGACCTTCCTATTGCGAAATATCTAACTAATTGGCTAACTTCTATTACAAATGAAAAAGTGCTTTGATCTGCTTCATGTCTAAACCACGTATCCGATTTTAACAAGATAGGCTTTATTTCAAAAAATGGAAAGACGTGGCACATCAAATGGCTTTTGAAATGCAAAAGGGAAATCAATATGCATCCAGGGAAATCAATATGCAAAATATCACGAAAATCGAACACGTCGTTCCTGCGCAAGTTTTCCTTTGACGCGAAATGCCTAAAAGTATGCTACAGCGATTTATTAATTTGTATTTAACACTACTACAAGAGTTGTACATATGTATGCATATCATTTCGAAGTTTCAATAATCTTCTAAGTTTTTACTGGGAAGACACCTGTTTCGTCATCATGATGTGTTATAATGAGATTGTGGCTTCCATGTGCCGCTTCAATGTGCTCTGCATAACAAATTGAAATTTTTCGAGCTTTAATTATCAGTAACTTAATGTGTATATGTATGTAGAGAAAATTACAAAATTAATATAGGTAATTCAATAACATTTTGCAAATTATGAAATTTGTGTCATGTTGATAGTAATTGAAATAAATGAGACGTATCGAAACGAAAGATGTAATATCATCATGTTCTATATGTAATTGTGTGTAACTGCATTGGCTCCTACTTATATACTGAATATTTTTTTAAAGTTAAAAACTAAATTTTCTTTTTGGGTAAAGAAGATTAATGAAGTTCTGTGTGTTCCAAATTATTTAGATTAAAAATTTGAAGCCCATGTTCTTTGAGTAGAATAGCACAACTTTCAATATTTACACATTGCGTCTTAATTCGTTCAACTTTTATCCAATTCATTTCATTTATTAATGTGAAAAAAAAAAAAAATAATTGCAATTAAGACACGTGGGTAGAAAAGTTTTTGATGAGATCATCATTAAAAGGAAACTTTGGTGCAACTTTATTGCATTGGAAGTGTGTTGTAATAAAAAAAGGAAGGAAATATCTATAGATACAAAAAACGCAGTAAAAGTAACTAAATGAACATTTTTGAAGTGAACTTTTATGCTTTTTCCTTTTTGCAGACGATGTCACTTTTATCGCAGAAAGTAGTAAAAAAGTATTTACAGGTTACGCGAACTAAAACTTCTGCATATTTAAACGAAGAAAATGCCAGATGCTGACTGGATTCTTATGAAAATTCATGTTGAATATAAGTAAGTAATAGGACAGTTCATAAAAAATACTTTTTTCTTTGAAGTTAAGGCCCCCGTAGGAATCTTGCAAAATAATACAATAATTTCTGTGAAAAGTTTTAGTTTAAAAGAGATTAAAGTTTGTGTAAGTCTTAGGTTGAACTCATGTAACTCAGCTGGGAAGAACTGATTATTGTGTTTTTAAAAAAATTATAAAGATTTTACTTTAAGTTTTGAAAAACCAAAAAGTTGCCTTATCTGAAAAGATTATAGGAATTGCTCATACGACCTGTTATCCGTAATTACTATGCACGGTAGCAACATTACTTTATCTGTTTCTAATTTGCTGAATTTGCACGTTGTAGCCTTGTTACTCTGACATGTCAGGACTTGGAGATATTTTAACCATAAATACTGAAAAAGTGGATCTAGTCTAAAATGATACACCAGTGTAACGTAATCGTAATATCTCTTCGCAATGTAAGCGATAGATTTCTGTGGATATCTAATTTTGCGTAGCTCTTAGTGAAAATACTCAAACATTAAAAACGTACACTTGAACATAAAGCAGGCATACCTTCTATGTGACATCACTGCCTTCATCATGTCCAAACATTTTTTCCTATCGATTCATTGCCACGAATACATCACTGGACTTATGCCTAATATGTTTGTTTAAATATTAGATCACTAGCTTCAACTATGACCTTGTGAAATATCAGGTACAAACAAGACAGACTACGATTTTTAAAAGGTTTGAAAATACTGCTTTAAGTAGATCGGAGGCACCTATGGACATGTCCAATAATTTTCTCCCAATCAATTGGTGTAACGAACTTTTTTGTATACCTGAGTTCGCCTACTGGTTGAAATTCAACCATTTCATCAAAATCGATACATAGACTTAGCTGCAAAAAATTTACTTGATGGTTAGAAACTTGGCACCGCCCGTTAATAACAAATATCATATCATATTAAGGGTTCAATCTATCTCTGTATCAAATTTCAACCAAATCGTTCAATAAGCTTAGCAGTTACAACATATTTTCCTGTTAGGAGCGTGGCACCGCCCATTAAAATACAAATTTGTAAGAAATCTATCTTCTTACTAACTTCATCACAATCGGATAGCGTTTTTTTCCCATTAGGGACTGTGTCACACGCATTAAAAGAACCCAGAGTTTTTAATAACCTTCCTTAAAGTTCAATATATCTCCATATCAAATAAAAGTTATTTGATTGACTATAAAGTTTCTCTTTTTTTTTAGAAAACATGCAATTGTTTGATGTATAGAAGTGTCGTCATTCTAAGCCCAACGCAGCGGACGCTCTAAGATGGTGGATAGAGCTTCCTTGGCGTGGGTATCATATGAAAGGATTTGCAGAGTTGAGGTAAGATCCTCTATTTTAAATCTTACATGCCTAGCTCTACCTTTTTTTTTGCAACACGCTCAACATGAATATCAAATGGAAGAATTTGCTTAGCAGAGTACAATGTGCTATTTGACTTTATTCTAATTTCAATATAGTGGACGCTCTTAGAAAGCGGATGACTGCAAAAAACAATTTATTTTCTACTTTAAAAATCAATGTCTTTAAAAGCGTTTTTCTAATTTATTTATAAACACGAGTTAGATAAAAAACAAAGCTCCAACCAAATAAAAAGTAAATTCACAGGATTAATTTATTAAAAGTCCTTGTTAAGCATTCTAATCCACTCAAATTATACCAAATACTCGAGAAATATAAACAAATTAAAATGAAAACAACTTAAACGATGCCTTCACTTAAGGGCTGAGCATTTTTCCTGTTCAAATGGCTTAATCCAAAACAAACAAAGACTGAAAAGTTCAGAATTAAAATAAGCGGTTGAAAAATCTAAACCACAAGCAATAAAATTTAAAAACTAAACCCACAAACAACTTTTAACAAGCGAAAAAAAGTTCAAGAACAAAGAAATCCCGAATACAAAAACTTCTGTTGGTGAAAGTGTTGAATTTTTTCAAAAGGGGAAAACTTTTACGCTTTATTTGCAAGTGAAATCCACGCTTAGTAAAATTTTCCCCAATTGAATTGAAAATTCATCGCATTGCAAATATTGAGGGATCAAAAGTTTTCATACGACTCGATTGAAATGAAACAAAAAGTTGAAGGCGGCTTCACACAAAGTGAAGTGGCAGTGGCAGTGGCGTCAGCTTGCTGCTGCTGCGGTACTTAAAGTAGGCGGAAGTCAGACTATAAGCAAAGAAAACCCCACAGCTGCAGTCAACAATCAGCGGGTGTGGTTGTTCGTATAAAATATTAAAAGTTTTTATTTTTTAACAACAATAGCGTTACGATACAACGAGTGTACAGTGCATACATTCATAGGTTTGTGCATAAAAAAATATTTACTTACGCGTTGTTGTAGAGACCAACGTACCTGTGGAGAAAAAAATAAACAACATTAGAAATGTGCAGGAAATATTATTTACTATTGCATTTGTAATTGAGTTTTAGTGAAAAATTTAAAGCAAAGGCTTGACAGATAGCACTGCATTTAAAGAAAGTGACAACATAGCAGCTGGTTTTAGCATAAGTAGATGGTAAATTTTGAATAGCATATGTGACATAATCAATAGAAATTTTTATGTACGGATATCAAATAAACATCACTTCATTATTTGAAAAGAGTACACTTACAAATTCGTCAAAATATAAAAATTTGGGCAGATGAAAAAATTTCGAAAGTTTTATGGCTAAGCAACGATTTTAGGTTTTGTTAAGTTTTGCCTTGAGGCAATTTTCATTTGCAAAGATACGCCTGAAGAATCTTAAAAAATTAAA
Organism: Meiosimyza decipiens; assembly: GCA_963680825.1. Classification (NCBI taxonomy): domain Eukaryota; kingdom Metazoa; phylum Arthropoda; class Insecta; order Diptera; family Lauxaniidae; genus Meiosimyza; species Meiosimyza decipiens. The sequence continues at coordinate 95,560,633 of OY804259.1, read as the reverse complement.
TTATAAATAACAGATTTTTGGCAAAGTTCATTTCAAATCAGTCGAAATATTATCAAAAAACTTATACCACACATTCTTTGGGAAAAGTATAAGGTGCGCAACTAAGTTCTCGCTGTTTGTCAAAAGATGGCGCCAGCGGTAAAAACTGGTCTATTTGGTTCTTATCGAAACGTTATGATATGATAAACAAACCGATTTGACACTTTCAAGATTTTTTGTTTTCATAGTCTGTTTGTGGTTGCTCGAAAATTACTGATTTTGTGCCAAATAATCGTCATTTGTGGGAGATGTTGATTTTCTGCTTTCAATAGAAGAAAACGGCGGCTGACGCACATTGTGTGCTCCAAAAAGTTTACGGAGATGGTGTTCTGAGCGAAGCAAAGTGTTGAGATTGGTTTTGTCGCTTTAAAGACCATGATTTCGACATCGACGATCGACCACGTGAAGGAAGGCCAAAAACCTTCAATGATACGGAATTGGAGACATTGTTCTATGAGGATTCGGCCCAAACGCAAGAAGAGCTTGCTTCAGTATTGGGAATTACCCGACAAGCCATTTTCAAGCGTTTGCATGCGTTGGGGATGATTCAAAAGCAAGGAACTTGGGTTTCTTATAATTTGAAACCACGAGACGTCAAGGCCTCACGTTACTAAACCAGTGAAAACATACTTGGAAACTCTGAAATGTGAAGTCCTACCCCACCCGCCGTATTCCCCAGATATTGCCCCGTCAGACTACTACTTGCTCCGTTCAATGGCACATGGTCTGACTGATCAGCAGTTCAACTCCTATGAAGACCTTAAAAAATGGCTTGATTCGTGGATAGCCTCAAGAGACGAACACTTCTACCGTGATGGCATTCGAGCTCTACCAGAAAGATGGGGAAAATTGATATCTAGCAATGGGCAATACTTTGATTGATTCATCTGTAACTATTTTTTGACAATAAAGTTGCATTTTCTAACAAAAAACACCGAGAACTTAGTTGCGCACCTAATATTATTTTGGTTTTCAAACAATTTTTTCTCAGAAATTGAAAAAAATTGAAAATCTTCAGTAAAGAGGATGTGGGAGTTTGAGTCCTTTACTTCTAATCACTGATTTGTAGCTGGAGCATTTTATAACACTCTCCACATTATTGCTTCAGAAAAAATAACCCAAAAAGCTCAAATTTCCCCAAAAAAAAAAAAAATTTTCTAAAAAGAATATCAACTCATGGACGCTAATCTATGGAGTGGTTTCGCTCAAAACTTTATTTTTTTTTTTTAAGCCGGAAACAGTATTTGTAATATTATCTTCACATTAAAGATCTTATAGAGAAGTGCCTTAAAAATATAAAGGTTGGAATAACCCTATTTTGGGTGATAGTTACAAAGGAAACAAACACGTTGTATTTAAAGAGTAGAGTTTAAATGGGAATATAATGCAATTTTGTAGAGAAACGCACGAAAACGCATTCAAATACTTACTAAGTGGACGTGGCGCCTCAGATACAAGCAACTAATGTACCCTGAGTATCACTCATCTATATTTGGTCACCAAAAATAATACCTATACCCAGCTCCAAGGCAATTTCCAATAAAGTTCCCATAACATGGCTTAAATTTTCAGTTTTTTAACTTTTGTTTTTTGTATCACTTAACTCTTCATACCAAGTCTTTTGGAACTAAACTCTTTTTAGAAATTCGAAAATGGCAAAAAATATTTTCAAAAAATCCAAAGTTCCCTAACCACTATGCTTCTGAGCATTCAATAAAGTGGAGCACCAAAGTTGATAAGTTTCGTGTCTGAAATCTTCATTGATTTTATGTACTACAAGCTATGTGTGATAACACACCTATCAACGAAATAATTCTTTCGAATAAATTATACTTTTCTCAATTAAATTATCCTTGCAATAGATTTCATGGCCTTTATAAAACACAAACAAAATGCTCGTCCTTCCTTAGCCAACTAAAAGAGGGCCAGTAGATCAGGGCTACTCAATACTTCTAGTTGACACTGACTGACACTGATGTCAGTGATAAAAGAAACCTTCAGTTTTTTCTTAAAATCAATCAATAATTGCTCATCAATATGAGTAGTAACCTCATAAAATGGCAGCAACTTGAGCTTGGATGGATGTTTCGCTTTCTTTTTCATTTCAAGTCACGTTCAAACAAATAAGTTCTATCGGGGACTAACTGCATCCTTGAAACTGAAGCACTTTTTATCGTAACAGCATCTGCATTGGTAGTAGCAGCGGCAGTAGCAGCATGGAAAAGTGATTAAATGGCGTTAGGAAGACAAGGCAACATGATATGGTGGTGATATCATCAGCTTTAGATGACGATGAATCGCTTACAGTGAAATAATGGCACACAAAGTTCAAGTTGAGGACCTCATTAAAATATCAGATAAAACAAAAGGAAGAATCAAATGAGAAACATAAGCGCAAAGATACGGGTAAATTGAAACTTGAATGGCTTGCTAAAGTGGGTAACAACAACAATAGTTTGCAGCATGCAGCATGCAGCATTGATTGCGCTTTTGCTGTTGCATTGTCTCTGTCTGTTTGTGTGCGCGTCTTTTCTTGTTCCTATTTTTTTTTCTCTTTTTGTGTTGCCGCCTCATTAGTAGAGCATTTTGTGCTTAGGGAAAATTGTCTCCTTAGGATTTTGCTGATGTGACAATGTTTTTTGACAATAATTTTGATTGCTGACATCGCGTTCATTTCTGGCGTTGCAAGACATAAAACGCCAGCGGACGTCTTTAACAAGTACATGAGTATCAGTTGACCATCCTTACAATGAATACACAATGCAGTTTTCATGTAATATCCCTGATAATGGAGTTTTTATATTAAAATTTTGTAGCAGGATGAATTCGTTCGTTAATTTTTTTTTAACAAAAAACTGATATATTTATTCAGTATACTTTGAAGGTATCTACGTTGCATGACAACGCACCTGCTCAAAATGAAATTTTGATGCGTTCATTTCTAGTGACAAATCATGTTTGGGAGTACTGACGAGAAAATATAACATATCATCTTATTGTTCTTATAATTTTATACATAGGGCATTGTTTTTAAGTTCTAATAAAACATTTATTAAAAACACCAAATAGCATTTTAAGACAGTGATTTATGAATTAAATTTGCTTAAATATTGCTACAATAACAAAATAAAATTGCATTTCCTGTCGGAAACGCGCCATTTGGCAGATTGTAATAAAAATTTATGAAGTCAATAAAAAATATTGAATCGAGCAAATATTGAGCATGCAAGAAAATAAGAAAAAAACAAAAACATTAAAATGAACCACGTATTGAGCACAGCTTATCGTAGTCAAACAAACCAAAGAAAGCAACATCCACACAAATACAAATACAAATACTAACACTTGTTGGCAGAAATTGTGTAAGTAAAGTAGGCACCAGATTTTAAGTTATCGAAATAAATTTTAAACATAAATTGCACTTTTTCTGTATGTCAGAGGAAAATTGTCTAAATAATTGAAGACTTATGTATGCAGTTGGATGAAGGTATCTCCCATGGGTCATTTTTTTTCTCTTTTCTTCAAATTTTAAGATATAATATTTAAAATGGAGAATAACATAACATAAACATTCGTGGCATAACCCGCACTCTGACGAAAATGTTACATGCCACCTTTAGCCACTCATGTTTTCAATTGTAACGATATTGTTCAAAAAAATGCAACTATACGAAACATAAAGTTTACGGTAGCTCACCCATTTTCAACCACTGTTTGCAACTGGGATTATCAGAAACGTCTGTTTTGAGCTTCTTTTTTGGTGTATAGTGCCTCTACAAATTGAAATGCAGCAGTATATGGAAATTAAATTTGTTCTTTTGGATTTCCGAAGACGCATTTTTCAGTTTGAAGACTTTGGAAAAAGAACCACTTACTCCCAGGATTTTAAGTTATTTATTTCACAATACTGCGAAATTGCTTAAATTTTTCTGAACGCCAAGACTTGAGCGTGGAACATATTTCAAGAGTGCGGTTCTATAAAATTCAATTTAAATGCATAAACCTTTTATGAACGCGATCAAACGAATCGAATTGAACTGCTTGTTGTCTTTGTTAGTACACAAAAAAGGAGCAATACAACACAGTGAAAAGAAAGAAAAAAAAAACAACAACCACTACAACAGCTAAAAAAGGCGACAACAACATTTGAGTGCGCACTCAATTCACCATAAGAGATGCAGGTGCTGCAGCAGTTGATTCGATGCAGACCACAGTATTCAACGTTTGCCTAAAGCAAAGTCACTGTAGTGTAGCTTAACGAAGTGCACTTATGTATGTATGTATTAACACACATGTGAGCACACCTGCATATATTCACATTCAAAAAAAAACTATGAGCTGCACACGGTTTTCGAATAGTGAAATTAAATGAAAGAAACAGAATCATCATTTTTTTTTGTTTTGGGAAATGTTTAGAATAATAAATTCCAAATCGAGTATTATTAAACCAAACAGTATTTCCTATGCTATTTTTGTCACTGAATTCAAATTCGCATTAAATTTCTAACATGTCCCTTTTTAGAGATAAATGCGTCGTGTCACTGACTTTAACAGTTCTCGTCCGCTTGCACTTAAGGCGCCAAATGCTTTGCAATATCACTGTGTAATTAACTGATTGACACGATTGGCACGATTGCACAAAAAGTGTCAAACTTTGTTAATGAATTTGACCCCATTTTTCTCAAAAAGTAGACATGACATTTTCGGATTCAAAAAAAAAAAAAAAACAGCACATGGTAATTTATAAAAATTTGAATCAAGTTCAATACAAAATTTATAAAAATCTTAAGAATATTCCTTTTTATAAGAAAAAACTGTTTTTTCCTTAAAAAATGTCAAAATCATTGCTAGAGTTTTTCATACGCAAGCTGTTGCTTTCATTTAAGTTCTTCTTCGAACACGCGTTCATATACACAGACACTTACGTTTGCACGTAGGTGTAAAAAAGGACTTCCACGCCGCAGATTTGAAGGGTTAGAAAAAAACTTACAACAAAAACAACAACTATTACTACCACTTTAGCTAATGTTGAGTACCACAAGTGGTGCATACAACAGCGATGGCTACGACTGGTTTATTTGCGCTTTAAACGCTTTGCGTCACCACCTACACAGGGCAGAAAATGTGTGGTAGCCCCGTAGGAAAGAAATGAAAGAAGAGCAGCAAACTATGGCATGTTGACAGCCAAAAAGTACTCAGTTGATAAAAGATAACTCTAGAACAATGATTCTGAATGATAAAAATGCAGAAGTTATTTTATCTAAAAACAAATGTTATTTTTTCCATTTGGGATCGCCTTCATTTTTATTTTCTTTATTTTCCACAATACTGTACGTTGTTGACACAACTGACGAGACTTTTACGTAAAAATTCAGGCACGCATACAACTAATAGACAAGCACACTTACTAACGCAAACAAGCACATGGATAAAGTTATGAAGAAGAAGTCATTTCAATATTATTAATTTATTTTAATGTTAAGTTTTTATAACAGAAGATATTTCATATTTTTGATTTGATAAAAAAATGTAATGGAAGCACAATTTGCAATATATAAAATAGATATTCCCATATGCGTAGTAGTTGTGCATAGAGTAAAAGCAATTGCTTGCGTATTTCGTCATGCGTATCCTTTTGTATCCTTTTTAGCTAAAGGCAGCGAAATCATAAAGTGAATTTCAATTTGAAAGTATGCGAGTAGTCGTCGGTGTTATGAGTTGAGTTGAGTTGACGTGGTATGAGCATTTAAAGTTTTGTATGACTTTTATTATTATGCAAATTAGCTTAAGTTGTTGAAAAACTTTCATATTTTACTGTGTACACATGACCTCGTTCTGATATATTACCATATAAAGTAGTTGGTTTTTATTTTGATTTTTCAGTTGCATGGAAACTTGAAATTTGCTCATCTTATAAGCTTCATCTTATAAGCCTTCAGGCTTCACCACTTTTGAGTGAATTTTCAAAAGGATTTCATAAATATTTTTAAAATTTTTATATTGTTTCATAATTTTTCTAAATAAGTCAGCAAGTCTCCCAAAGCTCGAGAACTACTTCGAAACAAAATTTTACATCAGATTAATTAAAAAAAAAAATGTTTTTTAAATGCAATTTTTTTTTTGGAAAAATTATATATCATTTTCAAAGATAACTCTATTGTGCTTCTACTTGATTTTGGCACACAATATGCAAATAGTACGCTGGCATGGCATGTGACAGCATTTGCAGAAAATAAAAATTTGAGAAAAATTTGTCTTGTAAGTTTGGAAAACAATTCCGTGAGTAAAAAAAAAAAAATGCCTGCAAGAAAAGTGTAATAAAAAAGGAGTAACAAAAACACAGGCACAATGAAAAAAAAACAATTTTGGCCTTGTTTTGCTTTATTTTTTGCTTGGAATCTAAGAAATTCTCACTTATTGGCTTAAAGGTCGCTGATGATTCCATTTAGTATTGGATGAAACTAGAATGACTAGACTCAGCCGATTTTTGTTTTGATTTAAGTTTTTGTTATATTTTGAAAATTTGGTACTCTCCTATACTAACAGTATGTGTAAACAAATGAAATTCATTTTGAGAAAAACGCATTTGAAGTTAAAACTAAACAGACAATAGTCTTGCTAGTCAACTCTTACACGAGGAAATTCGGTGGAACAAATTCTTGTCTATTCTCTTTTGTGAATTTGTTTTGCATTTACACACGAAAGCTGGAATTTCTTTGTGCAAGAAAATTTCAAAGCAATTACTGCGTCAACCCGCCACCCACAACAAACGTAAATTCAAAGCTAACGAATAGAACGAAAGAGAATTTGCGTGTACGACAAATTCTGTACACCACCCTTTCGTTTTTCCCAACTTGCCAACAAGCAGGAAAACTTTTTCTCAAGAGTTTCCTCGTGTAAACGTTGACCTACACTACTTGCCATTAAAAACACATGTATGCTTAAAGAATATAAAAAAAACTATTTCTAGATAATCACAACTTTTTCTGCATTCCGTTTTAAGTTGAGGATCAATTCAAGTTTATAAATACTTAAAAAATCAGAAGTCTTTTCCATGAATTTTACTACCGAATTTCAAAAAAAGTTTCGAAAATTATTATAGTCTTAGAGTGGTTCATATCTGAAATTATTTGTCAGTTGAGGCTGAGTGTAACTGCTACTGGTTTAAGCGCAAGTCGCTTTTTAGGCAGCATATTATTTATAAGAGCCCAAAAGTAGAAAAGTTACAAGAATACTTCAGATGCTTCACACCACATGCATACGTCACAATGAAACGACAAGTGAAGTTTGAAGAACAATTATATGGTACCAGACACACTTAGTCAAATGCGCAAGGGTTTGTCGGATATATAAGCAACGCTTTTAGCATTTGATAAGCTTTACAATTTCAGAATCGAATATGGGACTTTTTCGGATTAAATCGAATGCACAAAAGATATGCAAAAATATGCAAATATCTTTGCATATTTGGCAAATGAATCATTTCATATTCGTTTAGAGTGAATGTAGCAATTAAGTGAATAAAATTTTCATAATCTTTTTTAAAAATGTCACGTATTATTTGTATTTACAGCCAAAATAAAAGAAGTGTGTATGCATGTGTTTGTGTGCCATGTAGTCGTGTGCCAGCGCATGTGTGTGTAGGTATTGTGCTTTCGATTTGAGTGCATTCATGCGGCAACGCTTTTGCAAATTTGCGACAAATAAAATGTAAAGCAGAATTTGCGCATTGCAACTATGTGACCAACGTTAGCAGAAAGCTTTTTACTTGCCATCCACAATATAATAGAATAATTTTGTTACAAAAAGATTTAGTGTTTGTTTAACAAAAACTCATAGCACTTTATCTACATCTATTTCGACACATAAAAATTCTCAATAAATTCTAGTTGATGAAATTTTGCTTTTCATTTGTTTATTTTATTTGTCTGTTTTCTATCATTTTGAGCTGAATTGCATCCACAAGCTTTTTATTACCTTGCGCTGACCTAAATTTCACTTTGATTGCAATTTTTTCCAATTAAAACATTTTTTTTTCTGCACTTTCTTGTTCGCGGTGTTTTTGCTCGGAGCTCAACTGTTTCATTGGTATTACATTGATGCAAGTATGTTTTAAACTGCGATCAGTGCAATTCTCGAGGGCAGTGGAAAAGTCAGAAAACAATTATTTCTTTTATAATTGAGACCAATTCTTAGACTTAATTTGTTCACATTGGATGGTTAAATTTGGTATAAAACAGCTTTGAATTAGTTTAATGTACTATTTTGCAAGCATGTTCTATCTATGGCGTTAAAAAATAATAGATAATTTTTGCAAAATATGTAAATAAGTGAAATTCAGCCTACAAATGTTTTTATTTTTCTAGTAAAATTGAGTTTTACTTTCATAAATTCATGTAGACCATTTTTATTTCAACTTCAACATTTTTCATGAATTTTTAAATTTACAAAAAAAAATAATTTTTTCGTATCTAAATTTTTTTCTTTAAATTAAAGATTGAAACAAAAAGATTTAATTCGTTCTGGTCGAAAACGTACAAATCAGTTGCATTATAAGCATGCAAAATTAGTCAAACGGTCTGTATTGAAACGCTAAAATGCGTCCAACCTTCTTAAGTAAACGTTCAGTTTGGCGCAGACAATTTGGACTAGAAATCGTTTCATGCAAAATAAAGAAACTTTTTCTGTTTTAAATTCACTTTTTTAGACGTGTTCCTGATCTTAATCAACGAAGCTAAGTCTCGTCTGACCAACAATGAAACCGAAACTTTATAATGAACTATTCAAAATTGTTATATAGGGTGATTCCATTTTACAGTAGGATTTTTATGGTAAATCAAGCGTGAGCAGCGAAAAATTGGAACTTCAGAATGGACGTTGTTAAGCGCAGTTACTGCCAAAATTTGAAGAATATTATCTTCTAAAAATAAATGAATTTTGTATGATAAGAAAAATTACCCGATCGATTAAATTGAATTTTTTTATATTATTGAAAAACATACCTTTAAGTGAATCACCCTATGATAAAACTCCATATTTTGACAAATGATTGGCCACGTGAAATCAGTTTGAATGCTGTACAAGCAAACAAATTTATAGATTTTTAGATTTTGTATCACAACTTCAAAATTATACTTTAAAATTTGTCATTTTATCAACTCAAAGAAAACAACAACTTTCATTGCTTTCGTCATATTTGTAATTTAATTTTTGCACCTCAAGCAAAGTGAAACATTTCATATTTTGTGCCATTGATAAAGGACTTACGCTGTCCTTGTCATGTCCACATAGATAGTAAATAAACAACAAGAATCTTGACAAGTCAATGAAGGCAAACTAACAAAATCATAGAGAAAAAAAGAACAGAGGAAAAAAACAAAAAAACATAAAATTTTACACAAAGCATGCTGGCGCGAAAAAGCCCCTAATGACTAATTTATAATTCTGTCAGTTATTAGAAAGGTTACGTCCTTTCAAACATAAAAAAATGCTTTAGAGTTTATTTATTTATATGAAAATCAAAATCAATAAATATCACTGAACTTTATAATGACGCGATTATGCAAGAGCAAGTTTTTATCAATGATTAAAAACGGGCATAAGTGCTAAGTTACTTTAGGCGCATGATGCACTGCTCTTCAATAAGAATGGGTACAATCAAGTTGCCTAATAATTTAATTTGAAGGTACTCATAGTTATGGCAATGAGGGAAGAAATTAGTGATGTGTCAACTCGGAAATATTCCAAACCAAGTTGAGCGAGTTGATAACCCACCCAAACCGAGTTGACAGACTGATTAGCTATCTCAACTCGATTTGACTCGAGTTGGTTTCAAATCGAGTAGAATTGAGTTAACATACCGAGTTTGCCATCACTAGAAGAAATACCAAATCATAAATTCTGAAAAAACAGCAAGAACAGCACAAACTCAATTTACCCAACAAGTGCATGGATACACAAAAAATCTATGTACGTCAAATTTTTTGAAAACAGGACGAAGTACTATAGAACTCAGGCTTTGATATTTCAATGATGATAATTGAATTTTGTGGAAATGTACTGTAACGATACAAAAAATATACTTTTTGGAGGGAGAAGGTCATGGGCGCCAACATTTTTTAAAATTTACTACAAAACACATCATTCGGTTTCTCAAATTTACAAAAATTTTCTAAAATTCGATTATTAGAAATAGTTCAAATGTTCCGAAAGTGTATTAAAAATGGTCCTCAAGTGTACTGAAAGTTCATTCATTGCGCCGAATGTACTTTAAATTAATCGAATATTCAGACGGAAATATACTGACATTAGGTTGTACTATTTAGAAATATATGAAGCACAAAATTATAAAAATCAGGTTATCGTTTGGCCCTAATGACCGGTCAAGGTAAGCCCACTAGGTAACTTGATTTGCATCAAAAAAATTTTTATAGTAAGGTGAAAACTCAAAAATTGTTTCAACACAAAATATTTTCCATCGCAATTTGACTCATTTACAATAAAAAATAATTTCCATACAGTGCTGTATTCAGTTGCTTGAATTATAACTTGCCAACTATATCCTAATTCATTGATATTTGTTTTTTCAAATGAACATCTTCACATAAAATCCTTACGTATTATATATCAAAATGTATCAACATTATAAACTTTGCAATTTCAAACAATTATTTCTTTATTTTTTTTCTCAGTGTAGTAATGTATTTATTTAGTCAACTTCAAAATAATGATTTTATAATACATAATAGTTTTCATTATTCGTAGTCTTAATACATTTTGTTTATCTAACTCATTTCGTATGACATCTTTTCATCTACTCATGCCTGTCCGCATGATGCTTGCGTGAAAGAAGGAAGGACTTCATGACAGGCATATGGTAGTTTATTAAGGCTAAGCAACTTCATTTCAATGAACTGTATTTCTTCTTTCTTGCGAAAGATTTATTGGTTTTCTGAATCTATGCGAGGATTAACTATGGCTTGAAGTTGTTGAGAGACACTGGTTAAAATTCAGCCCCATTGTTGTCTTGTTATTTTGATTTAGGCATTTTTATGTATGTATGTGTGCACATAAGTGTGTGTGTCAGATGCACGTCCTTTAGCCTTTGTTGTATTTTGGTGTCTTAGTGATAAATCTTTTGACAGACTAATTTTATCCGTTATTACAAGTAGCATATATCTGATAAAAATAAAAAAAAACAATATATATATTCCTATGCATTAGGGTGAACCTTTTAATAAGAATTTCTTTGGAATAACAAAGCTAGGCTCATTGTAAAAATCTCTCAAAATTGCAGAAAGTATTGTTTGAGGCTCTATTTTTACTATATAACATGTCGTATGCATAACATCTAATTTTTATCCAGCAATGCTGCAACAAAACAGACATTTATTTCACTTTCGATGCTAGATATGGTTTTAATGATAAAGTAATGCTGCTCACAACTTGGTGTCGCTTGACAAAATTTGTGTGACATCAATGGCTGCAATATAACAATATTTTAGCGGCCACTATTACTTTTTCACTGCTGCCAAATACTGCACATGATTATTTCGAAAAACTTAATCAACATCAACCCTAGCGCATAGCGGAAGGACGCGTTTGCTTATGACATCTCAACTACACCAAGAACCAATACCCTACAGACTATACGTTTTTCGAAGAATACAACAACAAAGCTTTTACAATAAACAACAAACAACCGAAGAGTTAAAGACATTCAACTGATGCGTGTGCGTAAAAATGTACACTCCAAGGGCTTCATTCGTTTTGAGATGGCTAAAATTGTTGTTAGTTTTGCAATGGATTTCGTTGGCTTTGATGTTTCTTTGAAATTGAATTTGAAGTTGATTTTACAGGTAGTTAAATTCACACAAAAAAGGATTTTTCTTAATGGATTATAATAGCATACCCTAATGAGGCCTTCTACCTTAGGCGTAGGCAGTGGAGCATAACTTTTTTACAAGAAAGGTGCTTTTTTTCAGCTACTTTATAAATAGTAATTTAATGCGCATTTATTAAAGTTTTTTGGTATTAAGGTTTTTAAGACACTGCGCTAGTAAGGGTCGAACTTGTAATATTCGTTGATGTTATCAAGAAACTTTAATTTTGATGAATTTGATTCACGTTTATAAAAACATTCGTATATATATGCTATCAGGCTATGAAGGACATTTGATGCGTCTTGCTATATATAGCTATATACGTTATGTATAGTTATTTTTAAAAGGAGTCATCTCCAAGTATTCTTATAACAAAATTTCAGCTCTTTCAGTCTCTCGTGACCTCAAATCAAGTTTTCAATGAGAAAATCGGTTCACTTTCATGTGATAAGTTGGAAGGTACGCTAGATTCTTTGATTTATTTCTTTAAAACAGCTGTTTTAGTATTTTCAATTAAAAATATACGTTGAAAATGTAAATATAATCAACAAAACTTGTGAGGGAAAACCTATAGATAATATAATTGAAAACATTCGATCAAGCTTTTTCTTAAATCGGTCAATCAGCTTTGGCAATGTATGTAACACCAGCTTACAAAAAGCTGTTTGCAGAATCAAATTTTAAAAATGAAGAGTACATTTAAGTTTGCAAAATTTTCGAGCAAATGGTTTCATTTGATTTTGAGACTTTGGCCTAAAAATGCCTTATATAAGAAATTGATCTAACGTGTGCCCAGCTCATTTAATATTGCAATCAATTGACTTCGTCATTTATATCTGACAGAACTTGGCATCACAAAGGAGCTTTGGGCATCAAACCTTGACATATTATGAAAACGGATCAGCTCTCTAACGTAAGGCATTTTTTTAAAAAAATTTTAAGTACTTCACACTTTTTGTGTGAAAATTTGTCTATATCAGATTTAATATCCCTTATTTAAAAAAAAAATGACTGCAAGAACCACTGCTTCCTTATTTCTCGTCAAATTTGAAGATGACCCTTTTCCAGAATAACTGATGTATATAATGTGCTATATGTATATGCACATTAAACGTTTGTAACCCCAGTAGGAAATGAACACAGAATTCAATGAAATTTAGTTGATAACAAGTTTATTAAAAAATATGTACTCTTAATCGCGCAATTTCAAAAATTTAAAGCTGCACATAAGTCCTTTATTCAAATTTGTGTCATATTTTCTGATAAAAACTTAAAAAAAAAAATAACTAGATGGCCCAAAATTAAAATTTTGTTTAAGATTTTTGCGAAAAGTTTCAGTTTTTTTTTTAAATCAATTTTTAATAACTTCAAACCAACTTTGAATTAAAAGTGTTTTTCTATTGATCCATATGAGCTGAAATTTATGAAAGGAAATATGAAAAATCCTGCGTTTTAAACTAAAAATTATACATATAAAACACCCAGTAATCAATCGCCAAATGAATTTAAAAAAAAAACGCTATACAAAAGCTATCTCGCTACCAGTTGAGGGGTTTAATGCTAGTTTTTTTTTCATTGTAAGACCTAACGGATACTTATCGATTTTTGCCCACAGCCACTAAGAAATAATTTTGGAGGAAGTTTCGAAAAGTTTTAATAAATATTATAAAAACAGCACATTAATGGCCACTATTTATTTCTGCTCGTCATTCTGTTAAGATTAATGCAAAATTGGAGCAGTAATTTTTGAGAGGCGGGCTGTAAAGAAAATATTCTTAGCTTAAAAATCAACGCTCAAACCGTAAGCGTGAAGGGCGAAAATGTTAATATTTAAAATTCCATTGAGGTGCTACTATAAATTTTTAAATTATTGAAAATATCTGAAATTTTTTACCAAAGTGAATACAAAATTAAAATTTCTTAAAAGGTCAGTTTTTTTTTGTTAGACATTGGATTTTTTCGGAACACCCACCTACAATAATTTCTACCAGGGCAGTGTATACAACAAAAATGAGAGCAAAGTTAATTTTTTTATTTCCGTTCTATTTATTTTTTTTTCTTTGCAAACGCAGCAACATTTTATTGATGAGCGCAATTTTCAACGCCGCCATCTTTCAGTCTGTCGTTTTTGTTGTTTTTACAACCTCAACCGTTGTACTCTCACTGGTATTGCTGCTGAAAATTGATTAATTGGGTGCTTAAGGCTGTATATTGCTGTGTGTAGGTGTGCATGACTGTGATTGTCTACAAAAAAAAAGTTATTACAAGCCATGTTACAACAGTTTTTTTAACCTTGCAAATAAAAAAAAAAAAAACAAACAAAATCTGCTGCCCAGCAAAAATTTGTTTTTCTTTTAGTTGATACTATGACACGAAAAGAAAACATTAACTACAAAATAAAGCTAATATTCACATTGTTAAATGGGTATTAATAATCTTGGCCAAAAACGTTGCTTCAATATGCTGCGTTAATTAAATTATTTAGAATTTACGACCATAGCAGTGGTTTGTTCATATGAAGGACTGAATTAAACGCTGGCGTTGTTGTATTGCAAGCGGTTAGAAGGTGACAAAATCAGCTTTGTGAATAAATTACTTTGTTCGTTTTACATAAGAATTCCGTATACTTTTTACACAGAATGCATGTTAGTGGTTGTTTGCATGTGCGTGTGAAGACACAATTTAATTTTCTAAATGAAAATTCCAAAAATTCTATTTTTTTGTTGATAGAAATCATATTCCTACTAAAAAAAATATTGACAGCTTAGGTGTAGTAGTTGTGTTTGTTTACTTTCGCAGTACTTAAGAGAGCAAAAAAACTTTCCATAAACGTAAACAAACGCAATCGAGCAAAATTCGTACAAACTGACAAAATATTGTAGATTTTCAAAACAATTTAAGTTTTTTAATTATGGAAAAATATCGTCAAGTGTCAAAATTATATGTTTTTCTTGTTGAAAAATGTTTGCTAGTTAAGTTTTATCCAGTAAAAACTGGCAAGATCCTCGCAACAAAATGTCACTTTATTCTCTCACTGCCTTTCTCGTTATTGGATATTTAGTGTTAACAAACGCAATTCAGTAACAAAAATTCTTACAAACTTTCAGTAAACAAACAGCCCTGGTTTAAGTAGCTCTCTATTTTTATGTATAAAATTTTCATTTATACTCACCTTAGCATAATATTATTTATTAATTTTGTTTTCGCCTTGTAGAAAAAGTTGTTGATTTCATAAATGTTTGACTGTTAATAGCAAGACGGCAAACGTAGCATTAATCATAAAAGTTTTTGTTTCTTTAATTTTCACATAATAATTATTGGTTTAAGGATGCACGTAACTTTAATCAAAAGTTAAACTGAAATGTAAACTGCTTTTGACTGCATACTTTACATTTTGCATGATTGAAACATGATTTCGTAAATATTTAACATAACTTCTATGAATGTTATGTTGTTAATACAAACATTTCATAATTTAACTTTTAAAACTTTTTAGAATATACACTCATATATGACTTTCACTTATAATTAAAATTTTTCTATAATTTTTTTGTAGAAAATCTGTGATTCAGTAAATGTTTATACAACAGTACAATTTGTTTTTCTTTTGTTAATAAAACATTTAACATTTACATATATATATATTTGTATATTTTTTTTGTAAACTACTTTTTTTTGTTATATTTTTTTTAATTAAAATATTTGTTTTTGTAAAATTTAACATTCAATATGTATATATATTGTATATATATATCATGATTTTTATAAAACATATTCATTATTATTACACGTAGGCTATGCTTCAGAGTTGCTGCTACATACTACTGCTGTTTGAACATTTCATGGAGTTGTTGTTTTAAAGAGAAAAAAAATCATAGTTTTGGTGTATTTACAGTGATATTCTCTTGTGACTTAACATTATTATTGTTATTTATTTTTACATTGGTGATTTTGAAATTTGAGTTTTGAATTTGGAGTTTTTATGTATTACCTGTATTTTAATTCTTTTTACAATTTTGAATTTCGTTAAGGTGGCGCATTTATTGAATCCGAACTTCAAATTATTATTTGTACACTTAACTAGATTTGGCGTTTAAAAATTAAATTTTTTAACATTATTGCTTTAGTTTTATAAAATTTTACCCATTTAAATTTTTGCTGCATGTACTCAAGCTTTGCCAATTCTAAAACTGGATAAGCCTCGAGTTATTTTGTATTGCCAATATGTCGAGATACGCTGCATACATAGTTGAATTCCTTGCTTGAGTACACTTAAAGTATTGCTGTGTAGTTTTTGATGTGAAACTTTCAATACACAGTCTTTAATCACAATGTTGCATACAGTGCCAGTTGATTAACTGCAAGGAAGTATTGAGCTGTAGAAGCAGCGTTGTTTTTAAATTGTTGCCGCTATATTTTTTTTGGTTATTTTGCGTCTACTGCCTGGAGCAGAAAATTTCGCTTTTAACGTGTTGTCTTCATTTAGCGTGATCTCACTGATTGTGTTTGATGTTGGCACATCATGTTGACAAGCAAGGCGGCTTTACTGCTTTTGGCAACAAAGCATAAAGTTGCTGTGATTGGGTGAGCAAATTGGAATGAGTTGTTGCAGCAACATTTTCGCTGATGAGAGTGAGACATAACGTTATCTTATTGTTTACTTATTGCAACAATTTAAAATGTTGCCATGATAATTTTGAGCAAGTAGTAATGAGCTGTTGCAGCAATATGTTGCTATATGGGCGAAGTGCATCAAACTCCATTTTTATGTAAAAACTTTTGTTGTAAATATTTTTAAAAGTTCAAATTTTACTTTTTGTTGTTTAACAATTAACACTTAATACATAACACCATTTATAAAATTATTTTCAATTTTCTATTTTTTATTTTTTTTAAATTGCAAATAACAGTTTTTGTTTTTGAATCCAAAAACAAACAAAATATGGGGTTTTTTTCACATCACAGCCAATGGGTTTTCAAATGATATAACTTTTTTTACTAAATTTTGGGACACAATAATTAATAGTAATGATGCATTATGTTGCAAGGGTGGTACTAATGATAATGTAATGTTGCTGCTGTTCATGATGATGATGGCGCTGGCAAATTGTTGTTGTTACTTTTGTACAAATAAAGACTAACAATTTGGGGGCCTTTGTTATCCATCTGGGAAGTTTCCTGGTCCCAGCTGAAGTTTATCTCATTTGGGCTCACCCATTGTCTGGCCCACAACGATGATGATAACAATGAAAACGGCCAGCAGCACCAGAATACAGCAAATTGCAACCGCAACCATGGCGCTATTACTCATATAGGCAAAGGTTTTGTACAAAATTATAGATTGAGAATTATGAGCGCGTAGGCAGTAGTCTGCCTGTACAGTAGGTGTAGATCGGTCGGTGGTTGTGTGTCGACGTTTAGTTTGACACACGCAATGTGATACGTAAATAAACCACAAGATTGCTATTTGCTATTTGTTGGCGTTATGTTACTTCACTGCAAGCGTGTGTGTATATCCTGTAAATATTTGCTTTCAACCAGCTTTTTCAAAATAGCGAAATTTACAATTTGCATTTGTTGACGTTTTATGGCGTTGAAAAGGAAGCGTTTTATTCAAAGCAACACAAATAGTAGTTAGCGTAGTAGTAGCAGATTAAAGAGTTTTATAGCGTAACAGTAGAAAGTTGTTTTCTTTAGTTTTGTACGGCTTCATCCAAAATTTTTGATATTGTTGATTTTTCTATTATTTTTATAATATCACACTTTTGAATTCATCATTTTAGTTCAGTTTAGTTGGAGAAAAATATATTTTTAGCTAAAAATTAAATGTTTCGAGTGGTCTCATCTTAAGCAAATTTACAGGAATATTTGATTGAGCGAACTATTTTGTAACCATACAATTAGAATATTGCAATCAAGGTTCAGTTGCCGACTGCAGATTACTTGATACGTGGATAAAGTTCTTAAATTGTGCCTACCAATATTTTGTTATAAGAATCGCCCATTTCAAGTCACGGGAAACATCGGCCACAACAAGTGATATTTTTCTTTGGGAAATATGGAAGAATTCTCATTCGTCTTTTAGATTTTTTCGACCTGCTTCTCACGAGGTATTAAAAATGCATTGCTCCGTTATTTATGACCCAATTGCTAGATGAAAGGACTCGTTCAGTTTTTGACGGCTGATGGCATTGTAAATCAGAGTTTTTTCAAATTATTTTTTTCTTAAATAGTCCATTTTAATAATTTTTCAACAATATATAAGACTTTATGCTACGCCAGTCATGCCTGACCATGTTGACTGCTATCTTATACCCCTAAAATTGTTTTTGATCCATAAGGCTCGAAAAAAGTTGCTTAATGATACTAGAGATATATTTGAAATAAATAATCAGTGAACAATAAATTCTCTATATCATAAAAATGATACAGCATATTTTTCATTTTATGCAAGAAAATTATAGGAACTGGCTAGGGTAACTGACAAAAACTAGAAAAAGTCTTAATGCTTTATTGGACCGTGTACTTTTTAATCAAAAAACTTACAAATCGACGATTAAATGATATTTGTGGCATCCAAATTTAGCTATTTATATTTAAATTTAAACTCAAAAATGCATTTTGTTCTTCTTCTGACATCCAATCAATTAAACACATAAATCATAGTATTAGTTTCAAAGTAGTTAGTAGTTTTATTTTCATACTCGGTTTACACAGGTTTATTAATCTGTTGCACTGCATGCTGACAATACAATAAAATTAAAATGAGCTTTAATTTAAGCCACATAGCCGTATTACACAAAATAATCTACAATTTATAGCACACAATGACCACAAAGTTCATTTACAAACCATAGACAATCGCATTACCCAAAGTTGGACCTAACCACAACATACTGATAACTGAACGTGAGCAAACTAAGCTCAATTATCAAATAATGAAGCAGACCAATTTGCAAATAACAACAACGACACAACATAGATTTAAGTGTACTCAAAATTTACACAAACTGTGCCACATCAGCTCATACATATAGAGACTTAACACCAGGTTTGCCCAACTCACTATATAAACGTTTGTGTCAGTGTGCGACTGTGTTTGATAAGTGTCATAAATATGCAAATTTTAGCATTTTAAATGGACATACAAACGCACATGCACACACACCATTACAAATGTGTACAATTTAAAATGTCATAATTCAAAAGATTTCAGTAGCATCGCATTCATAATCAGATTTGAAATGTAAGCAACACTAAACTAATGTGCGTCATAAAATTCGAAACGCATGCAAACATACGAACATTACATACATAAAGGTGCACTTTATTCAAAAGATTGTACATAAATTGTTCCTCAGCATTAAATCCTAATTTATTTAAATTGTGGTTACTAAAGTTTCCTGCTAAATATTATTCCAAATATTGTTTCCAAAATTGTTGTCAAACCTTATTGCTTAGCACTTTATTATTAGCAAGTTTAATTTCCAAAACGTAACTTGAACGTTTTGAGTAACTTGTAATTTTAGATCAAAATAACCTCTGTACAGGTCTCGTTTCAAAAGAAGTGTACTTTTCAAATAAATTTTTGATGCATTATGACGGACTTAGAGCAAAATATCCTGCACCATTGATTTGCTGGCTTGTGTAAAAATTCCATAAAAAATCGATCAGGTCGTGTTTTCGAAACAAAGTACTCATATTGTAGCACTTTGCTTAAGATTATCACATGATTATAAAATGTTGCTGGGCCATATTTGTAAGTGCACCAGCGCTGGCTTAAGAAGGGGTTAGGCAGGGCTATAGCCCCAAGCTCAAGGAAGTCCCAACATGTCTTGTGGCAAACGGAAAATGAGGATATTAATTTTTTGTCAATAGACACGATAACTGCCTCTTTGATAAGGATCCCAAAAATTTTCATCAAAGACCACTACACCCAATACATATTACTGTTTGGTGTGACATTATCGCTGAAAAGATTTGCAATTTTTTTTTTCAAAAATGGTCAAGGATATATATATTAATAAATGGAGAACATAATAGAATGATCTTTCAAAAACTTTTATATCCACAATTGCCACCAAAGTTCATTTCAGTAAGATGTTGCAACAGTTTATACAGCACGTGCAACACTAGAGTTATTGAGGCAACAATTTTGAAATCGTATAATTTTCAGATACAGCAATATGACTGCTCCAAACTTTTTCCTGTGTTACTATCTCAAGGAAAAATTGTATGTAAATAAGCGCTAAGCCTTGCAGCAACTACCGCCAGGAACACTTTTCGAAACTATGGAAATAGCAGAAAAGAGCAGATTTTTCTTTAGAGAAAATAATTCTTATACAAGAAAATTTTACCTAAGCGAAACTCCCCAATATACAATTGATTTCAACTCAAAAAATTTTATTTCTATACATATGTGAACATTATTGTCCCATCCGCAAAATGAAATATGGAAGTCAGAATTCAGAAGTTTTTAAAAAACTGCCCAACTTTTTGTGACTATCTGGGAGTGATTAAGTTCTCTACGTGTGTGAAGCCATTGTTTTCTAGAACAAAAGAGCAACAGTTCGAAGCATAAGCACTAAATTGAATTTTTTAATTAGTTACACCCTATTATTTTTACATTTACTATGTACATAGAAACTCCCAAATGTTATCCATAGAGTTTTGTTTTGGTTACCCAAAAAAAACCAGCACAATATAATATTCCATAGCATACAGTGGCAAGCATAAGGAAGCTGTCATAAATCATGGGACTGAGTAATTGTCAGCTCACTTCACACAACAATGGTGCAATGGTGATAGTAACAAAAACAACAATAACAAAAATAAAACGAATGCTGCTGATAGTTTGCCTGTGATGTTATAACCTGACAGTGAAAAGTTGACTGCGTTTGGTATGACGACACAACTTGTTTTTGTGTTTGGAGTGATTGTTGAGATTGGAATATGACTATGGAGAATCAAAGGCTGGACAGTGAATAAAAAAAAAACAGTTACGTGTTAGGCCTTGTTATAAGTAAACGTTGTGTATTGCAGTTTTATCAAAGTAAATTGAGCTATGTCTGATAAGGTTGTGATGAAAGCTTCATAAAACACCAAATATTCGGGAATTGAAAAAAACTCTTTGTCATCGTTTATGAATATTTGGTCACACGAGGTGAAAATAAGTTGTTTTCAGTTCGATGGAAACGTTGTTACTTAAGGTGACGCCATCAAATGGTGCAAAATCACACAAGGACATCTAAAAACGATTTTTTCTCATTAACCCAAAAAGTGTGTCGCATATCAAAAAGTGCACTCATATACAGGAAAATAAATTGATTTTATGCAAAGGTCTTCAGTGCTAAAAAGTTCATTTAAGCTACGTTCAAAAAGTCAGGCCATTTTTATTACAGCAACTTGTATACATTTTTACATTCCCCTTTGTCAAAGTCTGACAATAATATTTGCTATTCGGGTATTCTCAATAAGTTTTCAAAAAAGCTCTTATCCTGCAGATTAATAAAAACCTTTTAGGCCGAATAGCAGGACTAATTGCATTCTAAGAGCACATGAACACAGGACTAGGCAGATATTTTAAACTTCTTTAAAATGAACTGTTCACAGGCCCAGCCGATTTACTTCACTAAAATCGTAATTTTTCCTACAATACTGCAATGTAGCAATGAATAACTATCTTCTAGTTTTTGTTTCAAAACATTACAAAGATTAATCAATACACCATAGAAAATCGAAATACCCAATGTATGAGCGCTGTAATGTGTCCAAGTTTTTCTACATTTTTATTTCATGTAGCAAATCAATTTAGCAAGTGAGCCATTCATATGTAGCTCTGTTCAATTTATTTGTTGTCTGCAATAAATTCAATTTATTGATGTTGAACTAAGAATAATTGATAAGACCACAACATTGACATTTTAATAACAATGTCAGAAACGACAATTCGAAAAGCTAATTAAGTTAACGACATCTGTAATAGTGGGATAGAAATGAAAGTGGCTTGTGCAAAAAATCAGACCATTTCAATTCAATTAATTCTAACCTCACACTCGTTGCTGTAACTACTATTTTCTACTTCAGAAGTACATTAAGAAAAAAACAAATTGATGATTTAATTTGCAATGTGATTTAATAAAGCAAAGGACAGTGTACGGCACCCGAACGATAGATCGGGTGCCGTACATCTGTTACATAGAGTAAGCTAAGTTTTTTTCAGTTGCAAAGCAAACAATTTCATTTATTTTTTATAAACATGCGAGTATATGTATTTACCTATACAAAACATTAATTCATATCTAGAGGGACAGAAAATGCTTCAATTAAAACGTGCGAATATAAAATCAAATCTCTTTGAACTCGATCAATCTTTATCCAAGACATGAATGAGTATTTTTAAAATAAATCGAAGTGACATTTTGTGAAATAAGTCTTGATATGAAGAAACAGAAGACATCGTATCAATTCCAATGATTTATATATGGTGTATCATTTCGAATATAGAAAAAATGTTTATTTGTGTAGCTTAAGAGGTCTCTCTCAATTAGTTTTATTCAAATCTAAGGCATGGTGACACTATAAAGGCGAAGTCATAAGAAAATATGCTCTCTTAAACTTTCGATGTCGGCAATTTCTCCATTAAAATGTAAAATTTATTAATAATTATAATTTTTTGAGTTTCGTTTGTTTACACGTCGCTGCTTTGATTGTCTCTCTCTACCATGGGCTAAAGTAAAGCTCAATCACTTCAAGTTCGCCCAAAAGGCTGACTATGGTTTCATATATCAATGGTATTCAGCACATTTTTGGACACTAAAGATTTCGATCCACTAACTTGATCGATGAGAGCGATGGTTCAGACCATCAATATTTTCATTAAAATTTCAGTCAAACAATTTAAAAGCAGAAGCGTACACATAACCGATTTTTTCGACTAATGTTAGTTTTAATCTAACCACCAAAAAAAAGGTATTATTTTTAAAAATAATAAAGAATGCCAAAATATGTATATGGGACATTCTAGAAGAACGATATCAATGTTGCTACCAAAAGTTGCAGCATCGAAAATGTACGTATTAGGGCTCAATGAGGAGCTTGAACTTGGAACTACATAAAGCGGAAAAGTTCACGTAAGGTTTTTATAAGATATTGAAAACAAAACAGTTAAAAAAATTCAAAACTTTTTTATGATTTGAAACCAGTTTGAGTGAATTAGAATATTTCTGGATTTTAAAAGTTTTCTGAAAATATTTAGTTTTAACGTAATAAAATCAGTTTTGGTCAAAATTCAACCCTTATCACTATTTTTTCCTATCAATTTTCAATTAATCTAAATTCAAAAAAGTATTTTTTTATTCTACAAAGTTTTTTTTACTCTGACGTCATTAAATCTTATACAAAATTTGTTTTCAGCATAAAATAAAGAAAATGTGTTTTTTGACCAATTTTAAGAACTCTTTATTTTTGACGAATTTTTTGTTTTTTTTTACTCAGTTTAAGACGTCAAAGTTAGTTTTAAATATAAAAAAACATAAGTGATTAATGTTGGTGAATCTTTGTGTAAAATGAAATAACGATATTGTAACGTAAAAACAAATAAGCAAATAAGAAAAACTTTGTGTCTGCTTATAAGCTTAATAAAAACTACGAAAATGAAATAATGACCCAAAATTCTATTGCGTTTCAAAATAAAATATACCGGGTGTTATTTTAACTATAAACATTACAGCAACTCTTGAATTTAACAGGAAGTCTGTTAGAAAATATACAATTTTTAAGTCCCTAAATATTGATATAATAAAGTCCCTAATAATTATAAAATTTAATATGAACACATACAACTAAACAAATATTTGAATCAATATGAGCGGCTGTTACACCACAACAATAGTAACAAAAAAATGTAGCAACACCCTGTTTGGGAATTTTAAGTCAAAGTTGACAAATTAATCGCCACCTTTCGGAATAAGCCAAATATAAACAACATTATGAGGTACTTTGACAAAATACCAAAAAAAAAAAAAAGAAAACAGCCAAAACACGAGCCTTGAAGAGAAACAACAACAAGTAATATATTTATGATATTTATAAACCTATTTTTAGTAACACAACAACTGAGCCACAGCGTAAGTCAGTGCTTTGCTAAAAAACGAACAAAAAGAAAAAAAAGGTGCCACAAAAGGTAAAAGGCACCCTCTTAAGCTTCCGAAAAAAAACTCAAATCCTAAGCATAAAAACGGAGTAAAAAACACGTTAGCAGCAAACGTAGCAATTTAATTATTCGCAGCACGCAAAATGCTACTGCTGTTATGCCTGGTCAAAGCTGAATTGGAAGCGCATCTTTCACAAGTCGCAGAAAGGCCGCCAAACAAACGAAATGAAAGAGAAAGGGGCGGAGAGTATGCAGTATGTGTGAATGTTATGTATTATTTAAGTTAGAGGCA
This sequence comes from Meiosimyza decipiens, assembly GCA_963680825.1. Lineage (NCBI taxonomy): Eukaryota > Metazoa > Arthropoda > Insecta > Diptera > Lauxaniidae > Meiosimyza > Meiosimyza decipiens. The sequence continues at coordinate 95,536,266 of OY804259.1, read as the reverse complement.
ACACAAAATCCGGTAGTAGGTAAATAAATAACAACAACAACAGCAATGCTGATTTAGCAGTGCTACCAAAATTAATGACTTAAATAAATGAAAAAAGTTCACGCACACTTTTTTATTTCATTATTATTTTTTTTGCACCTTGATCACTTAATATTAATGAAAATAACATTAGCCGTTAAAAACCAAATGGATATTTTTTTTGAAACTTTTTTTTAAAAAAAATTTTGTTTTTGCATAACATAATTTAATAATCTCTGACATAAAATTTATTGCTATTAAATTTAATGCTTTGTGTTATAATGTTGGGATTAAATAAAACCCCGTTTGATTACATCGTTTAAAAGTTGAAAACCAATATATAATAAACAAATATAATATGCTGCTAATTATATTCGACACATTTTATACCTGTGAATCTAAGCCATGTGACTATATAGTTCATGTAATCATTGCAGGAAAAGAAGGAAAATAATGCAAAAGAATAGTCATACTAGAAACCATATATACGAGGTGATAAAGCAAGATTTACTAATAAAGTTGCATGGTATGACCTTTTAAAAGTTGAGCGTACATTTTTATTTATGCTACTGTGCGTTATATCAGAGACGTTACGTCTGCGAGACCTTACATTCAAAAAAATCTCAATATCAAACCTCGTTCCTTTTTATCAAATAATGCAAATTTTTTCAGTGAAATTTAAAGTGTGGTCTGATGTGTACGCAGGCTTAGCAATTTAGTTCATCGCACGATTTTTGCGTAGTCTCACAAGAAAAGGTTATCGGCGTCAATTCGCATGAATTCGAAAGGGGAAAATTAATGGTCCAGCTTTTGAAGTTCCTCATAAGATTAAAAATATGGTTCTGAAAAAGTTGTCAGAAATTATATACTGGGTAAACTATAAATCGAAAACCTTGAAGTTTTCAACGACTTCTAAGTTGTTGTTCTATCTCTTAGCCGCTGTTTGTATTGTAAGAAATGTAAGTATATATTCTAAAATTCAAAAGTTTTGACTTTAAAACGTTGCTTAAGATATTAATTATTCATCAGTTTAGCAGCACTTATTGCTGTTCCAAAGTTATATGTTAAATATTTTGTTTGAGTATCACTTGTCGTATACGCAACATTTAATTAATGAATTGAACGAATGTTTCAAAACTTTTATTCACATAAAATCATTAGATTTTGACAAGTTGTTTCGGGATTTTAGCGATCAAAATATTTCCGCTATCACTGGATTTAACTTATTACTCAAGAAATAATAATGCATGTTTTCATAAGTTTTTTCATGATAAACCCAACCGTGAAAAATCGGCTACTCAGTGCAGAAAGCCAAACCCACATACATATTTGATATTTTAGCTAAATAGCTACTGTTAATTTGCAACACAATATACATACACACACATATTAAAGACCTGTATTTAATTATTTTGCATTTTATAACAAAAAATCAAAAATATGAAAACAAAAAATAGTTCATAAGCTAATTATTTCTTTGAATGTGATTCAGAAATAATGAAATTGGAGAGGGCCAAAAATTAATGAAATTCAAAGTATAATGCATAGGAAGCAATGCAACAGCGTAGACAACACAAATAACTTGAAAGTTTTGTTAAAGCTTCTTAATTAAAAAGAAAATGTTTATAAATTAAAGTGGAAAAGTTTTGAAACGACAACAAATGCTCGCACGTGTTTGCTTAGGTTGAGTTCATAGAAATTTCAGAATAGCAGCGCAGCACTATTTGAAATAAAACAAATAAATACTAAGAAGTTTAATTCAATTACCAATTTTTTGGAAAATGTGGTCATTAATTTATTCCTTACATTAATTTCTGGCATTATATAAATCGATGCGATTTCGCTACCTAATCAGTTAATAGTTCTGTTGACTTCTAAGTAAATTTTTGGTTATTGGCATGGCTAAAAAATTGTTGCTAGCCTTGAAAACATCAACATTATTGCATTCATAATTCAAAATTATGTTATCATCAAATCATTTTATCGGTTGCTACGTCTAAAGTTGAAAAAATTTTGGCTGGTTTTTTTAGAGTGTCATACTCGTACTTTCCAAAAAGGATGAAATAGCAAAAACTTTATCAAATCGGGTAAGGTTGGTATCGTTTAAGTTCAGAAAAAACTGCGACTTGATTATTAGAAGGGTGCCAACGCAATAAGGTTTACAGATTTACTAAATTCACAAAAATTTTCGCAATAAATTCACATGATTTCTTGCACTTATGAAGTATGTTCGCGTGATATGACACCACTGGAATATTTCTAATGGACATATATGAATTCTCTTGTGTATGTTACCATATGAATTACTCTAATGTACATTAGACCATTACCAGCTGTTTGAGTCAATGCGCGAAACTTGAACTCTCAGTTTGTGTTTATATTATGGCTAGTCGCAGTGCCTATAAGCCAAATATTTGATTTAAGTAATAAATAGCATAAAATTATCTAAAGAATACAGCTAAAACTAATGCTACTTGGATAATGTCTTTGTGTTTAAATGCAATTTAAAATTATAACACTTTAAAAAACACCCTATACGTATAAAAATATACCAAATAGTGTAATATTCCAAAGAGAAAACTTCTTTTTGTTGAGTTGTAGCATAAGTAGAACAAAAAGAAGAAACGAACTATCCATGTTATCCATGTTATTTCTGACATTTTAATGGGATTGTGACCAATTCCATGTCAGTTAAAAATACATAATTTTATATGCAACTTTTATAAAAACAACCAGCTTAAACATTGAAGAAAAATAACAAAAAATGAACTCGCCATCTGCATATTTAAGAGAATAATTTAACAGAAAACTAAAAAACTTTTGAGCGCATAAATGAAGTTTTTGTTTGATTTCACCTCGACATCCTGAGACTTTCTTTGCGTTTCTAACCGCATGACATTGCATTAGATCGTTTTCACCCTGACCTTGCAGCACGAGTTTGCTGCACTACACAGCACAAGCACAAAAAGCAACTTTGCTTAGAAACTGCAACAAAAACTGCAATAGTGTTTTTCTTTTTTTACCAAGTTTTTCCGAAGCACTACAGCAGCATTAGACAATACCAACCAAGCAAGCTGGCAATGTCAAAAGTCGTAAGTCCATTAAAATAATTGCTCTTGTTTAGTCGCACCTCTTCAACCAAAAACTTGACAACAATAAAAACAACAACAACAACAACAATAACAACAACAAAAACAACAACAAAAACAACAACAAAAACAACAACAACAACAACAACAGTAACAACAGCAATAAAAACTGTCGCTTAAAGTAGATTTTCTGCTAAGTTTTTTCACTTTTCGCAGAAATCTTTTAGATTTGTTCTATGTCGGTTTATCTGATGTTTTTATGTATTGTTTGTGTAAAATTTTCTAAACAAAAAACTAAACAAAATTGCAAAAAAGTGGCGTAAGTTGTACTGTGGGAAAATCATTTTGTTGGCGGTGATTAGATTTCAAGCTACCAAATATTCAAAAATAGATACGTTGAGTCCAAGAATTTTAGTTCATATTACTGCGACTCCCATAAGAAATAAAAATTTGTAGTTTATTTTGAAAAAAACTTTTTAAAAGAAGCACTCACATGAACGTAGTATTACAACTCAAAAATGTCAATTACGGACATAAAATTTGGTATGCCTAAGCATTTTTGCAGTATCAAGGCTTTCGAAAGGATATCAAGGCCTGGCAACAACCATTTACGGGTCTTCCATGCAACAATTAAAAAATCGTAATTGAAATTTCAATCACATTTAATTTTAATTTATATCTGTCCAATATATGCATTACTCATTTTCGCCGTGCAAAAAACCCGAATCCATACATCAAGTAGTTAATCTTGACAATTGACCTATTAGAGATTTTTTTCTGTTTGCGAGAATGCTTAAAGAACGTGCAACACTGGAAACTGAAACTTTACGAAAAAGTCTTTCGAATTATTTCAAAGCATTATCATTTGGAAAATCAAATGGGGGAAAACAAGGCCTCAAGTTCGCTTTAGAAATATGATACAGTTGAATGATGCCAGTAGATAATTCTTGAGCCACGTCGTCAGCACATTTATTCACAAAACTGGCTGCAACGTTCATGATGTGCTCTTCTTCCAACTGTGAGGATTGAACATTTTCATTTTGCTTTTTTCTACGAAAATAAATTAAAAACAAAACCAAAGTATATCTGAAAGCTCCTTTGAAGACTGTAGGCCCGGGAAGAGTCCCCCCTGTCTTAACCTATCTAATTTATAATGAAATTGATTAAGAAAATGATTTTATTTTTAATTTAAAGGAATTAAAACTGTAAGGCCAGGTAAGGCAAAAAAATTTTTAAGGAAAACAATTCAAAACGAAATTTATTTGTATTCAGGAAGTGCTTCATTTGTTCACACAAACATCTGTAATGTTAGTGTAAAAGCCAAGGTTATTGAATAATTTTAACCAAAATAAATTAAATAAATTTCATTCTTATTTTTGCGAACGTAACGAAAAAACTGAAAAATGGTTGGTCTCCACATATTTATTTATTTACCAATAAAACTTCATACGCACGATGACGCATTGTTTTTCGCATCCCACGAGTGCAATGCATAAAATATCACTCATACGTTCCCATGGCAATGCAATGTGAATATTCCGCAAAGTATGCGTCATATGATGCAAATTATATAAAATTAATTTCAAGCAGCCAAAAGTAAATCAAAGTAAAGGAAATTTCAATTTTCAAGCGAATACTTCAAATATCCAGATATAAACAATTCAATTGTGGTATTTGCCAATTGTGCAGCAAAGTCAATGCAAATTAAATATTTGTATTTGCGTCACAATTAAAAGTTGCATAAAATTGAGTATTGATTTGATTTCACTAATTGTGAGTACGTATTGCAAGCTGAATGCAAGAAATTTGTTATTTTAAGCAGAATAGTTAGAGAAATAATGAAGTGGCTTGTAATACAAAATGATGATTTTAAATATGTATGTATTAAAAAATATATAAATACCTACATACATATTTTCATTTACTTGAGCGTCTCTTACAATCGATGCACAAAACGAGTTTCCTAACAAAAATTCAGTCTCCAGTAACGATTACTTAAAAAAAACTCAATGGCTTTATTTTTAAAATGCATATATAACATTTTGAGGAGTGGTTCATGCTTGAACCTGTGGTGCCTCTATATCAAAACTAAGGGTATGGAGTTTTTTTGAAAAATGCAGTACTTGGAAAAGGCTTTCTCATTTGTTACGAAAATATTTTTCTGTACGACTAATTGCACCTAGCAAGGCAGCAAATACTTAATGAATTTGAATAAAGTTTTCATAAAAATAAAACACTTAAAAAGATCTTTGGAATGAAAGAATATTGAACAATTATTTAAAACTAGCTATTTAAAAAATGTTTATTTTATGACAAATCTTAGATATGAAGGAACTTATTCAGAAAACGCCAAAAACTATATTCTAAACCTCTCTTTAGGTCGCGTTTTGGAATCAACATGAACATTTTTCATTTTAATGGACCAAATTGGAAATGCTTCCTTTTTAAGATAATCAAATGAAAATACTATGTTAGACCCTGCTGGAGTTATGTCGCTTTGATGAATTTCATAAAAATTCAACAAATTTATGACCGATGTTAGGAGGTCAATGCTATTTGCTTTCTTTAGAACTTAAGAAGTAGTCAAGTGAATTCAGTGACAAAATGGGTTAAAATAAGGACGTAGCAAAGAAGAAATTGATTTATCTGATTGCTGATTGCTCAGATGATATTTGTAACTTAACAAAAATCATAGTACAAATGAATACCGATACCGATAACGATATGTCACTTACGCATAGCGCTATATATACGAGTACGTATGTATACATATATCACTGAAGACCTGAGTGATATGTACCTTAATAGAATGGAGTTTTTAAGAAGAACAATTTCTTCTCACAAATCAAGATCGTAAGCTCTTTTGTTGAACATATATTACGCAAATTAACGGGGCGTATGAGTAACATGACAATAATCACAATACAAGATTCGACTGAGTTCTTTGAATATTTCGAAGACTTTGAAGGAACCATTACTGATGATTTATTAAATTTGGCAAGTAATTTTAACGAACTTTTTTATTAAGAAAGCTGACAAAGTTTTTAAGCGTGAAACTTTAATTCAAAGTCTAAAGAAAATTTATACCGCTTTCATCAACAAGACATTGCTGCAAAATCTTTAAATCACTTTTCATATCAAATAAAATGTTAATGTAATAAAACAGACCGATGGCAATTCGTCACATGCAGCCGACATTTAATTTTATTGTATAACAATAAATTCGTAAATTGCAAACTTTTTGTTTAACTCAGTTTTCACACCTTTTTCGTATACATTTTGTTTGGGCAAAAGCAACATTTGTTAAATTAATGTTTTTTATTGTGAAATCAAGCCAGCGGAAACAAGAAAAAGAAATGAATGGGATACACCGGCACACTTCATGGTCATCAGCCACGACAAACATTTATTTAAGTAAACACACATGTCTTATGACTGACGCACAACATGTGCGACAACACAACAAAAACAATGGCAGGATGAAATATTCATTTTAGAGCACATCAGTTCTGCATGATGATAGTTGCGTAGTTACATGGGCGGTGTTGAGGTTTACGTAGCAGCAACAACTTACAGCAGTAAAAAAAAGTGAAAACGAAAGTTCACATGATGCGCCTTGGAAGTGGAAAATACGCAGCTGTTGTCACGGATGACTCTCACTGCAGCGGAGCAAAAACCATAAGTGAAATAACAAGCATTTTTTTATCGTCTTATGGACGTTTCTAACTGCGAAGGACTGACTGCTATGAGTAAGTATCCTGCTTACGTGGTGGCCTTAATATGAAAAGTATGTTGATGTCATCAGCAGGCAGAAGAAAACATAAAAATTCAATTCGATTTTAGGCCTCCTTTTTTTCTGTTTGTTAGTCAACATCATCATCTTCATTATCAAAAGTAGCGACAGCAATTGCTACCAACTTGTGCTGGATAACAGCTCTAAATGCTGATGAGATCGCATTTGCTATGACAAAACGCTTTTGCATGCAATGAAAGGAAATGTCAGAGTCAAAGAAATCTCTTGTAATTTGCATAATGGTGGCGGCATGTCGACAGTTGCTTACATAAACAGGAACATAAGTGTGCATGTGTGCGGGTGTCTTGTAGTTAAGCTGTAGAAGCAGCAATTGCTTTAACGAAATTAAAGTTTAATTTGCATACAGTGTGATTTGCGGCAGTCTTTAGAGTAGGTTAGACAAAAATTGGTACTACAAAGAAACTCATTAGATATATAGTTGCAAGACCGGCCAAATCCCATTTTCATACTTATGGGAAAAACGTTTTTCTTCACCTATGTACTTCATTAAACAATTTGAGCGTATTTCTCACATAACAGCTCAAATCAGACTTTTGAGTTTCATCTCCCCATGTTTTTTAGAAAATAATTTTGGACTTGGCGGGATATGATCTATTGAACATGGACTTGGCTGGTGTTGACATAGTTATCAACAAATTTTATTTGAAAAAGTGGACTTGACTGGTTTTGACATCAATGTGCTAGTTTTGAAAGCAAGTTCAAGGCTTGTAAATTTTTGCACTCAGGTGCCAAATCAGTTGGGAGTGGCTCTGTGTATGAGTAACATGCAAAAATTTAAAAAAGAGCAAGAAACATTGCATTAATTAAGTTAAATGAAAAATTGGTTTTGTAACATTTTCTCCACATTATACCTTTAAAGTTCAAGTATTTTGAGTTAATTCTCCACTAAGCCTTTGATACTAAGACTTTAATTCTAAGTGAATATTGCGTAGTATTGGTCATTTTTTTGCTTTTCAGTTGCAAGTCTTAGCTTCACTTAATTAGCGCTACGCGCATAAGTTTTGTTGCGAAATTTTTCAAAGACTTTGCTTGACAATAAAAAAAAAAAATTGGGCATTTAATATTTAAATTTGAAATCAAATTGATTTGTGCATCAACATCAATGACTTTTTTTTCCAACATTCGTAGCAGTAGCAACAATTTTTAGCAGCTTCATCGCTGCCAGCAATACCGCATTGATTCAAATTCATTTGTTTCAAATTTAATTTTAATAATGAATCAAAAACCATTTCAAAAATACATATCAAAATAAACAATAAAATTTATTGTTTCCATGAAACGCAATTTAAACGTTGTTGTTGTTATTTTAGCAACGATTACACATTACACTATGCAGCGTCTTATAAATATACAATTTGCACCAACTTAAAAATAACTAAAATGCAATAAAAAGTCTATGATTTCATGGCAAAAATTTCAGCAATTGTTTGCTTTTCAAATATCGTACTTAAAATAAGAGCTTTGATGATTTGTGAGCAATTTAATGAGGGCAAGTACAAAAGTAAATGTGTTTATTTACAATACATAAAATTTTCCATTGAAAATTAATTCATGTGTTAGTAATTAAATTTTACAAGAAGTATTTGCTTTAAGGAAAAAATATTTATTTTTTTTAAAAAAAAGGTACCACTTAACCAATTTTTAACTTTTTGCATTTATTTATTTATTTTAAAAGTTACCACCATAGCAACAGCAGCATCAGTAGCAACGCTGAAACCAAAACCCATGTTGTGGCTGCAGTCAAAAAGTTCTTTACGATTCGCTTATTTGGCAAATAGCAGAGCTTTGTAATGTTCGAGTGAGAACGTGGTTAGAGGTAAAACGAAAAGGAAACCGAAAAACCCATTCAAAAGAAAAACTTTGTAATTTTCATTTGTATGTGGCGTTTTGTCTAAATATTTAACATTCGCTACCATTTTCGAAGTATCGTAGAATGTGGGAATTTAACTTTTTTCAGTTTGCCGGAATGTGGGCTTGACTTACATATATATGTTTTATGAAACTTTAGACGAAGCTTATCATTTTGTAATTTAAGATAAGTTAAAATTTTTAAGTTAAGTTATATCGTGCAAGCATTATATTCCGTTGATAGTGTACTATAAAAGACTTAGTCCTTAGTACTGTACAACCAAAGTGAAATAAAATAAATTGAATTGGAACTGAACGCCATAAAATGCTAAACTTAATATATAATATTGTTTCAAAATATTATTTGGATTAAGCTAAATATGCATAGTAATTTGGAACATGTCAGTCATTAAAACTGTATGCCACAGCGGAATATCTTATTCGTTGCATTACGGCATTGCTTTATTTTTTATGAATAAATTGAAAAAACCATAACACATGCCATAAAGGATATTCCTAAATTTATAGTTAAAAAAAGAAAAAAAAAAAAACAGAAAACAGAAAAGAATGAGTCAATTCGAATATAATGAAATATTTGATAGAAGTTGGCAATCATTGAGCATCATTTATAGAGAAAGTCTATATGAATCGAAGTAAGTTGGAAAATACTGAGAAAGACGAATAAAAGTTGAGAAATGTCGAATAGTAGTGAATATATCGAAGAAATGCAATAAAACTAAAAAAACTTAAAATTTAATAGTAATGAGAAAATTGATAAAATAAAACTGTAGGTATTACGAAACACAAGGAGCACAAAAAGTCTACATATAGTAAAGTATCGAAAAAGTCGATACAAGTTGAAAAGATTATCAAAAGAAATTCGTAAAATTTCTCTATAAAATATTAGAAAAAGTTGAAAATTATCAAACAGTTTCAAGAAACATCATAAAAAAGTATCCGAAACTATTTTAAGAGTGCACAAATTATTACATAGCGAATATTATCGAAAAACTTGACAAGTGTCAATAAAATCACATAGTATGATTTAATTTGAATGTATCGAATAAAATTGCAATTAATTATAAATGTTAAAATATATCGAAATATATTAGAAAAGTCGAAAAATATTGAACAGATTTCAACGAAGTCGATTAATCTGGAAAATATCCAATAGCATAGTAAAACTATAATTTGAAAATATGAATAAATGTCAAAAATATTCACAAACACTGATCAAGCCGATGAAGGTTGAATAATATCGAAAAGCATTGAATAAATCGATTTCAATAAAACAGCATAAGCACATCGTGAAAACCCATAATTGACGAAAGATAGCAAAAACCATCGTAGAGAATTAAATATGGCAATACTCGCACAAAGTTTCATGAAAAACCCAATAGTTAACTCCACTGATATTCTCAAAACAAATTTTCCGGCATAAAACAACACTTGTGATCGTATTTTTGAACCATTTTCATCCTTATATTTATTATTGTTTTTAGTAGCACAAAACCATTAATTTATTTGTCAAATTCTGTTTAGTGGCTTAAAGGCTATGACTTGGCAAAAAAGAAGTCATTAGTTTGTTATGTTATGTTGTTATGTGTAAATATTTCAATACTTTAAATATTTGAAGCTGACTTTAGAAAGTCTTTCTCTCATCTCCTTATTCTCTTAATTCTGCAACCGCATTTAGTGTAGCACAATATTTGCGCCACCTTACCTGCTAACTCAGAGCTTAGCAACAGAAAGTTATGCGTTAAGTTTTATTTAAACTGACATAATGAATAATTTACAAACATTTTAATTTGCATATTTTTTGGTACTTGTTCAAGGAATGTTGTAACTGCTTTGTACTGCACAAAAGTTTTAAAATTAATTTTTCTTGCTTAGTTTCAAACATGTTATCTATTGCTATCACCACGAGATTTCAAAAAAAGTTACGATGCTTATGACCAAATTATATATTTGTTGCATTGCTAGTTTTGTGCAAAGATATTCACACAGTTTCTTAAATCAATTTATGCTACTCGACTATTAAATGTGTACCGCAAGCCTGTGACAACACTGAAATTTGTAAAGCATTTTTGTATAACATAATCATATGCATAGTTCCTTAAGTATCAACTTAACAACTAAGTATTACAAATCACTTTGCGGTAGTTTGAATAATTAATAAAGTTAAACACTCAAGGTGAACTTTAATTGAAGATTGGCGTATGGAACTTTTTGTATTTAAAGCGCTCGCATACTTCACTAAAAAAGTTTAGCTGTGTGAGTTGCATGTTGTTCATACGTCGGGTTATGCGCAATTCCAATTTATTTACATGGAAATAAAGTTGCAAAGTTTTTAACATTATTTTCTTAAAAATTTTTCCCCACACGCTTGCTATAAACATAAATTTATCTGAGTACTGCTGTCACTCATATGTTGTTCACATGAACGTTAACTTTCAAATAACAGCCATTAACATCATTCGAATTAAATAAGTAACAGTAAATATTTCTACCAGCACGTTATCTTATTCTTTTTGAAAAACTTTTATTATTAAATCACAGTGACAAGCGAAAGTGTCCATCCTTTAATTTTCTTGACACATTTTTAGGTAATGTGTCATAATAAAGTTTGAAACAAAAAAGATTGGAAAAGTTAAAGTTTTAGGATACTTCTAAATATGATGTGAGTGATCCAAATTTTTTTTTTTAGAAAATAAGTTCTATAAACGAATCATTCAAATGATCTTAAATCTTTTATATTATAGATTTTGTATGATTTCAAACTTACAAAGGAATTGTATACAGTAAATAAATGATGTTTCTAATAGGAAACTATGTTGTGCTGTGTGCTCGTGTTATGTTTCTCTAGTCAATTGTTTAAGCTATTTGCTTTCGGCTACAATTCAATACTAAACGAATTTCATTGGTTTTGGTGAAAATATTCGACAGTTACAAGTTTTCTCGATATTTTCAATAATTATTGGGACTCCATTTTTCCGGACTTGAATCAAATATAACGATACATCTTATATATACTCTTCGATGAAATTCAAAAATTACCGATTTAAATATTTCTTAAAGCTGTACTATCCGACAATTAGAAATTTTTTCGTTACTGAACTATACTTATTGACTTATTTCATGTAGTTATTTTGAAACAGCCTACATATATAGTGCTTGTATAGTCATTTACAAAACTATTTATGAACTCCTCTCAAATTTTAGTTACTATATGATACGGTTACATATTAATTAGCTCAATAAGTTACTCGCTATTATTCTGCGCTAATTGAATTTTACAACTCAATTCAATACTCATCAACATTTATCAAAGTCTTCTATATTTTTCTAGTTTTATTTGATAGCTAAAAAGTTTACTTGAAGTAATCCACTCACACACTAAGAATTTTAAATTAAAAATATTTTCCCGTACCTTAAGCTTATGAGCAAAGTTGGGTTATTTTGCATAACTCAATTTTCGCATTTGGTTTTTGTGGTTGTAAATAACTTTGAGCTAATTTCCTGCTTAACTTTCTGTGAGCACTACATAACATTCGGACAGTTTTTAAATAACCAAAACGAGCTCTAAATATACCAAACAATTTCCACTTTCAAAACATCATTGACAGCGAAGCTACAATTTCGCACAAGCATTAGCTTCAACTTCATTTCATAATAAATTTTAAAACTAACTACAGCAACAACAACAACAATAACAGCAACCAAGAAACATGTCAGTGAAAAGTTATTGCTATTTAGCATGAGTTGTTTTTGCTATTTATATATATATATATATATTATTTAAGATTTTTAACACGTAGTAAATTTAACTGCTCCATTACGGACGCTAAGAAATGCTTCAAAAAAATGAACGCTAGAAAGCAAAGAACAGCTGCACACAGCTGAGAAGTCCTTGATTTTGGCTGCGTTGATAAGCGAAAGATTGAAAAATGTGAAATAAAAAATTAGAAAAAGGCATTTGTAACAGAATACAATCAGTAGCAGCAGCCTTCAACGAGGCCAATGTAAACGGTATTCAAATTTTCACGCATGTGTGTACATTTAAGTTAGGGTGGGGCACATTTAAGAAAATTTAGTTTTTATTCAACGAATTTATCTTTTGGGGTGCAATGGTAGTTTTCTTTCTAACGGTGCGTTCTGTGTAATACTAAGTGAGCTAAAAAACTCTGCAAATATATAGGAGATTAGACGATCTCAAAACCTCAATCATCGTTAAAGTTTGACTAGATCTTAAGCCGCTTAGATGAAATTTTCACAAAAAGAAATATATGCACTAAAATATTAAGTTAAACTATGTGATATAATTAATGCTTTCACTTCTTCATAAAATAATAATGTTCAAAAATAAATTGGTTTTCAAAATGAATAACAGTCAAAGTTTATAACAATTAAATGTTACTCATACGTTTTGCTGACGAGCATTTAAGTTTAATATAAAAAACAAAAAATTAAAGATTTAGTTTATCAAAACTCTAACGAAGATGAATTTTGCAAGTTCATTATCTTGCGCACATTATTGACAAAATATTGCGTATAACATTTTTCTTATCAGTGCGACTTAGATAGCACTGCAAAAACAATGCAAAAACCTCACTGCAAAAGCCACCTTAATTTATACATACTGATTATAAAAGTGAATAAAATAATATTCGTATATGCAAAAGTTTTGCATGCATACATATAAAAAAATAAAACACAATGAATTTTATCCTTTTCACAACACACAGACGCACACACAAGGCTTTGGCTTGTCTCTTTTATGTTGTCGTCGTCTTATGTCATGCGCTCCCTGGCAGATTTCCATTGCACGACTACACGTCCAACACTATTATGTTGTGTTGCTATTGACCTTCTTAGCATGAATATTACCTGACCTTAAAAAAAGACATGCACACATACAAAAACACACAGACAATATCAACTAATACTTAATACAACAAAAGCAATAATAACATTTTCTACTGTCTTCTTATACTGTTGATTTTTTTTCCCACTACAATTTCTTCCTCCGTTTAGTCACCACAGCGTTTTTCTCGAGCTTATTTTTGTATCCTGTGAGCATTTTATTTCAATTTGTCTCCAGTATAGCACAACAACAATTTAAGTGGGACTCAACACAAAGGCACACACACACACACACACATAAGCTCACATATTCCCAGTGAGCAAGTGCGATATGCTTCTTTTATTAATACCGGCCGTTAGATATTAAAAAGTATATACTTTCGAACTATCGATATTTTTACTAAATAATCGATTTTCTATACGAACTCACAAAAATTTTGTGTATTTTTTATTCTTAAAAAATCATCAAACCATTCTACGGATGGCCTAAGTTTTACACTCGAACGGAAAGGCTTCTTTTTTTCTTTTCTTTGCAAATCCAAATTTTCTTTCTGCCACTTAGAAGTGGCCAGCTTTGAATGGCATGTTCAACTGATTAATTTTAAATAAAAAAAAAGGAAGCCATAGGAAATCCTTTCATAGCACTTCTTCTTCTGCTTTGTGCTACTGGGTTTATAAAACTACACACAGACACACATAAATATATATTGAAAAGCAAGTGTGAATATGTGACACACATATAAAAATTCATATGTGCTTGTGTGCATTTATATGTTTGTATAACGCTAAAGTAGTTTCTGTGTTTAACTTTGAACCATCAGCTGTTGGCAACATCCTTGCTGCAAAATTACTTGCATTCGTTCGTGTTTCAAAAGCGACCGGAAAAATTAATTGAATGGGATGAGCAACGGATTTTTCTCTTACTTAGCTGTAAATTCAGTTTAATTGGATTAATTTAAAATTTTAAGCGCATTGAATAAAAGAGATTACTTTATAATAAGTTAAATACATTTTTGCAAGAAAAAAAAACTGGTCTTGTATTACAAGATGGTAAGATGAATATTATTAGTGTAGAAAGTTAATGTTGAGTTTAAGTGTCAGATAAAAACGTATGACAAAAACCATAACTATCTTGATTTAAATAGTTTGTTCTCAGGAAATTAATGCCGGAAATAAATGAAAAAAGTCAATTCAGTCATCAGTTTTTTTTTTACACAAAAAAATTTTTGAAATCTTCTTTTTTCCACTTACAGAACATGAATTGCTTAAAAATTTTTCAACATTTAAAAAAATCGTTTTATTACAGCTTGATTCATTTTTGATTTTAAGAAATAAAGGTCGCATTTAAAAATTTTCGAAAAATTATAGCCAACATTCGAAAGATCATTTAAAAATCTGTTGAAAGCACTTCGACTAAGATTTTTTCAATAAGCTAAAGTTACAAATTTTCCACCTGAAATAATGGTTGACAACCAAATGTCATCCCCTCTACTTCACCTAGTTTTTAAAAAAAAGAATATATAATTAATTTGAATAATTTGAATATAATTACCATCCAATGGCTATGTTCAATTTTTGTCTTAGGACACTTGACGTCATATAGTATATTTAATAGCAACCAAAAAAAGAAAAAAAAATAAACATTTTCGATAATCGAACTTTTTATTTAAATCTCATTTGCATGAGCTTTTTTTTAGAATTTGTTCTTCAGAAGCGCACAAAAAAGTTTTAAGTAAATCAGCGAGGTCCTGTTTTCTCTTATTAAGCAAATTTCCAAAAAATTGTGTCTTTTAGAGGATACTCGTACTTTTGTTTCGTAAACTTTTTCTTTTTATAAGTATTTGTACTATTTTTTAAGCTGCAAGTGTGAAATAAATGTTCTTTTTAATCATTTCAGCAAAGATTTCACTTCCACGTATTTAGTCCAAACTTTATTTGAATTTAAAAAAAAATACCTTAATAATGCAATAAATTGAAACTGATTGTAATTATTTAACTGCTCTTAAGAAAACTATTAATTTTTAAGAATTTAAGGCATTCTTTATAAACTTTGCACTGAGTCGATAATTTTGTAAGTAATTCAATCTGCGTCAGAGTAATGCTCTCATGAATTGCTGTCAGTGAAAATTTTACGGACTCAATAGTAGTAATATCAAATCTTTGAAGAGTTGAGCTTTATGTTCTATAGGTCTAAACCATAAACATAAGTCGAATGTATACAAAAATGCATAAAAAGTTAATAAAAAATAACAAACGCCTACATAAAAATGTTGTCCATGCTGATATAATGCAACATTTTGATTTGTTATTCTATTTCATTTTATTTTATGCCACATAATTCCTAAATATTTATTTATTCTGAGTGCCTTAAAATTTCCCCTACCA
Organism: Meiosimyza decipiens; assembly: GCA_963680825.1. Taxonomy (NCBI): domain Eukaryota; kingdom Metazoa; phylum Arthropoda; class Insecta; order Diptera; family Lauxaniidae; genus Meiosimyza; species Meiosimyza decipiens. The sequence continues at coordinate 95,520,249 of OY804259.1, read as the reverse complement.
ACACGTGTACCAGCAGTAGGATATTTGTGTGTCAAAATAATACATTATTATGTTATATTTAAGTATGTGGGGGCATTTCTTGTTAAAAGAATAGCAGTTGAAGCTTGTGGTCTTTGATATTACTGATTTGCTTTGCCCAGTTGATAATTCATCACAAATTAAGCTGCAATTTTCAGATTTTCTTGGAAGTAAAAAAATAAATGCTTAAAATTTTAATCACATAATTATAATGCATAAAATATTAGCAATTAGTTGGTATTTTGAAAAAAAAAAGGTTTGTCTCCCACATGTCGATGATGTTTGGAGGCAAACTTCAAAACTTTCCAAAACTTGAATCTCGATACTATTAATCTATTTGCAATATGTCAAAAAAAAAAGATTAAAACAAGAATGAGTCCTTAATACTTTTTATTATATCGCAATTTTTAAAAACTTCAAAAAAATAAAATTTTTAAAAAAATTCAGAAAAGAGTTGCTGAGTTTGTAAATTTAAATTTTTTGGGCGTTAAGTTATTTCTTTTGAAAGAAGATTTCTTTTTATGACAAAAATTTTGTTTGACGTTTTATTTTAAAAAGAATGTTCCATGTAAGACGTACGAGTATTTATCATATTTGATTTTCAGACAAGCGAAAGTTTTCGTACATAATTTCGTTCATTTATGTACAAGTTGCAAAAATCTGTCATGTCTATGTGTCAGTAAATTTGAAAATTAAATAGAAAATAATGCAAAAAGTGAAATAAAACACAGACCAAGTAGTGAGATTTTCCTACTCACGCACTCAGAAAGTTTTGTGCACAATTTGGTATTTGCGTATGTAGTTATAAAAGTCCATTTACCCATACATACAAATAGTTTTTTCCCATTTTTAAGAGCTTTATAAAATTACTTGCGAAAATATGATTTTTGTGTTATATTTACATGAAAAAGTACTTATTTATATGTACAATAAATGTGGCACAAATCAACATGAGCAGCGTTTGCATATTGAAGTGGATTTTCGTAGGGTGCTGCATATTTTAATATTTATACTCAGATTCATTTTGCTGATTTACCAAATCGCTTGGTGAATAGAATGGTAATGTATCGCGATCACATTCTTCGATGAGGTTTTTTTTTGGAAATCAACATCTGTACTATAAATCTGCTATATATTTTACAAAAAATTTAAGTGTGAAATCTGTTTTTTAATCTTTTGACAATTTACTATGAATTTTATGCAGAATATTGCACTGGCTATTATTCAAATTTTTTTTGGGCATTATTTTTTATGTCAGTTCGACGTACACAACTTGATTCGGATCATCAAATGCATCGATTGCAGAGCTACACTTATTAGTGTTAGGGGAACGCATAGTTCTATATAACATTTTCGGGGGGGTGTTCTGAGTCATATGAGTGGGATTTGACCAAAAAAGAAGAGATAAAAAGAGACTCAAAACAAATGCAGTAGAATTATTGGACTTAAAACATGTCATGCCTACTTGTCCTTTCTGTCTCACTCTCCATAACGTTCTTAAGGATTCCGATTGTTTTGGACGTGCTACGCCTACTTAATAAATCTTATAAAATTTGCTTAGCAGCTGACTTTGTCGCCCAACGCTGTCATGCAAAGTGTTTGCTTATATGGGAAGTGTTACGCCCACTTGTCCAATACAACACAATTTTGGTATGGTGCTATTCAAAATAACCCTTGTATTTTTGGGAAATGTGGAGTCAAGGTCTCCGATAAGACTCCTGGTATAAAGTTTTAAAAATTGTTATTCATCTGGATGGTAGCACGCCCATTTATTCCAAGCTATTAATTTTTTTCGATATTAGCTTTAGTAACTCAATTCGTTTTTTTTTACTGGAATGGCTACACTATTTAATGTACAATGAGGCCTCGGTTAACGCAACTAATAAAATACAAGCCTGTCAGTCAACAAAGCTTAGGTAATCGGGCATAGATATTGCATAAGAAAACATTAAATATAAAACAATGCCAATTCTCAAAAAGATACTCTTCATTTATTTGCGTAAGAAACCATTTGTTTAAACATTTTTCCATCTTGAGGTACTCACAAACTCTCAACATTATTCGATTTCCCAGGACAAATGCTACAGATAATATTCAAATGCCATACGTAGCAATAAGTGAGGTGAAATTTGTTTAAAAAGTTGCACTTACTGAGTTTGTTATAAAAGAAGTCTACTCGTTGCGAACATTGAGGAATTGCATTTATTGTGACTTGCGTTGACCGAGGGCGCACTGTACTTAATTTTGCAATTGAGTTCAACAGTTACTGAGATTATATATGAGACAAATTATGTGTTGGGCTAAGTTTTGTGTGAACCGTTGTCATGCGCTCAAGCTGAAGTTGGTCATTTTCAATTCATCGAGATATAAAAAGAGCTAAGTTTTAAGTGACCTTTTCATTTATTTACTTACAGCTATGGCAATTTTAGTCACATCAATGCCATTTTAACAATAGGAAGTGTAAGTCTGTAAAAAAGGAATATACATTTTTGTAGAATATATAATCCTTATTCTTCTGAATGTAATTTTCAACTAAAATTCTTTAGAGCATACAACGATGAACTCTCTTCTCGAACGACGTCACTTTCGTAAGCAATACGACTCTCATGCCCAATTTCGTTCTTCCAAAACAGCAAAATTGTTAAAAAGCCAAAAAAATTAAGATCTGTGTAAGTGATATTATGAAAAAAAAATGTTCCCCACAATTTTATAAATGATAAGCAAATCTGTCAATATAAATATATTTATTAAAATAGAAACGAAGGCCGCTGATATATGTCTGTCAACGTAGTTATTTGACAGCTGTCATTGTGGGATGATAACAAAGAGAAAAATTAAAGTTCATCAAAAAGGCAAACTCTGTACGCTGTAGGCAAAACAAAATGCCAACGAAAGCTGTTGTGCCTACTATCATCTATCATATGATGATGACGGCTCAATTGACGCCTTGTAATGCGTGATTTATAGTCCTGATTTTTTAAAATTTACTAAAGCATATTATTCATTTCACATTCAGATTTCGGTTAAAGCAGATGCTTCATTAACACAAGATATAATTAAGGTATTGAAGAAAAACATCTATATACGATAATTTATAACAACACCAATGTTATTAATCAAAAATTAAGGAACATTATGTAGAATAAAGTTTGGGCCAATGGATATTTCACAATGAAAGTTTATTTAATATTGATATCTTTCATCTAATGTCATTAAACATTTAAGCTATGAATATTCGGTGGTGGTGGTACAACGTCTTAGAATTATCCAAGCCAATGATGAAAATGGCTGTTCCATAAGAATTGAATTACGCGCATTTCGATTCTTTGGAGTTAATCATCGACATACTGAGCGCTTAGTTTTGAACGTGATTCGCAAATTCCAAGAAACTGTGTCAGTAGAGATTTGAAATCATCAGAGAGTTTTCATATAGGCTGTTAAAGTCTGACCAAGAGCCTAAGCACATTAACACGTCGTAGTGCGTATGAGTTAAACCTCACACGCTGAGTTTTGACAAAAAAATTTAGCATTATCACGTTTATAAAATCCAATTAACGCTGGAATTGAAGACCATTTCAAAGGCCAATTGGATGTAATAGTAAACAGAACATAGAATTCATTCGGAACAGTTGGATATTTTTTTTTAATAAAAGAGAACATTAACTCAACATCTTTTAACATAATCAAGCTCAAGTTCTAAACTATTTTACACTGCATCATGAAAACAGCTGGTGTACTTAACTTCTTTCCGTTGAATGTAAATTTATAGCCAACCAGTTGGACGCGAGATATCAATAGTTACAATTTTAAACTTAAATGCCTTCCACAGTAGGCTTTCTGCACTCGCAATTAAGTAAAAGTAGGTGATCTTTAAAAGCGGAAAAAGCGGTTTTGCTTGCTGACTTTTCCTGGTAAAACGGAGAAAAGTAAGCTGGCCACAGCTGCTTTCCACATAAAAGTAAGATATTGGGACTATTTTGCATCGATATGTGGTAATACATGTAGTTGTATTAAAATTGATATTTAAAAACATCGAGACGTTTCAATGCAGACATTTATTAATATTTAACATTCTGCTCGAGATGAAGGATATTGTAAACATCTGGTAGATTCTGTATCTTTCGTTTTGTACCACCTCCCTAGTTGCTTAAACTTTTAAGGTTTTTTTGCCTAATCTAAGGAGACTCGTTCGAGCTTTGAACTTAATTTGTGTTTGAATTTTTTAAAGCCGATGCGGAACTAGAACACTTTTTATAATCAACTATTTATTAGAATTCTGTTTCCTACACCAATCCGAATCTATGCTAAATTTTTGAGTTAAACGAAAACCAATTGAAAACATTTCAAAATTTTTCTTTATACAGAAAGTCTGATTATATTTAAAAAAAATTTTCATAAAATCCGTCTCGTCGTATTAATATTATTCCACAATTCCTACAGCCAGTAAATAGACAACAGAGCAATATTTTGATAAGCAAGTACTTACATAAAATCTTGTAGCGTCTGAGTTTAAAAAAAGGACATTGAAATTCTTAAAAATTTGATTACGCACAAAACAACTCCTATATATATTTTAGTTCTATTATAGATCGAAAACATGTAGAAATCTCAACAACTTTTTAAAGGGTTAAGGATAGCTAAATGATTTATACCCATTAGATTTAACATATCGAATAGAGAAACTGATATTGAGTAGGATGATTTTTCGGAAAATCTATGGTGTATAAGATTTTTTTTTTAATAAATAACGCCTTTCAAATTTTGTTTAATTTAAACGAATAATTTAAACGTAATTTTGAAAAGTTAAACCAAGACAGCACTTGATCTTCCTGATTTGTCTTGGCTTCGTCATAAGATTTCGTTCAGTGGGATTGCGGGTGTTTTTGCATGAGAGCTAAATTCGCTTTTCTTATGTATAAAGCCTCCTTGACTCTAGTCGTGTCTTAAAAAGTTTTCTCAGGATCTGCACATAATATATTTGAGGGATTGCTAATAATTTAATGTGCAATCCTTACATGCCTACAATATACCCAATAAAAAATTGAAGATTGTTACTTGTTATGTTTAACATTGTAAGAGAGAATTTGAACATCATCCTAAGTTAGTAAAATAATAACAAGAAATATTTATATTTTATGCTTTGAAGAGCGAAAATATTCTCAGCTCAGACTACCAAACTCAATATGCAGATAGACGCATGACGGTTTGAACATTTTTACGCTTTCAAGTGGGTAATCAAAAAAATATATAATTTGATAAACGCTCATTTGAGAATCAACACCGTTTTTACATTGTAATTTCAGCAAACAAGAAACATTTTTTAATCGCTCAATCAGCTCATCTTTTGTTTGCCCTGCACATTTTGTAAATTTGCTTAAAATGAAAGTTTCACTTTTACGATTAGTTGACCGATCTCTCTATTGAACCAGTGATAAATTACCGTTTCGTTGTGATAAAAACCGACAGTAAAAAGAATCATTAACGCGTTTGGCTTACGATCTGCAACTTTGAACGCGCCGCAAGAGACAACAACAAAACTCAAATCGAAAAACGAAGAAAAATCGCTAACAAACAAGTCTACAGGAGCAGTAAGAACGACTGACTGCAAGTGATACGCGCACACTTCGCGTGAGCCTTAGCAAAGTCAAAGAATTTCTTGAACAACAAAGCGCTTGACAACTGGAAAATAAATTTTTTTTTGCTCTTTTGGCTTAGCAACACCTGATGCGGTGGCGACAACAAACGACTTCGGTTGCGACGGCGGATGCTGTGCTGTACTGTGCAACGAAATGCGCGAGGTTTCCTCTTTTTCAAATGAAAAGAAATAGGGACGTTTAGCGTTTCTACGTCTGGCTGGCTAAGAGTGTTCAGTACTTTAGTACTCGGCCGACACGAATCGACTGAACGTGAAAACGCAATTTTATTGCAATTGGCGAAAAAGAAATTTTCCGATTTTCCGATTTTCCAGAAAATAAAAGCACACAGCTCCAGTTGATGAGTTGAGTTGAAATTCATTCTGTAGAGCTTTTGCATGCGAAAGCTTTTATAACACTCACGTATTGTATTAGATTTGTGTTGAGGTGGGGGTGGTGTGGAAGCGTATTGATATGCCGTTTATTTGCAAGGACTCGCAGACAACGTGCGACAGCCTTGTGCAATGACTGAAGTGCCGCTTATTTATTGAGTGAATGAATGAGTGCGCTTTTTTTTCATTGTGAGCGAAAAGCTCTTGAAGGCATTGTGTTGAGTAGCAAGGCAGGAAGCAGCTGTCGTAAAATACTCGCCCATTGAAATGATTTGCTGAAATGGTTTTATAGGGTGTTTTTTTTATATCGTTGCAGTTTCGAACTTAAATAAAACACAAAATATAATATAATTTACCGAACTTAAGGCTCTATTAACTAGATAATTTTATGCAATTTTGTGTTTGTATTTATTTGAATATATAGGCGCCAAGACTGGCTGAATAATAGCTCATTGTAAAGGACAAACTTTTGTTTTCTTTTTCAAGCAACTGAATACATAAGTGCGAAATAACACGAGCTATGTGGATTTTTAAGGCGTAAGTTATTGCAAAAGTCAGAAACTTCACAAAATATCAAAGGAAATAGTTCAGCGGTGTAAGATAACGCAATCTTGGTAGCCAAATGACCTAACACTTGCAACAAGACATGTGAGTTTTGAGAGAATACAAGGTTGAGGTGCCAGTGAATTAAGCAAATTTCCAAGCGTCGTTCTAGCGAACTCATGGTAAAATGCCAAAACACACTAAGCACATATCATCCGTAAGCTGTCAAATTAACTACCATTAGATAAAGTGTTGCCAATTTAGAATCCAAGCATCTTAAAAAGCACCCTATATTTACATCCTCTGCTGGGCTTTGTGAATCATTAACTTTTGTACGTGATACCAATTTCGCGAGAAAAATGAATGAAAATGTATATATGATTTGTTGTTTCTTGTAGTAGTATTTGTGCAATTGTAATTGGTTTTGCTTTTTCTTTTAGTTGTCAAAGTTTCGTTTGCCTTGTAAAATATTAAGGACTATGCTGTGCTGCACAGTGCTCTAAGGAATGTACCAAATGTGTCGAAGTATTTTTTATTTTAGTGGTGCTTCGATCAATATAATTACGTGTTTTATTTAGCAGAAGTGTTTCGCTTAGTTCACGCAATTTCATTGAAAATGGGTGTGGTAGGAATAGAAAACATATATATTTTTCATCATCGATACCATCTAAATTGATTTTGACGTGATTTCTGACTGCGGAAGTCACAATTACGAGAAAATCATGCGAGGTATTTGAATGAAATTTGCTCCGCAGGCTTTGCCTCTCAACATATCTATGTAGCTCGAGGTATTGAAATTGGGCGAAATTAATTCGTGGATACAAATACCATCCATACAAATAAAACATCTAAGACGCTTTATTGAGTCAGACATTCCATGTTGAGTAACAACATTTCACAAAAATTCTAGAGATATCTTAGAAAATCTCTTTCTAAAAAGTTGTCCAAGTTTAACAAGAGGGTGTGGCACCTCCAAGTAAAGCAAAAACTTCAAAACGCTATCCTGATAGAATTATTTTAAGTAATGAAATCAACTTTCACACAAATGGCAAGAACATTTCCAAAAAGCTGTGCAGAAGAACTTGGTGAAATTCTACAAGTGGGCGTTACACCCCTCATCGAAAAAAAACTTTCAATCACTATACTCAGATAGTGGAACTATATCCAGGTCTACCAAGTGTCCGCTTTTGTCGCGTCCAGGCCAAAGCCGTAGGCCACGTAGGAATTGGAATATTTCGCTTAAAGCCGTTAATTGGAGGTAAAAGCTGTTAATGGCCGTTAGGTTTCGATTTGCTTTCATATAGCAAGATACACTCGGAGGCCATTGTGATACTTTGTATATGTAAAAATATTCCCCTCCTACTCCTTAGATTGTCTTATTGAATGGGTTGAGGATGCTGGTGAGTTCCAACTCGTCTAGTTTCCAAGACCAACAAAAAACGCAGAACCATTCGTCAGCTTTCTCATTTCCGGAAATACCCTTATGACCGGGCACCCAGCAGAGCTCTGTAGTATGCAGTCAGATTGAACGAAGTGATTCCCTGCAGTGTTCTACACACCTAGGCTTCACGATTTAGCGTTCAGCGCTTTGATCGCTGTCTGACTGTCCACACATAAGGTAATGATGAAGTCAGTAAGCTCCCTGTTCCGGATCACCTATGTGACTTGGCCTACGGTCTACTTTGTTACCTTGAATCATATATAAGTATGTGCGTATGTAAGTATGTATATGAAATCACTTTTAATCAATGTGAATTCTTTTTGATTCAAAATCAGAAAAATGTTCGGCTTTGGCGCTAAATCATAAAAGTTTATGTTTGAATCAAACATCCAAATATTGATTTTTTTTCCTGAGTTTAAAAACTTTTTTTAAATGAGACTTAGCTCCATTTTCAAGCAAGTCTTCTGAAGCCAAACAAAAGATTTGATCAAAGCACTGTACATCATCATCTCAGCTATAAGAACGTGATGGGAGTGATTTGATCCCTAATTTCCTCAACATCTTATCGATGAAATTATTGGTTGGGCATTTTCATTTGAGTATCTTTTTCGGGCTTCTGTTTGTAGGTAAAGTAAATCGATAATAACAAATGACGTCCCAACACTCTGGCAGGGGTTTCTTATTTCTTTATTGCTTGGAACGCGATATGGCTTATGCCGCTACATTTAAATTTGAGTTTTTTTTTTAATTTTTACTCAGCAGCTGCTTTCCACCTTTTAGCTTTAATTTTGCTTTTATTAAGTATTTCATTTATTAGGTATATCCTCTGTTTTTATGTTATACTCGTAGCTGGTATATTAGGACCCACGCACTTGATAGAGCGCAGAGATACGAAGATGCTAAATTTAAATTTGATTTTTATGCCAAGGTAGTCAATTTGCAAGGCAATTATTTGCTTGTTGTTGTTGTCATTTTACATAGCTTACATTGATTGCCGCAATTTGTAAATGCCAGCTTGAAAAACGATTACGAGCACCATGTGCGTTCGCGGCAATGAGCGTTGATTTCATTAATGCGGCCGATAAATATTGACGGCATGTCACCCAGTTTCTTTAGGTTGAGGTGACAGAACTCCGTGCTGTTACTACAACAACGAAGCATTTCGCATTTATCCTCAAATTAATGTTGAAATCAATTTTGTGACTTTTAATCTGAAAATCTTTAATTTACATTTCTATGGGCACTTAATATTTTGAATTAATTAACACGGAATGTGGGAGCAAAAAGTTGAAAGAGTCAATACGAAGTTGCTTCAATAGCTAAATGAAAATAATGCTTGTCTTGGGATATTTTAATTTTTATTTAATGATTTCAAAAATGTTTTAGTGCTTTTGCTAATGAATAATGAAAGAAAAAGACTTTCAGCACAGATATTTTAAATTAAATAAAACGATTATCTGAATTCAAATAGAGATAGCATGATATAAAATAATGGGTCAAAATAATAATGTCGTTGTGTTTTGTGAAGCTGCAATGTAGAATATAAAATCAAAGGATTTGTAAAGGAAATGGCGACGTATAAAAAGATAAAGATGATGAGATATAGATTATGAACGTAAATAGAAAACCTTAGTGCAACAGCCCTTCGAGAGATGTTAAAAGCTACTAATCTTAAGCATGAGGTGAACACAACAACGTTGTATGAGGAGTATATTGTTGTCACAAGACATGTCCAAGAATAAACTTTGAGTGGCTTTGTGGATTAGTCAAAGTACGATCATCAAGATCCTCTTCACATAGTATATATATTTTCAAATATTTAGCAAACACGCATGGGATGCTCCCTTTAAGTTCAAAACACTGTATTGGCGTAAAAGAAAAGTTATTGCGAAGGGGCCTAGAGTGAGTTTCATTGGTGATAATTTTTGTTTAAATATTTGGGCAACAACTAAGGTATTCAAGGTATCTTAAAGTAGAACATTTAAAATACTATATGAAAAAAAAGCATTGCCTATGATAATCTTCGATATATTTTAGTATATGAAGCACTTCGTCCAAGAAATGCCTTTGTTATATTGAATATATATTGTTATATTGAGTACTCTTTGTTCACTACTATCACTTTGACATACTATATGTGGTATTTAAGGTGCACTATGTAGTGTGCTTTGATATGAACAATCTCAAAACCTTTATTATTTCGGTATCTTAAAAAAATTCCAAGTTATCGTGAAGAAGAAGTCTCAAATCACTATACAAAAAACTGTATGGATTAGTTCGGTTGTCACAAAATACGTTAGGTGCCCAGGAAAGTTTCTTAGGCGTAAAATGAAGTATTTTGGACTCGTTCATAACAAAACAAAATCGAAGTTCTCTAATGAAGAATCATAAGCCTTTAAAGCTCCTTTTTTCTGCAACTTGAGTTTCTTGTAAGCTGTCACAAATACTCCATATGGTATTTTGAAGGTGTTGCGGTAAGCTTTACCAAAGTATCTCTTTTAATGATTTGATGGCGTCATTTGAACCGCTGCACACTGCAGAGTTTTTTTGTTCAAAAATTGCCAGAAAGCGCAAATCTTACCGAAAATGAAAATTTTTTTGCGGAGCCTGAATTTTGAAAAAAAATTTAGTTTTTTATTATTTTAAGTTAAACTTTTTTTTTTTTTGAATTTATCTTTAAATTAAAATTTAGTTTTATTCAAATTCAGGTGGCAATTGACTTCGAAGGAAATATATGAGCAAAACTTCTATATAACACTTGCTATATATTGAGGAGGACTGTAAGAGAAGTCATTATGTAAGGTGAAAAGATAAACAAATCTGTCTTACTGTTAGCAAAACTAAGTGATCGTATGCTGGGTGCTAAATTTGGATCGTAAATGTTAAGACATATCAACGACAAAGGCAGCAAACTTTTGTAGTTGAAGCCATTTAAGTAAGCAGATAATTGAGAACATGTTCATGTCCCCCCCATTCAACTCACATAGGATCTTAAAGAGCTATCAAATGTTTCGCAATAAAAACAAGTCTCGTACGCTATTTATGAGTGTAAGATAAAACTTTGGTTGCAAGCTTAATCAATCAAAGTGAGAGCAATCTAATATTTATGTTCTTGATAAAAGTTTTCGACTCTTGTATCCTTCATACATATTTTATTAACTACGACATTTATATTTCAGCAAAAGTCTATTAACAAGAAAAAACAGAGAAGTGATAGCTGCATCTTCATTTTTCAAACCATAAATTACTTTAACTAATTAAACTCGCAACGGTAGCTTAAATATTTAATAACAAAATAACAAAAGTTATACACTTTATCCTTGGACATTAATCCTCAAGGATAAGAAAAAAACAAAAACCATAAAGAAGTAGATGAGACCAAATAGAAATAATAACAACAATAGCAACAAAAACAACTAGAAAACAAAGACAAACTTTAACTGACATCGACCGCCATTCAATTGTCTAACTGACAGCCTGAACAATAACTTGCATTTAGCGCGCGCACACACCCACACAGACGCAAACATTATAAGTATACAAATCCAACAACAGTTGAACAAAACAGCATAATAGATATAAAATAAAGCAATAAAGTACTAACATTTCTGTATAAAACAAAAGTGAAATTCATTGCGACTGGCGTTGCACAGTGCATTGATCACAGGACAATACAAACAAACTCCTAGGGAATGATTACAAAAAATTTAAAAGTTATACAGAAAGCTTTACTTAGCTTTTTTACTCAGTTTCCCCATTTACTTATTGGAAAAATGACCCAAAAGTTAAAAAATCAAACTGCCAAAATAAAATCGTTGAATCCAGTTTCAATCAAATTTTCTCACAATAAAAGCTCTTATAACTTTTTAAATAAAGCATGGAAGTTGAATGAGCAAACTCTTTTCAGTTACTTTTGTAGTTCTTAAATTGTTTATGTGAATTTTATAATAAATAAGGATTGCTTGCCAGATAACAATTATTGCATCACAGTAGCAGTATGATGAAGTGATATGGTAAAGTAAAAGTAAAGAAAAAGTGAAGTGAAGGTTACTAAATTAAAGATTAAGTAAAGGTAGTGTAAAGGTAAGGTAAAGAAAAGGTAATGTATAGGTAGAATAAAGCTAAAGTGAAGATTTTGCGTGACTAAGGTATGTGTAGTGAGGATAATGGTACCGAGCTCAAGAGGGTCCCATTATATTTTGTGGAAACGGTAATTGATGACTTCTTTGTCAAATTAATATACAATTTACATTTTAAAAGCCTACTGTGGAACTCCTTTGACACCAATGTTTTCACTGCATTTGGTTAGTCACCAATTGTTATTTTTTTACATGTCGGTTTTTAGGGCTCCGCGGAGTATTAAAGTGACGCTGAATAAGAATGAAGTATTATTTGGCTTTCCAACTTTAAATAAAAATACAATGCACTCATATCGAGAAATAGCTATTTGACAGAAGTAAACGAAAGACAAGTTCTTCTTCTGTTTAATTTTTGCCATAAAACAACTGACCTCTGCACCTATGTGTGAGAAAATACGCTTTTGATAAATAAAGTTAAGTAAATTTTTTCATTTAAGTCATATGATTGAAGAAACTTTTCTTTATTTCAAAGGAGCAACACTTACTTTTACTAAAGAATCAAACTTAATTATTTTAAGGAGCGCATGGCTTAAAAGCATTTTAACGGACAATTTACACCTTACACTAAGTATTTTTTTCTCAGCCTTAGTATTTATTTCCAATGCTTTTTCAGCAGAAAAGCAAGAATGTTTGGCCCATTTAAAACATAAAAATAAATTAACTGACTACAACTGACACCCAAGAAACTAATTTGTCAATCAATCACTGTGCCGCAGTGTTGTCCAATATAAAATGATTGGAATGAGGCATCTAAGGCAACACAAATATCAACCTAAAACAAGTGGCTGTAATTTAAAGAACAAAACAAAAAACAAAAGAGCACATCCATTTTTTGTATCATGGTCCATCTGAACTTAGCCCACAAATCCTTTGCAAAACTGTGAATGAATACAATGAGTCCTTTAGGGTGTTTGAATGTAACTTTTTTATCATTTCTCTTCGTTAAACATTTGCTCAATCTAATCACAGCAAGTTGATATGAAATCACATACAAGGAAAAACAACACACTCTCACATGTACAAACCTATTCCAATACATTCACGCAATCATATGCAAAAAAGAACTTACAAATATGTTTTCACTCACTCACACAAAGAATAGAAGAGAGGAAGAGCGAAAAAGCTTTTGCTTGCGCCTAAGAGTATGCTACGATGCCTATTGGAAAACTTCATCGTCTGCTGGCTGATAAGAATGAATTCTGAAGCAACACACGTACACTGTCGGCATGTAGGATGATTAGGTAAAATTTTGTTGTTTAGTTAAATAAAAGTTGTTGCTTTTGTTCCTGTTTTTGCCATTTATTGCATTTACCAAGCTATTTAAAAGTTTGTAAGTCGAACATTTTAAAGACATAAGAAAACGAAAAAAATAAATCGAAAACGCTATAACGCGCCAAGATTTGTGTTATTTTTTTTTGTGTTGTTTTTGTTTTCCTCATGCAACATTAACCCATAAAAATAAATACTTTCACATTTGCACAGCAGCAACAAAATAAGCCAGCGACATTTTTTTTTTGTTCGAACGACAAGAACAACAATATGAAAATCAAATTTTAGTCCTGATTATTTGTGACGCCTGCTACTTGTTAGTCCTTTAGTCTTTCTTTATATGTTTGCATTAAAGAAAACGCTGCCAAACAAAAATGTTCGCTATCAAAAGAATTTTTATGTAACATTAAAATGTTTTTAGAGGTTTCAAAATTATTTTAAAAGCTTTCCTTAAACTCGCACGTAAATACTTTACTATGTTGCTGTGCATAAGGCATGCAGTAAGTGATAAATATAATTACAATGTAACAAATTTCATGACTTAATTATTTGAATGTGTGCAATTATTGTATGGGAGATTTTGGTATGTTGAATGTAATTTGTTCAATGATTGTACAGGCGCAAAAATAGATAAACTGCATGATAGTTCAGATGGTATAAGAAATGCTTAATGTAATACTGGCAGCAGACTAGATCAGACGCATCATAAACTTAAGATATTTAGCCCCTACAATGCTAAAGCTGTACAGAAGCTGATCCGACCTCAGTTCCACATAAATGGGAAACGTCTTGAGAATCAGGCTTCTCATTGACATTGCAGTAAAGGGCTACGCTTACGATTCTGTGCAGTCTGTAGTAGAGAAACCCATCATATGTTTGCACGCTTTTTGCAGTGAGGTAGTACAGTCAGACATAGCAGTCGAGATAACGAAAGCGGGCAATAAATAAATAGTTTTTCAAGCATACCTAAAGAACCTTGGTGTTTGTATCAAAATGCATTTGTCTGTCACAGCAATTTCGATGCGGTTGTTTGTAAGGTCGCAATATTAAATAGAGCTCAGTCACGCATTCGGCTGAACATGAGTGTACCGCTCCCAGGTAGATGAAAACGATGAAAAACGCTGAAAGCGACATAAGTATGACTGGCAGACGCACGACGCAATTCGATTAACTAGCGCATTCCATACAGTGTCGAACGACAAGGTTGCGGTGATTTCTTTAATGCCACTGATTGATATTGTGGTACGTAAAATTGAGCGGACTTTAAGAGAATTCCTAAGTGTAAAAAAATGGCAACGAAGATGAGGAGCATCAAAGACCAACCTGGATAGAGCAGAACAATGGAGAGATCAAACTCCACCTATGTAACTACTCAATGTTTCAAGCAATATATCACTTATATTAAACTATGATGATTTTCTACCACTTCCCGCGCTGCTGACTCATATCTACGAACCATGTGCCAAGCATTTGTAAAACACTAACCATATGAAAAGCGGTAGAATCCATTGTAGCAAGTACATTGATTGAACTCCACCTTAATGAGTGCCACAGATCAAGAAACGCAGTTGTTGGAATATAAAAAATTAAGATTTCATTCACTGGATTTTAATGCATTTACTCCTTATTAAAAATATCTTTTAGCGAAAATATAGCACCTTCACGCTTATTTCTACAATTAATACAGAATAAAGTTTTAAATTTTTGGTCAGATCAGATATAACATCCCTCTATTTTAATCTAATTTTGTGTTTTTTCAAATAATAGTATTAATAATACTTTAATAAAACTTTAGCTACTACAGATAAAAGCCTTCTAAGCTATTATGTTTGAAGCTTAAAATCAAGTAAAAAGCTTATTAAAAATAGTGAATAAATTATAATGGTTATTTCGGTATTTTTTATACTTTTTTTCTTAGATTTTTCGCTAACCAAAAAAACCAGCTAGCCAAAATAACTTAATCAATTGCTGAGTGAGAGTTGTTTCGCAAGTGGAACATGTGAACCAACTCGGATTCAAATGCATTTTACTATCTAAAGAAGCTCATAATATAACTTAACTTTTGAAAAATATTATTTCCATTTTAACACTAGCGATACGATGCCGTCAAAAATTTGTAAAATCTTGTCGGAGTAACTAATATCATGAAAACGCTTTTGTTTCACAGCAAATGCAAATTCATAGAGCTTAACTCAATTGTATAAGATCAAAATTGAAATTCAATTTGAATTCAAAATCAAAGACATCGTTTCCATCAGCCAGAACCGGATCAGACCAAATTATGAAATCAAAAGTTTTCCCCGTAATGGCTGTTTGTGCAGCCATACATAGTGCAGGGGTGCTATGCATATCTACCTAAAGGCCAAATCAAGTTAAATTCTAAGCTGTTAAGCATTAAAATCAAATGTAAATGAAAGTGACAGACAACATAGAAGAGTGCGCTATTGTGAAAGAAGAGCAGACGATGGTGGGCAGGAAACAGACATTGTTCGCAATCAAATTAATATCAGCCTAATAAGAAGGCCTTCAACTAAACCCTTCGCTTAATGCGTGCTAAAAGCAAACGCTATTGGTCTTAATGGGTTTCATTGTTTGGTTATGCAGCATTATTGCTTGTGTCGTTAGCTTCCCTTTCCGTTTCTGTCGTAATGTTGGTGCTTGTGTATTTATAGCCTCAAGTCTTGATTGTCCTTATGTTTAAATCGACTTTGTGTTTTATGTTTTCTTTTGTTTTCCTGAACCGCGCCTAAAATTATGCTGCGTAAAAACAAGAAAAACAAACTTTTTGATGTGGTGCTAAAGGAGTTAGAGCGATATGTTAAAGTGAAGTCAAGTGAAAACCAAAATGGTCACTGCGTTGAGTGTTGTCTGTTTAGGTTCAAAAAAACAAAAAAAAAAACAAAGTTCTATTTTGCTAACTAAAATGTGATAAAACAAAACAAAAAAAGGCTTTAACTAAACTTATTAATTTTCGGACACTTTAGATACTGCGCCACAAAAAAGCTGCTATGGAAGGTCTTTTGCTTTATGTTCGCTCGTTTTTTCATTTTTATTTTCTGGGTTGTTAGGTTTTTCCTTTGATAAATTAATTAGCATCTTTTATTTTTGCTTTTTACTTAGTCGCCCTAATTAAAAACAAACTTTTTATGCTTTAACGGAAGTTTGGTAGCAACACCAGCGGGGTTAAGAAATTGCAACCCAGTCCGTGCGAGTACAAACAGACAGCCAAAGGTATGTTGCAAGTTGCGTTGTCTTTTATTTTGTATTATGTGGAAGCTGACATTAAATTTTAGTCATTTCCAAAAAGTACAAATAATGAGCAAAGTTTCATCTGAAAGTTAAGGTTGCCAATACGAATTATTTTAAATACCCAAAAATGGCGACAATAATCGCCAAATCAGAGGAAGCAAAAAATGAAAATCTGTTCATTTTGCGACACTACTTATATAAAAAAAAAACTAAATTTCAATTCATTCGAGCAATCAGCGTTTATAACATGTTTCAAGCTTGATATTATATGTGGCATTACAGTCAAAATGAAAGGAGCTGTACTTAGGTCCCCCGATTTTACCAATTCTTCTTTGTTCGTTGATTTTGATTAGTTGATTGATTGTGAAATTGAATTATTGTTGCGTCACAGCTTCTAAAAATTTATGTGTGATAAACTATACCAAGAAATAGGTGATTTTGAGATTTGTTTTTTCTTCCATCCCTTACAGGGTAATTGTCATTGTGAGTTATACTAAAAATTAGTAAAAACTCGAATGCTGTTGCTTATACTTTTTATTTGCTTAAATTTTTGTTTCCAAAACTGTAGAAATAAATACGACCACATTATCAAACCTAAAAATAGATCTCAATGTCTTGCTTTAAATCCAAATTTTTAATAAGTTTTCAATAGATGCAATTTTTTTTCGAGAACACATACATACATAGTCAGTAGGTGTTGAGATTCTTTATATATTTTGGTAGATTTTCTACAGTTATGTTGCGTAAGATTCGCAAAAAAAGCTAAAAATGCCAAAACTTAAAAAAATTATTTTATCGAATGGTTGTTATCGAAACAAAATGCATTTTAAGCCATGTAATAAAATCTCCGCATTTTCCCCACAGCAAATTTTACGCGAAAATTGGGAAACTCTCTACAAATGGCAACGTTGCTGAAAGTAAAATTCATAGTTTTTGGTGTAGTTTTTGCGAAAATCTCATTAAAACTTTGCAGTTACATTTCTTGTTGTTTTTTTATGCCCCACTTGCAAACTTTAACATTTGTGTCACACGAATTCTCAGCCATTTAACTGGCCACAAAAGTACAATCGATTTTCACATTCAATTTAAAGCGTTTACACAGAGAGAAAACTATTGTTTTAAAGTCAAACCACTCAAAGTATGGCACACTTTAACTCGTAATAAGTATGAATATTATAATAATAACGCTTTATAAATAAGTTATTGAATAATTTTTTTGGTGCAGCTGACCTCAAGTTTTTTGGTAGTACCCATGACTGTGGCAGATTGATTTCGTTTCTTCTTTCGGTGTAATGTTTCGAAAATCTGTTTTTGTTTTGCGGTACTGTAGGTAGTGCCAGCACATATATTTCATGGAGTGCACTTAAAAGTGTCTGTTCAGTAACTTTTTGTGATTTTATGTTGCAAAGGAAATTGTGTTGTAGCTATGGGTAGCTATCATTTTTCCTCTCGAATGAATTATGTCTACATGGTTATCATTTGAATCCATTTATCATTTCGAATGCAGTGTGAGCTTTAAACGCAAAAATGATAACCTTGATATGTTCATAAATCAAATTTAGGTGAGAGCTCTTTTGGATGTCGCTAAAAATGTTCGCTCATTATTTTCAAATATCTACTCGCTACATGTTCCCATTTATATTGCCAGTTGGAACTATTAGATTTCCGTTGGCTATATATAAATATATGAATAGATTAATTTGTGAAAAGCTGAACAGAATATAGTCTCTACTCTTTTTTATAATTGCTTTGATTCTCGAGACAAACGATGAGCAACTTTGAACCCACTTTGTGTTGTACATAGAATATCTTGAAAACGAAATGGGATATAAGAAAGTTGCTTATACCTCTTTTTGCTTAGTTCAACAAGAGTCAAAATTTAGATGGAACATAGCAAAAATCTCGTAAGCTAAGTGAGATATCGACAATGTTCCTTAAAGCTTTCTGATTCACTCACCAAGCAATTTAACCGCATGAGTTTTGAACTACTAAAGCCGAATTTAAATGGTCAAAAATATGCAAGGGCGCCCACAAAATCGATTCACAAATCAAAACCATTTTGAAATGGATAATACATAAAAAAGGACATGAGTAATTCTTAGGATGATGGTACGAAGTCAGCAACGGATCGTATAGTTTGATATTATTAAACAGAGAAAACATTTCTTTAATTTATTCAAATTAAACCCATATTCTCTTCTCGTCATTTAGTTCGAGCCATGAAAATTTTTCAATTTTGTTAAAAAAATTTAAATATCCGATTCCAATAATTCTGATATTGATTGTCACTTATGTATTGCTTTCTCAATTTTAAAATTAATTTATTCGTATCATAAAAATCTAATGTTTGCTTAAAGTTTAATAGCAGTGCTTTCAAAAGTCCTATTATCTAATTGTGCGTGTGAGTATCCTTATAATAAGTGAGTGCTGCTGGTAAGTGCATGGACGATTGAAGAAAGCATTTAGAGTAAATGTTCCCACTTACCTGCATAGAATAGCGGCAGCATATTGAGTATGAGTAGAAACGGAAAGATGCCTCGAGTGAATTTTTGCAAATCAACACAGCTGCTAAGCGTGTTCTCACACAGACGGCGAATAATAACAGGAGCAGTTGAGTAGGAAGCAGAAACATGTTGCTTAAGCTGTTCATTATTGCAACTGTGCTTGTGAGTAAAGTCAAAGAGTTTTCGTTGTGTTGAGTGTTGTGTGGCAACAAATGTTGCTGATGTATCGGCGGCTGCAACACGTTGCCGATCATGTGTATAAACAATTTTAGTTGCATTGCTGCGATGCGTTTTTGCTGGTATTGGTGCTGGTGTTGCTGCTGCATTATTGGAAGATAAACGTGATTTGCGTGATTGTTGTTGTTGATGCTGTTGTTGTTGTTGCAATTTGTTATTAGTTGTTGCAAGATTAAACTTTGATTTGGTAGTGGCTTGCAAGCAATAGTTGTGGTCATCAAACGTTGCATTATTATGTTGCTGTTGCGGTCTATTTGTGTTAAAAGCTCTATGGCAGCATGGCGTTGTATTTGTAGATTTGTTTTTGTTATTATTGGCTTCTGTGTTGCACGCTCGCTTATTAATCCCTGTATAAATGTTGTTGTTGTTGCTATTGGTGCTGCTGGTGTTGCTGATATCCTGACCACTGCTGTTATCACAAACATCACGATAGCGATTGCTTTGTGTTTTTTTATTGTTATTGCTGGCATCCACTTCAACTGCTGTTGATGTTCTTGCCTTACTGCATGCAGTGTACGTGGCAACACTTCTGTGCTTTGCTGTGCACGCTGCATTTGCTGTTGTTGTTGTTTCAAAACAATATTGGGAAGACTCGAGTAGTGCTCGCGCATTTTCATTTCCTTTGCATTGACGCATACAATCCAGTTTTGTTTTTCCACCGCCCTCATTGTTGCCAACATCATAGTAATCATTAACTGTGGGAAAGTGATTAAAAGGTGGTTTGAAAAAAATAACATTAAAAAAATTCGAAAAAATTGCAGATTTCATTAACGGCTGTGAATAAAAAGTCTGTAAACTTTGATTTAACTTTAATAGTAGGAGGGTCAGCGACAGCAAATCGAAAGACACCGCGAAAAATTTGATTTGCCAAATAGTTCTTGAGAAAAATTCTGTCAAACTGGGCAACACAGCATTTTTTAATTTATAATGAGCTCCTGAGCCAATTAATTTCAAATTCTCACCGGTGCTTAAATTATTCGTACAGATTTTATAGTAAGACGCACGTACCTATGTGTAACAATTACTTCCATTCATCACAGTATACCTACTTTTTTCGACTCAATCAATCTTTTTAAAATATCCCGACGCTTTCAAACTAATTTAACTTGTTCACAATTTTTTCGGTTTACACATAGAACCACCGAACCCCCTGTGTAGTGAGTCTTAACATAACTTCGTATGAATATATTCAAGTGTGAAAATGAAAACATAAGCTGTTTATTGTGAATAAGTCAAATTTATATCTAATTAAAGTAATGAAAAAGGTAATTTTTCCCTTGACGTACTGCAAAACTTTTAAAGTACTTTACGTTAGCCACCCTTTTTCAAATTTACCTTGTCTCCATGCTGCCTCCACCTTCGCTTTATCTTTGCCACATGACACTTTCTTGCTGTTGGTGCTGATGTTGTTCTTGTCAATGACAGTTTTTCGAGTAAAGTCGGCGTTGTTAACGTTTCCCTTGCACTCGTCAGCAACATCATCTGTTGCACGTTGTCGTTGTTGACATTTTGCGCTTCTTGCTTCTGCTCCTGCTGCTGATGATGATGATTTGATTGACGTCGACTCGCTGCGACACGTATCGATTTGCGTTTGCGTTTTGTTCGTCGTCGCAATGTTGCATGAATATTTGGGTGCTGACGTTGATGTCCTTGGAACACTTCTGGTGCTGGAATCGTTTTCAGTGTTGCTGGTTGTCTGTTTTTGTTGTTGTTGAATTTTATGAAAAGTTTGCTTCGCCGTCGACGTCGGCGTTGTCGTTGAAGTTGAAATTGGAGTCGAAGTCTTCGGGATAGTGTGAAGTGTGATACAACTGGCAGATGATGTTGATAGCGTTGTTGTTGTTGTGATTTTTGTAGTTTGGAGCTTTTTATGTTTCTTCCTGGCGTCCAAATCGTTTTTGGTATCAATTCCGTATTTGATGTTGCCAAATTCAGTTGTTGACTTTGAAAACTGTGCAAATTGCTTCCGCTTTTTGTTAAAAATCCCTTGGCTTTTGTTTTTTGTGGTTGTTGCTGTTGTTGTAGATTTGAAGATTTCTGTATGTTTTTGTAGTTGATAGAATGTCGTCGATAGTCTCGTTGCTTTTGTTTCGTAGCAACTTGCGTTTTTGCGTAGTATAGTATTTGTTGCTGTTGTTGTTGGTTTTGTTGTTGTGTTATAGAATTGTTGTATCTGTGCTGAGGCCATGTTGTGCCCTATGGGAAATATAAGACAATAAGGAAGGTAAACAAAATGAGAATTAAATTTAATTGCACGAGTAGGCATAGTGTGTAATAAGCGATAAGGTGAGGATACACAAAAAATCGAATTAGTGCGGGTGATACGCACTAATAGCTCCCGATCTCAAGAAAGGAACCCTCTGCAGTATGTCAAGTGTAATTTTGAAAAAAAAAGCCAAAATGTTTTCGATGAGTACAGACTTGAGTGCTTGCAGTAATGATTGTCAAAGAAGTTGCCACAAGCAATAAAGAAACAAAGTTAGTCCTTTGACATTGAGATAAGTCTTATGGTAACAGTGGAAAAGAGAAGTCTCTTAAAGTTCACGCAGCTCATTTTCAAGTTTTCCAAGACATAAGGTGAAAATATGCTAATGTTGTAGTAGTTTTATGTAGAATAACATTTCTTACTTTAAGTATTATCTAAGAAACTGAAAGTGCAGGATTTAGCTTAAGTTTTAAGAATTTTTCGTATAATACTTAAAACGTTTCTATTCAAAGTTTTCAAGAGAATTTTTCTCAAAAATACTACTAAAATTAAAACTATAGCCATTTCTCGAGAAAATTGCGGAACTGATTTTAACATTTTGGAGCATCGCACATTACTTATTAGAAACATTTTGTGTGAACCTCATTTGTAGCTTTGGTGGATTTTAATTTTTACTTCTTGAAATTTCATAAATTGTTAAACAAATCTTAGTTTTCCTTTTAGTTTTTGATGTTCTTTTTTTTTGACTTAAAATTTTCCGGTTTCGCGTATTGGCTTTATTTGCTAATTTCTTAGAAACTTATTTTATGAAATAATATAATAATGAACGAAAATATAATGAATTTTTTTAAAGTTCACACACTTTCGCTCCAAAATAACCAAAGTCGTATGGTAAATATCAAAACTGCTTAAGTCCATGGAAAAGTTGATTTAACGAAATTTTTTGATTTATTTGATTTTACCTCTATTTGCTAAGTCATTAATTTAAACGAATTCTCCAAAAGAAAAACAAATCGTGAAAACATAATTTTTCCACAACTCATTTTCGTCGTTTTTTCAAATCAAATGTTTCACCTCAAGCAGTTCCAGTACCATAGGAATCACACATAAGAAAGTAATGCTAATAACATTTTTAATTACAGAAAGCTTTTAATGTTGAAAGCTTTTATGGCAAATAAGCTTTCGCAAAGCTATGAATTAGTGGTATAAATGTTATTAAAGGAGCTTGTGCACAAAATGTTAGAAAGTTAAAGCTTTTATAGCAACTAAGCAGCTTTTGCCATTATTTCAATCCAAATTAGATAGCGAAGCTTTTTAGGCAAAAGCTTAACAAAACTTACAGATGTTCCAAAAGAGAAAACATTGTGCAGAATAACTTATAATATCAAAAAAAATTACTAGCTCAACTGACATTTTTGACTTAGGCACAACTTAATTTGTCAAGTCATTCATTTTTTTGGTAACTCCTTTTGACATTTGATAAATTGAAGTGCGTTAGCAAAAATGTCATGCCTAGCATCATAACTGCTTACATAATCATAACAATTCATATGAAATTTGGTCAAGCAACTCGGAGTCCATTAACACGAACTTAATTGCGGTTGCGTTAAAACTGTGCAACATTTCATCCAGAAAAAAAATACATAACAAAACCAGACATAAACTCGTGCACACATGTGTATGTGTGTATGTATGTGCATATGCCCAGCAAACATTTTTAATCGCAGAAGTGCCACCTATCAATTGCCGAAACGATAGTTTCATTCACGCGCGAGCTCATATTTTGCTGCCAAGCGATAGTTTGTTCTGGTGAAACTGCTCGGGGATAGCGACTCGCCAAAGCGATTCACATATGAATCATAAGGAAAAATTTTAGCAATATTGTTAAAGGCATTTGACATTTAAGCTGCACTTAATATTCCACAAAAACAGAGCATTGTGCCCCACGCAGGACACGTCTCGTGAAAAAATAACTTACAATCAATACGAATGTTTTCTTCCAAAAAAAAAAATTCGTCAATATTCACTACAAGGCATCCTCGAAAACCATTACTATTAAGAGAGCGTCTTCAAAACCGAGTTTGAATAAATCAATATATCATTTTTCGATTAATGAACGTACTCCTGTGTTCGATGGATTCGTTGAATACGCCAAGAGCGAGCGGATCATATTCAAATCGCTTATAATTTTAAAATCAATAATTTTTTTTGAAATTTATTTAAGAAATCCTTTGATTTCAATACTAAATTCAATTTTTAGGCAGGGTTGGCTGGTAATATTGAGAGCGTTCTTCAAACATAGCAAATAACTAAAAAGTAATATCGAATCATAATGCATTGAAATGACAATTTAGCTCCTCTGGAATAGCTACAAATATGAAAGATTCAACATACGTCCAAATGTTGGCTGGGTGGTAGTTAAACACAAAAAACACATAGCCATATTCAAATGTTATTTGTGTGTGTGTAGGTAAATGCAAATACTTTCCAATTACATATGTGACCTAGCTATTCCTTGCTCGTCTGACTTTCAGGTGATCACATTCGTCTAATAAGACTTCCGACATTCATCAAGGTATGTCTTACATTATTAAATACAAATGGTATGCATGCTATTTGCCCTAGCAGGAAAAGATGTTACTTATGAAAACAGTATTGTCTTGAAAAAAAGGAACTAATGAGATTACTTGTTGTACATGTGTGCAAAATTTGGTAAAGAATGAAACTCCAACTTCAGCAGAAGAAATGGTATTTGTTAATATTAATTAAATCAATTAGTTTTACATTTCACTTGAAATGAGCCAAAATAAAATTTGGGCTTTTGCTATAACCACAAAATTTTTACCTATGGTTCACTTTTCAAATTTTAGATCAAATATCAATCACCTGAGAGGACAGAGCGGCGTGCCACCTTTCATACGAGTACCAAATTAGAAATTCTATACTGAGATTGCTATTTAGGTAACTACTTACATAGTATCAAATTCAATATGTAAGTCTTTAGAAAGCCAAGTAAGCATTGTATCAAATCGGGAAACTTTGTACGCATTGGCGAGATTACTCCAATACAATCAAAAGTTTTAAGGCAATATTTAGTGATAAAACCTTGAGTTACCAAAACGTGGACAGGAGTTGGAATTGTGAGCGAGGTACAGTAATATCAGTAAAATTTCTGGACAGTGTTTTAATGGAGCTATTAAGATGTAGCTAAGAACTAAACAAATAAGTTTATTTGGTAAAAGAAAGTAGTCAATACTACCGCTATCCCGCTCCTTCTACCAAGAACCGGCAAACCCCTCTCAATCTGATTTTACTTGCATCAGTAGACTATGCTGCTGTCCTCTGCGAAAAAGGCATTCCTAGTGACATAATCAAAATTTATTGCACAAACAAACGGACGTATGTATGTGTGTATCATATATACCGAATTCGCAGTTGCACATAGGCAAATAACGTGATGAAGTCCATGCCGATATTGGCATAAAACGAGCTAACACATATGCATTTGTGGGCATTTAACGGAAGAATAATGGGAAAGTGTCAGCAGCAGTATTACCTTGGGACCGTGCTGACCAGAGGAAAATATTTGTAATTTTCTGATTGAAGTTACTGAAAGTGTCTTTTATTTTTTGTGGTTTGTGTTTAATTTTTGTCTTTTGTATTTTTCTCACTAACATTAGACTGAACACAGGAATGTTTTTGATAGTTCTCTTATAATACATACAAATGATTTATACAGCGGCTTAAGAGCAATATTAACTGAACTATGTAAACAATCATATGAAATATAATGATATTGGTTACTATAAGGATAAATTGAAGCAAAACTGAGCTAAAATGCAGAGGTGGCCATTGTGTCTTCTATTCAAGCGCAGAGGTTTTCAGGTTATATCATTAAATGTAAAATTTGTACATCGACGAAGGATTTTGCAATAATTCATGGCACCAAAAGCAAGTTGGTACGAAACCTTCCAAATGTGTTTTAAATAGATCGGTCTTTTGATATTCTGTCAAGATTACAGCTCTTGTTTTTTGAGAAAAATATAAGCTATTGTTTGAATAAACAACTCGCTCTTGAAATTTAGTATAAATATTTTCTTATATTAAAACAACCTACCTCCCATGGAAAGGTGGAATGTGGTTGAAACTTTTTCTTCAGAATGGGTATCAGTTTGCAGTAACTTGGCAATGCTGATTTCAAAACTATTAAAAATGTGCGATATTTCTTATAGTTTCCAAGTTATTAGAAAAAACAACCGTTTTGTAGTTTTATTTCTTCTGATCTTATATATTTTATTCCAAAGGAGACGTAAGGTGAACTGTATTTTTTAGAACGTCCTTCTGAATTAAATGTTGAAAAATGTGAAGAAAATAATATGTTTCTAACTAACTAACGCTGAACCTTTGAATTTTAGTTAACCATATTTTCCCACATAGTACTCTTAATAAAAGAACGCAATTTGTATTTTTGTTTCATTGTTAAAATTGGCAACAAGGAAAGGAATGTGCTTTTTGCCAATGTACTATTTTTTGTCTAGCAGTTGCTTATATTTAAATTAAAACAGAACATTTTTGAGTTTAAAGTTCAACTTCGACCTCATTGTAGTACTAGATTAGGTGGCAGTCAGTTACCAAAACCGACACACTTATACCAAATGTGATCCATTGTGATACCACAGAGTGTTTGAAGTAGTAGTACTAAGCTCAAAGAACATTTGAAGCTTTTAAATATTTTTCTTTTTACTAGCACTTTCATTTATTTTGCATTTCTGGCCACGATCTCCCGTTATGCAACGTTCGATTTGCATATAATCTTTAAATAGAATTTAAGGAAACTAGTGTCAATCTCTAAGGTCGTATTTGGCTCACAGTTTCTCTGAAATAAGATTTAATAGAGTTACACAAAGTTAGTATTACATCTCAGCTGAATTTTAAAAAATTCAAAGTGGAAAAAATTTATTTTATTTTCTTTTTTCTTGAATATCTCAGTCCTACCTCATTTAATATGAAGTCTTTGCTAATTATTTGCAAAATTAAAAATTATTTAGCTTTGCAAAGATTTGCTTCAATTTTTGAACCTTTGAAACTTTTCCTTTTATTTGCTGAAAGTGCAAATGCTGCTCCCCAAAGACTCGATAATGCATTGAAAATTTGATTTTAAATTAGCATTCGTCACGTGATAAGTACATTCAGCAGAATGCACAATGCAGCAGTCGCACACCTATAGAGTTCACTTAACAACAGTGGCATACACACACACACACACAGACACACCAATGAAATGCAAGAAAATAAAATAATTCGAGTATGGAAATACTAAAAAATGTGGCCGAATGCCGTACGGAAGGATGCACGTGGCATCCTTGCCAAATGGCTGTGAAGATGAGACCGCGCTGTTGTTAAAGTCATTGCTGATGCTAATGCTGCAGCTCAAGTGCACTGCTGCCAAGAATGGCAACATGAATTTTCACATTTTTACGCTATTATATAATAGATAGTCACAAACACATAGAAATGTTGCATAATGGTTGGCTTACTGTTTGGCAATGTATGTGTAGCATGCATTAAATTAGAACTATCAGGTAATAACTGAGCCAAATCATTGTAGCCTACTGCACACGATCTCTTTGTGTTTTATTGGAAAACAGAAGATGTGTTGGTGTGACCTATGACCTAAGGACATTACATATTGCAGAGTTTTTTTTAAAGATGTTTTCTTCAACACTTATGTGACCCAGCTTAATA
Source organism: Meiosimyza decipiens (assembly GCA_963680825.1). Classification (NCBI taxonomy): domain Eukaryota; kingdom Metazoa; phylum Arthropoda; class Insecta; order Diptera; family Lauxaniidae; genus Meiosimyza; species Meiosimyza decipiens. The sequence goes on along the minus strand of OY804259.1, from coordinate 95,492,873 downwards.
TTAACGCATGTGTGTATGTGTTTGTAAGCTTGAGTAAATTACATTTGCGTGCCGTGCTTTACTGAGCTACACTAAGTGCACTAACATCAGAGCAAAATTACAAAAAAAAAAATTTTTGTTTTTTTTTTAAATCATCAAGTGAAAAAAAAGTTGCAATTTAATGCCGCAGGCTGAATCAGCAGCAGCAGCAAAAAGATTGCAAGCAAACACCAACAACAGAAGCAATATCACACCGATGCGTTGGCAATGGCATGCAACAAACCGCAGCTACTTTAGCAGCAACAGCTGCAGCTGCAACTTTTTTAACGCGCTGATAGCCTTTCCATATTACGTGAAAGTCCTTTGAAGTGGTTTTTGTATTTGTCCTAAACTCTGGCTTTTTTGTGTGTTACTTACAATTTCATAGCAATTGCAACGCTGTAGCATGTGTACATAAAATATGCTTGCAGCATTGTCCGCGTATATTTTTAATTAATGACGAATATATAGGCGCAATAATAGAGCAATTTTTGAATCTCTTGACATTTTCTCAAGGTTACAAAAAATCCAAATATATATGTAAAAAGTATGGGCCTACGATTTTAAAAAAGGAGGCTGAATTTATTAGAAAGGCTTCTGGATGTTTTTTTTCGCTTCCATACTATTTTTACCTACTCTTGAAGTAAAATTATACCTCACTCAAGGCATCTAAATAAAAATGTGGGGCAGCATAAAAATCGGTGAAATGGCTCGGCTTAGCGTAAAATTAAAAAAGGTACTTACCATATCGTCTGCATTAGCGCGTTAGGGTACAACACGTCCTAATCACAAGCATTTAAAATCTAAAATAAGAAAAAAAAATAAAGGGTTAGCTAACATATATACTCGTAGTAATATTTTCTATCAGATAATGTACTCGTATAACTTAAATAACAATTCAAATTGTTCTAGTATAGGCACTGAGATGCACTGACAGATAAGCTAATTTTCAAGCCATAAGTCTGTTGAATCGTGTAAATATATGAGTCCTCTATCTATGTATGTGGTTTCATATACATAGATAGGGAGATTATTTCCTAAGATATGAAATTATCTAAGAAAGTGCTCCCTGAAGTAGAAGGCAGTTACTTGTTTTTACCACAAAGTTAGAACAAAATTTTTAAAGTTTTTGGCATATTATATACGTGAAAATTTGTGCTGTACCTTTGTTTTTGTATGAGTTTTTCAAAACAGAAAAGTATTATTACAAATTATTTGAAATATCCAAATTGTTATGTACCAAAAAAAATTAAATTAAGAAACTTTACAAAACCGTTAATTTATTCAAATTTCGGAATGCCGTCGATGTACCGCAGTTAACAAGATCAGAAATCAACTGATTAACTTTAAGCTCACTGTCGACGTCCAGTGAACAACACAAATGGTCTACTGCCACATTCAGATGAAGAGCACTATTTCATGTAGAAGAATTTTTCAAAGTATATGTAAAAGATCAATATCTGAAGGCCTCAAGATCAACTAAACATTAGTAGTAGTTTTAATAATTATTTTCTTATCACAAATACACATGATAATGTATAGTAAGTAAAGTAGAGCCCCAGAAAAGTTTTAAATTCGAATATTTTTAGTTTGGTCAATGTCGATGAATTCTGTTTAAAAACTAATGAGCACATTGTCATTGCTGTCTAAAGTAAGGGGAAAAGAGCAGAGTTTACAGATATTTTGTTGGTGTTTTGATAGCATTTCTTAGACCACTTGGTTTATTCAAAAGTAATACTACGAAAATTGCTCGAACTGAAACACTTTGAAAGTTACATTTCTTCAAAGTATATTTCTCAGGAAACATCTGTACAGATTAGTTTACAGTTGATTTAATCGTAAGCGAAAAATTTTATTAAGCCTTTCATATTAAATTGAAGTACACACAAGTTATCACATGAATTGGAAAAAACGACACTTAAAACAGTTGAAAATTTAACATAACTCATCAGCAAAAGTAGTCACTGTACATTACGTGCTATTACTGAAGACACAGAGCTGCTTTCGGCACTCACACCTTGTAGTGCTACAGAGACATGAGCCAAAGTTTAAAATGAGTTTATCAAGGTCAAATGTGGAATTAATACTGCTGTACATGCGCTTGCTGTACCAAGAAAGTAGCAACAACAATAACAAGATAAATATCGGTTATAATAACTCAGTATATATTTCGAATTTTTTGGCATACAAAGATTTGAAATATGACGCTTAAAACGTGATTTAGAGGAAAAAATTGAAATGGATAAGCTGCAACTTCAAAGCCTGGAACTCTATTGAAATCGTTTGGGCCGACTCCGTGAGATTTGAGCAATAAATTACTTCTTTATTGGTATTCGGGGAACTGCAAAAAGTTGTTTTGTGAAAATAATTTTACTATTTTACCAATAAGAAATACTGAGATAGGAAAAGCTAAATGCGATATTTCAAAACATCAATTCATTAATGTATTGATGTTTCATCTTAAATGATTCGTTTGCCTAACAGTCAATATTTGGATAATTGGTATGAGAGAAAACTAATAAAAGTTCATAGAAAGCTTAAACTGAATTTTCAACAAACAAATCCTAGATTACTATGAGATTTCTTGATTTAAAAATTCTAAATCTTTTTCTAAGTTCCTCTCGTTGTTGTTGCAATTTAAAGCATTTCAAAAAAAAAAATCATGAAATTGTAAAACCAAAAGCAATTTATCATTTTGTTAAATTTCTATTTACTCTCCACATACATATCTTCCATGCTACGCTGATGGTATAGAAACAAATGAAGAAGAAAAAAATCTCCTAAAAGTCAAATTATAAAAAAATAGAAAGAAAAATTTGACGTTAATGCATTCCGCTTGTTATAGCAGCAGCAGCAGCAACAATAAAAAAATGAAAATGAAATAAAAAAAAAATATAAATAAAATGAAACATAATTCAATTTATTTGTTGAGCAACAATATTCATCATCATCTGAGGATTCACCAAAGGGATTCGCAAGACAAGCGAACATACCAACTAACACACACTCGCTGTGCAAATGTGTGAACGAACGCATACAACGAAAAGCTTTAAATTTTCAAAATGCGCTCGTACAATAGAGCGTGTAAAAGGAGTCAAGTTGGTGTAAATAATAAAAGCAACAAAAGCGCTATTGCATGAGTTGGGTAAGCAACTTGCTAATGTTTTTGTTGTTGTTGTTGTTGCCGTTTTAACGTCCTTTGTCGCTGAGCCCATAAATAAAACAATCCCAAAAATTAAAATTTAAATAAAATAAAACCGAAAATAGAAAAATTGCGATACGATCTGCATGCATACATTTATTTGACAGATTCCACACGGGTTGGTGTTCTAATGATCCCATAAGAGAGCTTCAACAATAAGGAATCCGACTGCAATGGAATATTGCTAACGTCCATGCAGTTAAAAAAAGAGGAGGAGGGAACCAACTGCAACAATAAATGACCCTTTACTTTGTGCTCTGCACTCGCTAAAATTGCGAAAATTAGACCAAATTTCCATCTATTTGAAGCACAAACAACTCCTTCGTAATTGTCAATATGGTTCGCTCTACCTATTGCCATTCTATTTCACCGAAGGAAATGTTACATGCATACATTCTGCAATATTCCCAAGTTTCACAAAAGCCAACAAAAAATTTTTTTTTTTTCAAAGCTAATTTTGGAGCTTTTGTCATCAATCGGCCCATGAAATTTTTAAAATAATCTTCTTAGCAAGAGTAATAGAGTGACAACCGGTGACTTTTATCCAGAATCCATTTTTGAGCTCTCCTTAGCGTTTGATCCAAAATATTTATTTTCAAACTTAGCTTAAAGCGGGGGCTATATTGAAATTGAAATGTTTCTTTATAAGACCAAAGGATGCTACACATGTTGTTTGTCATTGTTTTTGGACAGCTTTAGATCGATTGGTCTTCAGATTGGCCGAAGAAAAAATAATGTAAAATGAAATGATGTCTAAAGTTCTACCTCAATTGAGGCAAAAACTTTTTCCTAAAAACAAGTCTTAACTAGGAAAGCTGGCTATGCAAATATTGATCTTCCCCTATTTTCCAAAATCAAAAACAAGAAGCATTCCTTAATAGGCCGAGAACTTGCCTCAAAGCTACCGAGGACAAAACAAGTGAATGAAAAAATGCATTGTCGGTCTTTCCATTTCGATTCAAAATTCATGACAAGGTGACAGCTAAATTTCATTTCAGTCTTTTATAAATCCATTACAATACAAAAAAAAAAGGTTTCATAAATATAACCAAAATGCCCTCACTTTTTGATAAAAATAAATCAAAAGTGAACGTTATCTTTGATCGAAAGCAGTAAGAATCCGAGATTAGAATTATTCTTTTATCTAAAGGAATATAACATGAAAATATTTTAGGTTTCGTTGACAAAAAGTAAGTAATACCAGTCCATCAATAACGACAATATAAGTAGTAATCATTACACCCTTCTATGATGCATTTTAGTTAAATTGTTGCTTAAAACCGCATGAACAAACTCTCAGTCGTTAAGGCCGTATAATTTTTTTTTTTTTTTTAAATTTGACTAAAATGTTTCACAGAAAGCTTTATCGGTTATCCAAATGAAAAAAAAATTGACTCTTCTTAAGAAACAACTTAGCCGTTGATCTGAGCCGATGCTCCCTCAGCATTTGGGTGACTTTTAAAATCTTTATCCGTGATTTTCGCTAAAATTCTACAAATTAGAAATCTTTATTTAAATTAAATAATAACTCTTCGAATTAGAAGAGGATCACAAGCACAAAATCAAAACAGTTCACAAAATTTATTCCATCTTTGCTGAATAAATTTTTGCTTTTTGCATCAGAATGCTTAAGCCTTTCTGTTCGAGTGTCTGTCGTCTGTCAGTCTGTCTGTCTTTGTGTATTTGCATGCTGCATTCGTAATTTGCATATGAAAAATCTTTGGTGTTAAACTTTATTATCGTGACATGAAATCATGGCTAAATGCTGTAAGGCTCCACTGCAGCGCGCCCGCATGTTTTTCTTGCGCGAAGACACAACTTCAACAGGGAGTCACGGGAGTTTGTGTGTGCGCTAAAAGTTTTGAATTATTTTATAAGGACTTTCTAGGATTTTGTTGTTGTTCCTGCTGCTGCTGCTGTCACTTTGCCACTATTTTATTTTCTGCTGCATCCTTGTTTGAGTTTTCACTCACCAAAAGAAAAGTTTCTAAAATTTCAGTTTTATTTTTTGCTTGCTTTATTGCAACGCCTATTGTGAATTATATTCGTACTTTTTGAGCATTTTTTGCTAAATATTTTCTAGTTTACTGGAAAATTATGAAAGTCATCGAAAAAGATTCCTATTTGCAGAAACTGAACTTCCGCAAGCAAAAATTAAATTTTTATTGTCATTTAAATCCTATTAATGAGAGGTTTTAAGATAATTAAAGATGCAATTAAAATGGCATCCAAAAAGTTGAAAAAATATAAATACAGCGCGAGCTAAAAATTGAAATCTTCAAATTTTCCTCGGCTACTTATTCGCTGTTCTATTGCTTAGCTACATAATCAATAAATTATAATCAACTTTCCAAAATTTCGAAGCATTTTTGTTAAAACAATGCTTAAAAATTTAATTTGTCATAACTATTCCAGCAGCTACAGCTATTTGGAAATTATCGCTCAAATATTTCGTTTCAGTATCACCTGTCGTATACGTAATCTTATTCATTGATGTTATTAATTAAATGTTACGTATACAACATGTGATAGTTTAATAAAATATATAGTAGATACTTTTTAACAGCTACCCTAGTAGCATAAGAAGAATTTGTGAACACAAAAATCCAGCTTAGAAAACAGTCATGTCTTTATAATAGCTTTGTATCGTAAACAAGATATAAAATCATGATAGAGAGACCTTTAATGTGTTTCATATGCATTTTTAAAGCACATTCTTTGCTAATTATAAAGATATAAAAATGCTTATAAAAACATGAGATGGCATGTCTTTCAAGTGACTTTTATGTCTATAGTCATGCCACCTCACGTCTCGAGTGTGTCTTTATACTGTGCATAATAAAATGCTTAAGAAGACTTGAAACTGCACGTCTCGTATGTCTTAATACTGTAGACATAAAAGTCACCTGAAAGACATGCCGCCTTTTGTTTTCAACACACATTTCAGGGCACATTATTGTCCATTTTTTGTCGCTTTATGGCGCTTTACCAGAACAAATGTGAGAAAGATATTATTCAGCATTAACATATAGTGTAATATATCACAGGTAGCCTAGTGGGTAGCGCGCAGGACTATGAGTCGCTGGGACATGGGTTTTAGACCGTTTTATTGTAAATTATATTCTAATGATGTACTAGAAAAGGTTAAACCTTATTGTATAATAAATAATAATAATAATTACATAAATCGCAAGTAAAAATAAAATTTTATAATTAAAATTAAATTAAATTTATTAAAGTCAAAGTCTCGTATATCTTTAAAGTCTCTCATCAAGAAAAAGGAATCTTTTTTAAGTGTTTTTAATGTGTCTTTTTAAAACCCTAGAAAGTCTCGTGATTACAAAGAGGGAAAAATGGCTTCATGTCTTCTTACACCAATTGGCTTTTATAGGCTCTTATTATGATTTTATGTATATAATAAGTTATCTTTCTATATATCTTGAAAAGGCATTTAAAAGAAGCTATAAAACTTTTCTCTGCCACTAATAATATCCATTATACTCCTTTAAGAACGTAGGACCTGATACTTGATCCTTGACTCATTGTCCTATGTTGTGCCAGTTTGCTCTGATTTTTAACATATCATTTTCTACAATCCCTTACGACAAAGCTCTGGACTTTCTCTCCAACTGTCATCCTATGCGTTGACTTAAAAGTTTCTGTAGCATCTTGTCTGATGCTACAATATTTGCATTGTATAGTAATATGGTAATGAAGTTCGTGATTTGCTAACGAAATTGACTAATCTTATACATTTTCAATTTCATGGAGCACAACTAAATATATAACTTAATTATTGCTTCGTTTCGTCGAGAGCAGTAATTCTACAGACGGCTAAACTGGCTGATACAGCAATATGGATTGACTGAAAAGATAACGCTGATAAATAATTTGTACTTCTCTATATCCATACTAATTGAAAATTTGCCTGGTCTTGACTTTTTCTGAAGTCAACTGAAGCTGGTTTTCGTTTTAGCCACAGACATGATAACTTCCAAAGTTTCTGAATGCTAGAAGTAAACGGAACTTAGTATACCACACAATATGTTGATAACGCAACCTAACTGTGTGACCATAGCTTAACATACCACAAACTCTTTTCATAAAAGCTATTCAAACTCGTAGAGCTTCAGATCTGTTCAGACTCTCAAAATTAGCATATTAATTTAAACCAAACTGTGTTCTGAGCAACGTTTAGATTTTATACAGCTCTTGATAAGGAATTAATTAAAGTTTTTAATTGGTTTTGTCTCAAAAGATTGATTGTGGCCTTGAGCTAAGATCCTTTTAAAACAGATAACTAATTTCCGGACTTTACTTCGACTAACAAAACTGTCAACACTTCATCATCGTCTGCTAATGCTGCAGCACAATTGTAATTCATATAAAAGATATCTACACCGGACAAGCGGCAAGACGTAACAACAGCGACAACAACACTTTGTGGCAGCATAACTGAATGTTGAATAGAATTCTCATTTCCGTTCGTCACAAAATGCTGCTACCAGCCAAATATAAAAAAAAAACGTCACACTCCAAGGACATTAACAACTTGAATTCAAGAAAAATGAACAAAATTCAAGTTAAAGCAAATGACATGAAGTGTTGCCATAGCAATAAGTTTTGGCAGTTCTGGCACATGCAGTAAAAACTACTAAGTGAGTTGTGCAAAAATTTTAAAGGCCATTGTAAGTGACCTAAACGAACCTTAACTCCTCCTAACCAAAGCTTGACAACTGAGAATCATTTGATAGATTTTGATATTGAAACGGCAGCAAATTAAGTGATATATGAAGCTGAAACTGCTGCATGATTGAAGAGAATGGAAAATAAAAACAAATGGAATTGCAACTGAAGCATAAACAACAACAACTAAAGTACAAAAACAAAAGCAAATTCCGAAAAAGGAAATTTAATGGATATACATACATACCATATAGCACATTGGGCTCACGCAACAAATAAACACAAAAAAATTGTAATCCGTCCAAAGATATACTTCGGTGTGCGTTAATCGTTTGGGAGCTGGACCATTTGAGAAAACTTTTTGTATTCCATATTTAATAATAAATGTTTTTTTTTGGCAAGCATATATACTTTCAAAAATATGCCTACATATATATAAATATATATTTACTGTACATGTTGCAGGACAAACTAGTTTTTAGGATAAACTAGTTTTTCTTAGGCCAAACTAGTTCAACCGAAGCTTGTTACCTAACCTAACCTAAGATGGACTTGGGTTATTATTTCCTCTAACGGCCTCTGTCCAGATTTTCTTGAAATTCGTAAGGGTAAGTGGGCGACCTTCGGCCACGGCTCAGGGCTTACATACTCCAAAATGCTCAATACCGGCTTCGCAGCCAGCATTCTGCCACGGTTTTCTATACTATCTTCAACACGGGCTGGGCTAACACATCGCCATTGGATATACTACGGTGAACCGCGAAACCAGTCGTGAACATATTGGAAGATGTAAGCCCTGAGTCGCGTTCGAAGGTTGTCTACTTCCCCTAACATACTAAAGTTATCCCAGGCTAAACTGGTTCATCCTAACACGCTTCGGTTTGGCCTAGAAAAAGCTAGTTTCTTTGGTAACATATATATCTTTTTGGCAAGATTTTTTCAATTTGAGGCATTTGAGGAATTTGAGGAATTTGGATTAGCTATCAACAAATATTGTCACACATTTGTGCTTTATTTCTTAAGTTTCTCATTGCAGGAACTGAATTTGCAAAAAGTAAAATTTAGTTTGAGAACACCCTATTACATATACAAAAAAGAAAAACATAAAACGACAGATCGAGAGCTAATAAAGACTACACATTTCGAAAATTTCGTTAGATCCAAGCAATAGGAAATTGATTTGGTAGTTGGTTGGCTCAATGGATGTATTGTGGCAATACTGACAAAATATATAAAAAAAGCAAATTCCTACATCAGAAGTCAATTTTATTTTTGGGAAAGCAATAAAGAATGCAATGTTGGTAGTAGCAGCAGCTGCAGCAGTGAAAGCCAACAACACTTAAAGAGACAACAATATATCGCTCGCAGTTGTCACGTGAGCGCGTGTGGGTCCGCATTTATAAGCCATTGTGAGTTTAATGAAAAAAATAAAACAAAATCTATAACAATTTTTGTGGAACTAAATTTTAATCGATTTTTTTTTATTGCAATAAAATACCAACAAAAGCATTTCAATGAAATTGGAGCAAATTTAATAGATTTTATTTTCATTGTTCAAATAGTTCGCCAGTTGGTGATGATTTAAATAAATACGAGCACTTTTGACTGTTGACTTTTATCAGAATTTTTTTTTTTTAAACTGTGGCTTATCTTAATATTGAAAAATATCAATAAATTAATATCGCCTCTGTAGGAAATATATATGAAGTAAAGTGAAGTGAAGTGAAGTGAAGTGAAGTGAAGTGAAGTGAAGTGAAGTGAAGTGAAGTGAAGTGAAGTGAAGTGAAGTGAAGTGAAGTGAAGTGAAGTGAAGTGAAGTGAAGTGAAGTGAAGTGAAGTGAAGTGAAGTGAAGTGAAGTGAAGTGAAGTGAAGTGAAGTGAAGTGAAGTGAAGTGAAGTGAAGTGAAGTGAAGTGAAGTGAAGTGAAGTGAAGTGAAGTGAAGTGAAGTGAAGTGAAGTGAAGTGAAGTGAAGTGAAGTGAAGTGAAGTGAAGTGAAGTGAAGTGAAGTGAAGTGAAGTGAAGTGAAGTGAAGTGAAGTGAAGTGAAGTGAAGTGAAGTGAAGTGAAGTGAAGTGAAGTGAAGTGAAGTGAAGTGAAGTGAAGTGAAGTGAAGTGAAGTGAAGTGAAGTGAAGTGAAGTGAAGTGAAGTGAAGTGAAGTGAAGTGAAGTGAAGTGAAGTGAAGTGAAGTGAAGTGAAGTGAAGTGAAGTGAAGTGAAGTGAAGTGAAGTGAAGTGAAGTGAAGTGAAGTGAAGTGAAGTGAAGTGAAGTGAAGTGAAGTGAAGTGAAGTGAAGTGAAGTGAAGTGAAGTGAAGTGAAGTGAAGTGAAGTGAAGTGAAGTGAAGTGAAGTGAAGTGAAGTGAAGTGAAGTGAAGTGAAGTGAAGTGAAGTGAAGTGAAGTGAAGTGAAGTGAAGTGAAGTGAAGTGAAGTGAAGTGAAGTGAAGTGAAGTGAAGTGAAGTGAAGTGAAGTGAAGTGAAGTGAAGTGAAGTGAAGTGAAGTGAAGTGAAGTGAAGTGAAGTGAAGTGAAGTGAAGTGAAGTATCAAAGAGTATTGAAAAACTCATGCGAACTTCGTAGTTGCTAGTCTCTGTATGAACAACAAAATATTTTTATTATATATATCTCCCACTGAAGACCTTTAGAGCTTTACAAGTATGGTGCTTACGTGTGCTGTCCTGAGGCAAAATTACATTAAAGTTGATTCATTAATATCACCGATTTTGGCAAAAAATTATTAAACATTCTTAGAAAAAAAAACTAAATTTTACATTTCAATAATAATCTCATCAGTAAATGCAAAAATTTCAATATGATATCAGTAACGAGAACTCTTGAGCTCCAGGTATTATGCCCGCACTATGCCACTAGGCCATCGGGCTACCATCATAGCTAAAATTATAATTTTCTCGTGAAGCTCTGGTAAATTTATCTCAGAGACATTATTTTTGTATAACAATATTAATAGCTGAAAATGATACATTTTATAAATATATAAACAAACGTAAAATATGGAACAATATTTTTTGTCATTGATGCAATTTGCTAATTACAAATGCGCAGATTTAACAAACATTGACATTTCCATTGATTCAATCAATCAGCGAGCAAAGCTACAGAAATCTGCAAATAAAAAGAAACCAATGCGATTAATAACAGCATTTGCCATTTTGTAGGCCGACTATTGGGATTGGATGCTGCAAGGATTTTTTTTTTTGCAACTGCATCAAAGTCAACATGTGACGCTTAGTGAATGCAAACTCAATTCCACCCACAACCTGCTATGATTTATTTGCTTTGGAACATGAAATGAAAGAAGAAAAAACTGAGATTATGGGACGTGATGTAGTTATTCAATGGAATTAGTTTGCAAGCGTAAAAATCATATCCTGTGTAACAGCAAAAGGGATTATGGCATAAATTGGTATGAGAAAAAAATGGAAATTTTTGACTTGATGAGTTTTCTTTGCTTTAGGAATAAATAATTTAATTGTTTAGACATATAAGCTATCGAAGCAAAACAACTTCAAGTCAAATTACCATAGTCAAGTTTTACTTTAATTAAATTTTGTTTACTCGTTCCAACACAGTTTACTCTACTCTTCTAATTAGAGCATAAGAGAAACTGTTTGACTTAGACTCTTAGTAACTCAACCAAGCTGAATAAGTTTTTAGTTTTCGATATGTCACAAGCTATGTAATTCAGTCAAATATTGTTACCTCTCGAGAAAGACTCGATGTGTTTTTTATTCATCTACAGCTCTTCCCGCGAATAAATGGCTAAGACTTATTATCTTGAATCAACCACCAATGGATATTTTTATCGGAAACGGCGGTATTCTTACCAGCAGCGTACCTACGGGAGGCCGAGGGTGCGGCCGTCTTTGGCCAAATGCTTGGGGGTTTTTTGAAAGTTAAAAATGAGCACCTTTTTTTTAGTGGATGAAACTAAATCGATGTAGAAAATTTGAATGTGTAGGTTGAAATTTTGGAAGTTTTGGTAAAATATATCTCATTTTGGTAGAGTTTTTGAATGTGAAAAGAGAGGACCTTTTTTTTGTTGTTGAAAACCACGAAGTTTTTTTCGGTAGGGGCGGCATATAAGCTTTTTGCTCCAGGCGCCCGGCATTACACTTTCTGGAACTTATTTCACCATTAGGCCAAATTTTCCAATAGATAACATTTTATTTATTGCGATATTAATGAAACAAATGGATTAAAGTTATGGATGCAAGCGAAGATGTTGCCCCTTGCATCCTAACGCTATTGTTATGTGAAAATTTAAAAGTAATTTTTGTAGGGATTTAATTTTCATACTAACACTATGTTTCTCAATTACAAGATTTCCATAATGAAAATCACTTCAATACAATCAAACTCGTTGTTATAACAATTTCCTTTCAGCAAAATAGCTAATGCCTCTAAAGAGTTTCGAAACAATGGATATCATAATTTATGCAAAACCCCATTTCAAATAAGCGCAAAAGTCAATTTCATTACAAAAGAAAAATAAAATAAAGGAGATGACAAATCCTTCAAGGGCCTTATTTTTGTTAGACAGCAGCATGTCATGTGTCCCACACTCATTCTGCTGTCGCTTTGTGCTTTGCATCTCGCCTACATGCGCCTACGCTGCGCTGCGTGTACTCAAATGAGCCATGACATGTCGCACATTTGATAATCATTGTCATGGCTGTCAATGCAACATGCAATAACAACAATAACTTAATGCATTGTACATGCCCACTCTTACGTGCATTGAGCACGCCCACTCCTCACAGAGCCCTGAACATGATACAAACGTTTAAATTTGAAAGTGGAATAAACGTCTATAACCATAGCCCGTATGTCTTAGAGTGTATCCTACCTATCCTCCTTACTTCGCTCATTCCCCGGTGTATACTGAGCGCATCGTTTGGTTTTGTCGCATGGTTGGTTGATTGTTCCATGCTGTACCCCCCTTGGTTGCATTAAATATTAGTTTACATTACGCTCTCGTTTACTTTGTTTCTTGGTAACATAATTTTGTTAGTTGGATGGCTGTCGGTGGCAAGAGGCCGGGACGCTTTGCTGTAGCTGTCACTTTTGAATGAGGTCAAACAATTTTGTCCTCTCGAGACATGAGACTTTTGTGCTCAGTTCAGCTGCAGGCGATGTTACGAATAAAATAGTTGAAATTGAATGAATGCATCATTGCATCACATCATGAGAACAATGGTGCACAGTGCTTCGGTTGCAAATAGCAAAGGAATAAATGATTGCAGCGTAATATTGTGGAAATGCCCAGTTGTTATCAAATACAGTCCTTGATGTTTAATATTGGTTCTATAAAGAGATAAAATGACATTCGAAACCTAAAATTCATCCAATCCCGTCCACTTTTCGTCTGCATCTTTGTACAAAATTTCCCTACGTTCTATTGTAAAACTTCATAAATACATTTGATAATTTAATTTTTACTTCTTCTATAGTAGATGCCACGCCTATTTGTTGAATCATTTCTCCTTTTCATCTTGATATTGTTTTTGTTGGACTGTATCCTAGTGCAATGTTTCATACCATTCCGTTCAAGAGTTCATTAGATATGATAATTTAAATATTTTACTTCTATTGTAGGTGCCAAGCCCACTTATCCAATCCTACTCAATTTTCGTCCGTACATAATAATAAAAATTATATTTTGACATAAAACTGTGGAATCTTTTTTTGTACGATGATATATTAAGAGGATAACTTTTTGACGCGTTTCCTTATTACACTGATGCAATTTGTATGAACTCATTAAATTAAATAAAATGAAACCAGGATAACGTAAGGAATTATGTGAAGTCTTTGGCTTATGTGTATAAACCAGTGCCGTAAGATCATATGGAAGCCAACATTCACAATATTATTGCCAAGATAAGGCTATGGATTTTCTTTAAGTGCTCGAAAATTCGATCAACGGACAGCGCTATACAGGGGTCAGCTATGGCGCTCATCTCTCAAAAATCATATTCAACTGCTGTATGATATCTACTTAAAGCTAAATTTCAGGTCATTTGTAGAACTTTCTTGTATTGCTTTTCAATTCTAAGCTTCGACATATACTACGGTGCACATATTCATACAAAATCAGGCCACAACCATAATATGTATGAGTACTTGAAAAACTTTTCAAATTTTTTCGAATCTCAAAATACTGTGTAAGAACTAGCAGCTGGTTGCAGGCAATGCTGAAATTCATATCGCAAATGTTGTGCGATAAATTGAATTGTGATGGGCATGGAAAAAATTTGAATGTGAAAGCGCTTTATGCAAAAACACATCAAAAAAAGCAAATGAAGTCTTTTAAGGGTCTCGGTAGGGCGTAACTACTTCGTTTAGGTTTAAGTTGTCACAGGCATGAAGTATCACAGTTTTAGCCTTGTGTCTGAGATTGCCAGTTCTTTTGTATTTGAAGTGCAATATAAGGCAGCTGAATGTTGTAGCTGCTGTTGTTGTTGTTGATGCTGTTGTTGTTGCATATTGTTGCTCACGACATTTCCTTCAACGTATCGTATCAACATTATGTTGTAGCACACATCTCGTTGAGTTAAGCTGTCTCAATGTGTTGGCTGGCATTAGGCATCTGTGTGTGTGTGTGCGTGTGTGTGTGACAAATATTTTTATCGTTTTTGAAAGGTAGTTTATCTGAAAAAAGGATGTCACAAATTTGTCCTTTTAACCCTTACACAATCGCACACACACATACACACACGCAAATACCATTACCAGTACTTTGCATAGAAAATTGCAGCTTGAGTCGAGACGTAAAGGCTTTTGAATATTGAGGTGGATGGCTGACACAGGTTTTTGCATGACTGAACTCTTTCGAGTGAATGTAGTGATAAAGGATTCTTCATGTGAAAGCCAAGTTGGATTAATGGATGCACGTGTTTATGAGCTAAAGTGTATTGAATTGAATAATTGAGCAATATCTGTTACGTCGCATCAATATCAATTAATTTACGAATTATAAGCTATTTCCGAAATTTGTGATTTGTTACTTGAAAAACTTTTATTTTTGAGGAAAAATATAACTAAGTTGATAATTTGGATTTCAATATCAAAAATAATAGCTAGCCATGAGGGTTTATGGGGTTCAATTGCGCTTACCAATAATCAAAGTTAAATATATTGTGGAAAATATATTTTATGATTATTTAATTAAGTTCAAAACTCACTTAATGTTTACCTTGAGAATACTAATGAAAAAATTGAAAAAAAAATTTGAAATGTAACTCAACATAACAAAATTAAGCTGAAGTTTAGGCAGAGTCGAAAATTTGCATAACCTTGCAATTTCAAAAATATATTTCGCTGAATCTCTTGATTACGTTTTCTGCTATATACCATACTATAACATATTTTCAACAGCATCTTTCATGTGGCAAAATACCGAAGGAAATATAACAGTAGCCAGCCTAACACGGAGAATCGCTTCGAATCCAATCGCATACGATTTTGAATACGATCCGGCTTAGTTTAAATCATTTAGCACCTTTTGTCGAACAAAGAAGCCAAGAAGGTGTATGGATCCCAGTTCACGGCCTGGCACGAGATAGGACGATGGGTACTACTAGATCGCACGAGCAGTGGTGGATTGCCGCAGAATAGAGCGCCAAATTATGGAGGGCGGCAAAATGTCCCTCGTAATGCTAAGCTCAAAATTTGTGTTGACCAAAATTTAAAATTGACCATATGTTTTATTGAATTTTGTGGACCTTTTTATTGATTTGTTTTCTTCTTTTTTAGTAAATTTTTGTTTGGAATTTTTTTATAAAAAATGCAACATGAGCTATGAAGTCTAGGACGCCAAAGTCGTTAATCCACCACTAGAGCGTGAGTGACGATCATCCCAACATCGAATTCTGCGAAGTAAAGCATTCTTATTGCTAGAGAGTTGTCCACTGCTTTCTTGTAGATAGGAAGGGGTTTCGAGAAGCTAAGGATACATAGTCTGGTCTGTCTCAGGGCACAGCTGGAACTCCCATTACCAGTCTAGAAGTCTTAGAATGATAATTCACAATAAAACATAAAAACTTATTGTGAAATTAGCCAAGGATTTGAGCTGTTACACATAAAGCATCAAAACTTTACTTACACAGGGATCATGGATTTTTCCTTGAATGTAGGATTAAAAAATAGCAGTAAACTTTTTTCGACACAAGGAATATCGAAAAAAATTTGTATAAAAAAAAGGTGTAATTTTCTTAATTTTTTAGGAGTATTTTTTCTTTAATAAGGATTTATTTCAATTTGAAAAAATTTTTGAATTTCAAGTGTTCCCGAAGAATACTACAAAATATATTTTTTTGAACATGTCTAACCCACATATATGAATATGGTTCTCACTTGCCATCTGTTAGTTGGGTGACGGTTCAAAAATAGCTGACAGTTTAGAATTTAACTTCGAATTTGAACACACTACATAAAAATCTGTAGAATACAAATTTTGTTATCACACTGAGCGTAATACTTTTCTTCAATATTCTTAGAAATGATCTCTGCATTAAGACTGAACTTGTGCTTTTGTTTGAGTTGTAAAGCAAAAAGTTGGAAAAATATTTAGTAAAATTGATTGCATAAGCCTAAGGTTCTAAGGTATAAATTGTATTGTGGTTCTTTAGAGAATATTCAAACGTCTTTTTAAAATTATGCAAAAATTTAAAACTTACCATAGCACTTCTGCGTTGAACATAATCCATTACCATATTATGCTGATGCAGCTTTTCTCATCTTCTAGCAAAGTTCTGCTAACAGTTTCGAAGTTATAAAATTTGAAAGTTTTCTGAAGTTATGTAAGTGCCTAATACAAAATCAAAGAAAGATATCACTTAAGTTCTTGTTTTTATATAAGCTAAGCAAATGTTTTATAAAGTGACACGATAACAATATTGATAACTGAGAAATAATTGTTTAATAATTTAATAGAATTTTTTTAACGGTTAACTTAAAGTAAATGTTGTTTTTTAAACAGGCCAAAATAGACTAAAAAACCATTTTCAAAATTTGGTTTTAATCCCTCTCTAACTGCCTTATGACAGTATATCCTTCAAACTCTTGACCTTGCATTTATTCTGGAAATAAAACTACATATCACATACATAAAAAGAATACTAATCTTAATGAACAATAAAAATATTTACGCATTTTTGATAGCATCACCCCACTGTTCACCTATGCACGAATTGCTTATTGTTATATTCAGCATAAAAATCTACGCAACATTTCTGTGAGTCTTGAAACTATTTTCGATATTTATTGTTGTTGTTTTTGTTGTTATTTGTGTACTTATATTGAACACAATGGCAAATCTACGTAATGCCATCACAACTCGTTGTTGTTGACAATAATGATAACGCATAAATTCGGCTCACACCAACGGTAAATATCGTTAAAAAGCAATTCAAAACTTATGCGTTTGCAACATTCTCGTAACACGTCGCATACGCGACTCTTACGCATAAAACATTTGAGGTCTGACTGCCTGCCATACTCCAGGAATCCTCGTGCTTTCCAACACGCGGCCTTATCACACAACCATTTAAATTGGAGGAATAACACACAAATTGCCAAAATACTAATACACACATGAACACATGTAAACATTGACACGCATACAAATGTAGGACACTTGCATACAAAATCGAAAGAAAAAAAAACCAATATAATCGTGGCCGCCCAGCATCCACCCAAAAAAGAAAAAAATAGGCCCTACAAAGAATGACAGTGTAAAGCAGCAGATGATGATAAAAATGAAATGAACAATTTCTATACAAAAATACATAGACACATTTCCATCATAAAAAAATGGTAGACATAAAAAACTGACATTTGTTGTACACGTGAGCAACTAAAAATTAAGGACATGCGTAGCAAAGCAATCACTCTCTGATAAGTTCTTGCTCTCTTGATCGCTTTCTCTGCAGACACTGCCTTAAGAAGCAGTGTTGCCAATGCTGTAGTTGAGAAAGTAAAATGAAATGGAAATAGAAAAAAAAAATTTTTTTAATTGCTATATGAATGTGGAACGATAAGTCCCTGGCTTTTAAATAAAATGAGTCTTCTAATTCCAACATACAATGTAATATTCAACATGGTCTGCGTTGAGTTCAATTCTTCTCAATAATATTTTATATGTTCAAGAACATCAGACAACAATTTAGCCAAGAAAGAGCACGTAAGCCCCATAAATCAATTCAGAGCCTTGCTTTGAATAGCTACGTTGCAGATTACTACGTTACTCTAACAATATAAGCCCAGTAGTTGAATATGGAGCAAAAAACATTGCAAAGTGACTTTGGAACGCTCTACAAAAAATAGCTCAGAGCTTATCTCTTAGGAAGTCAGCTCTGTTACAAAGCATCCTTTGAAACGTAACTCAAACTTCAATCAGGAACACAATACATTCAATTTGGTGCAAGGTACCATAACAACCAAACATTGAAAATAGAGACATCGCTTATAATTAAATGCTCTTAACCAATTATAAGTAAGGTCCTCATTTTGTATTAAAATATCATCTGTTCTACCACGCTACATACTGAGTGGTTTGACAATACGTACATTTATTGAATTTGGCAACGTTTACTTAAATAGCTCTCTGAGTGGCGATTTGTAGATTATGCTTGCATAGGAAGTGCCACTTCCTCCCGTTGAAGTTTGCCAACTTTTTTTTCCATATTTTGTCTTAGTTTTATCTAGTATTTTCTGCGGAAGTTGGTTACACTACATCAACTAACTTTCTCAATATAACATTTTAAATGTTTTATTTGCAAAGCAGTAGGCGTGCCCGTGAAACGCTTTCATCCATTTTCAGTCATAAAAAGATTATTAGAAGGTGAAGTCTGTGTGTGGAACTTCATTCAATGATCTTGCTTTTTACCCCCGTAATTGTTGTTTCCACAGACTGACAGACATACAAAGAGACAAACATACAGACAGACATGGCTAAATTGAATTTTCTATACATGTAACGTCCTCTTCTATGCGTTACAACTGGAATGACCAAGTGTCCCTGAGTGTAGAGTATGAATAGTAAATCTCTTAGTGATTTTTGGAATATTACTAAATCTCCTTCCGAAATATCTCTCGAACATTATATCATATAATTTCGAAATTCCACTGTTTAGTCTTTAGTGTTGCCGCAAGACTTTAGGAGTCACAATAGTAGTGGGTAAATTTAGATACTCAACAAGCTGGCTATTTATAAGTTGAAGTATATCCAATGAGCTCAGGAAACACTAGATATCCATTTGAGAAACTCAACCAATTATTATTCCAAAATCTTTCTGATTTGAGTAAATTTTATGTTTCACTAAATTTCAGTATCATTTTTGTAAGTCAACTTGGCAACACTGTCAATACTTTTGTAGCACATGGCTGACTGTTGTCAAGACAAGAAACAAAAGACATAGACAAGACAAACTGCGAAACCGTTATTTTCAACAACGTCACCACTTTTTGTGGTATCCTTTGTTCGATGATGTTTTTCTGCTACTCTGTTTTGTGCTGCATATTCTTTTCGATGCCTACATTTGTGTTCTTTTTTGGCAGCATACACAGCTTCCAAAATAATCTTCGTAGTGAGGTGAGGGTGGCTTCTCATTTTGCCAAAGTGCTGAACTTCTTCATTGAAGAAAACCGTCGTTTGTGATTGAAAATTCTCTTAAGCTTTTCACTGATGCTCTTTAGCCTCGCCAGAAGTTGGCTCATTTTGATGATACAAAGTGCCTCTGAGGACATCATTTTTTTGCTACTTAAGAAGCTGTTTACGTTTTGATGCATATGTTAGTGTTTTTGTGCACACATACAAACACACACACATTCACAGAGCCTAACGAATTTTCTGTTAAATACTCGTAATCGTAAATTGGCAATTATTGAGGTAGATTTGCTTAAATTCTCCCTATTTTTTTATTAACTTTTTACTGCTTTTTGGTTTTTTTTTAATTTATTTTCATTTCGTGTCGTAAATAGCTGCACACTATGTAAATCGTTGTCTTTATTTTTAACACACCTTAAGAGCATTTCCGGTCCTCTTTTACATACTTGAGCCAAATGTAGATGATGTAACATTTTGTATGGATCAAAAAGCACATAATCAATTCGTAGCAAAATATGGTATTTTTGGAATGTTTACTTAGATCATAGCTGATTAAATCGTAGTGCTAGAAGTTGAAAATAAACTCAAAACTGCCCAAATTTATTTGTTCAAAGTAGTCCCCATTTATTTATTAATGTATCATTTAAAAAACCGAAATTTTTTACTATGTCCGGGTCTCATAACTTCAAAAAAGAGGTGTTTTTTTTAATTTTGGTTGTCGTGTTTTCCGCTCCCAAACACGGGAAGAAGAATGCATTTCAGTGCACTCGCAACAGTTTCACGTTTTCCGACTTTTTTTATAACATTTACGTGAACTTAAAGAGAGCGATTTCTTTCCAAATTTCGGCAAACTTATTCCGACAACGAACACCATTTCTTTGTGCTCAAAAAAGCAATGTTTAATTATTTGTTTGTTTTTTTCTTTTACATTCCAACAACAGTGGCCTCACTTGGAGCTATTGTTTGTAATATTTGTAGCTTCACTTTAAAAGCGTGTCCATTTTTATGCTTTCACTAACATATTACCAGATTACTAATTAGTAGCATTGAGATATATTTTCTGGGGAGAATCATACGCCATAATGTTATGGTCGGTCAGAGGAGAAGAACTTTTCAATGGAGCTAATTGTGAGTTCTACTGAAACGATCCAATTACTTTCTGATGTAGTTGAGTGCTCGAACGTTTCTTGTTAGAGAACGTATGTGATGTTTTATCGAGAAATATTTTTTAAGCATTTTTGTATAGTCTTGTTTAAGGTTCTATTTAGGTTGAATCTCTGTCCATTAAGCATCTCCAACTTAACTGAGTTGCTGCAAACAAAACTTACCAGGTCACATAAACTCAATAACTGCAGAACAGAATTGGATAGCAAGATCTTGTGATCTCACACCCATTGGCTTAATTTTTTTAGTTTTTTGAGGTCACAAGAGTATGCCAATAAGACTCAAACATAAACTGAGCTTAACGCTTTGATTCCACGTTATATTGGTGCAATCAAACCACAGCTGTGTAACTAACGTTGTCATCGAAACTTTCAACAAAAGAACAAGAGTCTGCCAACAAGAACAAGAGCCGTAGAGCGCATTTGCAGTGGAGTACCTTCAACATTTGACGCCCGGGGCGTAGCAACAAACTGCCGACACCTGCCTTGGATATTATTTCAAATATTCATAAGAATCGAAAAATCATATTTAAAAAAAAGTGGTCATTCGTGTAGCGTTATCATATAAAAAATTGTATCTCAATAAATAATGAGCACCATTTTCCGCTCCTTTCTACTTCCGACGTCCCCTTCTCTTACCCTCTCGCCTAGTTACGCTACTGCACAGTTGACTGATATTTATTTTTCATGATCACCGACTCCGAATCTCAATACTTGTACCTTACAACGAAATAATTGTCATTTTTCAAATAGATAATGTTTAATAATTATGTCCAGTGCACTTATTGGCATGCTCTTTATAAAATGTTTCAAAAAAGCTAATTTTTTTTATTCATAGTGGTCGTTAATATTCGAAATGTTATTTATTAAGACCAAGACTCTTGAGCAGCAACCACTAAAAAAACATCAGTGCAGCCGTGCACGGCACAGGGAACATGGAACACTTTACATAAGTTGACCCATAACATTTAGCGCACTTACAATTAGAAATAAAATATAAAGAGATAATAAAAACCATTTTGCGGCCACAGGGAAATACTTTCGCTGGTATATGATTTTTTTCGAAAAACATTAACCATGCTAAAACACAACAACAACAACAACAATAACAAATGAAACCCTTTATAACTTTGACTCTACAAAGAAGAATACTAGAAGAAGAAGAAGAGCAACAACAACAACAACAACAAGAAAAAGTAGATAAGTAGATGGGTAAATGTAGGGTTTGTCATATAAACGGATAGAGTGTACGATGGAATGCAAAGGAAGGAACTTTTCCACTCAACACGTTGCGTTAAACGTTCCGCAAATAAACATTTTTTATTCATAATAACGAGCAACTTGCAATACCACTCAAGGGGGCGACCATAAAAAGAAGTAACTAAGAATTGCCAAAGAGCCCAGCAGCCAACGAACAACAACAACAAAAAACGCTTATATAAAATTCACACAAGTTTACATTTTTAAGGTAATTTTTAAAAGCTTTTTCCAGCAGCAGCCAGCAAGGGGTACTCTTCTGCGTTGTTTTTGCGTTTTTTGTTTTTTTTTTGTTATTTTTTTTTTGCTTTCGGGTGCAACCAAGAGTCCGTCAAGTGTTGTTGTTACCATTTTCTTTTCTTCTTTTTATTTTTATTTGTAAAGCACTTGTTGTTGTTGTTGTCGGTCGTTGTTGTTTGTTTATTTGTCTGTCATTTCGAGTACGTGGGTTGTGGGTCACACAGTGTGGGGTCTCATATGTAAGTAACTGTAATTGTGGGTGAACAAAAGATATCCGAATGAAAATAATGAAGATGCCAACTGTAACGAAACTGCAGTAGACGCATAATGTGGTCATCAGAACGTCAAAAAAATTGGGTCGTTGATGGAATCTATGCAAAAATCAAAAGGCTAAAAGTCATATCTATTGTATTTGTATTCTTTTGAGATTCATTAAGCTTTTGGTTATTGCATGTACTCGCATCAGTTTCATTCAGAAAATATTATTAAGTTTTTAAATGAGTAATTGGCAGCCTATTTGAGCACATCGACTTCCAGAGTAATAGTTTCTGAATTATCTTGGCTCCATTTAAGCTCTCTTCCGAAAATTGTCAAAGGAATACAGCATTAATACCACATTAGATATTCAAAAATCTTCATTTCGAAAAAAAAACGATTTGTTTTGTTTTTATTAAAAAACTTTCCGCTCATTATGCTGCACAATAAGACTAAACATCTGACACTTTCTTCTGGTAGAGGACTAAAAATAAAAATATACGTATGTTTATCGACACAACGAAAACTTATATCTGAAAACTTTCTAACATTAACATAGGTTGAAATTTCCATATTTTCCATATGGATCATTCCATCTATAATGGGCCTATCATTACCCTCATGTTTTTTAAATAGGCTGAAACTTTTTTCAGTGATTGGTCTATCATGTAGAAGATATAAAGAAAATCGATAAGATTTTTTTGACCAGTATTATTGCTTAAAAAAAAAGTTTAAAATTGTGTTAAAAAAACCTCGTAAGTAAAACAAAAAAATTCATTGATGAATATAAACAAACCAACACAATCCAAATTAGGTTTTATATTAGTTTTAGGTAGTTGTGTACTAGTAGATGGCAAAAAACTGCAAATCTGAATAAATGAAGGCCTGAACGGTTTCTATGTGGTAAAAGATAAAAAAATTGACCTTCCAAGAAAACATCACTTTTCCAAATACTCCATCATCGATTTCAGTTTTTTTTAGGCTCAAAATTTTTAGAACATATAGGAGTACCATTCCTGAAAAATTTATCCATGTTTTTTCACCCTGTTTGATTTTACAAGCATTTAAAGTTAAAATTTATGATTTGCAATGTAAATTGAAACATTGAGAAGTAGAGCGAGATAATAAGAATATTCCGTTATATTTCTTTCATAAATATTCCAATGTATACACTCACTTTAGATGCTTGTAAAATGAAATAAGGTGAACAAAAATGAATGAAATTATCAGAATGTTCTAAAAATTTTGACCTTAAAAAACCTGAAATCAATTCAAATTTTATTCTCTCGCTTTCATTCTCAATATTTCAATTTAGATTGCCAATCATAAATCTTAACTTTAAATGCTTGTAAAATGAAATAGGGTGAAAAAACAAGGATAAAATTTTCAGGGATGGTACTCCTATATGTTCTAAAAATTTTGAGCCTAAAAAAGCTGAAATCGATTTTGGAGTATTTGGGAAATTGATGTTTTCTTGGAAAGTCATTTTTTTTATTTTTTACCACATAGAAACCGTGCAGGCCTTCATTTATTCAGATTTGCAGTTTTTTGCCATCTACTAGTACACAACTACCTAAAACTAATATAAAACCTAATTTGGATTGTGTTGGTTTGTTTATATTCATCAATGAATTTTTTTGTTTTACTTACGAGTTTTTTTTAACACAATTTGAAACTTTTTTTTTAAGCAATAATACTGGTCAAAAAAATTTTATCGATTTTTTTTATATCTCTACATGATAGACCAATCACTGAAAAAAGTTTCAGCCTATTTAAAAAACATGAGGGTAATTATAGGCCCATTATAGATGGAATGACCCATATATTTTGTAACAACATGTGCAGTTACAATGCATGCAGCAATGAAATCTGCAGTAGTTGAACGTAGGTCAGAATTGATAGATAATCTATGAATAAAAAAAAATAGAAGCTGAAAAAAAATCTCTCATAGACAACAAAAAAGTATTCTGAAAGGGATTTTAATATGATGTTAGCTATTCCCGCGGCTTTGCCCGCTCACTACCCGTTGTAGCATATCGCTTACATTTTACGCAGTATTTACTGCAGACAATTGGGTGCATGCACCAAATTTCACAGCTTGGTAAAAGTACGAAGAATGCCAATTTAAGTGTTTTCTTGTATGGGAGGTGCCACGCCCCAATACACAATGCCGTTCACATTTTCCGAGTAGTGTGACACTATCAATGAATATCCATATATCAAGTTTCACAACTTATAGATGCCAAGATATAGCGTTTAAAGCGTTTTTGTTGTAAAAAAGGTTTAACGCCCCGTTGTTTTTTTCGCGTCCACATTACATGAGGTTTCTGAAAATGGACAATATACATCCTTGTTTTAAATTTTAAAACTCTTGCTATCATAAATTACCAGATACAGCGTTTTAGCATAGATCATATGTATCCTAACACGAAATTTTAAGACTCTTGCTATCATAGGAGCGAGGATATAGCGTTATAAGTATTTCCTCGTATGGAAAGCCACACGTCGCGTTCGATATTCCCGTCCATATCTCATGAGGTGCTTAGCATAACCTATAAGCAACCCAACACCAAAATTTAAAACTATTGCTGCCATAAGAACCAAGATTTAGCGTTTCAAGTGTTTTTGTTTCATGGAAAGTGCCATGATCCAATATTTGACCATGTCCATATTTTTCGAGGAGCTTGGCATTGAACATTTGCACCCTATCACAAAATTTTAGGACTCTAGCTATAATAGATACGAAGAAATAGGGTTTGAAGTATTTTTGTTGCATGGAGGGTGTCACACCCCTCATTTTTATCAAAATAAAATATAGTCTGTTAGTCAGGAATAAATTAGCTTTTTATTGGTAGAAGAATTTTTTAGAATCGGAGCAGTAGCTCTAGAGATTACGCATTACATACAGAAAATCAAAAAAACAAACTTTACCTCTTTCTGCAATAGTACAGAATGAGCTGAGCTTAGTGTGTTGAGGTCTCACTGCGACGGTATGGCCAAAGGCTTTTGATGCCCCCCGCCCTTTACTCTTTTATGTATTAGTAATTGTTTTATTAAGATATTTGTCTTGAACAAATTTAACTGTTAGGCGCGCTTATAAAGCGACTTTCAAAGAGGAGTGAAAGGAAAATTAGAGATAGGAGTTAATAAATCAAAATGTTTTAAGAAATTAACTTCGCGAAACTTTACTAAAAAGGTCTTCAAGATAAGAGACATCTAAAACATAGACTTAAACATGTTTTACAAATTATTTAATTTGATCTTTAAGAAAATCTTTTTATCTGCTGTAAAAAGCCTTTGCATGTAATCTTTCAAAACGACGATACACGCATATTTTATTTTCAATCTTCTACCAGAATCAAGTGGCAGAAATTTCTTTTTGTTTTATGTCCACTGTTTTTTAACGCAACATATCAGCACTTGAAACCTTTTTGCTGTTTACTGGTACATTGTTTTGGCCATGGAATTGCGAAAGAGTTTTAGCTTTTTAAATAAAATGTATAATACAACTTATGCTAATGATGTGGCCAGAGTAGTTTTAAATATGGATCATAAGGACATTTTATAAATAACGTTAAAAATTTTTAGCCTTAAGCGATGAATTAATATTTTACTTCATGCTAAGTGTGACTACAAAGTTTAGTTTAATTTGCTATGAAACATGCTAATCTATTTGTTTAACATATTCAAGCAAGCACATCAATTTATACAGATATATCTAAGCTCTGCATTGCAAAAGTTAACCAAAAAAAAGTAATTATGTCCCAAACTAAAAAAAGGATGGATGCCATAAAACCGACGACGCCGAAAAAAGTTTTTCATTGACATTAGGCACACACAGTTTCAACCGAAGCTTAGCATCCCACAGATGCCATTAAGCAATTTTCGCAACTTTATAAAACAACACTAATCACAACAACAACAACAGCAACAACAAAAACTAGAACAACAATAGCAGCAACAACCACAACAAAAACAACAATGATAATGTTCATTTAATTATTCAAATACTCAGTTGAAATTCTTTCCGACACAAATACCTACTTCTATTCAGAAGAAAAGTTCCGTTCGCTTTGCTTTTTCTGCTCGAGTTTATTGTTTGAAATCCTCTAAAGCAATCATCACGATATTTTGTAATTAACCTCGTATAAAGCGCGGATACACGAATAAATATGGCCAGATACACAGGAGTGCGGTACCAAGTTGCCAAGGAACAGAAACCTTAAACTGCGAATGCGAAAATTATCAAGATTTAAGTTTTAATTTTGCCATTGAAGTTCGAGGCGCACATTTAGATAATATTAATGTGTTCCTGCAAAAGTAGAGAAATGGGCGTATTAGAAGCATTTTTTATGCGACGACGCCAACGTGTTTCCACAACAGCAACTGGAGCTGCAACACATGGATGCTGATTTCCCTTTTGCAAAAGATAGGTAAAGCTTAGAACTCTTATCAGCAGCACATACATTAGGAAACACAAAAAAAAAAAAAAAACACAAGATAACGCGTGGAAAAGCGACTAGATAATCAATAGTCTTACCATCTGGCCATAAAACAAATATTTTAATTATGGTTATGTCGACAATATGTCGGAGTATAGCCTAGGGCACTAACAAGTGATGCCACTTCCGTTTACTTAAATGAGTGTTACATAAGTAAATTTTTACGCTCCTTTGGTTTGAAACAAAAATCAGAGCCATTTTTAGTGCTACAATGCCAACATAAATTATACTGGAAAAAAAATTTGACTCAGTATACTACGCGTTTCACGAATATGTGACGAATATTGTAGCTCAAAATCTTACTTTTTCTATATTAAATTCTAATAGTGCGGAGAAGCCATGTACTCATACCTCCATGTAGAAAATTTTAATTGAATCTGACAATATTTTCAATTTTAACTTGCAGTCTGATATTTTGACGCAAAAATCCAGCATAGATTTCTTGATTCCGAACAATTTTTCCAGAGTCAATTTTTATTTCATCAGGTTTTTTTTCTTAATACAAATTAAATAACCACTGCAAATAATATCTAATTTATTTCTCAAGCACCGTTTTAAAGCTAAGACTTCAGATGTTGGGCTTGAATATATTAACGTGTTCAAGAAATAATGCTAAAAATAGAAATTCGCCAAAAATTGTTCTTTTGTTGATTTTTGTTGGACCCACTGTATTGTTTTCAAGTTAAAAATTTATTTGCAACAGAAAAAACATCTGCACATTGTGGTTGTAACTTTTTGAGTGCCATATAATTGACAAATATCGTCTCTTTGATTTTATATTTACAATTGAAAGACCACAACCTTAGCGAAAAATCAAATTTTTATTTTAATTAATTATTTTATGAATTTAGGTAAAGAATTTTAGTTCAGCATTACACTGAAACTGATTTTGGATTTATAAAACTAAAGTACATGGGGCGTGCCTAGTCTGATACGAGTAAACATACATTTTTTTGTTGATCTATGCTATTTAATATACAGAACTTCTTCTTTTTATAACAAGGACAACTTTATTGGTTGAAATGTACTGTGTATTTCAAATAATTTTCTTTTCAAGCACACAAGCTTTTCCCGATGGAAGCGCTGCTTATGTAACAGCTGTGAAGCTGTTAGGCAGAGAGTTATTGTGGCAATCAAAGAGAAAAGGCCAGATAGGAGCGCCAAACTTTAAGCTTACTCTTCTAAGGGCTTTGCAAGAGAAAATGAGTGAAAAACACTGCTGTAAGCCAACGCAGTGTTTAATCAAAAGGATTGAATTACAACAACAAACAAAACGCTTGAATATTTGTATTTGTGCTGCTCATCATAGAGATTTGAGGCTCAGTGTGTGTGCATTGGCGAACAGCAAAACGAAAAAAAAAATGAGTAAATCCTGCTATTATCCAGTTTTATTTTATCATCAAATTTATTACATGTGAAGCCTAGAAAAAAATGGCGATTTCAAGGCAGAAGAGAGTGAAACGGAAAGGAAAAGGAGCACAAAAAAATCAAACACACGCACACACACATATACACAAAAGCACTAACATGCACACATACACATTCAGTAAAGCAACGAAAACGACCGCAACAACGAGGACGAAGACGACAGCGACAACACGCCCTTTTGGAATTTTCGTAAATTATTTAGAAAATTACAAAACAAAAATAAGTGCAGGAAACAGCGTTTGATTAGAAAAAAATTTATAACAAAGTTTTTTTACTTAATTACAATTCGAGTACTTACATCAAAAGCATAAGGTCCTTTATTATCCTTTGTGTGTTGTATTTCTGTAGCTGCAGCACTTGTTCTTTTTTTATTGATGGGTTTCTTAATATCTTTTTTTCTTTTTTTGTTAACTTTTTTATTTCTAATATACTCTTTTTATTTGTTTTGTTTTTTTTTTCTTTTGTTTTATAAAAAAGCACTTTGAAGAACACAATTATTTATTTACTATTTTCACTTATTGTTTTTAATTTCATAACAATTTATCTTTTATTCTTTTATATGATACGTTTCACTGCAATCCTTTTGCTATGCTGCAAGAAAGCACATTCACCTAAAAATTATTATAAATTGTGTCCTTTAAGGATATTTGGCTCATTTAATTTTTTTTTTTTTTTTTAACATCAGCATCATACGCAACAACTGAACGTTTAGAATAATTTGTTGCAACTAAATCTTAAAGAATTCAATTACATTATTTTTTGAAATTAAATCATAAATATTTTCCACTCAATTGTCAGGCAGGCAACTAACATCCATTGGATTAACATGACAATCATTGCGAATGCGAATGCGAAAGCACTTGGCGTGTCATTGTTATTGGTGTTGTCTATCGCATTAAGCGTATTCACAATGTATCCACGTCGCAGGGTAGCACAAATTGTTCGGATCTCATTGTAGGAGTATTATTAAATTTATTAAGCAAAGAAAGGCACACAAAAAGATATCAAACTGAAGTGCAAATAAAATAATTGAACCAAATAAAATTTATCTGAGAATGGGTAAATATTTAAGTAGTACACAGCATTGAAATTGATTAAGTTACGTGCAAGCTCTAACAAGGGATTTAATCAAATGAAAAACATATTTACGTGTAGCAAATTTAATTTTCTCTTTGCGAGCCTATGACTACAGGAAAATTTATCACAGAGTATCGATGCTATCTATAAGTTCCGAAAATTTTTTAATTCAAAATCCTATAAAAAAATGCAATCTCCAAAGGGCGCTTGACTGCGCCTGCAAATTTTTTCAGTTTTAAGCAATTGCATATAAATTTAAATTCGGACAGGTTCTTAAAATATCCCTGACGGGTATGCCGAATTTAAACGACCGTATAAATGTTCTGTTCATGTTTAGCGGAAAAGTTGAAAAGTTTATTTGAAGCTTGAGATATTACTTGCCAAAGTAAAAGCAAGCTCAATAAGCTACAGAAATCCAAGATATTCGTACCATTAATACTAGGCAACAGCTTTAGAAAAAACCGGTCAATATGAAGTAAAACCGAAAGCCTACTGACCACTATAGATGACCAGCTAATGCGCTGAAAAGAAGATTTTTTGAAAACTATCAACCATCCTTGTCCACTCGTTAGCATAAACAATATGCCTCTCCTTGAGGGAAGACAAAGCAAATGGCCTCATGTCCGCCTTCTTTAAGTGAGATATCAGACGTCATAAAATCTCTAAAGAAACAAAATCAGCAGGCGCAGTTAACAAAATGTTGAAAGCTTCCCAGTAGTTGTCCGGTAAATTTCTGTACTCTGTCCTTCTACAAATTTGAAAAGAAGAACAAATATCTAAAGACTGGCTCATAAGAACCTTAGAGAAATTTCCAAAAAAGGGACTTCTGATTATGGCAGAACTACAGCGGTATCATATGTAGTCAGTTCCGTCCAAGATCTTGACGAAAGTGCCCCTTACCAAGGCCAGCGAAATAAATAGAACCACTTATTCGAAAACAAAAGGAAGCCTCTGGGACGAATGGAACATACGAGTTGCAAGCTCAATACGATGTTTCAAATGTAGAGTATTACATAATGGAAACTATCAAATCCTCTTGAGTTCGTCTCAGGTGTGCATAAAGGTTCTTTGCTGTCACCAATCTTGTTTCTGATAGTACACGATGATGTGGAATGGATTAGATACACTTTGCGGAAATCACCAACTGAAGTCTGCCGTCAAGCATTGGAGGCAAACCGTCATGGTAATAGAAAACGCGGCCGTGCTAAATCAACGAGGAACGGTCGCTAAAAGAAGAAATTAGTGAATAGGGGAAATATTGGAGAAAGTTGAAGGTACCCGCTAAAAATCGTGCACATTGGAAGCGTGTTGAGTTTTCCTCCGTAAGGAAATAAAGAACGCAAAAAGAATTGAAGTGCCGTAAAAAACCAAAAGGAACAATATGGAATATGTTCATACTATGGTGCAGTCGTATTAAAGTAGTAAGCAAAGTTAGAGAGATCCACACAAGTAGTTTTTCGGGAAACATATACAAATTATGAGGATATTGAAGGTTGAAATGGACTATTTCAAACTCCAGTGCTAGTAATAATCTTGTGGTAATGTTTCTACCAGCTCTAAAAAATATGATCAAAATTTTTCTTTACGAGCATGGATCTATATCGATCTTGAAAGGGGAAGAACAATTGCCGTCAAGTATTTTTCTAACTAATTGAAGCATTTCAACGACGTTTTAAAAGAAAATATTTGGTGCGATTGAAAGTTCTCTTTCATTAGGTGCACACTCGTGAAATATTCATGGTGAATTTCCATTAATTAAGATTTGAAGTTGCTTCCACGTCCGCCACATTTTCCAGGTTTATACTCTTGTGACTATTTCCTGTTACTGAACTTTAAGGAAAAAAGTTGTAGCTATAAACAAGCCAATACTTAAGCACACGCTTAGTTTTAGCGTTATTCAGATAGGCTTCAAAAACTAGAAAACCGTTGAAGTGTATAGAGCTTGTTGGAAAATATATTGAAGTTTATGAAAGAAATGTATCGAGGTAAAATTAAGCTACTGAAAAGAAGTCAATATAAATACAGCAGCATTGCTGCGGGAAAGTACTTTCAATAAGTGGGATAACATGTCACGATACCAATTGAAAATGGATTATTATACGTGTGATATAGGTCTCAAAATAACCCGGATGATATTTATTGATTAAAACCAACATCGGTTATATTGATCAATTGTGTTATCAATACGACTAATAATTTAAAAAAAAAACCCTGCAAAAGTAGTTTCAAAATCTACAAAAATCTTTTTTTCTTTGGCCAACATACAATTTATAGCCTTAGCTTTTATAAAACAATATAAAAATTTAAAAAAAAAAACAAAACAACTTGACTGCATTAGAAAAATTGAAGGCACAAAGTAATATAGCATCCCCCACCCAAATGAACAAAATCAAAATTATTCAACTCAAGTTTGCTCACTAAAGACGTCGATAAACACGGAATGAACAAAGGCATAAACAAACAGAACAACAACAAATTAACTAACGAATCTACAAAATATACATGCAACTACGAATGTAGTTAAGTCAACAATAAAGTTAGGTGCGTATTAAGTAGCAACGTAGCATCGTAGCAACGTAGCAGCAGGAACAGCAACAACGAATACCAGAGCAAAATGTGTACGTGCAGCAAGTGAAATTTACTTGACTTACAAATTTTACTCGTAAAATGGAAATAAGCAGTGAAGTACGCATTGCAAATTACAAAGATACAATTTGAATATCTGTCGTACGCGTCGTATCTTGGCATCTTTTTTCACCAAGCTGATGAAAAAATGACAAAAGCATTTAAGCTAAGAAAATTTAAATTTCAAATTAAATAACAATTGAAAAATGTAATTTTAGCGAATTAAAAAAAACAACAAAAAGGAGAAGTGAATTGCAGCAGAACGCAGCGTACCAAATTCTCGTAAATACAATGGATGTTGCATAAAAAGCACAGAGTGGGGGTGAATTTATGGCGACGCGTAAGCCAGCTGGCCGAAGTGTGGTGTACATTTGAAGACGAATGCGAACGCTTTTGCCTAATGATTTATTCCATAATCTGTGGCATATAAAAGCGATTAAATAAAGTCCGCTTTGTGAAAGTCAATGCGAGGGCGAAAGGTTTGTTGTTAGGTCGGTGGACGATGGTTTCTGTTTCTTCTGATGTTGGCGAAGCTCTTTGCTGCTATGGCATTGGGCGTTAAGGGATGCGTGTGCAGCTATGCTATGAATATTTGTACGAAGCTCATTAAGACGTGTTTGATTTTATGTTTAAGTTTCTTTTTGCTTAAAGTTTCAGATGGCTCTAAAGAAATGGAGTCTTAGTTACCTTTAGACTTTTCAGACAAAAATCACTTTGAAACAAAAAAAGTTAAATCCGAAAATTTTTAGTGTTCTCAATAGGAATCTATCATCGTACTTTTATCAGAGTTTTCCATGCTGAAATCTTAAAAAAAAATTATATTTTATGTAATATTTATTATAATTATATTGTTTTTTAAATCTTGATGTTATATCACACTGCTTCCTGTAGTACAAAAAGTGTGTCATTCGATGTTTTCCGGCAATAGCAATTACAAACATATTCATTAGTACCTTTATAATAAAAGTGTGGATGAGACCAGATGATCTTGGACATCTCTAAATCTTATGGTTAAAAATATTTACTCAACTTAATTCATAGCAAAAGTCAAACAATATGGAGTTCAAAATAATGTTAATAACAATTTAGTTTCCTTTACTATAAAAATGTTATCCAAAAGGAGTTGTACTCTCTCTATTACGAGTACTACGGTTCAAACTCCTGAGCTTGCTTAGTATACCTACTCCAGCCAAAATACTATATAGACATCAGAACAATCCTTACCAGAAGTAAATACGCAGGCAAGTAATGATTCCAGAAAGCCTCCACACTTATAGATAGATGGTATTGAGAAAGTTGGCATGTGAAGTGCCGCCAAACATTCCAGTTCTGAGACCAATGTGAGTTTGGCCGCCCTTCATGCTGCCTAATAGAAGGCTTTCTCTCTCTAGTGACACATTTCTTTCATCAGAAATGCAACTAACTGGGAATTATTCTTGATGAACATCTACTTGGAACATCTACTTATACAACATTGTTCATAGAGCTAGACTAAGCCTACTGACAAGCAGACACTTGATGGTTAAAATCTGTGAAATCAGCTCCAAACTAACGCTATGGACAAATACTACTATTCCCTGGTATGCTGCACCTATTTGATGCTGTATATCTGAGACCGAGCTTACAAATCTACAAAGACATGCCTGTATTGTGGTCACCGGGACCATGAGCATAATGCCAACTTTAAGTGTAAAGGTACCCCTCAATATTCTTCTGCAATAATTTCATCAAATGTCGATGTTTTACACATATGGTATGTAAGTCATTCTTGACCTGTTCACTCTCCATTAGGAGGTCAGATAAATATTCAATAGCCACTTGCTCAAATCATTGCCTACTACAAATTCACACAAGCTTTTCATGTGATCATATTAGCTACACTTGTGGCACTAAGCCAAACGAAAAACTTAGCACATAGGTTTTCGAGTGAGGGCCAGTACATGCTATTGAACTTTGGAACAAGTGACGAAACGACCGGGACTCTTGCAAGAAATAAAGTCGGCAGGACAATTAATAAGACCATACATGACATATTTCAAATTTGCACACGTTCTAGCTAAAAAACTATTTCTCCGATTTTAATAAATCTTGGCTCATTTGCGTATTGTGCATCCCTCCATGGACCTGCTGGCTATCAGAGCTCTAGGCCTTACCAACCATGACTTTCAATGGACTTTCAGTAATCATTGCTGGAATACCTCGCTTAAGTAAATGAAATCGCTACCAAGCTGTCCGACACTCAAGCGAATCTTTCAAAGATCAATTTAAACAAAAATTATGATTTTGTCAAACAATTTGATATGTAAAAACTTCACCGACCTAGTCTGACCTCTAGATATTGATTTTCTTTTATATTTGTGTACCAGTAAATTACCAAAATGAAAACACACTAAGACTTAGCCATTAGTAGAATTAATCGATTTAGCCTCAATCAAGAAAGCTTAAAACACCTTTGCTTAGCTACATAATATCTGGCACTCTTCGTTCCTGTCAACGACAACAAATCATCAAAATTTTTAGACAAATGTGGAGACAGTTCTTCTGTATGGTTGTGAAACTTCGTTAGGCAACACCTGCACCGAATTCTGAAAAATATATAACCCAAAATCATCTCCAATGTACAGTTTTTCATCAATTGCCGCAAGATCCGATTTCCGTCCAAATTAAACGGCGAAATGGAAATGCATTGGGCACATGTGGAACCCTCACGCTACACTAAATATTCTTGGAGACGATCACTAGAACAAGATATACGTGAATCGAGGAAATGATGGAGAGAATTGAAGGCACTCGCTATTGAGTCTGCAGCATGGATGAAATGAAGGTCCTATACATCGCAAGAAAATAAAGTGCACAAATGCAAAAGAATCAACCCGAACAATATTTTTTGTATTTTGATGCAGAGCAGGGCAAGTGGTTACCATATGCATACGAAAGTTCCTGCAGTGGAAAAAATTATTTTTCTCCAATGTTCTTCAAGCATTGTTTTTGTGTAAATTCGGATTGACTATTGAATTGGATTTGGATCTTCTAAATTTTTTTATATCTGGTGTGATTTTTAGTTATTTAATTAAATTTGATATATTCACGAATTCGGTGTTTCTTGTTTGCTTTCATTGAACTTCAGTTTATGGTAGTGCAATTAGATTTTATAAGAATATTCAACCGATTCACTAGCGAATCCATTTTTTCAACCGACGTAACACCCATAAATCCCGTTTTTTGTCATTTTTTCACTTTTTTCACTTGTTTTCTTTTTTACTTCCTTTTTCATTCGTATTTCTTTTACCGTTTCTTTGCTTTTCGTTTATTTCCACTGTTGTCGTTTTTGGTTTTTTTTTTCTGTCGTTGTTGTTGTTGCAATTTTGGGAGCGGCTCCCTATTTAGGCGAGTTCGTTTATTTTACTTCTTTCATGCTGCCCTTTTTTTGCGTTTTCTTTTATTTTCCACATCTTCTTTTACTTTATCTACTTTATGCCAATTTTTCGCTTTGTGTTTTTGTTTTTGTAATATTTTCTCAATGATGATAAAACTGTAATACTCTGTGCTTTCTTTCGTCTAACCACGCTCCTGCCCTTTGGTAGCACAGCGCAACACAGCATACAAGACAACTCAGCAAGAAAAATGGACAAAATCCAACTACAACAACACTTAGAGGCACGTAGTTGGCAGAAAAAAAAAAACAACTGAAAAAATCTCAAAGAAGTTCGATTTTTGGAACAAGGGGATATTTCTTAGAGGAGAAGAGAGAAAACTAATTTTGTGGTGTTAAGAAATTTTCATCTTCATTTTAACCACTTTTTAATTTTTTTTGGTATTAAAACGTTGCGATATTGCGACAATTTGAAATCCACATCAACAAAACACACATAAAAAAATGTCACAGATGTATATACATGTACACAAACACTTAA
The DNA here is from genome assembly GCA_963680825.1 of Meiosimyza decipiens. Lineage (NCBI taxonomy): Eukaryota > Metazoa > Arthropoda > Insecta > Diptera > Lauxaniidae > Meiosimyza > Meiosimyza decipiens. The sequence goes on along the minus strand of OY804259.1, from coordinate 95,456,881 downwards.
ACACAAAATCACAGTAAAAGAATTTCCACTAATTTTTCTACAAAAGCAAAAAACTTTTTAAAAACCTTCACTGTTGCTCTCGCTTTGCACACTGAAATGAAGAAGACGTGTAAAATCATCAAAAGCTGATGTGGCTGCTTGATGCTGCTGCTCCTTTGGATGCTGCGTCTGTATTCTCTTGTTGTTTTTTTTTCTACTTCCTGCCAAATGAATTCAGTACAAGGACTTACATAGTACCAAAGAGCTTTCTGCGCGGTGCGGATGTGTGCGTGTAAGGGAGCGTCCAAGCTTTTTAACACAAATAGAAGGTATGTACTTTGATGTAGTAGTATGCATTTGTTTTTAAGAGAGTGGTGGTTATTTTAAGTCTCTTTTTCACAAACATTTGAACCGATTGTTCTCTCGAATGTGCAGACTTATTTTATTGGCATAAAAGTAAGTGGTGCTTGAAAATATTAAAATGGCAATTAACAGATTACTGATCCTCGACGGTACCATGTATCTACAGTGGGTGATCATATTAATAGAGCCACTACGTAGAAACACATTTTTTCAACTTACACCATGATAAAAGCTTGAAAATAAAAAAAAAATGTTTAAATATCTTTATTTACTTGCTTCTAAAGGGTCTTCTTATTGATGAACTAAAAATACAAATTAGGTGTTGCTGTTAGTATTTATAGAACTAGAGAAATATGTCAAACATTTTGTTGCGATTACTGGAAATCTTTCTCCTTAGCAGCTCCCAAAGGTTTTCTATAAAATTTAGGTCTGAATTGTTCTCATGCCATTTCAAAACCTTAATTTGTTTATGCTCCAGGTATTTCGTGATTTTTTTAGCTTTGTGGCAAGGATAGATTCAGCCATGTCTTAGGACCTTGATAAATTAGTCATGTCTCGTTTTGCCGTCTGCCATTTTAACTTGCGATTTAAAAAATGACATTATAGCACAGTATAGTTTTCTTATTGAACACCTTGTTTTATGGTTTATATGGTTTGTGCAAACAATTTATGGTGTTTTTATTAGCTTATTTTTGGTTTGTGCATGCAATTTATAGGATGTTTTTATAGCGTGATATGGTCATTTAGCCTCAAATAAAACACAGTACTTCCTCATTAATTTCATGCAAATGTCAGAAATGATTCGTTCAGAGTGAAGTTTAAAAATTTTCCCGTTTTTGTGTAGCTAAAAAACTTTCCGGGACTGAAACATTTTTTATCAGCTGGAAAGTTTTACTAACAACTGGAAAGTTTTTTCATTTCATAGCTAGAAAGTTTTAAAAGGCTTGGAAAGTATTTTGAGTAGCTGGAAAAACTGTTCCCGAGCAATTAAAAAACTTTCCAAGCAAGTAAATAAACTTCCGGCTGATTAAAAATATTTTATGTCAACAAAATTTTATGTCGAAAAAGTTTTTAACTAGCCGGGAAGTTTCTGAACAACCCGAAAAGCTTATGAACCAACCTGCAAACTTTTTATTGCCCTGAAAGTTGTTTAATTAGTTGTTAGAAAAGCTTTTTAGCCGTCCGAATAGTTTTTAGCTAGAAAAAATAATCTCGTAAATCTCCCCGTTAGTTAAAATAACTTTCCGGGTTAAAATAGCTTTCCGGGAATACTCAAACTGAAAGAAATGTGTAAAGTGGCATCATCTCTGTCATGGAAATACGAAGCAATAACAAAGCAAGCTGATTTTGACAGATAACGTTGCCATAAAAGTGAATAGCATTACCTCTTTGGTGTGAGACAGCAAGGCATTGTTGCATAACTGACAAAACGTGCGGTAGTAAAAATTACATTTCGCTGTAGTCACTATAAAACGGGATAGGAGGAAACAAGAATTGCGAAAACAAGTTCCAGCGACCGAAGGCTGTTCAGGTGCTGCTACTCCAGTGAAGTGCTTTACGAGAAACGATCCGAATTGTTATCGCTCGAAGCAGCTAAAGCGCTTTCGTTTTATTGAACGTGAATCGCGCATTGCATCTGTTTGTGCGATTATATCGGTTGTATAATTAACTAATAGAATTTGCCAACATGTCGCAAATCCCCAAATCAACTGGCTCTCTATTGAGCCGATTGGCGGAGAACTTAAAGAGTAAAGAATTTCGTCAATATTTGATGAGGTACGTAGGGGAATAAGAGCGTAAGATGGCCGTACTAATCCAATTTATTTTGCAGCACACACTTCTGGGGACCTGTCGCTAATTGGGGCATCCCTATCGCTGCTATTGCAGATTTCAAAAAGGATCCAAAATTTATTAGCGGAAAAATGACACTTGGTTTGTTTATTTACTTAATTTTTCGCATGTCTGAAATTTGTTTTTTCATCTATGTGGCGGCTTATCAGCGATTCTTCAACAAAGTCAGCGACCCTCAATTCCATATTCATATATGCATGGTGGTTAGGTGAAAAACTAGTGTAGAGCTAAAGTTCTGTAGCAAATTCCCAGTGCATTATGTATTGAGTATCGCTCACCATTACTAGTCAGTCGTATACTTATATCCCTGATCCACAACAATTTGACAAAAATTAGCTACTCAAATCTGCACAAAATGCCACTTGTAATTCTTGGCATCCAACCCCTGTATATGATGTAAGTAACTTCACAGCTTTTGTTTTAGTAAATGGAGATAAAGGTTGTTCATCTGCCAGAAATCGAATGATAGCAAGTAAAATGATAACAATGGCATAGATAAGCGGAATAGTCACCAACATTAGTAAAGAACTGAACATTTCCACTGCAACCAGTCTGTCAGTAATGCAATCCTCAGGTCTTAAGCTGCTTAAGCCATATGTGAAGTTATACATTTTTCATCATAGTAATATAAATAACCTTAGTCTTTCGAAAATCTAATGACATGAATTTTTCAAAGTTTAATTCAAATCTGGTCGTAAAATTTTTTAACCACGTCATGCTAAAATGGCAGGTTTGTTACGTATAGATTAAATACATATATCATGAGATAGAAAATTTTTAAGGACAGAATATGTAAAAAAATATAAACTATTTTACATCCGATTGCCAAAAAGTTGCAGGTTTACTGCACATGGACAGAAATAACATTTTTTACATAACTTTCTCTCATAAACAGCAACTGTTATCGGAAATTACTACTTATAATCACTGTTCCAATAAAAAAAGAATACAAATAATTATTGAGTTTCTGTGAGACATCATAAAATCGCCTTAAAATCAAAATGAAATGAAATGCCAACCTTCTCTCTTTGTTCTTGTAGTGTCGATTTCTTATGCAAATCATTCAGCACCCTCTTTTGTTGCCTAAAATCCCCTATAGTTTTCGTTAAATAAAGTTAAATTGCTGCCTTAGTCAAACAATTTATGACTGCTTGTATTGAAAAGAAAAGGCATACTCTACATATACTATATGCATATGTATGTATGTGCAGGGTATAAAAAATCGAATTCTAAAACAGGCCGAGAAAAATCTGTTCAAGTTATGAAGAATTATGTTTATGTCGCAGTGAAAATAAACGAAAAGAAAACCTTTGATTTTGTAGTCATAGCATGCAATCTTTTCATGCTACATACATACAACTACACATAAACAATATTAGTAAATTTTTGATTTGTGGAAAAATTAAATTTTTATATAAGCCGTTTAACTGTAATTTACAAACATCAAAATTAAAAATAATTTCACCAATTGTGTTTGTATTCGTTGCTTATTTTTATTTCGTAGTAATAGGCTGCGTTATTGCTTCTCAAACTATGGATTCGGATGAGCATATAATAAAATATTCAGCGAAAATTATTGTAAATTGCTTAGATTTTCTAAAACCCAATTAGTACAACTCAATAATTAAATTTAATGTATAAATGAATTGATTTAACAAAAAAAAAATTCTGCTATCAATAGGAGAAAAAAAGAGCCTGAAAAGGTTTTATAATTTTCATGTAAGTTTTTTCTTTTTACCTATAACTCGGTTTCTAATCATATTTTGTTCACAATATTTGTAGATAATTCAATTTTGAAAATTTTTTTTTCACGCTTTTTACTTGAAACCTATAGGAATTATTTATAAAATAAAAATTTTGTATAATCTGAGTAATAAGCAAAACAAATAAATTTTTATAACGTATCTTATACACAACATGTATGAAGATTTTATACAGATAGTTGAATAATTCCAAATTTTTCTAAATTTTGCGCTTGCAGAACATCATGTGGACTCAAGTATACTTGATTATTAGCTTCAAATTAAATAGCTAAGAAAGCTAATAGCTGTAGTAGCTAAACTCTATTATTATTATTATTATTATTATTATTATTATTATTATTATTATTATTATTATTATTATTATTATTATTATTATTATTATTATTATTATTATTATTATTATTATTATTATTACTAAAGCTAACTGGCATTTCTCGTGACGGCAAAATTATTTCGAGGCTAAACAATATGAGGTTACTAATGCTTTTTTGAAGGATTGTCCTTGATTGTCAATAATCGTTAAAAGTCGGAACAGGATGATCTCTAAAATAACTGGTTCAAAATTATTTTTTTTACTCTTTAAGCGCAATGACAAGATGCAACCTCTGATCCCACTTCCTGTCATTATACAAATATCCTTCCTTCCATTTTTGTGAGGATGTGCATTTTTAAGAATGACTATAAAGATCTCAAGTTATAACTTAGATATGAACTTGCGCTACGCCCAATGTCTATATTTCCTGTGGAAGGAATACGTAAAATATATTGAATTCACACTTCATAAGTCTTACACCATTCCATCAAGAACATTTTCTCAAGCACAATCGCTTTGATTCTGTAGACTTCTGTTAAATGAGATGTTTTAGAATTGCTGACGTCTGTGGGATGTGTGTTTCGTCTTTGCCGACATACGAAACAATGTGCGACCGACACAATATTTACAAGAAAAACAGTTTTTACTGGCGAATCAAGAAAACATTCTTGCAAATTATAAAAACCTTATGATAATAGCTTCGTTTTATGCGCCATCCACTGCTAGCTATCTATAACTTTCAACGATAGTTGTCCTATACAAATCGCAAATTTTGCGAGTAAAACTATTTGTTGTATTGTATTGTGAAAATTTTATATTTGTTTTATGTTATAAAAGATATCATTTGTTGCTGGGATAGTATCAAATATAAAAAATGTCTTTAATAAGTTTTATTTCCATTTGAATTGCAGCCCTTACGTTATATTCGATATGTTTCATGCGCTTCGCTTGGAAAGTTCAGCCACGCAATCTATTGTTACTTGCCTGTCATATGACCAACTCCACTGCCCAATCTGTACAAGGAGTACGATTTATTAACTATCACTATTTGACTGCAGATAAAGACAAAGAACAAAAACTGTAAGACATAACAGCAGCCACAACTACAGCAGAGTTACGAAATTATTAATGTAAAATTTATCAGATTACTTGCACAAAATCAACATTATTTTTGCATTAGAAACAGGGAACAAAATTTAAAGTGTAAATAATTATTTTTGTACAATACATTTATAATTGAAATTTATTTAATACGTAAGAAATTGTAAATTTATTTTAGATGACATGTCAGAATTGTTATATTTAAAATTCTAATATTTTCATTGGAATTCTTTGAGAATAGTTAGTTTGTGTTGTATTTTAATTATATTTCTAGTCTTTTGTTTCAAGTGCAATAACGAAATGGCTAGCCCGTAAAAAACTAAAAGTTGCTCAGATAGATTTCAAAAGAAAATACAACGCTAAATCAATAAAAGTAATAAAACAATCTAATTAAGTTTCTGTAACATTATTAAATTTATTTCGCGTCAAAGGAAAAGTGGTTTTGTTGTGGCTAATCGACTTTTTTAGTTTCCATACGATTTATATAATACTTTACTAGACAGTTTCAACTATATCTCGTAAAAATAAATTCCAGCAAGGGGACCAAGATTATTGGTAAGAGCATAAAAAGTTTTACAAAATCATTATTCGAAATATCCTTAAAATCTGAAAGCCAACAAACAGATGAAGATAACTTCACGAAAAAAAATAATTAGAAAATTTTGTGTAAAATTTTATGTTCTTTCCAATGGGCTTAATCCCGTTTGTGTAAGATTTCTCTTTCACGAGATAAACATAGATGAAACTGTCTAGTAAAACATTCGGATATAAATTGTATGGAAAACTAAAAAGCTCCATGAGCCACCAGTAAATATTAATATGTATTATGAGCTCTCCTTGCACCGGAATTTTTCTTTCATGTACCTGCAAGTATTAAACCTGTAAAAAAATCAAAAAAATTTCTGTGAAAACGTGAACTTCAGTTTTCAATCGCCTGTTGCACAGCTTTAGTTGTTATTTTTACACAACTTTTATGTTATTTCACTTATCTTTTCGTTGATAAGCTTTTACTATTTGTAATTTAATCAGTATTTAATGACAGTAGTAAACTGTATGCATTTTTATCAATTCATAAATCTGATGTTATTGTGAGTGAGCAAACATTTTTATTATTTCATGAATCCTACATGTATCACGTTTCTGAGCCGTAATGACTTAAATTTACAGAATAATTATCGTTTGTATTTTCTCATTATTCTATATTTTTTGATACATATAGACATGACGTACAACATTATCATGTGATACTTATAGCATATAAAAATTGCAATTTGTGCGGGTACTGAAAGTTATGCCGATGATAAGAAGAGTAGGTCTAGGCGGTCGAAAAAGCTTAAACTTATTTCTTCGACGATTCATAACATACATAAATAAAATAAAAAATGTGCGGTGTGTTTTTATATAAAAGAAAATAATTTATATTTAATGAATAGATATCGAAAATGACGGATATATTTGATCGAACACAATAAAAGCTCACAATGACGACGTTTTGAGATGACTACGCCAGAAAACAAGATGAGCGATAGGTAGTCAAAGAGTGTGAACCCCAGACATGTCATAATGCTCTTAACTGTCCACGAACAATTGGATACAAAAAAGATGTCGGCAAGATGGATATCGCGTTAGCTCAAAGTGAATGCAATGGCTGATTGGAAGTTCTCAATTTGTGGCACGAAATATAGCCGCATCCACCTGATTCACCAGACTTGGTCCTCTGTTTTCACACATGAAGAAATAGTTCGCCGGAAAAAAATGCACGTCGATCGAAGAAGTCATCATTAAAACCGATGTCTAATGAAAAATTTTTGTTAAGAAACTTAAAATGTTTATTTTAATTCTTGACAAAATTTTAAAAATAAAAATATAAAAATTATGAATTATTTATGAACAGTTTTAGTAACAATGCTTAAGTTCTACAACAAATCGCCTCATTAAACTTACAATCTGAAGTCCTTGGGTGATATACCTACGTTTTTTTGAGCTCCATCCAAAAACCTCTAATCAAGTAAATTTGAAAAATGTCACTATAGTTTTATCGTACTGCTTGCATGACCCTTTAAGATTTCCTTAGGGACTCATACTGTTTGTTCCTGGGGTGGCCAAATATTCCAACACCTGTCCTTTCATTGTTAAGATAGCCATCAGTGTACCTGATTATAAGATATGTACCTGGATATGAATTTCATTTCCCACACAAAAAGATACAAGATACAGAAAAAGCTAAACATTTTTTATAAAAATGTAAAGATTTTCTATGCATAATTTGGGATTTTATTTTGCTCACTTACCTTTTACTAACTATAAACTATATATTTTTAAATTTCATATTAAATTTTTTTTTTAATTGTTATGAACTCAGTGGCGTCACTTCACCAAACCCTTGGGGGGGGGGGGGGCACGAGTATTATGATTCCACCACTATTAGATGGTTTGATTTTATTGAATAATAACTAGTATGAGATCCTTGAGGGGGCCAATGCCCCTCCCAGCCAGTGTTGTGATAAACCTTTACCGCTGATAAGCGGATTCAAAGCGGATGCAAGTTTGACATCATTAGCTAGCCAATTACCAAAACATGACTGGAGATACAATGCACTAAACTTCACCACCTATTGAAAAAATTAATTTTTCTTGAATAAGAAATGTTTCAATTTATTGCATAAACCATTTGTTTTTTTATCTAACTATCCGCTTTACTTTTATGCTATTTATACTATAAAGTTGTTATTTACAAAATTTTTTTATTTTTTCTTAATTTTTATTTATTTTAATTTTTCTTTTTTTTTTGCGTTACACAATAAAAGTAAAAGTTTAACATTAAGTATTTTATATAAATTTTTTGTTGTTGTCATATAACATGAAATATAAAACATAAGGCAAATTAATTGTTAAAAATAAATATTAATTTTGAATAAAATTTTTAACAAATACAAATAAAAATATTTAGAACGTAAATGAAAAAATAAAAAGTAATCCATTGATAAAGTGTTACAAAATAAGTAATAAAGAAACTATTTTATTTTTTATAAATTAAAAACTGATAATGTGCTGTGAGTTTGCAATAGTCAATGCTAAGAAGTACAACCCACTAATAGTTAATATTTTCATGTTCACTTTAATTGTCACGCTAGCTCTAAGCGTTTCAATATTCATTTAAACTTTAGTGGCCAATTGACACAAGATTTCATACTATCCAAAGTTAAGGTTTAACTGGACATTGAGGAAACTGACCTATGTAACAAGGCGTTTACACTCTTTGGCTCTCTGATGAGTTGGACACATGTCATGTCATGTCAGAATCTTTGTATATATTATGACACATCTACAGATACCTAAACTGAATAATGGAATAAAAAAAACTAAGGTAAAACTATGAAAATATAATTCGTAAGCAGCGAAAGCTGCCAATTTTCCGCACGTTGCAAAAATCAAATTTGTCGTCCCTTTTTTTAACCAGAAATTCAACTATTGTCGGACCGGCTATGTTTACTACTGTTTCCATTTCTGCCACCCCTAGTGCTCTTGCTTGCGCACGAAATCTTTTTATGTGCAATTAATTCACCAAATTATTCAAATTTTTCGGGAGAGTACAGATATAATTTGGACGTTATCTTCATTAAAACACTACAACATTGTGATAACCTAAATTAATTTCAATAATATGGAGATTATTTAATATAACATTACATAATAGAAGCTAAAACTCGATCATGTAGTTTTGGAGACATAACAAATTTAAGAAAAAAATAAATTTTTGAATAGCTCTATTTTTATTAACACGTTATTTATACGCCTTGAAATTATGAGCTGTTTAATGTTTCCTTAATTTTTTCATTGTTTTTGAGATTTTTTTTAAATAAATTTGCATGAACAGAATATAACGTGATACCGCGCCATTTTCGATTATGGCCCAAATTTTTTTTGGAAAATTAAGTTTTTTACAAAGTTTTTGAAATCTCACTGTAACTCGATAACTAGCTGACTGATTTCAAACTTTGTTATGTTATTTATTGAATTGTTTTCTTAAGGATATTCTTGAAATCGGTACGGACATTTCTAAGTAATTGTAATATTTTTCAGATAGCTATATACCATCTTTAAAATTTATTCGGTATTATTTTCTTTTTTTTTGAGTTTATAAAAACATAAAAACATTTTTGGATTTATTAAAAAAGAAAATAAGTTTATAACGAATAAAGTCCTGCGTTTATAGCTTCGCCTCTTTCGCCCTCTACTATACTAATGGTATTGTATGCTAGTTTTTTCTTCAAAAAATTTCTAAATCTATAGCTACAACCTGGTTCTAACAATAATTTTTTTTTAAAGTACAGGCTCTTGACAATAGCCCAATCATCAACGCCAGCGAGAGTAAGTGTAATTATGGCCCCTATTGCGGTTGTTGATTTACAATAGATAAACGCTCGAATCGAAAAAGTTCGATTAGCGATTCTGTTCGATATTGTGTTTATTGAATAGTAGAATGTTTGTCGACTGTGAATGACAAATCAATCGCTATCTGTTCTATCAATTTGTTTTGATGGAAACGTTTTTTTTTTTTGTTTTAAAAAAGCTTTCAAATCACAATGACGCAATTCGTTCTATTGAGTTTCGTAATACCAAAATGTCATCGTTTCTATTAGATCATTGGCTATCGATTTTATCGCAAATCGACATCCGCAATAGGGGCCTATATTAGCACCTTTTTTCGTACTCATGAAGCACTTTTGACGAAAGTTAACATATAATTTTTTGCTAAGGAGAGGAGAATCCGAGTTCCGAATTCAAGTGCCTCATATGTAGGTGTAATAAAAGCTGCGATGTAAGCGAACAATTGAAAAATATTTATTGGGTAGCAGTTTCCAAGCGTAATTATAAATAATTGTTAGTAAAACTAAAAAAAGGTGTTGTTTAAACTTAAGTGTATTTTTAAATAGATGTGCATAAAAAATTAGTTTTTAAAAGACCAATTTGAAATATCGTTCAATTTAAAAATAAAATAAATTTTGGAAAAAAAAACCGTATTTTTTGTTTTTTTTTTTTTATTTCAACTATTAAATTTTATTATCGCTTTTATTATCATTACAAGATTTTTTTTGTTTTGCATTCTGTGTTTGTGTGGTATATATTCATTTATAGTTTTGCATTTTAGCATTTAAAATTCTTTTCTTTTTTTAGTTTATAATTATTAATTGCAGTTCTATTTTGTTTCTGTTCTTAACATTATATTATTCCTTGCTGCTATTTTCTATTATTATTCTGTATACAAATTTAAAGGAGGTCATCAGCGACGAAGTTTCTTTCACATTTTTGAAATTAAAATAAAATTATTTCTTATATTGAGTATAGCTGTAATGTATTATTTTTTGTGTAAAGATTAAAATTATTTTGAAAAAATTTTTCAATTATGTGCTTAATAAAAAATTTAATTTTTTTATGTATTGTAATTTAAGTTATATTTTCTGATTATTGAATTTATGTTTATTATCGTAATTATATTTTTATGAATTTATTATTTTTAGCTCTAGCATTATATAATTTAATTTAAAGACTTTAAAAATGTTCGTATATAAAAAATGTTATCTATAATTATAAAAAAAAAATATAATCACAAATTTATTATTTTATAAAGTAATGTTAGCATTTGAAGACTTGCAACGTGTACAAAAATAAAATAAAATAGGTTCTTTTAGAAGTTCAGAATTTAAAAAAGAAAATACTTTAACATTGAAGTAAATGATTTTGTGAAATCTGAGTTTTTTTGTTGGAAATTTTTAAATAATCCAAATAAATCAATTTTTTAAGTATGCGTTCTTGAGTCAGTTTTTATTAAGCAGGCTTATGGTAGACTTTGACAAAGCGTTAGAGTTTTATGAGACCAGCTGATTGAACTGGAATTCAAAACGTTGCATTTCAAAGAAAACAGATGTCTTTTACTAATTTTGGGACGCTGAACATGTGAGCTAAACTTAAGGGATGGTGCTGTTTTACATATACATATATACGTACATACATACATATATGGAAATTGATAAGTTTGCATCTTGTTTTAAAAATTTTGAATAATCAGGAGTTTGTGCTGAAATGAGATTGTCTTCCTAAGTGGTAAACATCCAACTACACATATGTATATACATACATTAAAAACAAGAGTTTACTTCTACATAAAGTTTACATATTAATGTTCAGTGACCCTAAAGTAGTAAAAAGATATATGATTTATTTGAAACGCTAAATTGTATTGTTGATGGTTTATTTTCGGCAACTTTTAGGTTTCATGTTTTTTGAGAAATATCTCTGCTGGTCTTCTTAAAAAGTCTAATGAGTTAGAAAGTTTCAAAAATGAAAATGATTTATTTTTTCGTTAAATTTTCTCATATAAAATACAATTTTTTTGTATATTTTCTTACATTTTGAATACATTCTAACTCATAAACCATAAAACTTTTCAAAAATCACACTGCACATAAATTTTAGGCACACAAATCTGCCATGAACATATCTTTATGTGCAGCTAAATAATCTTTTTAACAACTTTGTGGCATTGTAATTCGGAGCCGCTTTGTCGCACGAATGGAAAGAGATATTGAAAATTTTGTGCTTAGCATAGAAAAAAGTATTTTTGCAAGAGATTGGTGATACTCGAAAATTTTCCGCTGGAGCCTTTAAGTCTAAGATCACACTGCTCTTAGCTAATAGGATGAAACACGAATTTAATAAAATTTTTCATATAACATCATAAATCGCGCGCATGAATTGTTTTCGAAAGCTAGCGTTTTCTGTTAGATGCGCAAGGTCAAAGGTTAAAAAAATAAATTTTCTACTATACAATTTCCCCCAAAAAGTCTGATCATTATTCAAATTGTCATACACTTATTTTTGTTAGACAAAAGTTGTAGATTATGTAATCAGTCGTTTTAAAATTAAGTATCATTTTCTAGTTATAATTTCCTAAATATATTTTCATACGCAAAAAAAAACTATTTTATAGAAAATCTACAACGTTTTTAACCTCAATAAGTGCCCTGACCAATTGGAGGCAATATATTAACAACAAAACATTTTTAAACTTCAGACTTCAATATTTCCTCTTGGGATATTATCTATTCTATAAGTTAAAAAAGTTTCTGTTCGTACAATCGGTAATGATAGATTTTTACAAACGTTGACCTTGTATTGAATCAACTACTTAGCTCAGGCCATCAAAACTCAGCTTTCAAGTCAATTTTTTCCACATATCTTGCTGTCTAAATTTTACTTGAAGATGACAACTTTGTGTGTGCAAAATTTTCAATTCGGAACTAAGGCTTAATGTATAGCTCTATGAATGCACGCCCATGATGATCAATAGATTCATATAGTTTTTTTTTTAATTTAAAATAAGTTTGGAAATTAAAAACTGATTTTATTTTTTAATCAACTTTGTTGCAAAAGGTTTTGAATGTTTGTGATTATATTGTTGCAAGAAAGTTTTTGTTTTTATTTTGCTATTTACCAACGACTTAAACAATTAGTGTAATTTCATTATTGTAAATAATAACAAATTATTAAAATAATATTTTTGTTATTATCTAAGATATTAAAGAAAAAACAAGTATATACATACTGTAATAGATTTTATAAAAACGTTACTCAATGTACTATGTATTTAAAAAAAAGTTTTTGTAAGGTAAAACATAAAGGGGAAAAAATATCGTATATTGGCGATGGCGACGTTACATTACGCGATTTTCAGTGAACCCAGGCTTAAGAGGAAGCAAGGTAAATTAATGCAAGCAGATGCACTACCGTTTATTAGAGATATACCCTTTAGTGTCATAATTATTTATTGTTATTGTTGCCGCATAATCTTTTAGATCAATGATTTCTTTGCTTAAATTGTTATAAAAATAAAGAACCTACGCATTATTTGTTACGTGCATTCGTACGTGTTTGTCACATTTAAAATTATTGCATATAAATTTAATACATTAATGTCAAAGAAAACAAATTTCAGAAACAAACATTTCATTTATCGCATTAAAGGAAAGCTTTCAAAAATTTCTTCAAAAACATTCATTCGCTTATAACAAAAATAATGTCCTTTTTCTCTCTTTTCTTTTGTTAAAAATTGTATATATAGTAGACAAGGTTGTGATAGAGCATAGCTGCGCGCCAAAATTTTTGGAAAAAGTACCTCAAATCAAGTACGTCTGAAAGCTAGCAAAAAAAAAGAAAGCACCTTTAAAAGGTTGACAAGAATTGGGGTCACATTTTCTCTTCTTTCTGTGAGTGTGGAACATACAAAAACATTTCCGTAGTAACATATCCAATGTTAAGGCTTAAAAATGAGTTTGCTTTCTTCACTGTGGCGAGTATTTTGTATTTTAATTTATTCAGCTCGTTAAGTTGACCACCGTATCAGTGAGACTTTTTTTTATATGTGTGGATGAATATCGAAAGTGACTAAGTCCTTCTCCGATATGCAGGCAAAACAAAATAAATTTGTTGAAAAAACTTATTTTATTTTGCCTAGCAAGGACAGTGGTACTTAGGCGTTTTTGATTTTCACCAGCTCACATGATATGATAAGCAGCAAAACAGCTTGAATAAAGCTCTGCAAGTCGAATAAGTATTTGATAAATTTAATATTTTTTAATCAATAGTGAATCTCTTAATGTAATGCAGTGAGTTTTTGAAATAATCCATGCTCCACAATATTAAGCTTTAGTCAATGGCCATTATGAAAATGAATCCATCTTGCATGCAGACATAAACACAGTGCCATGACTACATAGAACTTAAAATTTATTGTTCTACATTTTATTATGTGATAACACACAAAAAAACAATCCACTCGGCCCTTTTTTAAACTCTCTAACCACACAATATTTTTACTTTCGTTTAGTACACACATGGGTAACGCTATCCCAGGGATTTCAGTTCCTTAGATCTTTGAATTTTTTTAGATCAAGAAAATATTTCCAGCATTATATATATTGTTCGCGCCTCTATTTTTGACGTTGAAACCAAATATGGAATTGATGATTTTCTAAAATGTCAACTTTTTCGAAATAAACATGGCCGGATAAGTCAAACACATAAATTTTACAACTTTCAATGATTTAAGCTAATACTAATACATATTTCTGACTTTAAAATTTGAAAATCTAAAAGAAGTTTTGAAGAGAAAGTTTGTCGCATTATTTGTTGTTGTTTTTGGTTCAAGTGCTTGAAAATTGTAAGAATCGGTATTTTTCACATAGCTTGATCTCGTTTACCTCGAAAAACCAGGCATGGTTATAAAGAAAACCAATACCAATTAAAGATTTATTGCAACGATATAAGATTGCACATGAATAGTTTTTTAAATATTCATGATTCAAGCAAATTCGTGTTTTGACTGTTGGCCGAGTGATTTTTCTTTTGTTCCCTAAATACTTGTAACATAATCATGTACTATCAGGATATTTAAAAAACAATTGTAATTTTTATTTCAGTTTTCTCAGCAACACCGTGCGTGCATAACATTCGAAGTATTTGTAAAAAACAAAACTGTTAAGCCAAAAATACGAATAAAAAATTTTGAAAAGTTTTTTTTTTTAAATTTTGCGTATGCACTGCATTTTATTTATTTTCCAATTCAATTTTACAAATTTTATATTTAAATTTAATTATGCTCGCAGTCTGTGTGTAAAAAAATAAAATATTTTAAATAAAAGATTCTATTTAGCGCACAAACTCTTCCAACTTTCAACTTAAGTATTAATATTTATATATATATAGAGTCAGTGACAACTAATACCTTAATTTACAGTGTAATATAAAGTTTTTAATCATAAAAAATACAATAAACATTAAATTTAATTATTAACATAAAAATATTTCGCTATAACAAAACTTATCAAACGTAAAACAATGAAATAAAACTAATTTTGACAAAAAAATTTAACTTTAAAATAAAACGTCTTGTTTTCCCAAATATTAAAAAGAAATTAAATAAAAACAGTAAGCTAAAAATAAAGAGATTAAACAAACATCTTTCTGTCCAGAAAAAAATTTGAAGATATATGTACTATATTTTTTATTTATGTTTTAGAACGTTAACAATCAAAATTCACAAAGAAAATTTTAAAAAACTTAATATCCAAGTTAAAACGAAAAAAATATAGACCATTAATTTTGGCAAAATTTTACAAAGTCCAAATACACGACTGCGAAAAATGCCGCACAAAAAAAATTTAACATAACATTAAAATAAAAAATATATATGCATATATATTTTTATAAAAAATACAGTAATTACAAATGAAGGCTTACATTTTCTATGATGTTTAATAATAATATAAAATATTGATTTTGTGTTTTAATGCTAAATATATTTATTTATTATTGTTGCTTTTATTGTAATTTTAACATAAGTCACCAAATTGTTTTATGTTTTTTGCTTATAAACGCGACGTGCAACAAAGTTACGAAAGTTAAAAAGAAGAGAAAAAGAACAATATTTTTAGGTAAAGAAAAAAAAAAACAAAGCATCAGCTTTTGAATTTATTTATTTCCTATACAAAAAATAGAACAAAATGCTATAAAAAAATGTTTAATTATTATGTAATTATTCAATGGCGTCGGCGTGATGAATTAGAAAGGGGAGGGGGTTATACTTTGTGTAGCGACAGTTAAGGACAGTTTAAATTTGTTAATAATTTATTTCATATAAACCTATATTTATTATGCAGTTATTGTATTTTTTTTGTTTAAGGATAGGTAGCTCAAATTTAGTTTTATTATGTATGTATGTATGTGTAATTGTTATTGAGTTTTCTTTTCTTTTTTGTAACTACAAACTATGGCTAATTATTTTTTATGTTTAGGAGAATTACAGACAGACAGTAGCAGTCTTTCTATCCAATATCAATGCCTTTCGTATTTTCAAAAGTTGAGAGTAAGGTGTACGCACATCTACATGGGACGAGTTAACAGGTGTTAAAGGTAAAACAAAAAACTGCTTTTTAAATTAAATCAAAGATTTCATTTCGGTTGTCTAACAGTGATATACTTTGGTCAAAATTATTTTCTATTTTTTTTTTTTAGTTAAGTGTTATATTTTATTTCAATGCTCTATCTCCATATATATGTGTAGCTCACAGCAAACTCATTTATGATACATATCATAGTCATCAATATCGAATAAAATGTCCACTTTCTTAATTATGTACCTACGGTTTAAAATTTATTCCCTATTATTTGCTTTTAAAAACTTTAAAATTTTTTGGAATTTTAATTATTTTTATGTACGTATGTACTAAATAGTATGAAGTTAAATCTGTTTTGTAATTTTACGACACTTTTAAACTCAGTTTATTTCTATTTTTAAATCTGGACAATTATAGAAATCCGAACACACGCAAAGTAAAAAAGTTAGTGCATACATATTCAAAGTAATGACTCAACGAAGGTATAACTTGCATGTTCTTTATGAAAATTTCATTTCAGGTAGCTACTTTTACTAAAATATGGGAATCCTCCGCATAAAGTTAGTTTAAAGTTACATAACGCAAACATTCTACTAAAGAGGCACAACACAAAAAACTTTGTCATTTTCGAGTTTTCTTGTTAAAGCTCATCTACCAGCACAAAAGAGATGAGTTGATTTTTTGCTGTCCTATCTTTAGTTATGTGGGAAAGTTAAGGCTGTTGTGATCGCTACGATTAAACCACTCTTTATTTCTCAAAACAGTTCACGAGTTTCAGATTTTCTGAAAATTTTGAGTTGTGCCTCTTGCGTAGAATGTGTGCGATATGTATGTGCAGTGGGCTGAAACGAAGTTACTTTCTATTTTAAATCGACTTGGATAGCGTGAAAGTGTTGTTATTTTGTGTACTTTTTAAAGGCTGGCAAATGAAAACTTAATATTTCTTACATTGAAATGAAACAATACATTAATTTTTTTTACAAAACTAATTGTTCTTAATGGATTGTTATTCGCAGAATTCGAATCCAACGTTGGTTATTACCTATCACGTAAAGTGCATTGAATGATTTTTACTAAAATAATATGAATAAAAATTCTTATATGATTAGCAAAAACCTACATTAGAAATCAGCGATCGAAAACACGTTACAAATACGTTACCATAGGTTTTCAATATTTTTTTTTTTTATTTGAAAACTTGAAAGTGCAACTCCTTCACATTATCCAAAAAGATTTAAAAACTTATTATTTATCGTTGTAGTCTAATGTAACAGCTATAAGGAAACAGCTTATTTCGGACATATTTTCATTTTGAAATATACAGCTGCATTACTTAAAAAGAAAACAAGTGTCCAACTTTTTGCGCTGTTTTAGATTTCAATTGTCAAAATATTTACTTTATAAATCAATTTATGTTATTTGTATTTTAACTAAGTTTTAACTGTTTAATTGTAGACTTAAGCTCAACTGCATGGTTTTAATTTTTTCGCTATTTTATAACATTTGTAGTCAATTATTTTTAGTATGAAAAACGTATTTTTTTGTATTGTTGTAGTTGTGATGCATTTTTGTATGTATTATGCTGTAATTCGTTGCTGCTGAAAGTTATTTTTAATTTCATTATTTTAATTTTTTTAAGCTAAATTATTTTAATTTGGAAAACCCTTTTTATTTTGGTTGTTACATATTTTGAAACGTTGAACAAAAACTAAAGTGCACTAGTCTTTTCAAGCTATGCAACTTACTACTAACAGCACAATATGAAGAGTAATGAAAATTTAGTTTTCGGCACTATATTGATACACAATTTGATTATTATTGGAGAAAAAACTATAAAAGCAACGCTCTGAGCATCAGTGAACATTTTGTTGCTAGTGCACTATTTCAACAAATTAATGCTAGCTAATGAATATAATATTCTATTTTCAATTAATTTTACGCTAGCATTAAAATTTAAATGCTC
The DNA here is from genome assembly GCA_963680825.1 of Meiosimyza decipiens. Taxonomy (NCBI): domain Eukaryota; kingdom Metazoa; phylum Arthropoda; class Insecta; order Diptera; family Lauxaniidae; genus Meiosimyza; species Meiosimyza decipiens. The sequence goes on along the minus strand of OY804259.1, from coordinate 95,438,593 downwards.
CCAAAACTAAACTGAAATGAATTTTTGTTATTAGTAATACAAAGCGTAGTCGTTAAGATTTTCCAATAATAACGAAGGCCATCAATGCTAATGCTTATTGATACTCACATTGTCTTTTAGTACAAGCAGCATTTTTCGACAAAACGTAAACATTAAACTTAATAATTGTGCAGTTTTAAAAACTATTCTCCATTTTAGTTTTAAACAAAATCAACAAAATTTTTAAACAATTCTCTTTTTTCTATGCAAAACGAAAATAAAGAGTACAAGGCCAAAAATAAACTAAACCAATTTTTTACAGTTTTACATTTTGTTTTTTAATTTTAACTGTTTCATCCATATAAAATTTATATTAATTTTGTTTTAAAATATTTCATTTTTTGTTTTTTAATTTTATTTTTAATGCTCTTTAATACTAATTAAAAAAATTATCAGTCAGTTTTCATTTTTAGAGTTTTTTTGTAAAACTTAAGTCAATCCGATTATATTTTGTTATCAGCATTTTTTATACAACTACGTTTTTATGCTGCATATACATTTGTTATGTATCTTTAATAACACAAATCGTACATACGAGGGTACATCAATTAATACATTCATGCACTTCAATATTCTTTTTCATAATTTTGTGTTTTTTTATGGGTTAGCAAATATTGAAATTCTTTTATTTTTATTTTTTCTCATAAAGTATAAAAGTGTGTACGGTTGGTTGGTTGGTTGGTTTGTTCGAACATCGAAACACTCAAAATTTATGTTACATTACTGTTCTACATCTATGTTCATTAGTTTTAATGAATATCGTTATTATATTTATTTAATGTATTGTGTTGGTAGAGAAAAAGTATAAGATGTTTTTTAAGAGAAAAATTTAATTTTTGAATTACGTAAAATACGCTCAGCTACGTTAAAATTGAACTGTTACGTTACGAATCTATGTAAGCTATCATTTAAAAACGTTAAAATTTGATTATATTGTTTTGTTTTGTTTTTTACTTATTGGTTACAACAGCTGTTTTTATTTAAAGTATTCGTGGTTATATTAAAAATTAAATTGAAAATTCAAATAAAATTGTAATTTTTTCTCAATTTTGCTTAAAACATAAATTTTTTTTTCTTAAAAATATTTAATATGGTTGATTCTGATTTTAAGTGTTTATTTTTTTTTGTTATTTAGTAAATATAAGAGAATTGCTTTATATTTTCACGGTTTGTTATTGTGGTTTTAAGTTTTGTGTATGATGTTTTTGTAGTAGTTGTTGTGTTCTTATAATTAAAATATAAATTTTTCTGTCTTGTTTAACAAATTTAACTCCATGCTGGAAATGTGTCCGTGTACCACTGCTCGCCATTGGTGCCCAAGGGTTGCTGAGGTAATGGTAAGCTACCCCACTGACCGCCGCCATTGCCAATCAAACCGCTCGGATAACGTCGCTTAATATCGGCTGGATTTTGGTGACCTCCATCAAATTTACGTTTACCGACTACTATACGCTCAAGCCAAAAAAAAATGTTCAAAGGTTGATTGGTTTGATTGGTTGATGGTTGGTTTTTGTTTGGTGGAGGATAAAATAATTGTTATCAGTTTGAGTGTATGGTGTTGTACGGCGAGCGGGAAAAGGCGCAGATAGAGAGAGAAAAGTTAGAGAAAAATATTAGTTAAATTTATATTAATTCATAATTTTTATTGTTTTTCTTTATCTAATTTGAAATATTTATGCATAAAGTTGCTTAAACTCTGATAAATAAAAAAAAATGGGCTTGAGCCTTTTTATTTCTGGGTTAAATGGTAAATGAAGTGTACATATGACACATGGGACAAATGCTTTGCCTGGCAAAAGAAAAATATTGGCTAAGTCCAGATAAATAAAATAAAACGAAACATGCATTTGACCCGTGAACCATACACATATATATGTATTACATCAGCTCCGGTTTTTTTTTTCGGAGATTTTCGGACCATAAGCAAAACAAAAATGCAACAAGACGTCCCACTAAACTCAAGAAAACATAGCAAAAGTGTTTAACCGAATATTTTTAAAACACGCCTTCGCACGTATGATCTTCGACCATATCTTCGATTTTTTTTAAGAGAACCTGCTGAACACCATGGTGTTTGCAGAACTTTTCTAGCTCGATTCTTTGCAAAGTTTGAAGTTTTGAATTTTTACGATATTTCAATTATTTTTCCAAAAGACATCGAAAAATAAGACATTGAACCATTGTACGTTTTTTCGATAATTTAATGATTTTATCGAGAAACTAACTATACATACAATATGTTTATATACTAATCGATAGTCAAGTGTATGCGGTTTTTCTCCGTTTATTAAAAAGAGAAAAAGTTCTATTCTGATGCAAAACATTTGTTTTCTGGATGTTCCCTTGATTCCTAACCCAATGAACATTGAGCATTAAAGTTGAATTGAAGAAACACTTGTGATCAAACATTTCAATATCAAGCGTTGGGCTAAAATTGAATTTAAACGGAAATCCAAAGAGTAATAGCCACCCAAGGAGTCAATTCCATATATTTTCAGCAATGAAGAGCTCATTTTTTATCCAGTGGATAATTTACTTGAGTTTCATTCAAGCCTTTGTTTTCGAAACAAAGCTTTTTTAACTTCAGCCTTTGGTAAATGCTTGCAGTGAGCGAGATGGAACGTTTTTGAAACGACTTATTTCATTACGATGCTACTTTTAATGCTTAAGAATATGCTTCTATGTTTCTATGGTCTATACATTTAGATCAGGCCAGTCACATTAGGCATAATTTGTACATACAAAATGTTATAGCATATTTTTCGGCATGAAAAGAAGCGACGAAGCGAAACGATTCGTTATTGAGTTTGTAAGAGTAAAATGTGATTTTAAAGATTTTTTTGATCTTATTTCCTGCACAATAATATCAAAATTGTTGCATTTTTATAACGTCTTATAAAGGGGGAAAAAATAACATTTAAGGGAGCTAACAAGGAATAAAACTTAAAAATCAAATAATACGAGCTCAGTACAAATACAAACCAAGAATGTACGAGTACTACACAAAGAATTACAAAAAAAGCCGATTAACGCCATTTAGAAATGTTAAAAAAATGAAAACAGTTTTAAAATTTTATAATATTTTATGACACAATAAGAGATTTATTTTTAGAATTTGACAAAATTTAGCATTAAATCAAAATGAAGAAAAAAAAAATTTACATAAGTAACAATTAACAAACAGACAATGACACAAAAAAAAAAAACAATACAAAAGTATATTACTATTACAAATTGTATAGAAGGGATTTATACATAATTTCTTATTAAAAAAAATGTCCCTTTTCAATGATAGCAATAGTTTTAGATAGATTTCTCGACAAATCTTGAAATTATGATCTCGATCAAAAATGCTTTGGAAATAATGTTTGCGTGGAAATAAAATTATATATAAATTGATTTTTATTTAATAGATTGGATTGGATTTGTTTTGATCTGATTGAACTGAACTGAGCTGAGTATGAATGGAAATTTGATTGATTTGAATTGAATTAAACAGCCAACTTAAGTCGAAGAACAAAGTTGATATTTAAGTGTCATAATTCAATTTTTATGCGTGAACTCCAATGGATGCTGTAATTATACATATTGATAAGGTCAGATAAATAAATACAAAAGTGAAATAGTTTTTTCCTATCTAACTTGATAAAATTTTACTATGTAATATGTATAAATTAAAATGTTGGCAAAGTTATTTATAGTATTCCTCACAGACGCGAGTGATAATTAATTGATATAGTAAATACTAAGCTTTTTCATTAAATATTTTAGTTTTCAAATCTTGGACCCGCCAGCCAAAATCAGGAGTTTATGTTGCTCGAATTTATATTTTTGTAAAACTGAATTTTTTGTTATATGAGATACTGCAATTATAAAGTTTTCCCACAAAAGCAGTCTAGTAATGAAGGCGAATATTTAAGTCAGATTGATGATACGATATGCCACTTCAAATGATGTTTCATTTGGAGCAAAATACTATTCAAAAATATTATTTTACATCTTCATTATTGTAACATTAAATATCAACATTCTTCACATAACTAATTTTCGTCGTGCGGACGTAAACTGAAAATATACATAGCCAATTGAAAGAATTTTTAGTTTTTCCACTATGGTTATTATTGTATGAGATCTTATGAGGTTAAGCTATGCCGCTGCACGGCTTACTCCATAAAAAAAGATATTCACCAATATTCCCGATCATCATACGCGATTTTTTATCCGTAAAACAAAATCATCGACCAAACCAACAACTCGTATAAAGTGCTAAGGAATTTGTTCAGATCAGTGAATCTCAAGTAACATGGGTCTTCACCGAATTTTGAGAATTCGAGATCGATCTGATGCTCAAATGCCGAACAACAAAAATGGATTGGTCATATGTACACACATACACCAACTAAAGTCTCTCGACAAGCATTGGAGTGTAGCCCCTATAGAAGTAAAAAACGCCGCCATTCTTTCTTATCGCTAGAACACAAATACATGAATCAGGTTGGAGAGAATTGAAGGCACTTGCTAATGACCGTGCACGATAGAAGATAATTGTAAAGTTCCCATGCATTGTGAGAAGATACGAAAGTACATACGAAAAAATTAATCTCGATTACTTGATTTTCATTTGTGAAAAGGAGCATTGTCCGTTGGTGGGAATAGTAGCAGTTCGGAAACATTTTTCCTTATTGGATTTTGTGAGATTCAAAGAAAATGCATTTATTTGAATTATATATCCAAAAACTGATCTTCGTGTTTCTTTAAATAAATGCATTTCTGAGCATAAACGTAGACCTATGAAATGTTAAGAGCTTCACCTTCACCAACTACGAAATCATACGTGTCAATCCTATGACCGTTGCTGAGGCGTTTGAGTCGATTTTTAAATGAAAAGTTCTCTGTTGAAATACTTTTTTCAAATTCGTAAATTCTTTAACTTTGCGAACATTTTATTGTTTGGAATTGAATAAAATTAAAAGAAAGAAAAAGTTTATAAAGATAAATTATAAAAAAAAAATGCTACAGAGGGATGTCGTTTGCAACATAAAAGAAAAATATGAAATCATATTCTTTTACCATTTAACACTTGTTTTTAATAAAGAATTTTTATTCAAATTATATATTAAGTATACGAATCGATTAGTATTTTAGGAAGAGCAATCAATATCTTTAAAATATCGCAGTCTAGTATTAAGTTTTCGCGTATTTTTTTTTTAACTTAAGTAAATCTCATCTTTTGTTCATATTATTAACAATCGACCGTACAAATTAAAAAAAAAAAATAAATAAAAAATGTTAGCAAAAGCGGGGGAGTATGTGAAGTTTTTAAATAAATTAATGAATAAATTTTAAATTTTAAATAAACATTTATTGTACTATATGAGGAAAAAAAATTGAATATGTATATAATGAATTTTCAAAAATGGATTTATGTATGTTTATAAAATATTGTAATTTAAAAAAATGTGCAATCGCAATATATTTTGTTTGTTTATATTAAAAAAAAGTATAAAAATAATTTAGTAACTCTATATACATACATAAGTATATTATCAAATACAGTTTAGAAAGTAATAAAAAAAAGACAATTTACAAATCGGAGCCAAATGGAAATAGGCCAAATCATTGCTGTTTAAACCTTACTTATTGTACATAGCAAAAAATAAATGATTTCAAACGGATTTCAAGAAAAAACAAAAACATAGGTTTGTATTTTTTTCGAGAAAACAAACAACAAAAAATAATATGTATTTTCTTTTTTAATTTATGGCTATTGTCGGATCTTAAAAAAATTATATATACACGTCAGAGAGCAAAAAATTTTGTTGGGTTATATTTTTCGTTATTAGCTTACTTAAAATTTTAAAAGACTATGAGAAAGAGATGGCATTACTGGTACAAAAAGGTACTTTATATATAAAATATATGAACGAGCGGCTGAGTAATAATTTGTATATCATATAGGATAATTGTTTTCATATATAAATAAATTTCATGAAACAATTCTTATCAGTTACTTTTGTTCTTTTTTCTTCTGTTGCTGTTATACTGTTTTCAAGCGAACTTTAAAAAAAGAGCATTTATAAGTATAAGATATTGTTTATACTAAATGCATTTACAGTGTTTAAACGAATTCGTTGCATTAAGAAACTATCACTACAATATGTTACATGATTTTTTTTTCACTATTCAGGCCCAGTTTTTTCAGATTAAGCTAAGTTTACTAAGACTTCGTTTAACACCTATCTATTTTTAAAGAAAGTTTTACTTAAAAAAAAACATCTGTCAGAACCAAATGGAGTTCTAAACGATCGAAATTTTACGTTAAACTATGATTGAAATTGATTGTAAAACTAAAGGCAAAGCTTTAACTCGCAACTGGGTAAAATTTTAGCTGAAAAAATAGCCCACAAATGAGATGAAGTTATCATGAAAACAATGTAAAATAATGTTTTTTTTAACAAAAAAATTGTCTAGGCTATTGCTTTTTTTTGTGCTTATGTATATTATTGGTATGTTCCCAATATACATGTGTATGTACTCTATATATCCGGGCTTCGAAACCCCACTTCTAAACTATACTAAAATTTAAGAAGTTTGAGGTTAAAAAACACTTTAAATGCATTTTTTAGGAGTGACAAATAATTTTATAGTAAATTTATATATAAATAAATATTTTGTATCAAATACTAATCGATTCATTTTTCTTTGAAAGTTTGAAATGATTGGGAGGCGAAAATTTAAACAAGGTTTTCCATATAAAATAATACTTTTTTTAAATGGTAAAAACTTTTCTTTTTTGCTGGTGGAACTCAGACTGCTTTAATAAGGCATTTGCGGTTCAGAGCAATATCAGACAAATAAAATCGATATCTGCGATATATGATTTTACCAAACAATTACATAAAGCATGCAAATTACATTTATATCGATACATTTACATAGAAGCTGGTAAGCAAGAAATAAAACTATTGAAAGTGCAAAATAATTTACAACACTGATGGACAACGGTTGCAATTATGTTTTCGATTTAAAGAAATAGTAAAATGTAACAGTAGTTTTTGTTCAACACCTTATTATAAGCAGTAGGAGCCTCATCGAACGAACTAACAAATTAAAAAATAAGAAACACATTTTGACAAAAAAACAACAAAAAAAAAACATAAGACTTTTGAACACTATACAGAAATGCTTGATACAATTTTGTTAAGTTTTTACTTATTGCAAAATGTGTCATTTGAAATGTGAAAAAATATAAAAACTAAAATGAAATCAACATTTTATTTTAAAAATAGTTGAAAGAAAAAACACAAACTTTCTTATTCAAAACAAATAGAAAAACTTTACAATTTATTTATGAAAAAAAGTTACATTACATTAATTAAAAATAAAAACATTATGAAAAATTACATAAAAACAAAAGTAGTCAATAACCGTAGTAAAATAAATAATATGTAATGATAAAAGTAGTAGTAGCATTTTAAAAAAGTAGTGTAGTAACAAAAAAACTTTTCTCAACAGTATTTTAAGGAAGAAAAATCCTGGCTCTAATTTTTACTTTTTTGTGTTGTTTTTGACGTTTTTTTATTCTCACCTGGTAAATTTTGTAGCGGTTTGGCGTGCTGGGTGCCACGAGCGCTGGGACGAATTTGTCCCACCCCACGGACCCCCCCGGTTGTTGCCTGAGCCCCCGCCGCCGCCGCCGCGGTGGCCCCCCGCTGAACTGCTACCGCCGCCGCCACCACCGCCGACGCCGCTTGAGGGGCCCCCTGACGATTGATGTTGCCACGGAGCCCAACGGCTCGGCCACGCGTGGCCGTGATTCCACGCCCACGACCAACCCCCTATACATGGTATGATATATGATAGGGTAGGGTATGGAAGTGGTGTTGTAGTTGTTGTTGTTCAAATTGTAGATGTTATGTTGTTTTTGGTGTGTAGTTGCGTTTTTAATTTAATGTTTTTAAAATTTTGGGGTTTTACAAATTAAAATATATATATATTTGTATATATATGGATCGCCAAGAGAGTTAAACGAGTAATTATTTTTGAATTTTTGACAAATCAAAGGTATCATAAGAATTTTTGGAAAAAAAACGGTGTTTTCGTGAAAAATATTAAAATTATAAATTGGGATTACATTTTTTTATTCAATGGTATAAATTTTGTTGTAGTAAGTTGTAGTAGTAATTGTGGTTGTGGTTTTTTTAGAGTTTGACGAACATATATATAATTTTTTTAAGATGTATTTTTAAATTTTTTACCGAAACATATACATAAAAAAGGAAAAAAGAAAGAAAAGAAAAAAATCGAAATAAACGCGTTAGATTTTTGTGTTTAAAAATAAATTGTGAAAATTAAGTTTGAATTAAATTAAATACACATTTAAATATATGTTTAATATGTATGTAGTAAACAAAAGCTTAACCAATATTTAAAAAATAGTCATTTTCGAACAATATATGATGATATTTTATCTCAATAATATACTTATTTACTAGAAAATCAACTAAAATTTAGGGTATTTTATTTTTGAGTTTAAATTTGCGATTGACACGTGATCAGCATTTCAAAAAAACATTATTTAGGTATTTGAAGGAGTGTTTTTAAGCAGGTTAATTAAGTGTTAATGTTAGCAATGTGTGTGTATTAATGAAAAACAAAGCGTTAAAAATAATATGCTTAGTAAGGGAACTTTTCAATGCACAATAAAATTAGTCTTAAAATACGAGCTGAGTTTAAGTAGCGTATAAAAAAGCATTTGATAGTGGTAGTAGCGAATTGTTCTCAAGATTTTTTTGTTACTCAGCCAACTCTCATCAAACATAGAGCTATGGAGAAGGTGCTAAGCCTAACCTTAAGGTGAAAAATGAATGTAATTATTTATTGACTACACCCAAATGGAAAGGAGCAAGCTCACATTTGAGTTAGCATTTAATAGCGTATGCTTAGCTTACCAGCATTGGGTCCAAAATGAGCTGACTTATGGCGCAATAAGCTTTGAGTACTTTTTATGGCTATGGGGCCTTGACGCACATAAAGCTCTTCGACTGTGCGAATTCATTAAGCCGAGCAAGTGCGATTTCTCTAATCGCTCCAAAATATAGTAACATTTACAATATAACTAATGACGTACACTCATGGACAAATAAATAGCACAAGCACTAACGCTTTGAGGATTATCGGCAGGAACTTTAAAAAAAAATTGAAGCTCGAAACCTTTTCACGTTACATATGTTTGTGGCTTTTTTTAACTTTTTTTTCAGTGTCGTCTCCTAATAAACAATGTTTATTAAAATTGCTGTTCAGAAAATAAATCGCTACACCACATCGTCGTTGCGACTAGAAAAATAGTTGTGTTTGTGTATAATATTGCAGAATGGAAAAAACATAATTTATGGAAGTATTTCGATTCTACAACCATAAAGAATTTTAGCAACTTTTTTTTACATTTTAATTTTATGTATGAAATTTAATACGAGTATTTTCTGAGTTTCGGTATCAATATCGTTTGTGAGCACTTTGTTAATTTTGAACCGAAGATGTAAACAACGGTTTGGTGAGTAGAAGAAACATATCGTTGGACATACTATAAAAACGCTTATCACAAGGGTTATATTATATATATATATATATTTTATATATAACTTATATACATTTTATCAAAAATGATAAATTTTGCATGCCTAAAAGTATACTATTGTGTCTCTTACAAAATTCGTTTTTGGATTTTCGTACAAAATAGGATTACATATGTCACTTTATGCGTGCAAAAAAGTCGCACTGTCTGTCGAAAAATCCGTTGAAATGCACCATGCGATTACCCGTATGTATGTAAGAAAAGTTCGTCGCACGACATATGTACATATGATGGGTACATAGGTGGATTCAAAGTCAAATTTTACACATACCTTTTTTTTCTAGTAGCAACGATACATATCAATTAACAAAAATAATAAAGCTTAGCAATAAAAAAGCATATAAATATGTTTAAACAAAAACATGGTTTAAAATATTTTAACACTAATAATAATAAATAACCAAAACAATAAGCGAACAATTAGTACTTAAAATATGATGTTAAAGCTTAGAATAAAACTGTTAGCAGCTTCTTAAATTATTTAGAAACAATATAACCAATAAAGCAAAAGCAAAGAAAAATTATTGCAAAATTATAAAAAAGTGCAAAAAAAGATATAAAATAAATGTTCATATTTTTTGCTGTGATAAACCAATGTTATGGGCTTTGACTCCTTCGCATTTCACGTAATGTAGTAAATGTTCGTAATGATGTGATTAAATGAGCGCCTTGGGATTAGAAAGCGTTAAGCCTTATACAGGCATATTTAAAATGCTAGCGAAAGCATATTCATAGTTGAAACTTTAGAGAAATGACTCAGGATCTACATAGATAGTCTTTGGAATGCCTGTGTTATATTAAGTATTTGCACTCAATTAATAATGAGAGCATGAGATCCCTGGTAAGATTTTTAAAAATTGTCAAATTTTCGTAACAATACAAGTCCGACTTAGAAGCTTTCAAAGCTCGTGTTAAAATTGATTTTTTCTGAACTTTTTGACAAAACGAGTTGTTTATGGCGTTGACAAATATTTTTCATTTTTTTTTTTTAATTAAGATTTAAATATTTTTTAAAATTAATTAAAAAGACACACACATTATTATTTTTTAAAAAATATGTACGGAAATAGAATTTTCGTGCAAAAATCAAGCTCGAATTAACACTAAGATATTAAAGTTGTCCATAGAGAGAGCTGTGGCCAAAAGAGTCATTAGCAATATCTCTTGTGGGGATAACTCGTATTCAAATTACTTAAGAGTTTTTTTTTTCTTGTCGTGAAATGGGAAGGTAGCATTGTAGTTTTAGTTTCAAGTACCTACACAATTATTTCTAAACAATTTTGTAACTCATTATTTATACAAGTGTTTTTAATTTTATAATCATAATTGTATTTTTTATAGAAGTGATCGTGAAAATTTGTTTTAAAGTTGTCGAAAATGTTGTTGCAACGCATGTTGTTGTCATATTCCGTATGCTCGGACTTTTAAAAATAAAATAAAAAATAGAAAATTATGTGTGAAAATTTTGAAAAAAAAAAGTACTAAAATCAGAAAGCAAATAAATATACACTTAGTAGAAACATAAAGAAAATTCATTTAAAGCAAAAATAAGAAGTGAAAGCTCTATGAAAGGAAAATTTATGATTTCTTTGTATTTCTAGAGCAGCGTTTCTTTGTTGTTGTTGTTGTTTGTTGTTGTTGTAACTATATAACCGGCATATGAAACTATTGTTTTAAATTTATGTAAGTTGTTGAGCAGGTTTATTTACGTTTATTAATTTATTTCTCTTTTTATAGATTAAAGAAAGTAATAAAGATAGAAGGTGTAGAAGAAGGAAACCCACCACATTATTTCTGGCCGATCTCTGCAGTCCACCCGCGGGGCCGCCGCCAGTTGTCAGTGGCGAGACACCGCTAGGTGGATAATCAAAGAAGTATTCTCCATCATAGGTTCGGTAAAATTCATCGTAATATGAATCGTTGTAGCCACCGCCACCACGGTAATCCGAATAACCATAAAAGTCGTAATCATAATCTATAAATTAGGTTAAAAATTTTGTTTGCGATGTTTTAACGAATAGTTTATTATAAAAATAAATTTTTGCTTTTGAAAAAAAAAACTGAAATTTTGAATTTCGTTACAAATTCAAACAATACTTCTGAATCAATAAAAAAATATGCAATTAAAAATAAATTTAGTGCAAAAAGTTACGGTTAAGGCAACTCACGACCTTTAGCCAAAAAAAATAGAATACGTCAATGTAGAACTGCAGTCAGCTGAAATGTAGCAAAAATAGGGGCCTGAAACATTGGTTTAAAAAACAGTCGCTTTAGCAGGGATTAAAGAACTTTAGTTTTGAGTGAAGTAGTTAAAAATTTTGAGTTGAATCAAAAGGTGTAACAAAAATTATAAATTCAATCGGATTGTTTGTTTCAACGTATTTTTGTTGGAGTCAAATCCAAAGAACATTGTTTTCGAATGAACTCGAAAGGAAATTCAAAACTAGGTTATCAACCACTATCTTGAAAAATGTTAGTATTTCTGATAAGTAATGAAGGTGCAGTGCTATGAAATACTACAGCCACATTTAAATGAACGCAAATTTCAAGCTGCAATGTTAAACTTTTGCAGTAACAGTCTGAATTAATTTTGGAAGACCGTCTTTATCCATTTCTATTCGTCCCGTTCAGTTTATAATTTTCAAGCCTAAAAATATGCTAATACATTTTTCATGTTTGTAAATTTAAATTAAACACAAGTTTGATGTTTATTTATTTTCCATTTGAAAAGGTATGTTCAATCCAAGCTTAGAAATTACAAACAACCCGGTTCTAAGTTTGTAGCTTTAAGATCCATTTCATTTGAAATTTGTAAACCTGTAAATATGCTACTGCACACATATGTAATTTGAATGAAAACCGACATCGTTATTTGTATGTTTACAAACATTAGGAGTGTTGTATAGAAATAGACATAAACAGGAAGCGGTGTGTTTTATAATACAGAAGAGAACTCGACTACATTCATGAATAGACTTTCACTAAGTCAGTTAATTGAAGAGTTTACATCCATATGTGCAAAATGGTGTGACACACCACGGCCATTTCATCTTTAAAATCATATAACATGTGACCTGAGCTACGACAACTGGGTTTTTGTGCCAATGAGATTTATTTTGAAGTTTTTAGTTAAATACATCTTAATTTAATAAAAACATAAAGTTCACAAAAAATGTTCAAATATCTGATGAAAAATAGTAAATGGAGCAAAATAGATTCAGCACCCTTAAAACTTCGTAACTTTTTGGCAACTTGTGTAGACCGTATTTTTGCACAGTTTATTTTATAATTACTAAAAAATACTATGATCAAATAAAGAACAAGAGAAAAATCTACTTCAATAACGAATTGCAAATGAAAAAAGTTATATAAAAAAAATAATCTTAACCAAAATGCGTTTTTAGCAGTGGTCTCCAGCTACCAGTTGACCTGACGAAATTTTAAAAATTTACATCATCTTTATGAACTCTGGCTCATATTTTTTCTGTTGGGCTGTATGTTGAGAACACACAAAGATGAGTTAAGACTTTAAGCATTGCTTTTTCCATTTCCACTTCCTAGACAAAGTTTAGTTAAACCTTATAAATTAACGTTTTCATGTTTTTTTCTTTTTTGTTTTTATGATTGTGTTGTTTTTAAAAATAGTAATATGTTTATGAACACGACGTTAGTTTCTCTAAAAATAAATACAAACAATGGCTTTGGCCTATTTCGCGATGAAGTAAGCGTTTAAAATATTAAGTATAAAAATTTTAAAAGTGCGAGAACTGGATACTTGGAGGTCTTATTCACAAGTTTTATTTATTATTTTAGCATGTCTCATAATGGAGGTTTTTGATGCGAGTAACATTAGTACTTTATCGTTTTTATTCCATAGCTCTTCTTCCAATATTTCGTTTTCAATAATTCGTTTTGTTTGAACAGTGTAATTCAGCATAGTGACAAAGAGACCGGAAATATGCAATGTCAACAGATAACGGGATGGCAATTTTACATAAGTCCTAAATTTTGTTTTATCTACCAGTAAGAATCCAAGTAGTTAAGCTCCCACTGGATTTCGAATATGCAGCCCATAGTCAAATAAGTCACAGATATTCAGAATTAACTGACAAGTGTATTTCTATCCGTTAATTGCTTCTTTTACTTACCATTTGATGGATCGAGAATTACTTAAAATATAACTCACAGGAGTTGCAACAGTTAGTAAACATGTTAAACACCCGTAAAATATTTTACACATATGAAGTATGGAATAAAAACATGAAGTTTTAATATAAAAAAAAAACTTTATCACATGCAAATCGTCTTTTAGAAAAAAGTTATAAAAATTTGGATTGAAACAAAAATGAAAATTTAGTGCAAAAAATTAATAAATATGTAGAAGAAGCTTTCAAGAAGATAGAGCGAAGGACAAGGTACATACATATGTATTATACATAAGTATATTGAAGTACAACAATAGAGAGAAACGCAATGAAAATAACGCAACACTTATACCATAAGTTAGTAGTCATACTTTACGCTGTGCTGCTCATACCATAGCCACTAACTAAAGCTTAAGACTTAATATTAAAAGTCTATCTAAATGCAGGGATGCACTACGATACAGATTTTTGCATAAAACTAAAATCCAAAATGACTATGAAATATGAAATGAAAAATGTAAATTAGATGCGTTTTAGAAAAGGAAATAGGACGGGCGCATATGTCAAAGGAGACTGATGAATGGGAAAATTGCGTTTTTAGATATACTATTTCAATAAATTCAAAAAAAAAGCTATGTAATACAGTAAATTGCCTAACTATAAAAAACAATGAATTTCTTTTAATTTCTTTTTTCTACAATTGAAAGATTTAAGTTGCACTTAAGATTTTGTTTATGTCAACTGCAAATATCGTATATGTATGACGCTAAAGAAAAAATACTGACACCTATTAATAAAAAAAAAAAAATTTATTTTTAATTTTATCCTACCGAACCAAAATACGGATAAAAGCTAAGGGTTTAAATGCACCATAAGTTTAATACCATACTTATGCACTGATTTTAAATTATTGTGAAGCATGAAATTCCGAGGGCTTTCTTTGTTTCACTTGACATTTGGAAGCCGATGTTTTTCGAACAAAGGAACAGCGAACATGAAAATTTGAGAGCTCTATAGAGCAAATAGCAGATACATTAAAGAAGTCAGTGATCTACAAACTTTATAGCTAAATTTGGTTGAATTAAGTAATTCGTTTTTTGCTGTATAAGGAATCACTTTTGTTTTGGTATATTTATTATTTAAATTTACTATAAGACAAACAAACAGCACAGAGCTGAAAGTCGTTAGTTTCCCGGCGAATGCACATCGAAGTCAGTCGTAGACTTGAATGTATTAAATTGAAAAATATCTTTTGGCTGTGGATAATTTAAAATGTACAAATTTGCCATCAGTTCACTTCCAAGGCAGACTACAATTAGTTTCCAGAAACGCTAAATTAGCATTCTTGCATTACATTAGTAACTGATGAAAGCAAAACTGACAATTTTTTATTAAAAGAAAAATTAATTTACTCCATAGTTGAAAGATCGAAATAGGTAATCCAATTATAATATATTTTCCATTCCATCATATTTTAAATGAGAATTTTTGGTATTAACTGCTCGAGCAGAAAGAAATAATGGCATGAAACTCAACACAAAATAAAAATAAGGAGCAATAATGCCTTCACTAAGTTTTTTTGACTAACGAACAAATTGGCAAATTTAATGACACAAAGTGTAGCTTTCATCCGTATTGGTTTACCAGGATATACGAAATCTAATAAATATATTTAGTAACTTTTGTGGTGATTTTTTCTTTTGTTTTGTTAGATTGGTGGTCTGCATTTTCAAAATTTTCACTTACCGTAGTCGCGCGCCATCGGTGTACGTACAGGAATTCTTGGTCCGCCTGGTAATCGCATTGGAGTTGCTATGGACATCATGCTGGGATGTGTAGGCGATAAGTTTCTGTATGGAGACAATGGTTCAAATTCAAATCTTTAAAAAAAGATCAACAATAAATGGAAAAACTCAATTAATTAAAAATTATTTAATATTCATTGGGCACAGCAACATAGTCAGCCGCTGTAAAAACCTATAAAAATTGGTTGCTTCATTTGTCATATTTCTTGATTTTGTTTCATCGAATAGCGCATTTCAGCCAAATTATTTACATCGATTCATTTCTTTTGTTGTAGTTCGTTGTTGTAGTTATATTTTATAAATTTTGAATTTTGAATTTATTCCTCGCCAAATTGAAGTTAGTACAATTATGAAATATAGGAAGATTATAAACGTATGCTTACCCGACTATGCCAGGACGTCCCTGCATCATTTGCATCATGCGGCGCTCACGTGCGCGTAGGATTTCCTCCTTCTTCTTTTTGTCGGAAGGTGGTTTGGCTAGTGATACCTATGAGGTAATAAAAAAAATGTATTATTCCAGACTCTGTGATTGAGTTGTGCAAGATAAAGAATCCATTTAATTTTTCTTCTCTTTCGAATAATATGCAAGTTAAAGAAATTGCACTAATTTTACAAATTGCAAGATGGATTTTAGACTAAATAATTCTTGTCATCTGAAATATAACTTTTCATTTCGGATAACATACTTCGATATTGGATGATCCAACTTCTTTGCCATTAAGTCCTCGCATTGCAATCACTGCGTTATCACGGTCTTCAAAGTGTACAAAAGCGTAGTCTTTTATTTTCTTAACACGTTCAACTTTTCCAAATTGCTCAAATTGTTCCTAGAAATTAACAAAATAAAAATAAAGCGAATAAAACATTGTAGAATCAAATTGTTTTAACAATTTTTTGATGACCTTCTTTGAAAAAACGATGTGCAATATTTTAAAATATGAAGATTCCGACTATATTCGCATAATAGAACAAGACTCATTGGACCAATTCTAGTAAAAGTCAGATTAAAAGTTTTTATAGGTTAGGGCTCTCTCATAGGATTTATGAGTGTAGCTACGAGTTAAATTAATCAGAAATACTTTTTAAATGAGGTTCAAATCTTTTTCATTAGAATTTATTTCACAATCAAGGCTTAATATTCAATATACATTGTCGAATGCTTTTTTGTGAAAAAAGATCTATTTCGATTTCAAAAGGACTAGCGGACTGCATGACCATATTCACGCAATGGGCCAAGACAATTATTCGTTTTCGTATTTGCTTTCTGATTTTTAATGACTTTTCATATTTTATAGATTTCAATTTACTCATTTTAAGACATTTTGAAAATTTCTAATTTCCGTCTATTACAATATAGTCATCAGCTAAGTCATAGTAAAACAACTTTTAGAAATGCATCAATATAAAAAATTGCATCACATTAAGCTTGTCTTATCGTGTAGACTACATAGATCTGCATTATTTTGCATATACATAGGTCATAAATGTTCTTTTAACATATTTTTCAATGCTGAATTCGAATCTGGCCGTAGAGTTTTTCTAGCACGTCATAATTTCGAGATATACCATGCCAAATTATTTCTTTTAATACGAAATGCAATTTTTTACCTTTAACTTCTCCTCACTAACATCCTGTGTCAAGTTCCTTACATAAAGAACTTTAACTTTTGACATTGTTTGTTCATCCGGTTCTTCTTGTGGATCAGCCCAGTCGACAATAATATCACATCCCCATACCTGAAAAAATAAATACACAACAAAAGTTGATATTGAAAAAAAAGTTTAAATTATTATATATCATCGATTACCAACCTTAATCCTACCAGTGCCAAGTCTTCGCTTTGCCAATGAAGCTGCTTTGTGCGATTCATATTCGAGAAAGCAGAAACCCCGATTCTTTTTCTTGTCATCCGGAGAGCTGTATATAATTACCTCGATGAGACCAGCTGTGCATCGCAACAAAGAAACGATGGATGAACATAGATTTTAAAACAAAATGACATGACGGCGAACACAAAATTTCAAAAAATGCAAAAAGAAATAAGTTATTAAAGAATTAAAGAAAATAACAAGTAATGATTATTGTGAAAATTGACAAAATTTTGCAAATTTTGTATAGAAAATTTTTCAAAATTTCATATTACAAGCTCTGGTTTAGAAATGCATTGTAAGCTAAAATAATGAAAAATTTCGCGATTTTTCCCATTATTTTACACAGTATATATATAGAGTATAAAATGAATACGATTTTTTATAAAAATTATTTTCCTATCGAATAGAAACCAATGCCAAAAAACGCCGTTTTTCGAATTTCATAAGGTTTGGATATAGTCATGGTTTGTAGAAGGAGGTTTTAATGGGCTTTACTTGAATAAGACTAATGCCATGGGACTTAAAACAGGCATACAAATCAAAACCAATTTTTATCACATATGTTTTCATATAAATGTATTCATATTAAGTTATGCATATAGTACAGAAGAAATAAGACAAAGGAAATAAGAACTCTTAAATAAAGAATAATATAAAACTCAAAATAAATAGAAATGTTTTATATATAGAGGTACACAAAGTTAGAGACAGACAGCGAGTTTACAATATATGTATGTAGTATGTAATATACAAACAATTTTGATTTATTTTCACAGCTGCTGATTACACTTAAAATTATACGAGTACAAATTGGCCTGAAATAAATTTTACTTTCGCATAAGTATTCTGTGCCAGATTGGTTACGTTGCAGTTCTCCAGTCATTATCTTTTTATAAATTACCTTTGACTATGTATGTATTATAGGCTAAACAACACAGACAAATTGTACCGGGTACGAGTAATGTGTGTTTTGAGGATATATTTTTGTGAACTATTTGCTTTTCTATTTACGTTCTATTTAAATATTTTACAACAAAAAAGGTTGAATATTTTTGGGAAAAAGTACATAAGTTAATGAAAATGATTGTTTTGTTTCTGTAGCTGGACAATTCAAGTTATGCGAAAATTTTCAAGTAGCTATCAACGAATTTTTGAATAACTTTTTTTGTGTTTTCTTTTTGGAAAAAAAGGGACTAGTGAAACAAAGCGTGCTACAAAATCTCTTTATCCCAGCAGAACAAGTTTATATATACGTATAAGTTTTTTTTACATGGGGGTAGATCTAATGTAAACGAGGCACGTTTTCAGTGTTATCGCTTGAGAGCGTCTTAGACAGGAGTTTCGGGAGAACAAAGGATCTGATCTGATCTGTACCTTTCGTTTGACATAAGGAGTTTTGAATGGAAAGTGTTGATTTGGTTTTGAATTTTTTATGAAAAAAATTGGTTTAACATATAATTGGTACATTGAAATCGAAATTCGATGTGGTCTTGAAATTAAAGATTGAAAACTTTGTTGTCTAAAAAAAATGTAATATTGCTGACCAAAAAAAATAGTTAATTTTTTTCTCAACTTACCATTTCTCCATTTCAAAAACATTTCTTTTTCGGACTTTCAACTTGGCAACCATGTTTTTAGCACTCAACATAGAATATAAAATGCAATACGAATAATGTTGTATGCATGTGACCGCATGCACATCATTATTAAATCCGTTCCGTAAAATAAACTACTAACCAAAAACCAATGGTTGTTTCATATTTTGGGAATCATTATTACCATATCCATACAATTTGTATCTTATTCTTCAGACAATGCATACAAAGTAAAAAAATTGACACCCCTCTTTCTGAGAGTCATATCAAAGGAGCACATTTTCGCTTTCGACCAACTTTAACGTGTTGTTCTATGCATAAAATATCGTTGGATGACTGGCCACGTGAAAATACACGATTGGCATCTTTTAGTGATTACATTTTTAACATATGTGAATCATATAATGCTTAGTGATATAAGAAAACCAAAAATAAAAAGTAAAAAAATGTACTTAGAGCACCCCACGAGTTACTAATTTATTCAACCCCTCATAAAAGGATGTAAGACTATTTCATAATTTTTCCACCCCTCAACAAATTATATATAGCAAGATTATGCGAATTGGTTCACATTTTTTTGAGTTATAAGGATTCAAAGTCAACGAAACACTTAGAAATTCATCGTAAACTCTTTATTTTCGATTTTCCATATATTATGTATATATTTCGAATTTGTGCCGATGGTGACTTAGTATGTATGGGCAAGACTTATCAACAATTGAATGTATAGCGAAGAGGCTGGCAAAATTGGTCACTCGTATGTGTGTGGCAAACAAGATATAATACTTTGCCAGTGCTCGGTTACTTGTTCTGCTGGGAGTTCATACAATTGTCATTAATATTTTTACGCACAGAGTTTTCAAAAATCAATCGTTTGGAATTGGGGTTTGTTTTGATGTGGAGAACTTTAAAATTGAGCATCAACTTTTTCATAATTGATAATGCAATTTTGATAGCTACTAATTTTAATGCAATTCTTTTGTTTTTAACCACAAATTTATCTTGTGAATTCGAATAGATAAAACAAAAAATCAGCGAATTTGGCAATGATTTTGAATTTTTTAGAAGAAAATTGTTAAGCTACAGTTATTTTCTTTTAAAAAATTTGCGGTTTTTCTCAATTTTAACAATAACATTTTCTTAAAGTTGGTTAAAAATAATTTTGTATTTTCAAATTGTTAAAGTAAAATGTAGAATTTCAATTGAAAAATTTTTAGCCATAAATGAAGAGACTCTTTTCATAGCAAATATTTGAGAATTTCGATTCCGTTTTTGAGTTTCTTCGTTTATGGTTGAACATTTTTGAATTGAAGCGCTGCACATTTTAAGCGATAATTGCAAAACACAAAAATCCAATTCAGTTTTTTTTTTGGCACTTACAATTCCTTTTTACGGTAGCACTGCGATAGTGACTACCACTTTTTTTATACCCAATTAAAAAAGCATAATTTACAATTTCTGCAACTGTCGCATCCAAAATGTTTTACTTGGCTTATTATTTTTTTTTTTTTGTTTTCTTGACTTTAACGTGGCTAACAATACCAATTGGTTTTCATTAATGTTGTGTTGAGGTTTCTGGGAGAGGTTTTATATTTCTGGGCAGTGGTGATAGTTGGAGCTGGTGAAGGGGTGATTGATTGGGGCTGGGGGTTTCGATTTCGCATTTCATTTTTATGATTTTGAAATTTGACTTACGTGCATGTTTATTAAATTCCTCAACTAATTCGGCGTGATCTCTATTCTTAGGAATATTTCCGACAAATAGCCGGTGATTGTTAAATGATATAGTTACACCAATCTTTTTGCCCTTCCGAATTTCAAAATCATTTAGCTGTAATAATTGTTAAAAGTTGGTTTGGTTTGGTTTACACAAAAGTTCTATTTTGAGATTTTGTTTTTGTTTTTTTGTGATGTAGTTAAATACCAGGATAGTCAAAATTAAAAATTAATCAAAACAATTATTTATGAATAGAATAAAATTTTGTTTTGTAATAATAAATTTTATATTTATGTCTACTATAAAATAAAAAAATATTAACGCATATCATAATTTTGTTCTATAATTACAATTATTTATTTATGTATATATTTGCCCTACTATGTATTAAATTTGCACAAAAAGTGATAGATCATATAAGAAGAACTGAAGAGAATAATGTCGGAGTCGGATTTTCTTTCAAAAGTCAAAAGTAAATTTTTGGTTTCTGGCCAACCAGAAGATGTTATTTAGAAATCTTTTAAAAAATTTTAGAATATACCAGTATTTAGCTTGTCAAAATATGTACATACTCGTAGTATATTCTATTTTTACTTCAAATTTTTTAAATGAATTTTTAGTCCGGGAAAAAGAATCCTGATTGCAATCGCACTTAAATAACTCTAAGTGGGGTGTAGAAATTAACATTCAAATAGTTCCTACCTCAGAAGCTTAAGGAGAATTTTAAATGAAAATTTTGTATCTCGTTTAAGTTACAGTTTTTGAATGTTGCTCATGTGAATAAAGCAATTAGTCCATATTTAATCATTGGATATTATGAATCTGGTTATTTTTAACAGAAAATAGTACGTAATTTCAAAAAATCCATATAAAAACGCAAGGTGTCATATTTTGTTTGTCTATTTTCTTATTCCATGTAAAATGTGTAAATTGGTCTTTGAAAATTTTCCCATATGGGTGAACGGGTGTGAACAGTGAGACATTTTTTGATACCCTTTTAGCGATCTTATTCGATCTTTGATCATTTTTTGAAGGCATATTTTACCGAATTATTGTTGAAGGAACTTTGATGGATAAACTTAAAATAATGCGATCAGTAGCTAAGTTATAGAAAATGTCAGTGTCTCACTGTTTGCTTCTTCAGTCTCAGATGTTTTTTTTTTCATAAGACGTTTGTTCATTTGACGATATTCTTTACCACCGCAAAGTTATCAAAGAAAGTTTTAATTTTAACTACAGATAAATAAAGGGAGCAGCTTTTAACAATTATTGTTCAAGCTCACTATAATACGAGCTCACTATGTACGAGAACATGGAGCAGTACCGGAGTAGTGTCGAAATAGGTCTACTCTGTAATAAGTGAATGTAACACGGGGTCTTAGATTCAATATTTAACCAGAATAATTATTCTCTCCGTTTGTTCTATTCACATTGCTAAAAACTAATTTTGTGATGAAAAAAAAACTATTTTAAAATCTTGAATTAAGTGTTGATGCAAAATTTATTGAATAATAGACTATATTATTGTACGCTTAGTTAATGACTGGAGATTTTGAGCATGATTTTGAAGAATTATAAATGAAACCTCAGTAATTAAAATTTTTAAAACATTGTCGGGTTTATGCCAAAAAGAAAACTAAATTGTTATTGTAAATTTACTAGATATTGATTGCTGGATTTACCAACTTGGCACATTACAAAAATGTAGCAAATACTTAATTTTGAAAAAAGGTTAGTTCTATAATACAGTTTTTAACTCATATTTAAGCAACAATTTGCAACCATAACCGGAGCAATATTTTATGGGTAATTTACGTTTAGTTTTCCTGAAAAATGGTTTTTGGCATACAGACGACAATTTATGAAATAAATGAAAATTGCATTGAGTTACGGCTTAGAATGGAAGTGTTTAAATTGGCAACTCAAGCAAAGCTTTAAAATTGCTAAAAATAAAAAAATTGCAATTTATGGAAAAATGAATCGCATTTGAAAAGAAAGTCTCTATTGTAACTTTAAGTATTAATGAAAGAAATCGCACTGTAATTTTGTAAAAAAAAAAATCGAATTGAGGCGGTGCTCTATGTTATCACTATTTGCAATGAATGTAGATTGGAATGGATGAATGACAATTAATAAGAAAGTGATTATTTAAGATAATGGATTATTATGGAATGGAAAAAATAAAAAGTTTTGATCAACAAAATATGTGTTCCGTGATAAACAAAAAAAAAATTAAACAGAGAGTAATTTTAATGTAGAAACCCTAAACAAAATGTTGTAGTTATAAATATTAAATGAACATAAAATTTTTATAAATACGAAAACTAAGTTTTAAAACCAAAATCGATTTCATCGTTGCGACTACGAAGGCAATCAAAATATGTACTTTTAAAAATCATTTCTTCTTCAGACGTCGTTTTGTTCAATTTAGAGCGGTGTTAATTGTAAACTTAAAGATTTTTTAGTGACAAAAAACCATTACCCACTCTAGTAAAATGATTCAATGCTTAAAAACAACTTTTTTCAACACGAGTTTTCGTAAATAGATATTATTTGAGTTTTCAAAACCCTTTAAACAATATTTATCCAACAGTTTTTTTTATTTTAGCACGCTTCCTGATGCTAAATCAACAATAGTTTTTGTGGGCACCGCATGTGTTTACCAAGTGGAACAATTTCGCATAATGTTCCTTCTTTATTTTTTTTTTTCAAACAGCACCTGAAAGGAGTCACCTATAAGGATAATCAGAACGGCTTGCAAAAAGTGAGAGTAGTGCTAATTTTGACCTTAACTTTCAAGGTTATATGATGATGACTTCATATGCCGTTTCAATATTCCTTCTAAGTGCCTTCTACTCGGGACTGTAGAAAAATGTTATTCTTTCTGTTGACCCGCGTGGATCCACCCTAATATACCACATTGCAAAACAAGCGCACTTGCTTCTATTTCTATACATTTTACTTGAGATTATACTGGTTTTTGGAGTGGTACAGGGAACAGATCAAATGCAAGGAAAGCAGCTTTCTAGAGCTATCATCTGCTTTATTTTAAACCAATTTTAAAGTGTGCCAATTATTTTTGTAGCCAATTCGAATATTGTGTTTTGTTGCCAATTGGATTTTCGTCAGTTTTTGACTTGTTTTAACAAAAAAAACAGTTTTGCAAATTTTAAAAATGAAAAATGATTTAATAATTTCAGTATAAGACAGCTGAATAGAATATGTATATTAAATTAAATGCAGTGTATTAATTTTTTCACTACGTTATTTAAGTTTTATAAAGATTTCGCAGTACATTTAGTGAAAATTAAAAATTGACAAGTTTGTAGTACTGAATACAGGTGTCATACAGTACATGAAATGAATGTAATGAAATTCACACTCTACACATTTCAAATTCTTGGAATTAAAATCGAAAGAATTGACTGAATTCGAATTTAACAAAAGAAACATAAAATGTATTGCTCGAAAAATTAAAAGGCTTCTTCTATGTTGTTAATAAAAATTTGCAAAACGTTTTTAATTTAAGCTTTGGTGAAATATATTTCATTAGGCGCTTGTCGTTTAAACTCCTTGGAAAACATATTTCACTGTATAAATTTTAAAAAGTTTTTTTGGAAAAAAAATATTAAATTTACCTGTTAATTTACCAAATTCGTCTAAAATCTCCTCTTTGCCTTTGGACTTGGGTATGTTGCCTACAAATAGGCGCAGGTTCGGTACACTTATGTTTATTTTCAGACACTTGCCGGGTTTTATTTCGTGATTATCGAGCTGTTGAAAATGGGGAAGGTCGAATGTTTGTTGTTGTAATGGTTAAAGGCACAAATAAAACAAATTATAATAAAATAATAACAAATAAATAACTGAATGAACGAACAAATGCATTAATGAAATAATTAACAAATTAAAATATGGCATGATAAAAAAATTTAGAAATAAACGATGATTCTTTCTTTTATTTTGTTTTTGGTAGGTAAAATGATTATGGTGGAAGAGTTAAAAGGGAACAAACTATAATGTAATTGAAAAATATTTAAAGGAAAATATAAAATTGTTGGGGAAACAGTACAAAATTTACCTACAAAATTTTGAGTGCCAATCACAGTGATGTTGATTAATTTTAATATCGAAACTTGATATTTTTGTTGGTTAGTTGGTAGTGTTATGTTAGTGAAAGTAAGAAGTGGAAATATTTACTGTTATTCAATTTAAGAGTTAAGTAAACAGAAAATATTACATGCTCGTTGTATAAAATAAAACCAGACAGTTTTTTTTACACACACGTTTAATCAACAAGATGAGAAAGAGGTTTGATCTCCCGATGTTGATGACATTAAGATATGTGAAAGAAGAAGTCATCGTAGAGCAATGTGAATATAATGTTTTGCTGTATGGATTTCAACAATCCGCATTTTAAAATCGACAGCTAAATTTTATTTTAATATAAAATCAAAACTAAATACTTGATTCATTACGAAAACAAGCATTTTATTTTCAAAAATAAATTGATTCCTTTCTATCACTTATGATAAAGTCATACATTTTGGGAGTAACATCCTGCTCAATATTAAGCCTTATTATCCGATATATCTTCAAAGTTACTTCAATACAATACATAGCAAAAATTCTATATACGCAGACTTCAGCGCCTAGTTTTAATGATAGAAAACCGTACGTGGAAAATTGTAACTGCACAAGAGCGCGCCAAGGAGAGAAAAAAAGTTCGCAGATAATGATAGAGTTGCAAAGAGGAGAAAAACAGCGTAAACTTGAAAACTATAATACTTAATTTTAAATTTTTCGTTAGAGTTTTACTTATAAGATTCTGCCTAAAAGTATGCTGACAAAACTGCTATAGATTCTATATAAAATTAAAGTAAAAACAAAAATAAATTAAATAGTCTTGCTTAAAATAAGAGTAAAAGAGAGGAAGAAGGTACAAAGTAGGAAAGGTGGTTGTAATTCTACATCCAATAAGGGTGTTTTAATAATTTTTTTGCAGAGACTTCTTTTCAAATCGCATTAAACGATTTTTCTTTTCTCTTATAGAATAAAACGCAATTTTACTTTTCTGTAAGCAGCAAATTCAATTTCTTAAACAAAAAAAAATCAAAAATAAATATCTTATGTAAATGGAAAGAGCTTCCTTTTTAAGCAACAATATTAAAAAGACAATAGAAAACTTAAAGATAGTCTAAAAATGAATTGAAATAAAACTTCGTCATGCAATGCAAGAAATAATTCTAAGTAGAAATCAAGAGTTGAGATAGAAATAGAAAGATAAAATAAAACTACAAATACTAAATTTCCATACATAAAAAGGTTAGTTTTACTTTTCTTTAGAAGCTTTTTTAGCTCCTTACAGAGGAAGGGAGCAGAAATCAATCGTTTGGTTCGATTCGTAAACTTTTTTTGTCTGTAATTTTGCAGCTGCTTTTTGAAAATTTTCAAAATTTTGAATTTAAAAAAATATGCTACTTGCATCTTACTTAAAAAAATATGTTTTCTTAAAAGTATTTTATAGTTTCCTAACGGTTAGTTTTTAATAAAAGTGTTATGCTAAATTTTGTTTTTGATCGTGTAAGATACCTGTCGCACAGCATTGACTGCTGCGTCACGCGTCGTAAATGTTACAAATGCATAGCCACGGTTTGTGCCTGTCATTGGATCCATCATAAGTCTCAGATCCCATATGGGTCCACAGTTCTCGAACAATGGTATTAGTTCATCCTCGAACATATCCTTTGGAATTTTCCCGCAGAAAACTTCGCAGCCATTGCCCGGTGTTGGGCCGTCCCAATTTGGTGGCGGGCCGCCATATTTTCGTTGACCTATGTTAAAGCAACAATGCAGAAATATAACAACACGCGAAATAGTATTTCAATTAATGCCTTCTTACCAGTTGTGACATCTAAAGTGTAGCCAGTTCGCTCTAAAATTTTCTTGATCTTTTCTTCGTCTGGACCTTTGACTTGTACTGTTGTCGCTGGCGTTGGCACACCTTGTTGACTGGCGCGACTTTTTTGCCTGTAGGTTTTCATAACACCACACAAATATGCAGACTTATTCGATACATGTTCCAGATTGGATTCCAGAAATTGACTTAATACATTCAAGGCACCATCAACCGGAAATTCTTTAAGAGCATCGAGGGCACGCTCATCTAGTTCTACATGCGCTAATTTTCCTGTTTTATAAATATCGTCCAACTTTCCGGCAACCTAGGGAATAAATACAGCACGATGAAAAAAGTCAATGATAAATCGCGTGTTTCTATCGCCAGATTAAAAAGGACAAAGTATTTTTTCCTTTTGAAGCAATAACCGAAATCGTTAAGCGTTACTCTTTATAAACTGAACTGCAAAAACATGTGAGTCCATTGTTCTAATGTTTTCATTTTAGAAACTAGTTAAGAATGTTAGAGGTATTTAACTGGTAATAGACGTACCAGAAAGGCCTATTTAGAAGATCATAGTTTTTAAAACTTTGCTTTGTTTTTACAAAATATACAACCGCGACGTTCAACTTTCTTCACTTTACTTTTTATTTCAACATTCTCTCAATGCATATAAAAAATGATGAACTCACTTTCTTATCCAAGCCATATTCCAAGAGTTTCGGATAATCTTCTGTTCTTTCACCATCGCCGCGGTCTTCTGATTTTTGATTGATGTCATCCACCAGTTCGCCATTGCCTTCCGCCATTTCTAGAATGAAGCAGATAAGAAATTAATATTGTATGCATTTCTCCAAAGGAAAAATCTATATTTTTTACAGAAAGTACATTAGTGCAATATTTTGAATAAGTTCATATATAGAAGAACACAGTGGCGTAGCCATGGTAACCATGGGGAAATAGATTTCCCCTTGGGCGAAGGGTTTAATGAATATAGCTATCAGATAAATTAAAGTCAACGGCTTTTATTTCTCACCAACTTTTGCACACGGCGGCTACATGTTGTGTTAGCCTTAGCAAAGTCCCAGCTACGCTTCTTGATGAACCCTTGGTGCACTTACCCACAAAAACTGAAAAGTACCTTCTATTTTTGAAAGGACTGAGGCAAAATCTTTACGACAGATTTTAAACAAGCACTTTCATAATGCCTCAAAACAAGGAGTGCGTTGGTTTGTCCATGAATGCTGAAAGCCTTTCCCACGTATCTCAATAATACATTCGCTACCACTCCAAAATTCCCCTAGTTATGCTACAAAAAAACTATTCCACTATCTAAGCTTCGACAGTGTTGTTTTCTGCTCTTTTCGAATATCTCTTATTCTCTTGAAATAAAACGCACTGCGTAAGAGTAAACATCAATTTCTGCCTTGGGAGGTTCATTGAACGTCAAAGCCAATTTTAAAATTAACATCAACAAAACAATTTCGCAATTTTTTTATTTTTTATTTTTTGCACAAATTCATGAGATATCAAAAGAGTATAGAAAGAAAGCTCACGTTGCCAGTGTGAAAGTTCGTTGACATTGATCGGCTTTATAGCTGTAAAGTGCGTGAGTTAGTGAGTAACTGCTTCATGCGTAAAGCTTTCCGCACGCTGTGGACTACAACGTCAAGAATCTAAACAACAAACGATGACGACGAGATAATAAAAAGTTCGCAAAAAAAAACAAGCCGGCAAAAATTACCAAAACAAAATAAAAATTTGTAAACAAATTTCGTTGCCTGAATGACTAAAAGAAAAATAGAGATAGAAATTGAAATTGAAAGCAGAAGTTTGTAAGCACGTGGGCACATAAAACAATGACGAAAGCAGAACATCAGACATGGTATAATCGGCCATAGTACTAGTTAAGTGGGGCGATTAAATATGTACAGTAAATAAAAATATTTCCGGACAGAATCGCTGGCGTTGCAGGGGAGCCTGGACATCAAAATTGTTGTTACGCCACTGCAGAGAGTCAAACTGCTAAAAAAATACATTATGAGTTGAACAAATTTTATAGCAATGCCACATTGAAATACGTGTCCCAATATTTTCCAATATCGTAACATCTGAAGCGAAAATTAAAAACAGCTAAGTCGACATATAAAAAATGGAGTTACGTTCAATTTTCCATTAGTTTTGAGTGGGCAACTTCATGGTACTTAGTTAGGTAATAATAATGCCCGAAAATGCCCAAGACTTGGATGCCGAATCGCTCATTTGATATTAACTAATATACCACATATTTAAAGAATTTCATTATTTTAATCACAATAACCAAATGTTAATTCGGTCAAAATATTTACTTGTTAACACTGTAAAACGATCCTTGAAAAATAGAATGTGACAGAGATAAAATATATATTCAATGGAAGGTAATTAGAGGTGGTTAACTTTTCCAAACAATGTTAGCCCCGATCATGTCAAATTTATTTCTTAAATGATCCCACAGTTTAAGAGTCTTCTTGCAAGAAAACATTTTTTTTTAGCTGATTAATGTAAAAGCAAAGGATCAATACAAATCTGGCCTTGAATATGCTGCTATGTCTGGTTTTAAACACATCCGCATCGAAGTGTTTTAAAACCCAAACTTTGAGTGTATTTTTTAAATAAATGTGAAATGATACTTCGTTTGGGAATACTTGTCCAAAGATATGTATATTTTTGTATTGAACGAAACAAACATTTTTTTTCGCAAGCAGAAGGTGCAAATAATTATAATTACATATGTACATACGTATGCTATTTGCAAAATAAACATTTTTTCTAAGGTTTTCCTCTTTGAGCCGCCCTAACAAGTCCATCATTTTGATTTTTTTCAAAGGGCTACAAGGTAGAAAAAAGTTAGTGCATTAATTAAAGTTTTATTGCAATATCCCGTAGTATGACCCATATAAACAAATAAATGCATTTTTATTATGTTTTCAATATGTGATAAATAACAAAAAATAAACTTAATATTTCAAGCCAGCTATCAGTTTATCGCTTTTATTTTGCTTTATTTTCTTTTCTTATTTCTTTAATTTGTTATCAGAATACGTACAAGAACGATCCGTCAAACATTTCACATTCCGTGTGCGAAACACGATTGCGTAACATTTTATTATTTTGCTGTTCCAAACTTTAATTTGCTAGATACTTGGGAACTAGAATTTCAAATGTTTGTTGTTGTCATCGTGTGCTGGTTTGGCATTGAATTTTTTTGTTTTCTTTTTTATTTTTTGCATTTTATTGTTTGGTTTTTGTTTTTATTTTTTTGTTTTGTTTATTTAAATTTTGAGATAAACATATGTGCAAAAACAAAACAAAAAAAAAAAAACATTTCGCATTTAAAACATTCAAGCAGTTGTCGCTATGTTTGTAGGTTTTTAGGTGAAAATAAACGTTTTAAAATATGAAAGAGAACAAAGAAATTATAAACTACAAATTAACATACATATATTCTTGCTGCATATAATATGTATGTATGTGTATACGAAAATGAAACAATGCATATACATACACATGTTCTTCTTGCCTAGTTTTTGAAATGAAAAATTCAAAATATTCGCAAAAGAAAGAAAAAAATCCATGGAAAAATGTTCAACATCAAAGAATCAATTCGAAGTGGGTGTACACTTTTTTATATGACGATTTCGAAAAGTTAAATTAAATAAAAGGCTAAGTATTAAACAGTAAACCAAATAAAAGTTTGACAGAGGTTACAGAAGCAATAGGCAAATGTTTGAAATAAGCCTTCTCTTATGTTTTAATAAATAGAGCTTGCCGAATTATTTTACAATACATTACTATGGTCAGTCAAGATGCAAGTTAAGAATTCAGGAATAAAATGAGTTTTTCAATAAAGTTTTGAGTTTCTCGAGTTTCATTTCATTTAAGAAGATTGCAAATCAAACTGACAATAATATATTTAAACTAAAGTTAAATTCTATTAACTAAAGGCTAAAGTATTCAAAATTCAATACAAAATGTGAGTATTGCGCTACAAGCTACCAAATGATATATAAATTCTGCATCAGCTCGACAAACAGCTCTCATTGGCAGCATTTAAACGAGATATTTTTGTGCATGTAAGTAAACTTAGTCAACGTTTACACGTGGAAACTCTTGAGAAAAAGTTTTCCTGTTTGTTGGCAAGAAGGGAAAAACGAATTCCCTTTCGTTCTATTCGTTAGCTGATATTATGCTCTGAATTTACGTTTGTTGTGGCGGGTTGACGCAGGAATTGCTTTGATATTTTCTTACACCAAAAAAAAATCTAGTTTTCGTGTGTAAACGCAAAACAAATTCACAAAAGAGAATAGACAAGAATTTGTCTGACCGAATTTCCTCGTGCAAACGATGACTTACTAAGCACCTGCCGTACACTACATTACGATATAGAATCAAAATATTAAAATATTATGTTCAACACCTCTATGACATAAGTTGCATTTGCAATATTCATTCATGCTGATGTTAACACTTTTCATGTATTCTATGGAATAGCATAGTCAATCTTATTTATTACACCGCAATGCTTTTCATATTTAAAATCATTTTCAAATTTGATGCCAACTAGCATATCTTTCATGGTAACATACCCATGATATGTTGAAAAAAAGCAAACAAATAAATTTTCCGTATGCAGCAAAGTTCGTCTGAACCAACCTAAGCTTTCCATTTATGCAGCAAAAAAGTCAAAACAGTCAAGCGGAAAGGAGTAAAATTAGTTAGCATTGGCATGAACGCATATGAATAGTGATCTATTAAATGCTAAATATGCGGTATTTACTTAAAAATTTCGAACACTTTTTGCACAGAATGTAGGTACGTCTGCAATTTATATAATTTCTTTTTCCTTTAGGTTTCAAGTTATCGTGTTATTTATTTTAATTTGTCATCTAACTAGCGTACTTACATGCATGCATATGTATAGATATACCAAGAATACAAAGTGATAAACTACAAAGCACTTTTGGTGACATATTTATGTAGGCGTGATAGTTTTATGACTTTTAGTTTGCAAACAAATTGCTCTAAGGCTGCGTAGCAGCTTTGGAAAATTTAATGGCAATCAGACAAAAAGTAAGATCTTTTAGCTATTTGGATGTACCGACTTTTTGAAAGTTTCGAGTACTCGTTTTCTTAAACATAAGTGAACGCACAATTAACGCGCTGTGCATGTTTGCCAACAAAATGTATTTTTAATTCTTTTCGCCAACGTCATCGAAAATGTCAGACATGCAAGCGCCAATATTTTTTTTTTATTGCAATCTAGTTTGCATTTTTGTTTTGTTTTTGTGCTATGGTAACGTTAGTTTGTTAGTTCGATAATTTTTTTTGTTTTTTTAAGCACAACAGTTCCATGGTTTACGAAATTTTTTCACCCGTATCTACCTCAACATTTTTACTGTTGATATTTTCTCTTTAGTATGGTTTTTTGTTGTAAAAACACCCTCAACAGCAAATTAAAATAGCAGCACCCACTTTAATCATCAGCATATTTTAGGGGTTGTTCCGCATTGCATTGATATTTCAGAGCTGTTGTACAGCTGAAGTTTTTCGACAGCACTGAGAAGCTTGGGCTTTTAGGTATGTCGAAATTCGTAGTGTACAATAAGACACCGCTTCGCAGTGAATTAAATATTTAAAAAACTTTAGATGATTATTTAAAAATTAGCTCGACCCCAAAGTGGCTTCACCGATTAATTCAGATATCAAATATGTTCATAATCATTTAAGCCCTGTACACCCAGCTAGTTAATAGGAAAGTTGAAAATATGTATATAAGCAAATTTACCAAATTTGTTTTCATAAAAATAGTTTACTCAAAAAAAAAAAAAAAGAATTAAATCATCAATCGTCATCACATTGAAATAAGCGTACAGACCGCACTAAGCGTACTCGTACACGACATTACGATTATACATGGGAGCTAGGCGTTGATATATGTCGGCCCGCTTCTGTTATTGAACATATTCTAACTATTTACATTTGTTTGTGCACTATTTTTTTTTAATTTTTGAATTTTGGTACATTTAGCCACTGGAAAGCCCAATTTTAGCTCTTTTAGTACGCTCACGTGGGCGCGTATGATCTAAATGTTTATTAATAAAAGTGCCAAAGTTAAGTTTTTATCACTATCATTCTCCTATTGTTTCATGTTTAATCTTGATAGAAATGAATCGAGACTTTCATTAGATTTTTAAAGAAAATTATGGATGGAGGTGATTGTAGAAAAGTGCCATTTATAAGAATAAAGACCGAATTTGAGAAAAAGCTATATTATACTAGCCCGAATTACCCTACACAGACCTACATTTTTAAATGACTCCAAATGCGATTGTTATTATAGAAGCTAGCAAATAGAAAAACACCTTTTGTAGCATCCTTTGATCTTGACTTTCAGAAAACGGCTGAACCTACATGAACAGTAAACATTTTGTGAGAAAAAACGTGCCCACTACCTAAAATGAATGTGGTCGCAAATAGTTGAAAATACATTTAAAGACAACATGCGCCATATTTGTTACATAAAAAAAAAGTTCAAAATAATGCACGATAAGACGAAATTCATAAGCCCTTAGACAAAGGATGCCTTTGCGTTTTATTATTTAAAGTACAATCACCCCACCCTTTAATCGCTAACAAAAATGTTCTTGTGGGTGACATCTTTCGTATAGCATATTACATCACCTTCCTTTGGGTTACAGCACAACGTGGGACTCAAAACGCTGCTAAAGAAGAAGAAGTCGTCTACAACATTAACAGCAAGAGATGCGAACTGCGAGAGAGCAACGACAAATAATGTTTCCAGCCCAAAACGGCCAAATAGAAATAAATAAATGCCAGCAACGTAACAATGATGATCAACTTTTAAGAGCGGTTGCGGGCGAGTTATCTGCAGTCATATCCCTTCCCCGTGCTCTTTTGTGTCTCTCAATCCACCACCAAACACCTGATTGGGGTTGCGAAACCAAGACAACATTATTGCGGTAGGAGACGACTTCAGACATTTATTGATTATTTTTGCAATGAAATGTGGCGACGAGTAGTTGGGCGGCCAACGGATGGGTTGGGATGGTTGCAAAGCCAACATGAAGCTGCTTCCGGTAGGTTGAGACGGTCGATAAGCCAATATGAAACTGCTTCCGGAAGGTTGCAATTTATGTTTATTGTGTTTTTTAGACAGCATGCAGTAATGAAGTATAATAGAATAGGCGGTCAAGGTAAAGAGTCGGCTGCACTTGCATTGGTTTTAAGTAGTATTAACGTCATGCTTAAGTGTTTTTGTGCATTTGTTCTGGTCTATTTACGTATGTACGTAGATGATGTTAAACGACGCTGTTATGTTAGGTTTTCATTTAACGTTGGCACTTGCAAGACAGGCAAAGCAACCATGGCAACTCGGTGAAAATAAATAGAGGTTGTTGACTTATGTTAGTGCGATCGTGATTTGTGGTAATAGTTTCTATAATTATAGCAGTTTTCCATAGTGTTATAGCGATTTGAAGTGCGTGCAATGAACGTTGAACATAATATGTAGTAGATATGTAAATTAGTTATTTATATAAGAAGGCAGAAACAAAACATATTTTAACCTATAAGACATGAAACGAAAAAATTTCTAATCAACACTAAATTCTCGAAAAACAAAGGTGGAAAATAAAAAATTTTATCAAACTCAGTACATCGATATCCACATAATCAGATCCATAATTAAGTGAACAAATCCCGGTCAGTTGGTAACCTTGTTCAGTATGGGTCTTAGGACTACGTACATTGGAACACTGCAACACTGCTTTTGGCCCGTTCCCCATTAGGAATTAAATTCAAAATGCTCCTATACATACATACTAGTGTGTATGTATGGACATACATATACATATACTATGAATGTTCATTATTGCGGCATTGTGGTAAGTCTTTTTCTACTACGCTTGAGCACTACATGTGCAACATTTTTGACGCACAATTATTTAAAATAAACTGAAGGAAAAAACAAAACAAATCAATACTGCATGTGCCTCGTTTTCCTACTCCAATTTATCCTTACATCAACATTTAATCATGCACTGCAGGCAGTGTTGCCAAACTCTGATGTCTAGATAGACAAGACGACAAAGCAACAGCAGCGCTATGGCAAATAGGTCAACCACGTGGTCTCGTATGTCGAACACGAGAATAACCACTGCAATGCGAAAATGTCGCAACGCAGTGAATATGAACAAGGCAAGGTAGGGGGGGGAGGGGACGGATAGCGTAAGAGACAAAATGGACATAAAATGCACATGCCGAACAGTACGCCAGCCGTTCGTTGTGCAAGTTGCAATAAGTTTTGATGGCAGAAAACTACAGCCAATTTGGTACCAGGCGAGTACGAGACTTGGCAGCAGCCGGTTCTACAATTACACAGGTCGACATAGAAAACCATTTGCAGACTAGACCCATAAGTAGGTACGAAAGATTTTTGTGGCAAAGAAGTAAAGCTGCCTCAGTTGACTTGAGCCAATGAAGTTGAGAACAGTTTTCCATCAATTCTCGATGAAATCGATCTCAACTCTATCTTCAGTTTACTCAAGCCCGACTTTTGTGCGGCCGAATTTTTAGCTTTTTCTTATTACGCCAGGATGCTTGTAGTTAAAAACAGACACAATAGTATTTTTTTGTATGTGACCAGAGATCAAAAAAATTGGCCGTGAATCATATGAAAGCAAAGAATATAGTAGGCGAAAATAGCTTGAGCACGGAATTTTTTTATTATGCCAGTTTTGCCTTTAAGTGTGTTATATATGTAGTATTTCTTTAGATGGTGGACAAGTGTGTCAATCGTTTTTGTTGGATAGTCTTTATTTCAATGAGAAATATTTTGAAATTCTTGTTGTTTTTTCATTTCGAAAAAATAAAAAATACTCAACTATTGAGTGAAGAGAGCTATGTTAAACCAGGCAAATGACAATTTTTGTCGACAAGTGTTATATGGAAGAAAAACAAGCAAAGAGGACACCAAACTGCTGCAAGATACAGTATGTGTCTCATATGTAAAAGACAAATGCTGTAATAAACACAAAAAACCCTTCCCAAGGCATGAAATTCGCTGTTCTGCTCAAAACGAACAAGACACAGAGCTAAGGGCAATGCTCCAAAAAAAAAAATTACACCAAAAATTAAACGAAAAAACAAAACTTTTTTCCGCATTTTATTTAGATAGTTTGTGAAATGTGAAATACAGATATAATGGCAGTCCTTTCCAGCTCCAACTTAACAACACTTTTTCAATGCGCCTTTCTGTGCATGCAGTTTAATTGCTATTGCTCAGTACTTGCTATGTTTTGCTTTTTGAATTTTGTGCAATAAATCCAACAACAACAATTTGAGTATGAAGTAAAGAGACGACAGCAACAAAAGAATCAGCGCCACCATTGCCACTGGTGACAACTTTAAATGCACCCGAACACCATCTTCAGTTCCATGTTTGCAAAAAACCGAAAAGGAAATGCCAAATAATTACCGAATGAGCAAGTATGCGACGATAATATGCGGCGGCTTCAACGTTCCACTTAGGATGGATTCAACGTCAGTTCCGTTATGCCAGACCCTGTTGATAGTATCCAAAGTTCTTAGTTTTTGGCACTTTTTCTTTACTGAAACAAATGAAATGTATGCAACTTGGAGTCAATTGGATCACGATTAACTAACCCGTATAGTGCCTGAACTCAAAATAAAGTTTGATTTCTTGGGTTCTCTCATATTCAGGCGATATCCAGTTTCATTATCTAATTCCATTTTTTGTCATTAGTACATGCAAAAAAAATTTTAGTCCAATCCATGCCGTCATGCCGTATACATCCGAACCAAAATTCTAGTAATTTATGTAGTAAGTGCGAGTTTTTTGATAACTTTAAAGCCCGTAATTTAGTATAAGAAATAAACCGATTACATCACACAGCAAGAAAATTATTGACCACCTCTAATCGTCGCAGGCTCTGGTAACATTTTTAATCGCGGACGTCATATTTTTATCGCCGATCAATCATTCTGATAGCACGAGACATCATCTTTTGATGTTAAGCGATAGCTTGTTAGGAAAAAACTATTCACCCATATTCACCCGACTTGCAAAACCGATTCCCATATGAATAATAAATGCGTTTTAAGCGAATAGTTTTGAGGGCGCAGTAAATACATTTATTATGCCGTCGGACTCGGAATTAATGTCTCATTTTATTGAAGAAAATAATGTGTTCTATATATTTAAGCTATGTTTTTTCTCAGAATAAATGATAATCGAAAATAGCATAATACACTTAACACAAAATAATGTGAAAGCAGCCTACTTTGCTTCCAACCGTATCTATCGTATTTGTACAAAGCAAATCACAAGGGAGTTGTATCGAATCATAATACATTGAAACAGAAGTTTATAAAATGTTTAAAAATACGCCATAATGGTATACCAATTCAACTCTTCTAGAAGAGTTATAAATTTATGGCATGGAAGATTCAACTATCCTATCTAATTGTAAACAATTTCCGGCTGGGCTGATTCAATGTTCGAGCGTGTATTTGTATGTATGTATGCTAAAATGGTGTCTTATTGTGTGACAACTGCACACATTCTGGTTTATCAACATGTGGCGCTGTTACAGTGGAGCTATGTAAATTGCACCCGCCATTGCAGTGGAAATGAGACAGATTAAATAAGTGAACAAAAGGCAAGCAAATTTATTATGTGTCATTACTTTTTAAAATATGAAAGCGGCTGCAAAATTTATTATTTTAAATATTTTGTGAATTTGAGTACTTCCTTATAAAAAATGGACAATGTCCCATTTTAGAGCCAGTTTTTAAGCGCAGATTTTGTCATATGAATATTGAATTTTTATATACATATAGCTTTTTTGCTACATCATCTCCTTCGAGGTATCAAGGGCTCCGTAACACTTGACACTGATGTAAATACATATTAAAGTAAATACACTTTAAGTTACTTAACATATATAGTGGGTGAATAAACGTTAATCAAAAACATATTAAAGTTGTTGTTTGGAGGTGCTTCCAATGTACTTCTCAATGCTTATCTTTTTTTATCATAGGATTTCATTGAGGGAATGCACATATTTGGAAGCACATGAAATGCGCTTCCTTAAATGCTTAGAAGAAGCACATCTTTGGAAGCATATTAATCACATTTACTTGGATGTTGAGTAGAAGCACATTGAGCTTAAATTAAAAAAAAAACTCAACTAAGATTTTATTTGTCTCCGATCAGATTCGAACCTAGACTTTCTGCGTTATGCCAGATGCGCATATCTTAGCCAACTGAGCTACTCTTTTTATTAATATAATTGAGACTAAAATATTTTACAATACACTATTTTTCTGTCAAAATTAAATTTTGTGTATTTTGTGCCTAAATATAATAAACGGGTGGGCTGATGTCTTAAAACAGAGCACGTAACATCACGGAATGCCTAGGTTCAAACACCAGTGGATGACCTATAAAAGATTTTTGTTTTAATTGAATAGTATTTTGAATTAAATATCTGACGTGCTCCCCTTGGAAGTTGCTTCCAGATATCCAACGGGTTCTTACTCATATAACTTTAAAAGAAGTTTTGAAGTGTCATCATCGATTTTTCAATACATTGATTTTCAACAAGTAAATTAAACTATGCATATAGTAAGTGAAACAAATTCCCACAAAAATTTTAATTTATATCACTTAAAAAATTCTCCATATCAATGCTTAGCTCCCACACATAGACTATTTTATTGTTAAATTGTATAAAATTTTACGCAGTGTGTTAAATTTCGCACAGTTCAATTTAGAATGTGTGTAAATATTTGATATGACTGAGTTTAGTAATGTGTACTGTGAATCTCGATTCCTCGATTTTTACTCCGCGTCTTCCATTTGATTTACCTCTTGATTACCTTACATTTTAGCAATTTTTTAAGAAAACGGAGTGCTGAACCCATTAAAACAAAACTAAACACAAAAAAACCGACAATATTGGCAACTCTTCAACATGCAATGCAGTTGGTACTTCTTGGTGCAAGTAAGAAAACGTGTTTCGCGAAAACTGTAAAGTTTACAATATTTGTTCTTGTTTTCACTGCTGTAAAAACATCGACAGCCGCCAAATCACTCACACAAACAATAATCCAAGCTATGTGCATGCACGTGTATAAGTGTGTATCTCCAACTAGCAGACACATTTGCCAATAAAGCAACACAAAGCAAACAGACGCTTTACTGAACTGCATTTTTACAATACAGACAGAAGGCACGGCAAAACAAATGCAACAAAAAATAAAGCTTTAAGCGCAGGCGCGAGAAAGCTCTGAGAGTAGAAAATAGCGAAGAGTACATCATGTGCTAGAGACAGAGCGTAATAAAAAATGCATTTCGGTAGGTTGCACAAAGAGATAGAATATAAAGATTACTGCCCAAAATTTTGTTGCGAGAATTGCAAATTTGCGATTTGTAACAATTTTACGATATTCTATTTAAAATTTTAGGAAAATGAGCGAGATGAATGGAGACGAGACTGATTTTAGGTTAGGAGCCTGTGACGAACCTCGTGTATCCCACCCGAAATCTTCATCGACGATATAGTACAAATGTAGTCCTGGTGAAAACTAAAATTGTCAATATAAGATTTAGCCGAGATTTGTAACTGATAAACTGAGTTTGAATGCCATGGCAATGTCACGAATATTACAAATTCATCTGGGATGAAATCCGCTAGATGAGTTTTTAGTCAGCTGTCAGGCATAATGTTCACCCAATCGATAGCAGTGTGATTTTTGAATATGTAATCAATAGTAATGATGTGATGATTAATGCAGTCAATTTTGAAATTGCGAACATGAAACAAAAGCGCAAATAATCCAGATTTCTAGTTCATATTTCAGCCTACTCCGAAAGTTTTGGCCATGGTTTACCCCAATTTAATGTTCTTTTCAATAAGATATTTAAGTACATAAGATGATTTGGTGGAGTTGATTGAAAATTAAAAAGATTTTTATACACCCACCGCCGTTGTTCATACGTATGTTCCATAAACATAAGCCTAAATAATTTAAAAAGATCTTCAAAATAATGCCGCCAGTCATTTGCAAAAATTTTCAAATTATTGCTGATCATTCGTCAAGAAAAACTCGTGGTTATGCAATCCCTCCCGCTGCAAATCAAGAGCAAACCGATTATAACAGTATTAATAACTACTTATTGTAACGAATAAGATTTGAACGACTGAACACTTAAAATTGTTCATAAGTTAATATCAACAATACCGAAAGGATTTTTGAGAAATTTCTTACATACCAGAAATCTTAAGGAGTTGAATATCTTATGTGCAAAATCTAGAATCTTAAATACATTTGAGATTAAAGTTTTTCTTGAGATTTTGATAACAACACCTTTCAGTGGTCAAATCCTTAAAGAATCGGAAATGAGAATGTAAAAACTGGACAATACTTTTGACAAAAAAGAAATAATGGAGTTGTTACGATTCCTTATGATATGAATTACAAAATCCTTCCTTAAATTAAGCAAAACGAGACTACTTATTCAGTAACCAAGCACATACATTTTATAGGTGCCTACATATGTACACATATATTTACTTACAAAGGTATAAAGAGGTTTTAAGAGCTTGAAACTTGGCTTTCGTATTTATTCTTATGTACATTAAAAAGCGAATTCAGATTATAATTCAGAGCCTCCGTAGTTGACTGCCGTTTAAGTCAATTGCTTCCAGTTTTCAAAAAAAAAAGATTACCAAAATTGAAATAGGAAAAAATTTCATCAAAGTGAGAAACACCTACAACTTGTTCAACTCAGATGCGAATAAGGAACCACCCTCATAGAACATAATCGCGAATAAGGCACCTATTTGAACGCAAACGCGATTAAAGTTAAAGATTAAAGTGGGAGCTAAAACGTGCTCCATTTGGTATGTCACGCTCATCGCTAATACATACTAAGCCAGTTAAATAATGTACGAAAACTTTTGGGACAAAACATCACGAGGATCACGAGAAAAAGCTTACTCCGGCAGGACTGATAGTTTTTTGTTTTTGAAAATAAAGAAAGCAAGAAACCGGTCATGTCTTTTTTGATTTACATTGGATTTTTTTTTGTATTTACTTCATTTCAATGTGTACAATAAGCGTAGATATAAACAAAAAAAAACGAGGACCAGAAAAGAAAAATGCAAAAGCAAAAACAAAAACAAAATGGTGGTCAAAGACGACAGCGAAAATATGCTCCCCCCGACAGCTATGCGATTGTGACGTGAGTGAAAAGTGCAATGGTAGCACAAGCATCAACAGCAACAGCAACACTACAATGGTAATGGCTTCGTCAACAACAAAAAAAAAAGCGCATACAGTGGAAAAAATCAGCGAACAATCGAAGAAGCAACGCAACGATGAACACACACATATGTGAGTTTGTATGAATGTGAACGTACACAAATGCATTCTCATTTTACCCCCCAAAATGCATGTGTGTGCGCATTGAAAAAAGAATCACTTTTGTATGTGATAAATTGCAAAAAAATTTATATAAAATAAATAAAATCAAAATCTAGCTAACAGATATATACACTGCGAGTATGGTGGGCGTAGTAACAGCATTTTTGGTTTTTATTTTGGGGAATACTCTACGGTGGGTTTAATGCAAGTACTCGCAACTACATTCTATGTCTCAGAGTCATAGTGATAAGAAAATTGGTCGAAATCGCAAAAATTAATGAGTGCCGAAACTACAATTTTGTTTCTTTCATTTCGTAAAATCCAAAAATTTGTAGATATAACCAAACTGACGTATCTTAAAGATATGTACATATGCACAACAACCGCCGGCACAGCAACGGCATTTTGTTCTCGCAGTAAGCGTAGCGTTGAAAAGTTAAATTTTTGCACAGCAACTTGCAGCGGCAATCAACAGCAGTATGAGGTTTGAGCAACTTTCTGTTCTGTTGTTTGTGTTTTCTTTGTTGTTGTTGTTGTTGCCGGGCACTAACACAATTGCAACAACACAAAGTGAATTTTTCATACACAGCGACACAGCAAAGTTTAAAGTATCTTTGCGATACTTCCAATTTTTCTCTTAGGTTTGACAGAAATATTTTATTTTTTAAATTCAGGGTTTATACGGCTATGCGATAAAAATTTTGTTTCGTAAATTCATAGAGCTTTGTTTTGTCTGGAAAACAATTTAACTTTTATAAAAGTATCTAGAGCCAAAAATTGCAGATACATTTTATTTTCACTTTAGGTGTTATTTAATTTTTTGCACTCAAATGCACACAGCCGCAAACAAATGCATACACACAGCCACGCATATAGACACACACACTCACACGCAGTTGAGAGACATTTAAATTTAATTTTTTGAAAATTCCTATGCTTTTAACGATTTTCAAGGCACGGATTCCACTTGCAGTTTTCGTTTTTATTTAAATTCTTCATAGCTTTGCTATTAATTACCTTTAATTTTTTGAAATTTTGTCAATTTTCTATTATTTATTTATTTTTTGTTTTTTTTTTTTCAAGCGGACACAACACTATTTTCCTTATAACACATTAAATTTTTGAGAAATTCGTTAAAATTTGTGAGCACGTAGGAATTTTTATTTCTTTTTTTGTTTGAGATCCAAAGCAATTTTATGTGCCGCGGTGTAATTATGGCGGACGCTACGTCACCGGTTCTTCGCTCGTCGTCGCACACAAACGGTCTTCACGTCGTCACTTTCGTCGAACAACACAGCAGCGACTCAAGCGACAAACGGCAGGCAGCCAACAGCGACTAACGAAAGCCCAGCAGTAGCACAGACACAAGCGAACATTCCAACTCTCACCAACACATGCAGCAGCAGCAGCAGCAGCACCAGTATTCAAAAGAGCAAACAAAAAATCAAGCAAAAAAATTCGCACAATGCAAAATCAAAAGCAACAACATAAAAAACAGCTTCCACAAAGCTGCAGATACTCGGGCAACAACATGCGCATTTGTTGTTGTTTTTTTTGCAATAGCAAATTCGCCAGCAAAATTTGCAAAAAAAGAATAAGCGACGAGCACTCAAACGTTTGGAAAAAAGCAGAAGAGTGAGGCGCGCTGTGTCGCCTTTAAGCCACACGATCATTTGTCGCCATGTAGTAACTGCC
Source organism: Meiosimyza decipiens (assembly GCA_963680825.1). NCBI lineage: Eukaryota > Metazoa > Arthropoda > Insecta > Diptera > Lauxaniidae > Meiosimyza > Meiosimyza decipiens. Next base: position 95,395,678 of record OY804259.1, on the reverse strand, counting down.
AATGCGCCAAAGCTTCGTGGCGGTTGTTGCTGAAGATGCCAGTGCTGCGTCTACGAGTTCGTTCGAATGTGAAACTGAGGACCGAATTTGCAATTTTTGGCAATACGAACGCAACAAGAACGAAGATAAAGCAAACAAATAAAAGAGAGCGGAGCAAAATCAAATTAAATAAAATTCGGCAGACTAAAACAACAACGAGTTCAACATAGAAAAGATGATAACGACAATGACGAATACGAAGAAAATGCAAAAGCATGCAAAAAATAATGATGGAAATATTCGTACTGCTTCGGACTTAGGGCGCTGGGTCTTAACACATTTTAAAAGAAGGAGCATTCGTTCATAAGCCGCATGCAGGGGCGCATTTGGGGATGTTTCGTGGCGCGAGACAACTATGTAAAAATTAATGAACAATAAACGTGAAGGTGCCTTAGGAAAATCCATCATAAATTTCAAACTTAGGTATAAATAAATATATTATTTTTTAACTTTAGGCAAATATATATGTAGAATACTGTACTCCCAAAAAAAGTACGGTCGGTCACGTTGAGTATGCCTCACCTCACATTTCTTGAAATCTGTGTCTCAATGCTCAACTACTTTTAATATCATATTCTCCACTGCGAATGATTTACGAAAAATTGGCGAAAACTGATTTTGAGCAGATTATTCTAACCTTTACGGGTAAAATATAAAGATTTGTTAAGAAACAAATTGTATTTTGAATTAATTTTTCAAAAAAATTTATTTTACTTATTTTTTAAAAGTTTACTCCAAAAAGTCAGCTTTTAACATACATATAGTACATATCGTCACCTAACATCCAAAAAGCCGTAACCACATTTTCAGTTTTTACAGGAGAAGCAAAAAACGTTGCATACTGGAAAAATATATTGTTATGTATTTCTTATGTAAAAGATTGAAAAGAGTTAAAGCTTACTTAGTTATCTTAAGAATATGTATTGTGTTTCATTTGCTTTTCATACTAGTGTGCTCCGGCTATTTGCTCTATGAAACTCAAAAACTTGAATTTCCTCAGTAAAATCTTTATCATTATTTTAGTTAAATGCGTCATAATCAATCCAAAAATCGATTTTGAATTTTTGTGGCTACGGCTTTTTGGATGTTAGGTGACGATATGTACGCTGCTATCTTAAAAAAATTAATGAATCCATAATTCGTCCTTAATCTTCTTCAGAAAAGTTTATATACTTGTCGTTTGCATGCATTTTATTTGAGGCACCGCCAACTCTGCGGAGTCAACAAAACTGGGAAGTTTGGGGTTGTCATCGATTTTCTGTAGAACGTCACCAAATTGTTACACAGTGAAATCTCATATCTATAAGCCGAATGTCAGGAACATATGTATATTGATTGCAATATTATAAAACAACGGCAACTCTAGCACACATCTACTTCTGTGTGCACCCTCCAAAAGTGCTATGCATTTTGCCGAATTGAAGTAACGCAGCAACAACAGTGACGACGGTAGATAAGCAACACTGCGTAGCCGGTGTGCGTTGCATGTGTATCAGTATGTTGTGTGTGTGGAATGTATGTGGAACGTCGACAGCTTTTTCTACCGACACCGGTTAACACGCTACGAACAACAAAGTAAAGGGTAGGTATGTAGCTCACTTCATATTAAAGCTGGGGAAGCTTTTGCACATTTTCAAATAGTCATGCACACTGTAAAGCGATTTGAGTAGGATAGCCACAGTGAGTGCAAGTAAGATGGGCTCAGTAAAAGCATATCCATAGTGATGCGGATAGTTGTAGATGAAATATCTTAATTTATAAGATACACCATCTCATGATATTACAGGCTTGAGCTTGATTGAGTTGCGACTGAGAGATAACGGCGAAATAAAATAACATTCGGGTAACTTGGGCCCTAATTTTGTAACTAAATATGTCCAACATTAGCGAATAGATTTAAATCAGCAACGATATGGAGCATTGACATGTGAAATAAATGACTAAAATTTTGTATTTAGAAAATACAGGGCTATACGACAATTTTCCTTGTTTTTTTTGCTTTTTTTTTGAATATACAAAAAAAAGGTTTATCACAAAACCTTTTTTTCCGTGTACATATAGGTTAAATTTTTATCGGATATAATGTTCCTGATGAACATCATTCATATGCATGACATGTTTGATTTTAGTTTTTAATGCTAAAATTATATTTCTATGCAAAGTGATATTACACTGAAAAAATGATTTGTTTGAACGTAACAAACGCATGTTTCATGTAGAATAATTAAATATTTGATTGAGTCAAACACGAAATGCTTCAACCAACATCTAGCACTATTTGATCCAATAGTGTGCAATATGTATGACTCAAACGAATATTTGATTGCTCTATATGAAATATACGTTTGTTATATTCAAACAAATAGTTTGGGGAAAATATAATTACGGGAACACTCCCTTAACTCCCTTGGCCAAAGAGAACTTTGTTTTTAAAAGTCACTTGAAAATATAAACACCCTTGAACAGATATGAACACCGCAAATATTTCGCTAGAAAACATTCCGTTCTTCTTCTTATAGTCCCTTGAATCCGAAACGGGACATGGAGCATTAACTAGGTCGGCGTGCTATTGTGTGCGGCATCTAGCAATCAATTTTAGTTTCCTCCAGTTAAACTCGAAGATTGCTGTAATCAGTCGACCTTTTTTTCTCTCAGCGGCAGGCAGATGAACTCCTGTTGAATGAATGACCGAACAGAGGTCAACTCAGATTTTTAAAATTGGTATCGATATTTTGAAGAACCGCACGTACGAAGTATTCGATACTTACGATATATCGTTATGAGAATTAATATCTAAAGTTTTAAGCTCCTTAACTAACTTTTAAAAGCAGAACTTTTTTTTACTACTATGCGTTTCTCATACGATATGTTGAAAACCTATTTTGTATGAAAAAATCGTATGAATTCTCAATAACTGGTATCAGAGTAGGTGGTCAGAAAATTTGTCTGCTCCTTCATATATACACAATAGATTAGGGTGATTAAATTTTTTGTTTTTTGGTTCCAAACAGGTTAATAGTTGCAATAAGAGTTCATAATATTAATATTTTTTTCATGCCTAATGTGCCTTAGGGTAAATCAAAAGTGTTAGTGACATCAAGATCAGTTACAAAAACTGCAAAAGCTTCTCAGTGGTGTAGTGTACCAAAAATTTACTAAAAAAAAAGGTTGCAATTTTTACATCCTAAAAACAAAATTATTACAAAGATCTTGCGTATGGTTTGATTATGCCAATAACAAAATTTCAATTACATATTCAAAACATTGCACCTGGGGCAACTGCCCCCTCCCTCCCTAGGTACACTTGCATCAAAAAATCACCCACCTTTCTGCTGCCTTTTTATAAAAATTGTCTGGCTTAAATTATCACATTGAAAATTAGCAGCGATATTTTAAACTAAAGAAAGAAAAATAAACTGTGCGCAAATAGCTCATTAGACGGTTTCTAATTGAATTTACAATGAGTGCAATCAACTCACAAACACATATGTACTCGTATCCATGTGGCTAAACATATTTACAATAACAACAACAACAGCTCATATGCCTTTGAACTGCACACACACATTTTATTAATTTTCACCCACCTGCGAAAATATTTGCTCGTTTTTGCATATTTTAAGCCAACAAAAGCAAATCTCTAGAAAATAAGTCACTGTGAGTTGTGTGTCAGCTTGTCAACAAGAAACAAAATGTACGCTAATCTTAAATTATTTTTAAAATTAATAGGTACAAATGTATATGTTTTAAAACTCATGCATGTGATTCACTTATGAATATTAGTGAGTTATAAGAAAAATTACTCGCATATGCAATGATATTTAACCTGTAGCATCTGTTTTTCAACTTATGATTGTGATTCGTTAGTAAAAGTTATAGCAGTAAAACGGAGCCTTCAAATGAGGCACATACATATCATTGTTTGAACTTCAAAAATGTAATATAAGTAGATTGAAATAAGTCCAACATCAAGTTGTCCAAGGCCGATTTTCATATATGAAGTAAAAAAGTTTGGCTAGCGCTAGACAGTGCCATAGCATTGTTTCAGTGTATCTTCATTACCCAGAATGTAGATGCACCTTTCTAAATGGAAAGGAGAAAATAATACCTAGAAAATTCAACCAGGTCTGTGCAGACCTCTTGCATAAAATGTGTGTGTATATCTTGTTTCTTTTGCGTGTTAGAGACGAATCCGTCTATGACTTCCTTGAAGCGGCTACGGAAAACCTCTTTATCCTAGCATTTAATACACTTTTAGGACACCTGCCAATACAAATCCCATAAAGGTCTGCGTAGACCTAGTTGTACTAGTTAGCGCCAAAAATCCTTTAATCACGTATGACTAAGCTGATTCTCAACAGAACGAATAAATACGGGCATGTCTTTGTAGCCAAATAAAGTATCTGCGTAAGCACTGTATTTTCTATCATTATTATTAAAAATGCATATAGAAAATGCAGTTAGAAGAAGTAGATCGATCAATTTAATTACTTAGACAGCGTAATTACACCTGACGGTGGTACCATTAAAGATGTCCATGCTAGAATCAACAAAGGGAAAGATAAATTCCAGGAGCTTCGAAATTTTTTGCAATCTTCGTTACATCATCGTTGATGATGAAGTTCAAAATTTTTGGGTCTAACGTCAAGCCTGTGAAACTTGGTTACACAATTCACAAGTCTCTGCCGAATTCTAAATATTTGGTGGTCTGATGTCATCCCTAATGTCGAATTGCTCAACGAAATCCGATTTCCTTTCGAATCAAGAGGCGAAAATGGAAATGGATTGGGCACAAGTTGCCGAAATCACCAACTAAACCCTCAGGCTAGCAGAAAACGCGTCTATCCGAGACGAGAACGAGAATCGTGGAAATGTTTTGGAGCATTAAAGCATTCGATCGTGCACGTTGGAAGAGGTTTGTGGAGGTCATCTTGTGTCTGTCGGAAAAAGTCAATAGCCAATAATTTTTTAGCGACAAGGAAAATGTTACAAAACATCCATAAATTGATTAAGAGCTATAAAAACAAAACAGAAAATAGATTTTCTGGCTTCCAATATATGAAGGCACTGGTAACGGGCATAATTGTTTGTTAAAAAGATCTCTCAGAAGCCGGAAAAGAAGGCATCAGTCACAACCGAATTAATTGTAGATTTCACAGGATAAATCAATGTGAGTTAATAAATGCAAATAGGATCTTAGTAATAAATAAAAATTCGTATGTAAGTCCCTCGTTTTCTCTTCAAAAACTAACAATATTGGCATATCATGAGTGTAAAGGTTTTAAAAAAATGCAACTTACTTAGGTGAATGTTGGTTATAGTTGTCAAGCTTTATGTGTATCAAAAAATCCAAATGATTCGACGATATTGTCTAAAGTAAAAATGTAGATTTTATCTAGCAAAAAAAAGTTACTTTATGTAACTTTTAGGTGAACACAAAATTTATCTAGATAGTCTAGAAAACAGCACACAATTTTCTTGTTTATCAAATCACAAACACTTTTTTGGGATATTAGTTCTTTTTTTGTTTAACACGTATTTTTCAATCTCATTTAGTGTTGCTGTTAGCGAAATGCTTTGTTCACAATTAAATTATTATTATACTTTTTTTGCTGATTAAGCTATGTGTATCTGTTGGATGCACTTTTTGCAACTTTTGCTCGTTTTTCGTACTGTTGTTGCTAACACGAACGCGTGCAGCTTACGATTATCGTGAGAGCCCGATATTTTTTATTTGATGGGTTTTTTTTTTCACAAAAAAAAAAACAACTTTTGCAGCTGATTGCAGCTGTGGATTCAAAGATGTCGACGAAATGCACCACTCACTATGAAATTTCAAATTTTAGGAATAAAACGTCGATTTTTCTTGTCTGCTTTGATGACAAAGCGCACGATCTATGGTGATCGACACTGAAATGCGACGACTATGCGAGATACAACGTCGAAAGGAATTGGCGAAAAGTTGTGGAACAAGTTACACCGCACAGATGAAGAGCGGGAGACTGTTGTTATTGTTGTTGGGGGGTTTATTGCAGTTGTTGAGAGTTAGTTTTTGCGTAGTGCAATTGCAGCAGATACTTCTGTGTATTTTATAGAACGTGTTTGTGTTATTCGCATTTTTTTAAGGTTTTTCTTGGTCTCTACGTAAAATTGTTGCCACGTGTGCAAATGTAGTTGTAGTTGAAAACCGAGCACAATCTCAGTTAGGGTTTTATACGATTTTTTCTTTTATAAGATTAAAATTTTATAAGGTTTAGTTGCTAGGTGATGTTTTATTATAGATATTAGATTATTTTTCGTTTGAGTGGTATTTTTAAATGCTTTTTTCTTGAACTTAAATATATGCAGATTTCTTTCATATGAAAGAGTAATTAAAATTTAAGATACGTTTGTCGGCTAGGCACGAGTTGCTTAAATTTAATTTGAATTGGATGATTTTTCTTACGTTATAAAATTTACTTAAAATTATATTTTTTAAAATTTTCATTAATTTTAATTATCAAATTTTGATTCAATTATTGGTTTACTAAGTTTTTTATTAGGTTTCGGGATCTTTTTTTATTTAACTGTCAAATTTTGTTTCAGTTTACTTTTTGCTTTTTTTTGAGCGTTGTAAAAATTTTCCTTGTGTTGACTGAAATGACTGCGTTTCATTGGAAAGTGAAGAACGTGCTGCGAACGTATCTTGGAGAGCGAAATCCAAAATCCAAATGGGGGGTGTGGTGCGACGAATGGGATAGAGCGGCGGTGTGGGTCGGTCGGTCGATCAAATAGCTAAGACAAACGAGTCCCTCCCGTTGCGTAGAAAATCCAAAATATTCACAAAACGAAAAGCGAAAAGTCCGGGCGGCCGTAGGAAGGATGTTGAAGACCAAAAGTTCCACCTGCGCTGCTGCTCAAGTCAAAATTGTATGTGTAGTTGTGTTAAAACGCAGTCAATGTTTTATTTCTTTCTTTTTTTCTTATTCGAAGTTATGTAATTTAGTTGAGTTCGATTAATTTTTTCTTAGTCTTTTTCTGCTTATATTTAATTTTATTTAATGATTGAATAACAAATGCAATTCTGCTCATTTGTATTGAAATTGCGAAATTTTTGTTGTAGTCGCACGCAGCTTAAGTATATACAGAGATACATTAAGGTGCAGATGCAAGATAGTTTTGATTATTTTTTTTATTATTTCCTGCACAATAAGTGTTATTTTCACTAATTTTTTCTGAACGTTTTTAATTTCCTCAATTGATTTTTGCACAAATTTTTGCGTTTTCGCATTCAAGAGTTTGTAAATCTATTAGTTTATCGAGTATCTACAACTCCTTAATTAGTTTTAAGTAGTGTTAATTTCACTTGTTTTCGGTTTGAAATCTCTATGTATAATTTTGATGCACGTCAAAACATGCCTATACATTTTAGCAAGGTTTTTATGGATTCGAATCCGTTACTTGAATTCCGTGTAGTATTAGATACAGTATCTTTAGATTGTTTAACTAAATTCCTTTGAAATGTGATTTTTTGCAGTGTTTTCGTATTGGTTTTTTTACAAAGTCACAAATTTTTTAGGAAAAAATTTTGGAACAAACTTCAATTTTTGGTCCGTATAGAAAAAGAAATCACTTTTTAAAACTTAATACAACAAAGAGGCGAAAATTAAACTATTTTAAAAAAATTAAATCAACATTATTCACTAAAAAAAAACGATTAAAACTAAGTTACTGCTATTTTATTGATAAATTGACAAAATCCAATTTTCCAATTCTTCGACGACGCCGGATTTTAAGTAAAAATCAATTTATATCCAATTTTTTTTTTTCATTGACTCGTATTGTTATTTTTAGTAATCGCGGACTTTTCGTTTGATTTTTTCGATTATTAAATCCGTAATTTTAGATTTTATTGTTGCTATTTCGATATTTTCATCACTGTTTTCGAATTTTGTCCAATTTCTGCCGTGTTTTTAGTATGGAAATCCAATTAGTTGTTCTTTTGATTAATTTATTTTTCTTGAATTTTTGCTGTTTCTGCACTCATCTCATCGTCGTCCGTCCGCGATACTAGCGAGTGGCGATGATGTTGTCTGGCGTTTGGCTTACGTCTACGGCGGTGCAGCGAGCCGAGTATAAAAATGTGAATAGCGAATGTTTGCAAATTCTCAGTTTGTCGTTCTTGCTGTCGTTGTCGCAATCGCAGTCGCAGTCGCAGTCGCTTCTCATTATTGTAGCCTTACCAACAACAGCAACAGCAAAAACAACAACAACACAAAAGAAGAGAAGCCAAAAGCTTGCAACGTGCTACATACTACATTAATTCTGTCACTACAGTTGCACAATTGCATAGATACAACTCACAGATGCATACATTTAATATCCGCATAGGTGTGCGTGCAAAAGCAACACTGCAATGGCAATGATATTGCTCTCAGAAACGTTGGCTTGTTGGTTCTTTTGTTGAGCTTCGTTGGACAGTGGAACGAAAAAGAAAAATGGTCCTCGTAACATAAAATTCCATTGTGTTTTCGATAAATAAATTGCAAATTTAACACCTTTAACTTTTTAATTATGCAGCGATACTTCGAAAATTCATCGATGAAAAGTTATCTATTTATATTGTGCGTTTCGTCTATGCGACTCATTTTTATTTTCATCTACTTCCTGATTTCATTCTAACTGTTCAATTTTGTCTAATTAAACATCAACATTTAGTAACCGAGCTAGCTGAGAAACGGGGTAGCATTCAAACTATACTAGAAATGAAGCAGGTTTGAAGCTTAGTCGTATGTTATTGAAATCATTTTATGAATAAAAGTTTTTATGAAAATCTGTTTCGAAAATATTTCGATTTTTTTTTTATTTGTTGAGAAACGTTTTTGTAACACAATTTTTTGTTTGCCTAACATTTTGCATGCTTTGCAAATAGATATCTAGGCATTATGTGTGGCTATCAGCTGAATTAGTAGGTGAAGATGTGGACAGTTGGTCAAACTATACATTTGCTTTTCAAGCGACGATGTAGATGCCTCCATTGTGTAACAACATTGTATATAAAGATGTAGGCAAACTGAACAGAAGCTAGAGCTGTTGTGAGCATTACTACCTACAAATAGTATGTAATGTATACTTCTTTTTGATTTGAAGAATTACTTCATTTTGCTGGGATTAAATCTGATGACCTCTCTTTTGTTTGGTAAAAGTTAATATGTTTGTTTGGCGGAACAAAAATGTTGTTTCTTTGCACGGGTGTCAAATGTTCACTCTCTACCACTGTGTCCGGCTATCTCGGGTGAGATTACAAGCTTGATTAATGGTTTAAAATATTTAAATTGCAGAGATGTGTTTGCCAGCTTGCCGAAATCTTTATAGTTGAATCAAAAGTTGTTTTATTTTTTCAGTTTTTCAATAATAGAGTTTAGCTACTACAGCGTTTGGTCTTCTTAGCTAATCAGCTTGAAGCTATAAATCAAGCAAAAAGCTTATCTATGAAAAAGTATGCTATGAAAATCTAGCTGACGGCCTAAGCTCTATAATTTATTGCTTTCTTAATAATAAAGCAATAATTTTGTCACTAAGAACTGCCAATGTTGTTCTACCGTCTGTCGTCCGCAATGTGGCTGTAGTTTTGGCCTGTTACTTCCTCAAGATGTTCCTTCCTGTGCCCCCTACATTCCGCATCGTATTAAGCTATGTAACTGGCAGCTCTTATTTTTGTTTTGTTTGCCTCTTCGCAATCACACACACGCTGTGTTTTTAAGTATTTCACATACAAGTGCAATCCGTTCGGCAGTAGTGTGCAGAGAAACCACCACCTATTTGAACTGAACTTTGCTGTAGCTCTCTAGTTATGCATTCATTTGCAGCGTTCACCGTTCGCCGCAATGAAGTTTAAGTAAATAAAAAGTTCATGCGTATAATGTTGTGGCTCAGAAGTTTGTTAGTGTTGTCCATTTCCATGTCCATGTCCAATGCATTTTATTTTGCAGCAAACTTAAACTCTATGCTGCAAATCTGCAAGCTATCTCCGAGCAATGTTGCGCTAGAGTTGCCAACTGTATACCACACGTAATAGTAGTGCAAAAACTTAAAGAAGCATTTGAATTAAGTTGTTGTTAGAGTGGATTTTTTCCCCTGTATGTTGTGCTTATCAATTTTTTGTTGTAAACATAGTAAATGTCAAGGCACATAGTGGCAAAACCAAAAGATAAAATCGAATTACTTTTTAGCGACGTTTTTTCTAAGCAGATTAATCACGTTGGATGCAGGGTTGCCAAGTGGAAATGTCCGGATTTTCATTTTAAAGCCGGGAGTCCGGTAGGAATTGAAAAATCCGAGAATTGGATAAATTTTGTTACATGTACTCAAACTTTTTCATCCCACACAAAAGTTTTATATATTACGATTACATAAATAATTTTTTAATATTTGCGCTATTCACGCACGCTGAATTTGAGCGTCGCGCATGACTTTGGAGTAGTTTTTTAATTGTGTGTATGCGAAATACGTTGAAGTAGAAGTTGGGTATTTCTACGTCTGTGTAGTGCTTCCTATATTATTTCAATTTGGCAGCCCTGGTTGAAAATTTATGAAGATGAAGTTTTCATAGTTTCTGTCTCTCAACAAATAGTCAATCTTATTGATCTCAATGTTCTGAGAAAACAGGTTAAAAAAAACTTTTCTAATATTCACCTTATTCTTATAATATTTAGCGTTGAGTTTCAAAAATTCATATTCTTCAAAAAAATTACGTACAGAAAGTGTTGCTGCGAAATTACAAAACTTTGCTCACAGTTGACTCACAACTTAAATATTTTAACGTAAAAACAAAGCCACGGTGCAGACTCCCATTATGTTTTTTTTTATTATGTGTGATATTAATGGCCTCGCACACCTGCGACTATTGAAGGGTAATTAAATATGTTTTTTGACCTTCAATAACGCCCAATAAAAAGTTGACTGACATTTAAATTAAGAGTTTCAAATAGTTCAATAAAATTCTAATTTCTGCGATGAAATATATGAGAAATTTTATGTGCTTTCAATAGCAAGTGATAGAATATTTTCATATTATTTAGTTGGCTAACTATTTAATTGCAATTAAAATGCCTCATTGCCGTTTTGAAAGTGACCCAACTATTTGATTACACAGTATATGCCCAAAGAACGATAAAAAAAGATAAAAGTAAAAGTTAATATGAAAACGAAAATCATGACATTTTTATGGTAAATGAACAGACACAGTCAAAGGCATAAAGCAAAAAAAAAGAGGAAAAAAAATTAGAAATGAAATTGTCAAAAAAACCTTTACTCACATTTGGTTCAATGAAGCTGTACGAAAAACTACCGGCGATTGCACTACTTTATGACCGAGACTCAGCTGAGTAGTACTTGGTTCGCTGACTGACTGACTGATAGTCAGACTGGCTGCCTGACCAGCAGAAATTAATGCAAAAAGACGAATCCAGTTTTCATTCCCACAGATTTTTCGCTAAACTCTATGTTTAGTATGTGTATACGTGTCTGCCTGCCTGAATAATAAGATGACATCCAACACTTCTTTCGTATCGAACCCCCCTATAAAACGTGCATCAAATATAGCAGCAAACAAAAAAACGGAATAAAGTTTTTATTTAACGTACATCTTATGATAGCGCAATCGCAACATAGCGAAAAAACGTAGCCACAGACGAAAAAGGATCGTCGCGCAAGGACGATGCCACTCTAACACAATGAATGCATAAAAGAGAAAATAAGGAATGGGTTTGTGGCCGCAAGGATGGACATTGTTCATAAATAACGAAGGTGAACAATATAAAGTAAATGATTGAATGAGTCAGTGAAATCAGAAGTACACTCAGATTGTTCCTCATTTGAATACATATCTTAAAAGTAGTAATCAATCCGAGTCACTATCCTGTAAGTTGTATCTTACCCTTCAAGTCTAACTTGTGATCGTTTTCAATATTATATTTTCTATCGGAGATATCGCAAGTTAAGCCTATGACAGAACTTTTCATGGAGCTATGAATCCTTAATTCCCATAGACAATATCTCAAAAATGATGTACTCTATCGTATAGGCTATCGGAAAGATTATCACAATCTTATGCCTCAAAGCAGCGTTTTCTGCATATCCAGCAAGGTCATATCAAAATCATGACGAGATTCTTTTTTGAATTTGGCAACTTATTGAGGAAACTAGGCTCAAACTCATACGCGAAAATTCGCATTGTGGTTCCAGGATAATATTTCTGCAGCGCTGAAGCTGAACGAAATGTCAGCCGACTGCTTTCAGAGATGCTAAATACCCAAAAAGGCACACTGACCCGAAAGAAGAAATCAAATTTATGTGATACTGTGAAGTGCCATTTTTATAGTAATTTGGGAACATGACTTGTTAGGATCGTTTGCTCGAACAAAGGTGGCGTATGTTTTCAATTGGTTGATAAGATTCATGTGAGAACAATTATGTTACGCTGAGGTATGAGTACCATAATATATTATTTTACTTAAAGCTTTAGACTTTTACTATTTTATTAATAAAATTTGTACATTCCTTAATGAGGAGAAACGTCTAATTTTTCATGTGAGCGCATCGTTTATTTTTTATGTCAAAAAACCACGTAAGGACAATGATTAATCGATCCGATTCTTTCGGCAATAAGGTAAAAAGGCCGAAGGCAGTTTGCAGTACTTCTCGCTGCTTTTTGTCGGTTTAATTTTTATTATTGTGGAGTAAAAGCATTTTTCCGTTGTTATGAAGTTTTAGTGCTGATCATTTCATAAAATGTTTGCCTAAAGTTTTAGGATACAAAATCCAATACAATGACGATTCAGAAACTTACGACATTTGCATTTTTAATGCAGAACCTTAATAAAAGGATGATTTTTATTATGACGATTTTTTTACAAGGATGTAGAGTTTTTTTAGTGGTGTCACATTCTTCATTTATTCTTTGATAATGGTCACCGAGATGATTTCTGCTGTTGCCGCTGCTGCCATAGTGACCATAACTATGGGCGTAAATTGCACACAGAGTCTGCCTCAGCAGAAAAAAAAGAAGAAAAGGAAGAAGCAGCTATAAGTAGAAAAGCACACAAGATATCCTTTTGTTAGCAAGAGATATACCTGAAGCGCAGAAGAATTCATCTTCGCTGCGCGCTGGCTGAGCTGTTGTGTACACAGCAGCAAAAAGTTGCATTCAAAATGTGGCAGGAGTGAAAGGATACTCGTATCATTTGATATCACAAAAAAAAAAAATTATATATAAAATAATAAAAAACACACAGCTCAGAAATGATGACCACATGATAAAAGTTATGGTGAGGTGTGCTCTGTACCTCTGAGATGGTTGCGCAGTTGGTGTTGTACTCACATATATGAATTTTTTTTGGTCGTTCGGGTTTCAACGCAATACCAAGGCAGCCCATTTTCTTCTGGGTGTTTCTGATGCTGCAAATACTGTTGGTGGGAAAATTTATCTATACTGTCGATGGTGCGATGCTAAGGATGAATCGGAGACTGAATAGAGTATATATTTTTTGCAATTTTTTTTGCATAAAATATATTTATTTTTTTCCGTCAGAATATGGAATGCTTTGTCGTCACTTTCAAAGTAATAACAAAAATTGAGGTAAAGATTGTCTTAACATTTTCTTTTTTATTTATACCCGAGAGATCAGTAAAAAAATGCACAATAACAATGAAATTGGATGAAGGTGTTAAAAAATAAAGGATCCTTTTATTGTTCCCTCATTTATTTCTGTTCAAGCTTTTATTTAAAAAATAACGGATATTGTTTGAACTTCGGAATAAAGAGCAAGAACTATTAGAGGAAAAGTTTTGAGAATAATACAGAGAAAGATACAAAACGAATGTATGTCGTAGATATTTTGTTTAATTTGCTTTTTTTTGCTTCTGTCGCCCTTCACATCAAATGTTCGCATTTAATTATCAAAAACTCTTTATTAAAAACGTTTTGATTTTGTTTTAAAAAGGAGGAGAGATAATAGAGAGCATTTTGCTTTCATATGTACATATGTTTCTCTCAGCTACTAGTTGAATCCATCGGCGTTGATAATTAGTTTATTTGAGGAATTTCATTGTAAACTATACTCTTAATATGTTGCTAATAATTTGCAACTGATTTGATTTGATTTGATATTTTTGAAGCCATTGGTATTGACATTTTTACCATTTAAAATCAAAATGACATCATCTTAATGGATCCATATCTTCATATCTAACTGAATAAGTATCAAGCCTAGCATTCACAGTTGTGTCTTTTACGAAATTACCAGACTTGGCATTCTTCGAATCGGAGACGACAAATGTAAATGGGAAAAAATGCTTTACTAGACAGTTTCGTCAATATCTTGTGAAAAAATAGAGATTTACACGAACGGGACTAAGTCCATTGGAAAGAGCATAAAATTTTGATTTTTTCAAATTTAAAGCTGCCGAAAAATATTCCCAATCATCTTTATCAAAACATGGAATTAGATGGATCAGAACAATAACTCAACCACTCATTATAATAATAGCAATAAGCTGATATTTGGGTACATCCATGGTCGATCCTTCGCAATGAAACACAATTATTTCCATTACTTAAATCCAACTACTATAGTTAACTAGGCACGCCGGGAACATACAGAAACTGTTGGTATTTTTTTCGTAAATAAAGCGATTTCATTTAAAAATAAAAAACTGTGCTACTATCAAAGTAGTATTACTTTGATTTATTTTTGAGATTTTTTAATTTTTTGGGTAAATTATAGTAGGTGCAGAAAGATTACTTAGCTCCTTGCGTTAATTGGATTATGATTTAAAAATTATTTTTTATAATGTAATTTATAATAATAATAGTTTAGCTACTACAGCCAATGGCCTTCTGCGCATTAAGCTTGTGTAAAGCTTATTATAAATATTTATTTTGTTGTTATTTTTTTATAGTTTTTTCTTAGCTTTTTCGCACTTTCTCAACAAACATACTCAGACCATGTAAACATAACAAATATAATTTTTATCATAAAAATTCTCATGATGATTTGTCCAATACCATACTGACATCAGCGAAGATGCACTTAACTTGCGCACCAGATTCTAAAGACTTTAATGCAAAAGAAGTGAAATCAAGGAGGTTAGAAACTGTAGATTTACTATTAGTAACGCTAACGAGTTGTTTTGAATTCACTTCCGCACAACTTAACTTGATAATATAGAGTTCTTTGAAAAAGTTTCGGTAAATGGAGCTTATGTAAGACTCTTTCCAAAATTTGGGTCAATAGCTTTCTATAACAGACTCAGAACAGAGCTGCAATTAACCAATATTGTTGACGGAAAACTTATTGATTTCTTATTATAAAACAGCCCCATTTTACACGAATAAACTCTTCACATGCTTGGCAACTCTAATTGCACTGTCACAAATGCATTTCCCGCCAAAATGCGTCAATGTGAAGTTCGCTTTCTGGCAATACACTTCATATGCGAGCGTTTTACTGCTTGATTCTTTTCTTAATTTTATAAGTTCCATGATGCAATGCTCTTTTGAATTGTAGAAGAATCACGTTCAACGCTACAAGTTGCATCGATCGTTATATAGCTATCGGCCGTAAATGCAATAGCACTCTGCGCAAGTATGTGTGTGTATGGCAACATCAGGAAAATTATTATCAAAGAGACTCCAGCAACGGTCTAAAAATAAACAAAATTTCCTAACTTTGACTGTGGTTCGCTTGGCAACAGAAGTTAAACTGCAATGCGAAGTTTTCTCAAGTCAAATGAGATATTGGAATTTAATTTAACAGAATTGAGTTTTGAATGCGGTTGACTTTATTATGTACTTTGCACATATCCAACATATTTTATAAATTCTTTCAGACCTTCACATTCTCTTTGCAAAATTACTTTTAGTTAGGTTTAAGTCAACTTATCTTGAGTATCTCCATCACTTTGCGCTTAAAAATGCTGCCCTGCATATTCAGTTCAAGTCAAAAGAACTAAGAACTTAGCGAGGTAGTACATTCAAGTGCATCTAAGTGGATGTGTTGTATTACATCAACCTCGGCTTAATTGTTGTCGCTGTCATCATTGTTGTCGTAGACATGCATAATTGTAGAAAAGTTAACCTTCTACACCAATATTTGGTACAGTAGGGCAACGATGTTTGTTCCAAAAAACAAAAAAGGCAGAAATAAATCCGCGCCGTTGTGAAAGGTGTGGTACGTTACGCCAGCAAAGACCTGTTGTAGAGAACAGATCACAGCCACGTTTGGATGTGCCAGTAATTTGAGAGACAGCCAAGTTTTGCTTTTCTTGCTGCTGGCTTGCTGTGCTAACTAAATACAATGAAGTTGGAAATGCGTCACGCTGCACTTACTGCACATTTCAAGGACTTTTGAGCTACTTGATCGTTGCCGGTCGTTGACGGGTGCAGTAGCAGCAACAGCAGTTGAGCTAGCAACAGCCACTAGTTGGTGGTGCATGCAACTCATACAATTAGTAGTTCAGTAGTGTGCATTTTATGCGTATTGGTGGCAATTGTACGTGTATTGGTGACAATTTATGCTCCCAACTGGAAATAGAAGCACCTCAAAAATAATTCTGATGCGTTTCCAGAGTAGTTAGAAGCTGCTTCCAAAGCTATTGTTACTGCATATATTTTTTAACCATAGTATAGCGTTGTGAGGAAGCACATCATTGATTGCAACTTGGATAATGGGAGGAAACACATCCATGGATGCTCAACAAATGTTGTGGGAAAGCACAGTTTTAGGCTTTAATAAAATTGGGCTAATATACCGTATGTTTCACATTAAACAAACAACTTCCTGCTTGTATAGTTCCCTTGAAAACTCTTTAAAAACATCTTCCTATTCGGAAAGGTTACCAGTTCAAGAAATAAACGGTTCTGATTACAAAATGGCTTAATGTTTGTGGATAATTATCATTACCACTCGAATGAAGCGCAAAAACTAAAATTTTTTTTAATATTCCGCAAAGAAATATCGAATGGTACTAAAAAATCTCGTAAAACGTTAAAAACGTCGATATAAACTAAAAATAATTCTATGAACCCGATTTTTATATACACAGTAGTATCGAAAAAGTCATCAGAATCAGTAATAACCATATAAATTTTATCGAAATAGCCAAAACTAGAACAAGTATATATAGTATCGGAAAACTATTAAATTCGATAACAGTTGAAACATATCGAATAGTATGAAAAAACATCGACGAAGTCTATTAATGTTTGAAATATCGGAACACGTCAAAATAGTCCACCACACAAGTCGAAAGGTATCGAACAGCAGTGAAAAGGTCAATTAAAGACGATAAGTGCTGAAAAACATAGAAAAAGTTGATTAACGTTAGAAAGTATAGAATAATATCGAAACAGTGCGCAAAACTCGAACAGTATCAAATAAATCGAATTATTTTCATTTAAAAAATTAATGAAAGTTTCAAAAAAGTCGTCGAAAGGTATCGAATAATAAAAGAAATAAACTTTTTTCTGTGAAGCTACCTGTAGAAAAAAGACGACATTTAACTGGATTCTGCCCACACTACACCGATCACAATACAATGAAAAGAGCTGATGCGAGTGTGACTTCTACCTACTACTGGACACAACCAAAACTTTTTCCACATCAAACTTAATAAAACAAATGCAAAAATTAACTATAATGTGCAATTTATTTTTTCTATATTTTTATCATTTTGTTTAAAAGTTATTAGAGCTATGAATCGAATAGAGACTTTTTGCCCACCCTGCATTTTAAACAAAATAGATTTGTACTTCACAATACAAGTAAATCTAATTTCTGCTTTTGATTCATCCTTTGATCAAATTATGCAGTCATATGCTGCTATATACGTCATAAGCTAGAAATCGGACGTTTCATGCAACACCTAACCATGTGCGTTGTTCCATTGGGTATATAACCAAACGCTTATTTTTACACTAGTACCTATGGCTTTTTTTACGCTGCAGTTTGGCTTTGAGTAGCTGGTCTTTCAAAATATTATGAAAAAAAAAAACACACAAATTTATGCAAGAGGGGGCCGAGAAAAACAAAACAACAACATCGAGGTCGAATTAGTGACAACGCATTTTGTGAAGCTTTTTTGTTGTTGTTGTTCTTATGGCTTTAGTTGATGTAGGTCCAGTCCAGTCTGGCATGGTGTTGCATTCGTAAGTTGACTGGCTGGCTGGTTGCATTGTTTTATGTTTATTAAAACGTGCCGTTGTGGTGGTTCATAATGGTGCCATGTATTAGCATGTATTCTCTTTGTTAGCCTCAAATAATGGGTTAAGTAAATACACTCATACCATATAGTATGTATGTACAAAGTAGAGCTTCTTTTTTTCGGTTTTATTCGCTTCAATAAGTCCACTTTGTATGAAGCGCACTGCGGCGTTTTTGCCTCAAAACATAAACTATGCAATTCGTGGCAAAAAAGTGCCATATGCACCTTTTTGTGTAGCTGTAGGACTAAGCAAAAAGAATTGGCTGCAAAAATTAAAGCAAGTTGCAGTATAAACTTTTGTCAGCCTTGTTATAAATGTCTTAAGCGCTAAAAAAGTAGGCTAAGAAGCTAAATTCATTCAATCGCGTGGCGTACAATTTAATCACAAAATTCCACTTAAAAAAATGTTAAACAGAAGTGAAGTCAAGACGATATCACTACTAATGAAAATTTTTTTAAATTTAGGGCAAAATTTTAGCAAAACCCGATTATATAGTAGAATAGAACATTTACTTCCAAAAATTTAATATGATGCATTACGGCCTCGTTGGTCTTTTGTAAATCAAAATTTATAAAAAAAGTTTCCTACGGGTTCGAGGCATGGCCTAAGCACGATGTTCTCTCAGTATATTCTAATAAGAACCAAAAATTTATATAGCCCTTGGCTTTGTGTTGGAACTGTTTTTCGCAGCTGTGAGCTGACTTTGATTTTAACTGAAAAAGCTTTCTAATTAAAAATCTTTAGCTGGTGGCAATTTTTTTTTACATTTTCTGCATTTTGCTTTAAAGCTCTTGCGCAAGAATTTTCCTTTTTACGTTTTTTACTCATTTCTCGTGCAGCCTTAAACCAACGACATTCGCAATACACTGAGTTTTCTTGCACTAATTTCTTTGAAGTTTCGCTTCCTTTGATTTTGAATTCCTTTGCTGTCCTTTGTTGCAATAACTTGCAGCACATTCTTATAGACCTGAGGAAAATTACTCTGAAATCTTTGACTTTATGAAAATTAATTGCTCTTTTGTCCTTTTGATGTTAGTTTCATGCCTAACATAAATGAACCGAGCCGACGCCCTTAGGTCGATGTCCTACAACTTTGACTGTTGCAATGAATCCAATTCAATTGAAAGTTATAGTACGGTCAAAACATTACAAGCCAATACCACAGTTCGTTTCACAATCTCCTTACTTAATGAAGAATTGTAAGATCATAATCACAGTGGTTCGGAAGGTATGGCGTACTATGTGATAATAACTTTCTGGAAAATTTTCAAATGGGTTTGTTTTGCACAAAGATATAATTTCAAAAGGAGTTAAGCCTTTAAACGTAGCCAAAATGTTACAGAAAGTGTGGCAAAGTTTTTAAAAAAATATATTTTTGAGGTGACTTCCCTCTCCACATACATACATACATATGTATATACTATGTTGAGTGAGCTTTTAATAAATTCTGAATCATCTGTAAATTTTAATTTTTGTTTATAATTTTATATACAGCATTTTAAAGGACATATCGCTCACTTATTTCAAGACTGGCATAACTCAAAAACGTGCTTTTGAAGTACATGATGCAGAAATATCTGCCGTTTTGTATTTTATTTTGTGTGACAAAATTAGCAAGGTATCTTATCAACTCGAGCTTATGTAGACATACTTTTCATAATTTTCATATAAAAAGAAACTTATTGAAAACTTTAAATGCGTTTTTCTTCTACTTTAGGTTTGAGCTATGCCAGTCCTGAAGTTAGTGATCTCGTTCATAAGATTTCAAGCATCGTGCTGCACAATTTTTTTTTTTGAACAATGTCAATTTTATACTAAAAGCATCAAAAAAACTGCAATGCTATTTACTTAGCGTTTCGCCTTTAAGCAAAACATATTTTCAAAAATAAAAGCCCAACTTCTGTCAATTCACTTCCTTCAGGACATTAAGTTTTTACTAAAATTGAGTAAATTTATTATCTTGTATGGTAATTGTGAAACCTACTGGAAAAACTTATCTCTACTTCAAGGCAAACGAGCTAACTAATTTTACGCCTATACAATTTATTAAAAGGTGTGAAAAAATCGATATCGAACGAGAAGGTTGCATTTCAAGCAAAACCTACGATATCATTTAGCAAGTCGGTATCAAATGTAATTAAAGGAGTTAAATTACCAAAGCTATTGTGATTCACCCCTGCCTTATTAACGCACACAAAGAGAAATACTTTCACACACACATTCGTAAGTACCTTAACGCACGAAGGTGCCCAGTCAAAAGTTTAAAATAATGTTGAATCTTCCATCTTGCAGGCGATGGAAGACGAGTTAAATTGTAATTAATTTATTAATTTTGCGTAGTCTTAGGCATTTCTTAATTTTAATATAATTCAATGCATTATGATTTGATAACACTATTAAGATATTCGCATTGTAAAAATACGCGTACGACATCAAATATGTTGGTTCATGAAAATACAATAAGGATATTCCTCTAAACGTGGAAACTCGAAAAGCATGTAAAACTCGAACATTTTCGATACAATAACAAGACACAAGTGGGAAAACAAATAAAAAACTCTTTGAATCGTGCTTTTACTGTATTTAAAAAACGTTATGTTAAATTTATGTGCAAAAAATGTAAGGAAATTTCAAATTGGCAGCAAATAATTTTGACAAACAGCAACACTTATTCACAACACTCTTTTCGAGGCTGCTTCCTCGTAAAATTTACCTCGAAATTGTTCGAGACTTGTGTGAACTTAGCTCCATGTGAATTATGTTTGAGGCTTGAAAATGTTCTCAGTTCACAGTTTTCGAGGCATCTTCACTTTTAGAGGAATACACCCTTTTGAAATTTTATTTTATTTTATTTCTCACAATCAGGCCCACCACGATTCTGGTGACTGACGCTTATTTTGACTAGCAGCCATACTTAAATTATCAGTTGCAAGAAAAATATAATCGGGAGCAAATATGCAACGCTACCTCCCGGACTATAAGTTCACTCGGAAGCAGCTTTCATGAATTATCTTTTCTCTGTGTTTCGATAAGTTTATTAGTTGTTGTGTTATCATTTTAAATTATATATTAAAATTAAGTATACAAATATTTTTATCTCTTGCTTTTAATTGAGTCGCTAACGAAAAATCTATAACTTGAAATCAGATTATGGGATCAGGCGCGATAGAAACAATCGCTACGGCGATTGACATGTAACTCATCTACGATTAAAAATTGTTTGCTGGGTGCGCTTCATATAAACTTTCAATTGCGGTTTCCGGTTACAAAATGCAAGTGAGTTAGTACAAAAGCAGGCACATTTGAAAGAACCACTTGGTGCATACTGTACCATGAGTTTAAGCAAATTAATTGCTGGTTTTTTATTTTTTTTTTTTGGTTTGAAAATGTGTGAAGATGATGATTTCTTCAAAACGTTACATGGCTAAGAACTTATTTCCACAAGAGCGTACAATTTTTTCACATGAACCAGTCCGCTTCTCATTATATTTACCAACGGCATAGGTCAGGTTTTAGTGATTGATATTGAATTTCCAAGAAATTTATTTAAAGTAGGCTTTCGTCACGTGAAGTTCAATGACTCCGTCGAAGGACACTCACATGTTTATACTACAAACCTAATATTAACGAGAAGACGGAGTGGTTTTTTTTTTCTTCTATTCATTGGATGCAGTTTTTGCACACATACACACACATACATATGTCTGTATATACTAGGATATCTAGCAATGAAGTGCACTTTTTTATAGCAGGATATTGTGAAAATCCTCCCCTTTCTGCAATTAATTGCAACTGGCGTTTATTAGTATGGTTGCTGTAATAAACGTTGGTGAAAAACACATTTTTTTATTTTTCTTAATAAAATTCTCAGAACTTTATGCATTGAAAAAGATAAAAAAAATGCAAAATAACTCATACCGTGCCGCGCTGCACCGCGCCACATATCGCATTGCATTGATATGCAGATCCTTGCAACAGCAGCCTTAACAACAATTAAACAACAACGGCAGCTACAACAAACACAGCAGATGTAACGCTGACAACGATCCTCCTAAGGGTGATGACCAAACCAGGACCTGCACAGTGTCGCAAGGCAACCAAATAAGCAAGTGATGTTTTTTACACTTTGCTCCTTAAGATGTCACATTTGATTGATACTTTATTTTTCTGACGGCATTGCATTTACGCCAGGTAATTAATTTTCATCTGGACTGTGTTTATTTATTTACAGGAACAATTGTTTATTTCAATCGTAATCATTTCTAAAACTTTAACGTGGTGGGATAATGCCAACGCCTACTAAACGTACTATGTTTTTCAACAAAAACATCAAATTTTGTTTTAGTTTTGACAAAAAATCAAAAAAACTTATTTAAATTGAAATTTCCCATTTTGTTTAATTTTGCTCATCCTTTGACCACTGTACACTGGCACTTCGTTCTTGATTTTTAATTTAACCCTTTCTTGTCCGTTCGTGTAAGCCAAACGTACGCAACAACAATAATCACCGGCAGTAACATTCAGCATCCTTCATTGTTCCAGCCTCCCTTCGCGATTTTTGTATTCGCATGCGTTCGCGATGTTTCTTTGTTGCATCAGTGAGGAAATGCATTTCCAAATGCATTTATGACCAGAGGCAAACGAACACCGAGAAAAACAACAACAGCAGCAACAATTTTTGTACATACACGATGTATGCATATATATGTAAATCAACAACAATGCAAAACTTTATTCGCACCGGCATAAACAATGGGAAAAACTTAACAAATGCACGCAGGAAGGAAACGTTGCTGTTCTACGTTTTCAGTGAATTTGAATTTTTTTCTTTTGTTTTTTGTTTTTTGCTTTTTTTATTTTTTACTTTCAAGACAAAATGTAGTCTGTACAACTGGCCTACTTCTCAAAAGTCTACACATTACAATTTATATTTCGTCAGGCAACGGTGAGACGAGAATGATGACAGCCATGAAAATATCACATCCGCAACAGCGTTGATTTAATCAGTTTGCATTTTAATTGGGGAGCCGCCATTGCTATGTACGAGAGTAGAATTTAACTTGAATTGAATTGAAATTATCTTACAAGAGATGTATCTACAAGAGTACAAGCCTAAAAAATTTTATTATTATGTACAAAGCCTTCATTAATCAGAAAGAAATCGCCCTTAAAGCTCAAACACCCAGGTGTGATAATTTCAATAATAGCCGAGCTCGAATCATTTGACGCGCATATTCTTAAAGTGAAACTTATTGTATGCGTTGAAAAATAATAACGGAAATAAATGTAATGAAAAAATCGCCTCTGATATAGTGAATATATTTAGGCGTAAGGACCCGTAAAGGGTCTCAGTTTAGCCTTTTTCTCAACAACATTCTGTTGTGTTTATTTCGATTTAGCAGACTGACTCCGATAATGGAAAAAAGCCTTTCTGCGCTAAATTATACTCTCAATGCATTGGCAGCTACTTGCGAGAGAGAGCCGCGTAAGGTTATCAGGCGCTGCACTTCAGTCAACATCAGAAGATTTAGTTTCTTAGTGACTTTTCAGATATTGACGAAAAATACAAGAGCTCTTTAGAAAGAAGTATTTAGTACGAATGACTAAAACTAATCAGAAAGGCACAATCTATAAGCATATCCGTCATGCATTCTAGACATTGTCATAAAATAGCAGGCTCTTCCAATCCCATCCGCTTTTTGCACAATGTCTGCTTGGCGCACCAAAATCCATTATTTTGAATGGTTTTTGTTTGTATGAAAGGAGCTATGCCTATTTGCCCAATCCTACCCACTTGTGGTCCGAGCCCGGTAAATTTATTGTGAAAGCTTTTCTACACACACCGTCTTAAAATTTTTACTTGTATGTATGGTAGGTGTGGCGTATGCTTGTCTAACGCTACTTACTTTTTGGTCAGTGCTTACTTGTGTCACTTAACGCTATGCTAACGCACTTTACTTGAATAGTTTTCTGCGTATAGCGTATTAAAGTTTTTGCTTGTACGAAGATGCCACTCCCATTGTTTTCAACCCGACCGATCAAACGTTCCCTTATCAAATTTGGTAACATTTACGTGAATAATGTTTTGGAAGCAGCGTTTCACAGTTTTAATAAAATTTGCACGGAATGTGTTGCTACAAATGTAGCGTTTTACAGTTTTTGCTCCGGGCGGCAAGAGCTTGGGGTTGGTCACAAATTTTATTCGAATGACATTTTTTTGTAAATTTTCAAAGTGCGCCAATGTTTATATTATTTAATCAAAGATACTTGGGGATTGTTTGTTTGCTTGGGGATGCTACGGCCACTTGTATGTGTTTCGGTGCATTACTACTACTTTAAGTTTTAAAGGTTTTAGTTTCAAGACATAATGTACTCAGTATCACCACAAACCAAGTGGGCTACAACTTTGACATCTAATACGTAGCATGTTAACAAATCTCATCAATTTCATTTTCTCCTAATCGAGATTTTCACAGACGGTTAGACAAACTGCCATAGCTAGCTCGATTGAGGAGATGACGCTGGTTCATTTCCTTTTAACTGTCACACCCGTTCTATATGTTAAAAACGGGAGAATAAGTGTGCAGAACTTGTCTCACTTAAAAATAGTTTGCGAATTTGTGGGGCTCATGTTATGTGGAGAATTCGGGCTCCAGCTCCTATGATGAAAACAGGAAGAACCATGGTACCATTTTCTTTGATAAAATTTATCTTTTTATATATTTCATTTTCAAATGAAACGAAATAAAGCTCTTAGGAAAAATCAACAATGCAGTTGGCCTAGGCAACCATACTAGAATAAATTCTAGCATGCCTACTGGTACAACTGGGTATCAAATGACCACTACAATTTACACTGAATTGGCTCCTTGCCAAAAACCTAACAAGATTCTACCATACTCGTAGTTTGCTAACGACAGCAACCAGAACAGAGAACAAGTAACTAAAATGTATTTCCATAAATCATGTCACCGTTTGGTTTTTTAACCCACCGTGATTTTCATCACAATTTATAGCTGTCAATTATCACAGCTGATGTAGCAGCCTACACCAACCAACTAGTGACTATACTCGATGTTATGGCCATTAAAATGGGGTCGATTATTTTGGCAACATTTTAAGTATACCCGTGGCGAAAAAGAAACTTGCAACTGCAACATTTCCTGCCACTATCATTTAGTGTCAATCTCAGGCGATATCTGGAGCGGCATCATTAAAACTGGTACATGATGTTGTCGTATGCAGGTAAAAACAGGAGTATGGTACTGTTATTTGCTCCCCTACAAGAAAATAAAGTTTTTTCCCCTACGTGTTTACAATAACATTCACATGATAAAAAAAGAAGCTCAACGGGATAGATAGAGCATAAGCGGATGAAAAGCAGTTACTTGTTAACGTTTAACACCTGCTCCTTGAAGTGATTTTGCGCCCTAAAACATAATTTGAGACTTTATGGTTTCATTGTTCATTGGAATTGTGTCACTATGTGTAACGAATACAAAAATAAATAAAACAAATTTCAAAATATTTGTGGAAACGAAAAGAACAAACGAAAATTTACAACTACGACTTTTCCTTTTTTTCCTCTCTTGCCTATGAAGTTGATTTTGAAGATAGACAGCCTTCCGTGTGCAAATTGTGACTATGTACATACATGGCAGTGTATTTGCACAAGAAACTAAAACCTTTTTTTAACATCATTTCCATATTCAATCTAATACAGGACCAGTTAAAGTTCACCTTTTTATTATTTTTTCATCAGAGATATGCCCCTTTAAAAAATAAAAAAAACCTGTTCTAGATAAAACAGTCTGCACGAAGAACCATCCCAAGTAAATGTGTATCGAAAAACCTACCTCAAATGTATCTTTTAATTGTTTTCTTGTTTACATTTTGGCTACTATATTTTTATGCTGATCGTTTCCTGTTTTTTTTTTTCGGTATGTCGTTTCAACTTGTTTCCACTTTGCACCGAAACAGTGCAAGCCACTGACATCTGGTAGGAGAACAGAGCTCATGTTGTTAGGGCGCCATTTCAACTATTGTTATCCTGTTTGAAACATCACACACAGCCCTCGAGAAATAGGCAAAAAGCACAAAAAACTGCAATAAACCTGCTGCAACACCGTATGTAGAAATAAATAAATTTTAATGTGGTCTGGCATGGGCTGGTCTGCTGTGATCTGGTTTTGTATCGTGATGTGTCGTCTGGCTCGGTTTGGACTATCAAGCTTTGCTGTCGTGTTTGTTATTATTGTGTTTTGTGTTCCATTGAATAGTAAAACAGGACATTGGCATAAAAAGGATGTTGTTTTCTTTCTTCTGAACGGAAATTAGGTGACAGGGTTCATGAGTTTAAAATTGCGTTTGTTCCCCTAAAGGATTATTTTGAACATATTTTTGCATTGATAAAAACTAATAAGGAGTGGAAAAGAAACTCGTTCTTTAAGGATATGTGCATAGGACAGTATTTTGATGTATGATACATATTTAAATTAAAATCATCCGACTGACTTACAACCACAAGATATTATTAATTTTACTTTTTCCATGCAACAAATGCTTTTACCTGACAAATAAACTTTGGCCAAATTGACAGTCACATTAACTTGCCGCACTGGATAAATTTAAAAACATTTAACTATCAATTTATACTTTTTTGAATACCTATTTTTATCAAGTAATTGTGCTTAGAAGCCAATAATTGTCATCAAATGGTATCACAAGCATTAGCGGAGAACTGTTCTGGAGAGTACTAATCACTGCTAAACAATTTCATTAGTGTTCCTAAATAATGCTATTCGTGTATAGTGATAGTAGCGCTAAACATCATTGAAAAGGCTCCATATTTAGTAACCACAAGTGTTAGAGGTAGGCTCTAAATAACACTGATCAACGAAGTCGTACTAATGGACAGCTTATTCATTCAACAGAGAAGGGTACAAAATGATAAAGCATGCATTTAGACGACAAGTGGGCGTAATCGGAAGTGTGTGGCCCCACCATAGACTCAAAACATTCAACTTATCTTGTGTTGTCTTCCAACATATAAAGGCTTTCAAAGTTTGATTACAGATGGCGGTGTTAATAAAAATTAATGATATCCCAACATTTCTGAAATTAACTTTTCGATTTAAATGAAATTTTGTACGAGGTAACCCTCCCTCCTTTTTTCTTACCATTCAACACTTTTTAACGTTATTTAATGTTTTTCAAAACTATTCGATATTGCTGGACCTACATCGACTTTTTCGAATCTATTCGTATATTTTTTCACTATTTTTATCGATGCTATTAGACGCTTTTCAACGTTATCGATGATTTTTGATGCTTTTCAACTTTTTTTCATGTTTTTCCAAGATTTTTGATTTTTTCGACTGACATTTTGGTTTTGGTAATCGTAATTTCTCTAATTTTTCCAAATAATCTCTGTTTGATGCTAAAGATGGAAAATGAGTATTTTTTTTCTGGATCAAAAGTTTCGTATGAGTGTCGCTAGTTGATCTAGAGGTGCACTTGAAAATTTTATAGTACTGGTACTTTAACATTTTGCCAGGAACAATTTTTGGGTTAACACATTGAATTTAGAATTTTCGAAGAAACATTTGCGCAACCAAAAATAAGTTATTTTGATAAAAAAAAAAAATGTATTTAATAAATGCGCATTTGTTTTCTTTCAGTATTGATATCACGATGTTTTCTTCTTTTTTCCTTGCATTGCAACATCAAATTAGCGAATATCATAAGAATGATTTTATCACATTTAAATTCTGGGTCATTCACCCTTAAGAAATTTTGTTAGGTTGCTGACTGTGCTTGTTGTTGGTTTGTTTTTGTTGTTGCTGTTGCTGTCTCGGATGGTGGTGAATCAGTTTGTTTGTTGGATCGTTTGTTTGAAAGTAGTCGTTTAATTTTAACTGGATGATTGGAGCGCTTTTACCCGTGTAGCGCTAATAATTTGCAACGCATTTTCCTTTTGCTTACGTTCACTCTCATAGGCAGCCCCTTGTGCTATCTCTTTTTATTTATTGCTTTGAAGCTTTGCGTTGTGGATTTATCGTTTATGGATTGTTTTCATATAATTTATCTAATTTATAATTTATTATTCTAAAATTTTTTAACGCTTGTTTCGTTTGCTCAACTTAATGGATTGTTATTATTCTAATTTTTATTTAATAAATGCATTTTTCAATGTTTCTTCAGTTCCATGTAGCTTTAATTCATGAGATTTCTGTTATCTAAGCTCGCAGCTTTATTATTAAGCAAAATTTTAACTTAACATTTAACCTCTCTCTTTATGGAAAACCCTCTGCTACATTCTTGGCTGTTTTTTCTCTCCTAAAGTCAAGTCAGGCTCAGCCCATGTTTCCAGGTACGGAAAATGTTTTGTTTTTCTTTTCCTTGTGTTAAAGGCAATACTGACTACTTACACATATAAGAAATCTAAAAAATCAGAGTGGAATACCCTTATTTAGTTGGTCATGGAACTACATAGAATATTATTAGCCGGCCCTTTCGAAATTCTCAGAAATTTGAGCAAAGGCTAATTCGAAAGAGCTGTACTACTAAAGTTGTATGGAAAACGAGCCCGAGCCTCAGAATGATTTTTTCATCCTTCGTAAAACAACTCCTTTGACATATGTATCTTCAAATGAACAGTTAAGAAATTAACAAAAATTATTTATTTATCAGACATGCTTAATTTGGTTTTTTTATGCTCAGGTTACTCAACCAAAAGCTGTGTCTAACTAGTAGCATCAGTTGAAGTTATGAAGACAAAAATCTAGCTTACGAAACAGTGATGCCTTTATAATAGCTTTGTATCTTAATTAATAAGATACTTTGTAGCGAAATTTGGTGTTATAAAATATTGCTAAAACAAGCTATAAAATCATTATATATAGACCGCAGTCTGTAGATATGTATGTAAGTCAGTTGAAAGACATGACGTCTAGTGATTTTAGAGACACGTGATAGGGCACACTATAGTCCATTTTTTTTGTCGTTTTTTTTATGATTAGACCTTGACATATAACATAATATGTGACAGGTAGCCAAGTAGGTAGCGCGCAAGACTATCACTGGGACATGGGTTCATGCCCTCGGAAAGATACTTTACCGAGACTCTTTAAAGATTACAAAGAGGGGACAATATATTTATAGTTCATACGCAAAATGGCTCTTATAAGCCCCTACAAAGAGTTTATAAATAGAATATGTTGTCTTTTACTTGTCTTTTTTTCCTACGAGGGTAAGCATTATAAAAAATTTATCAAACGTTCATTGGCTCAGAAAAGTAATTCATGTCATTTTACTCTGTAAAGTAAAATTGTTTAACTCCGGGCCCTTACACTTCCTATTTATTTTTGAAATAAAATGATCGTTGCAGTTTTCATCATAAATTGGTATGCTCTTAATGGAATAGACGAACTCAAGAGCTCGATCCTTAACCCATTAAGTCACGCGCCATGAGTTAGCTGGAAAACCATTTGTCCAAAAGTATTTTTTTACCACAATCAGACAGTTTAAAACTTACATTTACTTGGCTTTTCGAAGAAAATTTGGAAAAAAGGTATTGTTGCGTTAAGTTTAGCTATTTTAAAAATATATATATATATATTCAAGCATACTTATGAGCACAAAAATCCAAATGGTATGTCCTCTGTAGTGGACACGGTGACCGAAAGGGATAATATTCATGTTTCTTAAGACATGCACTTCATAATACCATATACATACATAAGTATGTACATATATTGTTTCCACCATTTTTCGTTTCCTGTTTAGCTCTCTTTTGAGCTTTATACATACATATGTAGGTAGTTCCTTTCATTATTCTTAATTTAATGCCCTGACTGCATGTTGCATTTAATAACAACAAGTAAAGAAAGATTTAATCCATGAAAAGATTTTCAAGCTACGTTATGCAAACAAGAACCACATCGTATATTGTTCGAGCATTAAAATTGAAGCTGAGCGTACTTAAATTGCACACACGTGATGTTTTTTTAAAAATCCCCTTTACGAGATCATTTAAAATGTAGTCGCTCATTGTAATGTAAATACGACACTCGTCCATTTTTTGCTTGCGATCGGTCGAAAATGTTTTTGTCATATATAGTACACAGTACATACATAGCTTTCCTTTTTTTCGATTAGTTGAAATTAAACCTGCTCCTTGCATCTCTTGCAGTGCCCTGCCCTTGTTTGCATTTATAAAGAGAGTCCTGCAATGCTTAGACAACTTCAAGTTGAAATTGCAGATCTTGCGTCTTTTTGAGGTATTGTGCGATTGCAATATTTTTTTCTTACTTATATTGTTTTTTCTTTCAGTTTTGCATAGAGGTTGTCGTTCAATGCACAAAAGATTACCTTAAATGTTAACATTCAATGTAAAGAATAAGAAATCATCTGAAGACAAGCGATTTTTAACAAAGGATAAAGAAAAATTTTGAATTAAAAAGAAATGTAACAGTGTTTAATCTTCGGACAATACAACAATATTACAAAAAAAGATAAAATTGGATTAATACAAATCGCTAACTTAAAGTATTTAACATTTTTTGATTTTCTCACAGCGTAATTAAACAATAGGACGGAGTCATATAAAAAAATTTAGGAAAATCAACAAAGGCAACAAGTCAACTCTAATAGATCGGACTACATTATGCATTGTAATTGTTGAACTCTGAAACTCCAGTAACATATAAATCTTTAATATGTCACAGATGACAAGATACAAAAGCTAGTTTAAGGAAGGATTATATAACTTATGTACCTACGAAAAATACGCTGAATAATTATACAGATAGTGGACATAAGTACCTAATACTATTTCAAATAATTTCATATGCAAATGTGCAAGGTTTGGTAATCAAAGGTATATAGCCACATAAGGCTGTGAATATTCTTGTCTTCTCTAAAAATTGCTATTCATTGGGAACTAACAGCAACAAAATTGATGTGAGTTGAAAGTTTATTAAGAAAGATATATAAGTCCTTTGTAAGACTTCTGAATTCCATCAGCTACTTTTGATTAACAAATTATCTTAAAAAATATTTTTTTTTTTCGAAACAATTTATTATTATTATTCTATATTAATAAAACTTAATATGTATAATTTTTTATAATGTATCTGATGCTTAACTGAAATACCCTCAGTAGCGCAAGAATAGTCGTCAACTGGATCCGAAATCCTTTTCACAATGCTATGAATTGGTGTTTTTAATAGTTGATGTCCCAGGAAGGGACATTACACTCACACTAGTTCTAGTGTGGTGTAAATATAAAGCATACGGAGATAACATTATACAACATAGACATTGAACTAAGTCCTGCACTTAAAATTTCGTGAAGAAAATATACATAGATGACATACATATTCCTAACAAAAAGTTAGAAAAGATTAACCAATAACTAAAATTTTAAAACATTTTTAAATTAATGTTCACTTTTAAACTGTTGTCTTTATTTTTAGATTGTTCCAAAATTTTATTGCAGTTTTATAAATGAAATCGTAAAAGCATCTTCTGTAGAAAGGACTTGGGCAATTTTTTATGAGAACATTCATATCGAAAACTGATATCTCTTTTAGAGACTTTTTGGGTATACTATACTGCAGTAAAATGCGTAAATCATTTTTATACCCATACAAATTACATTTCAAATGCAATAATCTCGGTGCAAGTATTTTAAGTTTTTAGGAAACACATTTGCACATCTGCAATTTCCGGAGCTCTACATATCTCCTATCTAACGGTTTCAACGCATATGGATATGAAATTACTCGAAAAATGATCCTCCACAACATAAGTTAATTTAAGAAAAACGGATATGGTGACAACTTCCTGTATGGTTACCAAACACTTCAAAAAGCTGAACCAAAGAGCACTTTCTTAGAACTCAAATTATGTGAAGTTCTCAACCATCTTTACATACATATATTACATAAATAAACACAAAGCGCGCTGTGCGATCTGTGCCGCATAAATTCTAACCTCAAATGGCAGAACAAATTTGGTTTTCATTGCCTCGTAGCCGAAACTTAAAGAATCTGTAGCGCGGAATCCATGTTGCGAAGTAGTCTTGGGGTATTAATTTTTTTCAACAGTTTTTTCCTAATTTCAGGAAAATCTTAAAAATGATAAAAGTAACTCGATTCGCTGCATATTTCGGAAGGTCACCAATAGTTTCAACATGAGATTTGTAATATTTGATGTGTTTTTAATCTTTAAAATAGCTTACCGATACAACATAAAGAACAATTGATTATTCTGGCCGATGTACATGGATTTGAACAAAATTTAAGTAAATATTTAATTTGAATTTTCACATTTATTATTAACCGGAAGAAATCATTCCTATTAAACAAAGCTGTTGGAACTAACATTGCGTACGAAGTTGCCACAAAGCTGTTGGAGCTAAAATTGCTTACGATGCTGCCATACCAAAACATATGAAATATATGTATGGATAAGCCAACTGCAGTCTTATATATTGATATGATCTCATATATATAGATTGTGTTATATTTTAGTCCATCCTACTTTTTGACGTTATTTTTAATATTGGTGCTGACAAAAATCACTGGGAGTATTTTTTTAGTATGGCAACAACTCGTCCTTAAACAAGCACAAGAAACGATTAAAAAAGTTCTGGAGCCAGCAATATTTAGCCTCTACTGCTGAACCTGATTGATCCAAAATAGATTAAGCGGATTCGCATAACACAGTGAGGGCATAAACTGTACGCTTCTGTGCAAGTTGATAAGCTTATGCTAAGTTTTTTTATCGGGCGTTTCAGCATAACACAAAATGATATGCAATAATCCACATCACTGCGCATTGGATCACACGTTAGTTTAACTAACGCAGGAGTTATGCTAAGACTCGCGTTGAAAAAACGCTCGTGTGAACTTAGCCTGAGCTCATCAGCGTCTAATTGTAATAGTGAGGCAGAGCTGTTTCATCGCTTACAATGCAATAATGCACCTCGAAAATTCGAAATGGGAGCACACTACGAAAATTGAAAACCTTGCCTTGCAGCATGTACGGCAACACTATGACAAACACTTGTCATTGTGACACTTGGCATGCTTCGGTTTCCTCCACTCGTTCCGCTTATTGTCATTCTTATCAGGGCGTAGTTCGAGGCGACAAGTGGTCGAATAGTCAGAAATTAGTAATTTGTTTTAATTTTTCACTTCCGTTTTATTTAAATTCTTTCATTTATTAATACAATAAATTGCATTTTCCAATTTGAATGCTGACGAAAGTGTAGTGGGCAGTAACACTTGATTAATGTGAACAAAGAAAAAACATTAATATGTTCCTGTGCAGCACAATTATTGGGCGCAGCTATGTCGTCTTTCTGCTGCTTCTGGTTGTTGGTGTACTGTCACAATATGAGTGGCAGGCACGCGATGCCTTTGATGAAATAAAAATTAAATATGACAAAGTGAATATCGACAATTGCCCAATCCAACATGTGAACGATTTATACCTGGACGAGGATGTGGTGTCACATAAGCCCGACATTAAGGAAATCAATATAAATCCGATATTCCCTAATCGTACGGCACTGCTGCATCTGCACAACATGGCCTTGAGTCGTAGTTTCTTTTGGAGTTACATTCTGCAGTCTCGTTTTATTCGGCCTGCCATTAATGACACTTACGATCCGGGCATGATGTACTACTTTTTATCCACTGTCGCGGATGTTTCATCTAATCCTTCAATTAACGCCTCAGCCATATACTTTGCACCAAATAGTTCTTACAGTTCGTCATATCGTGGGTTCTTCAATAAAACGTTTCCCCGCTTTGGTCCGCGTACATTCCGCTTTGATGATTTCAACGATCCAATTCATTTGCAGAAGATCTCAACGTGGAATACGTTCGACGTACGCGATTTGGGTGCGCATCCGCCAGAATCAATTTCTCAGGATTATACATCTGAACTATATAAAATTAATGAATGGTATATGCGTACAAAGTGGGTGCCGGATAATGTGAAGGGAAGGCATGACACTAAAACAACTTATCAAGTTGAAATACGATATGCCAACAATACAAATGAAACATTTACATTCCATGGTCCACCTGGTGCGGACGAAGATCCTGGACCAGTTAAGTGGTCTCGACCCTATTTCGATTGTGGACGTTCAAATAAGTGGTTGGTTCCGGTCGTAGTACCCATTGCTGATATTTATCCTAGACATACGCAATTTAGACATATTGAATATCCAAAGTAAGTCGTTAGATAAGTTGATACAATCTTGAAATAACTAACTAACTATTGAACTTTATGTACTCTCCGATAAATTTTCTTTAAAAAATGGCAAAAAATTTAAAATTTTAATGCAACAATTTTTTGTTTTAAGGTATACTGCTATCGCTGTACTTGAAATGGACTTCGAAAGACTTGATATAAATCAATGTCCGAAGGGTGAAGGTAATAAGGGACCCAACCATTTTGCAGATACATCGCGTTGTAAAAAAGAAACAACTGAATGCGAACCACTACATGGTTGGGGCTTTCGACGTGGCGGCTATCAATGTCGATGTAAGCCTGGGTTCCGGTTGCCTAACGTCGTACGGCGGCCCTATTTGGGCGAAGTTATTGAAAGGGCATCAGCAGAACAGTACTATAATGAATATGACTGCCTCAAGATAGGATGTAAGTATAGCTGTGTAATAAAAATGCAATAAATACATAAAATTACCAATACTGGATAACTAATTAATTTAGTACAGTAGTAATCAAAATTTAAACTATTTTATTTTGCAGGGGTTCAAAAGCTACCTATACAATGGGAAAAGGCGCCATATTTTATGCGGGAAAAGTATTTAGACTTATATCCACAATATCGCAACTACACAACAGGATCAAGAGCTTTGCATTCAGAAAATCTAAATATTGATCAGGCTTTAAA
Organism: Meiosimyza decipiens; assembly: GCA_963680825.1. NCBI lineage: Eukaryota > Metazoa > Arthropoda > Insecta > Diptera > Lauxaniidae > Meiosimyza > Meiosimyza decipiens. The sequence goes on along the minus strand of OY804259.1, from coordinate 95,360,462 downwards.
GTTCATACATGGCGTTAACTATCGTACATGCAAGAAGTGAGTTGCACAAATTTCATAGTTATTCATGCAATAAATAATTAATGATTTTATTTTAATTTGTAAGTTTCCATCCTCAAGATTTAATTTTGCGAGGTGACGTTAGTTTTGGTGCTAGGGAGCAATTTGAAAATGAAGCTAAAATGGCTGTGAGATTAGCCAACTTTATAAGCGCTTTCTTACAGGTATGTATTTTTATTTTGCACCAGCAATCTTATTCATAGAGTCATATTGAAATCCGAAAGAAAGCAGGTAACATTTATACTTCTGTTAGACCAAATTTTTTTAAAAGCTTATCTGGCCGGGTGTTAGTCACATATCTGAAGCGAATTTGTTTTTGATTTATTGAAAATAAGCGCCAAAAGTGTTGAATCTTGAATAGGAATGATTTGTAATTAAAAAAATTGCCATCTTAAATTATAATTTGTACATAATTTAAAAATTGAAATCCTCATCAACCTAAGTGTTAATTTAACAAAGTGGAAAATTAAGGAAAACCCACCAAAATGTGAATTGCTAATTATTTAAATACGAGCGAATTTTAATAAAAGTTATCATCGTAAGTGTCCTGTGCTTTAATGAATATAGTTTTTAAGTCAATTCTATCAGTGCATATGTGCTTACATAGTACCTCTTAACCAATTTGGCCTTAAATGATTCAATAAATTTGAGTTTACTTGATAAAATGTCATCATTCCTTTTTTGTTCACTACTTTTACCATTGTTGTGTCGTTTTTTTTGTTTGTTTTAATTGTGGTTTCACATTTAGTTTTCATAATATATTCTTTACTTGTAGACTCATTAGCGTCTGCCTTAATTAAATGGTTTTTTTTCTGAATGTTTTGACAGTTCTTTATCCACTTGGTATATCTATTGTGAGTATAGTGGTGTTAATAAGTGTTTTTAATTGATTTTGACATTTTTAGACATCAGTGTATCGGGAAATAAATATCGCCGATATAGATTATATCAGAATATTCTGATATATCGGTAATCGTATCGGAGGCATCCCTATAAAAAATTGACACAAAAAAGAGCTATGTATTTTTGTCGTCGCTCCCAAAAACAAATTATTGTATCATGTTGACCTACCCCTTCCTTCCTTGAACCCTTCAAACTATCTCCTCAAATTTCTTTAAAATCGTTTCATAAGCTTAGCTGTGAAAACTATTTTAATGTTAGGGGCGTGGCTCCGCCTACTATTGAAAAATTACATTCTGCACTGTCCCTCTTCACAACCATTACAACAAAAAATAAAAATCAACCAAATATTTTGTATTATGGCAGTAAAAAGGGGGATGGAACTGTTTTGCCTAAAGATAAAGTTTCAGCTTCATTTAAACATATCATACGACTTCAAAAGATTTATTTCTTAACGCTGTTCTCTTCAAACGTTTAATACAAAAATGAATAGACCGTCATTTAATTATGTATTCAGTGTTAGAACTTTTTCAACTGTTAATTTTCATTCATTAGTTAAAATACAAGAAAATCAGGTTCAGCAATTTTATTTGCACAAGTTGTTAAAGTTCGAGATAATTCAATGGTTTAATGAATGACTAGTCTTCTAAAAACCTGCATCATTTAATTCTATGGAAAACTCAAATTTCAACATTAACACGTTATGCAAATAAAAAAAGCCTAAAATTGAAGTTTTTTCTTCGCCGGTTCAACTGGTTTTTAGTGATCAGATGTAACTGTCGGTTGACTACTTTACTAATGAACTGAATACTCTTCATATGATTATAAAAATTAAATACTTTATTGATCAACACGCGTAAAATATGAAAACTAAGTATATTTTTCTTATAGGTATCGGATCCCAATGAGGTATATTCGGGCAGGCGAGTGCCTGATAAACCTTTAACTGAAGATCAAATGATTGGCGAAACTCTTGCAATCGTAATGGGTGACACTAAGGTTTGGTCAGCAGCCACTTACTGGGAGCGGAATAAATTCACAAATCGCACCTATTTTGCACCCTATGCCTACAAAACCGATTTAAATACACGTAAATTTAAAGTTGAGGATGTTGCACGTCTCAATAAAACTCATGAAATGTACAGTGAAAAGAAATACTTTAAATTCCTTAAACAACGTTGGTCAACAAATTTCGACGACCTAGAGACATTCTACATGAAAATGAAAATACGTCACAACGAAACAGGTGAATACCAGATGAAATACGAACATTATCCCAACTCATATCGCGCAGCAAACATAAATCATGGCTATTGGACACAACCACAGTTTGATTGCGATGGTTATGTGAAAAAATGGTTGATAACCTATGCGGCGCCCTTCTTTGGTTGGGATAGCTTAAAAGTGAAACTGGAATTCAAGTAAGTAAGCGGCAGTGCTCAGGAAGGGTACTTTGCATGAATGTATGTATAGAAATTAAGTGCTGGAAAATTGGGTGATGCGACCGCTGCGTTGTTTTATTTGTTATTGGATTAGTGGTAAGCGGCGCATTTGTAAGTGGGTTAGTCAAAAGTCAGTCACCCCAATTCGTGATTGTTTTGTAATAATATTCAGTGCTTTGGTTTTATTTTTGGGAAGGGGTTGGGTCTGTTTAGTGGCTGATTTTGTGAAGCATATAATTTGAAGTTATGATATTTGTTTCGGACATTAGGTTAATTGTTGCATGTGTTCGTATTCAGTCTGCATTTATGCCACTTGAATATAAGAAAATAGGTCATAAGAGTTGATCCCTGTCATTAAGGGGTGATATGATATGTAGATGTTTTCCTATGCCTATAAATTTATTTTTGTTTAGGTTTTGAGAAATTTTTAACTATGAAAATGTGAACGCGTTTAAAATGAACCTTCATCTAATCAGTAGTAATCAAGAATAAATTTTGTTGCTTTGGATTGAAGATAAGTGATTGCAACTAACAAATAACATACTAAACCTCTTCCGTTCGTATCAAAATTGATGTAATATACCAATTGATGAATTAATCTGAATCATTCCAACCGACTCTGCTTGTAGTGAACTTATCAGGATATTTTAAAAGAGATCATCAAACTAAGGGTCCTTATTTTAAACTCAACGCAATCGAAATGTTCCTACCAATCGTTCCGTGAGGTTTATTTTTTTCAAAAGTATACTTAGACTTGAATATGAATCATAATAATCCAGTTGGTTCTTTGCTCATTTACAAGCTGAATTTTGATGAGTCATATCTAAATTCATGTCCACGATGATATGTAGTAAAGAATTTTGTGAATTTTCTAAAAAAGTCCAAAAACTATTATGCACCTTTAAAATTGTCAAGCAGATTGGGAATAACAATTTTAAATATAATAATTGATGTAAACGTATCACTCAAAAATGGGTAAAAAATTTCATACTCTTCTAATCAACTATTGGTTGAAATCCTGAATTTTAAAGAAATTTTTCATTTTAGGGGCATTGTTGCTGTCTCAATGGATATGCTGCAACTGGATATAAATCAATGTCCCGATTGGTATTATGAGCCAAATGCATTTAAAAACTCACACAAATGCGATGAAAAAACTTCATACGTAAGTTAACTAAGTTGAAGATAAAACCTGCCTATTAGTTTTTTGTTTTTATTTTAAAATATAGTGTGTACCAATCATGGGCCGTGGCTACGAAACTGGTGGTTACAAATGTGAATGTCTGCAGGGGTTCGAATATCCATTTGAAGATTTAATAACATATTATGACGGGCAATTGGTTGAGGCTGAATATCAAAATATTGTCGCTGATAAGGAAACTCGCTTCGACATGTTCAAGTGCCGCTTAGCTGGTGCCTCAGGTTTGCAAGCCGCAGCTTCGCTTATAATATCTCTACTTGGTTTAACACTTATTTTAGTTTATAAATTTAGGTAAAAAGTAGCACTAAAAAACTTACAAACATTTGTCAAATATGACAAATACATATTAAATTAAGCTCCAATTAAGACAGAATATATACACAAAAATTCGAATGAAAAATGCTAAGAATCTCAAATAACAAATGGAATTAAGTCCAAAATTTTAAATGCTCACAATAAAAGTAACACAAAAAAGAAACACACAAAAATGCGCAAGCCAGCACGCTATGATAAATCGAAAAAAAAGAAGATATGAACACAAAATATACCAGCAACAGTTCATCATTGAGCTCATCGTTCTTATGAACATTGTCATTATTTATCCGAAGCGATTAAGTTGTAGACATAATCTATTACAATGAATCTAGTTATTTGTCATTAAAAGAAAAGCAGCAGCAATAGAAAAAAATATGAAAGAAAAGGCAAAACAGTTCTAAAAAACCGCCTCTGATCTCGAATTACGAATGTTCTCTAATATGTTGCGTCAAAGAAGCGACACAAACGGAAATTTCTTTCATAAAATATATTTCTTGCCATAAAACTACAGATATTTTTAATGTGCGTGAAGTAGCAACAGCTGTAGCAGCAGCAGCAGCAGCAGCATCAGCAGAAACAAGAAAAGCAACAACACCAAAAGGAGAAGCTACAATTGTTGCTGTAACGCATTGAGAGGAAAGAAAACCTGTTAACATTAAAAATCTAAAGTGAACGATGTCTTAGTAGGGAGCTCAGCTGGTCGAAGTCGAAGCAACAGACAATCACAACAACTGTCTCTCGTTGCTGCTGTCCACACACCACAATATAAGAATCCGAACCCTCTAAGCATTGGACATTTGAGGGATGAACATTGAGCACTGAAGCATCTTATTACAGCTTTTGATTTCTTTCCTCTGCTGCTGCTGCTTTCCGGCTGTATACGCTCTTTTTTTGCAAAGCAAAAACATTCAAGGTGGTTGCAACCCAACAAAGTATGCAAAAAAACGATATACAAAAAGGTATATTAAATCGTCGGTCGCCGGCATTTTTTGCATGAATTAAAAGAGTTTTTTCTTTGTAGTTGATTATCATGCGCTTGATATTTTGTTATCATACCCTGAGAAATTTCTTGAAAATAATTTTTTACTTCTGACGCTGTTGTTGATTATGTAGAAAAAACAAGTTTCCTACGATTTCGCCTCACCATGATAAAATGCGAAACTTGGAATGAATTTGTTTTTTCATTGAATTTTTTTTATAAAATTGAAACGCAACAGCATTATGGTAGGGGTCATCAATTTAGTGGCCGTTGTTTTTCTAAAATATTTTCACACATTTTTCATAGTCATATGGTCAATAAAACGACAGAGACAAAAAAATAGCACAGAACACAGATCAACAGATCGGAAATAGTCAAGCTTGAGGTGGGTAGCTATTGAAATAGCGAGACAGGACGTTTGTGAGTTGATAGACCTCCTCCTGTTTTGTTTTTTAAATATCATCTTTTTACTATGGTTGTGTTTATTGAGACGATGGCGGCTGATTTTTTTGTGAAAACCTTTTTTGTGCTGACTATTTGTTGAACTGCAAAATTTATGACCACACGTAATTTTTTTTAACTTTTTGTGTTTAAAATTTTTAAGTTATTTTTTCAACTTGAAATTTGCACATATATGTAAGCCACTCGAAACATATCCGTCCAATAATAGAGAGTGATAGTTTTTTATACAAAAATATTTGATGTTGTTACAAGATTTCTTTTTGTACCAAAAATAATGTGCCTTGTTATAATTTTATATTATTAATCTCATACATTTTCTTGATACTTCTTTAAATTAAATATACTGAATGTCAATAGTAATATTAAGATTTATACAAATTATAGTTGTAAACATTTTTTCAACCGAATTGTAATAAACTTGTAAACATTTTCTTAGAAAACAATAATCAAATGTATTTTTTTTAAGCGTTGGTGTATTACCCAAAAAATATAAGCTCTTTGAGTTGGAGGTGAAAGTGAGCGCTTCTGAAAAGCGGTATGAAGTAGTAGCCTACTTGCACAAGAAAACTAAAAGTCTTACACATCAAATAGTTTATGATTTAGAAGTCAATACATTTGTAGTAAAACTAGAAGCAATGAATTTTGCTTTTATTAAAAATTAAATCCACAGACACGCGGAAATTCCAACGCAGATCAACTTAGCAATTTTATTGAATTTCATTTTAATTATGAAACTATTTTTTTTGTACTTACCGTATTTATTCATTTTGCCAGAGTTTGCTTTGCTCCAAATTTTTCATCCGCTGAAATCTTTACTTGATTATATGAATATGATGTCAATTTACTTTTTCTTTATGTTGTCAAATTGGGTAGATGATATACAATTGGTATTTATTTTTTTGTTAAGATTTACAATTTTTTTTTTTTTGCGTTTGAACAATTCTTGTAAACAATTATACTAGGATGATATGTAAATACAGAAAAAACGTTCAAAACAACAACACCAAAAAACTGCACAAATAATTGTTATTCAAATTGGATATCTTATTTGTTGTTTTTGTTTTTATCCATTTAATTTATTTTTCGTCCAAGTTTATAAAATTTTGGTAAATTTTGATATATTTTTATATTTTTAAAGCGTTTTTGAATTTTATTAAATTTAATTTTTGCTTTTGAATTTATGAATAATTTTTTCTCAAATGAAATATTTTTCAAAGGTTTGCTTTGTTAAATGGTGTTGTGAGTGATTATTATGATTGCGGCGGCAGCGGCTGAGTGTTTATGTTTAAAGTGGATTTTTTAGATACAAATTAAATAAACAAGGATACAAAGGATTTTGGTTATATTCATAATCTTTTGATTTGAGAGAATTAACTAATTTCTCTTTACTGTAAGTGCAGAAAATTTAACTGGTTTGGCTACCTCAAGAATATCAACTTCGGGGCATGCTGAAACAAAAATAAACCAAAAGAATAAATTCAGGATTTTGCATTCATACAGCCACCTCGACAGCAGCGCTATTGGGACTAAGAAACAAGGGTATGAAGTATTATCAATTAATAAATGAAGATCCAATATATATGGAAAGTTTTCAAAAATAAGCTTAAATGTCGACACCGGAATATTTATTTAAATTTCGTTACCTTTTAAAAGAAGTGCTTTCCGACTCTTATTCCATTTTGAATAAGTTCAGTGTCATAAAGCACAACTTTTCATTTACTTTTTTTAGCGTAAGAGACATGCTATCTCTGCAACCGTGAGGTTTACCATTTTTTTGTCATTTTTTTTAAAGAAGAACGGAAGAAATCTAAAAAATATCGAAGTTTTCTTAAACTAAAAATTCTATTTTCACGCTCCTTTAAAACTGACTATGTTTGTCCCTTGGATTTATTGATACATCTGGTATCGATTTGTACCTATTTCAGGATGTACATTTTATTTATTAGTTTCAAAAAACACAAACTTTATCTGTTCAAAGAGGATTAAATTTTATTGATTAATGACTTTGATTTTTTTTATTAATAATTATTACATTTGTTACTTATATTAAAATTAGAATTTTTTTTTTGTATTTGAAAATTGCAATAAATAATATTATAAATTATCACAAATATGTAATTTACTAGGACTTTTTATATGTGGTTTCCAACTACAATAACTGAAATATCAGTGATTTTCCTACTAATTGCACAGCTAACAATATATAGTATATACTATATATTTCGCACATATATGCAAAAACTAATATACAAATGGTACAAAAAATAAATTCTAAATCATTTTTTATGTTTAAAAATGCATATGTGGGATCTTAGGTTTTAGATAAAGTTTCTTAAAACTATTCAAAAGTTAATAAATTGTTAGGCATATCTGTTAATGAGAGGTACTATATATTTAAATAATGACGCTAATGTGTAAGTTGTTTTCCAAATGAAACATAATACAAGCTGTAAATACGATTCATTAATGTCAATATTTGCAAATCATGTATTTAAAAAAGGAATAACAATTTGATAAAATTGCTCTACTTACTAAGTAACCATTTGTTATATCTATATAATTTGAGGATTCATCAAGTATTATATAATTTTCTACACCTGAAGGATACTTGTTTGAGTTCTAAAAAATGTGTCTTAATAATAAAAGGAGTACATTTTTGTGCACCACATAACGTTGCAGGCCGGCTCAAAGTCTTGCTAATGAATTAACGAACAACTTTTGGTCATACCCAGATAGCAGGTTAAATATGTACTAGGGAGTTGAATCCCAGAATCGTAATTGCAATCAATATCGAGATATTCGTTTCGGGTTTTGCTTTTTGAAGACAGTAATGCATGCCAATGTAACTTGTTTGAAGCAGTGCTGATTCGAATGACGAAGATCAAAGCCAACAAGAGACGGTGGTTTGGTTGAATCTATTACTTAGGCAACACAACTATTTTGGTATGAAAATAAACGTATGAATTCTTATCAATAAACTTTTGGGTTTGATTATAAAAGACTTTGGTCTCATTGCAAGTCTTTTTTAACAATGTCTTCAATGCTTTTTTTTGGCATCGAATTTAAAAGTTTGGGAAAGAAGTTCCTATTCCGTATGAAGGTTAAAAGCATTTTTGTATCAATTTTGATTTTTTCCAACAAACTCGAACTCTGAGATGCTAAAACGCCTTATGTTTGAATATGTCTCACATAGACAACGTCTAAATTTGCAAAAAGTTTTTTCAAGAGCTGGGTTCTTCCGGTACTATTTTCACTAAAGAAAATTGATTGTTAACGAGTATTAACTATGCGTTAGAATGTTATAGAATTTAATATATGAAATCGAATACATACTACTAAAAATTTAGAATCATGCACAATAGATAATTTGTACGGAATATTATAAATTCCATTATTACTCAATGTCATTGCATTTGTTTTATTTAATATCATCTAGGTATTTTGAATTGAGCATACGAGTATTTGTTGAAAAACTTTTTAGTGTTCTAGGTCACGGCGCTCAAGTATGGAAGTAAAATGAAAAGTTCATTAGTATTTTTTTTTTTTTGAAAGGTACGATCCTTTGCACTTAAAAAAACAACACTTTGTTCGAAAATAATATGAATGTGCTTGCTATTTGTTATACTGATTGAATTTCAATAATTTTTATTTTGAGTTTCTCACATCAAATATGAAAAGTTAACCATGGAAAAATGTCGAATACATAGCATATAAGTACGTTCCGATGTCCATTGATTAAGTGTACTTTTTAAAGGAAAAATGTATAATTTTGATAAAAATTTGAATAGAAGCCGTGTACATGTATTTATGTACGAAGTTTGATTCAGTGAATTTATTTTTTTTGGGTCAAAGGGCATGATTTTTGTATATTGAAGCGGAGAAAAAATTGACTTGTGTTTTCCTTATAATTTTCCATTTAATTCAAATTAGATGTGAACTTGCTCTAAATAAAAACCTTTCAAATGTCCACATGACTTAATGTGCGAGATATTGTGGTAATATTATGGATCTGTCTTGATATACATATGTATGGATACTTACTAAGCCGCCTATGTATGTCTTTTAACTCATAACAAAATATGGTGTATAAGGATAATTTTTCATTTATAACGAAAGATTTTTTTTTGCTAAAGAATGAGTGGTGGACAATTTTCAATTTTTTCAGTAGCTACAGTTGTCAATTAGTTTTCCAACATAATATAGATGGCTCAAATAGCATAAAATTATGAATGAATGAAAAATAGATAAATAAAATAATGAAAATTGAGACCTTTGACTCCCAAAAAAGAATTTATATGGTAAGCTTTTTCATATTTGATGTACCATTCAGCATAACTGGGATTACAAGAATATTTTAATCTTTAATGACAAAGTGCACAGTAAAACATAAACTAATTCATATATATTTTTATAATTTGTAGTTTTTGACGTGATGTAAATATATCAAAAACATTGATTTTGAACATTTTTTGTGCACTTGTACCCAGGAAACAAATTATATTGGAGCATTTCTTAGTACATATAAATTGAGTAGTACGCATGATCAGTATTAGATAAACCTAAGTAATTTAACTTGTTTAATCTGGTCTACTCATTTAACTTAATTTGTCGTAAAAATTAAATAGAAAAAATAAAGCCTACGTGAAATAGGAAGTGATAAAAATAAATTTTAAAAATTTATGTCTCAAGCAAATTAGTATTTTTTTTCGAAATAATTTTTTTTTTTTTACGATCGGTCCCTGCGGTCCCACTTACCCGCCTGACCGCACGAGAGGCGCATCCGTCTGGCGTACGAATCGGTGACCGACTACGAACAGCCCTGACTGCTCTGTGTTCAGTATGCGAAACCGTACGTGTGAGGCTATCGTCTATCTATCGTACGGATCGGTGACCGGAACTTCACTATTTCATTAAACGAAATGATGGGTTGAGCAATATCCGATCACAAATTAAATAAGATTTCTACTAAGCCTAAGAGGCTTATTTAATAAGTGATAAGAACAGTGCTTATAATTTTACTAAGCTTCCGCACTTAACCGCCGCGAGATATCAAGATAGGCCTGTTTGCTCTAACCTACATTTATGGATGTGTATATTCATTATATAGTATGTATGTATTTCAAATTTAATAAATATTTCTTTTGACAGTTTAATTTGCAGTTAAATTTTTTTATATTGTATATAGAAAATTTATTTATTTATATATCTATATTAACTATGTAGACTTCTATTATAGAGCGTATTGATTTGATATTATTGTACGATAATTAAAAGTATATGACACTGTCTATATTAATTATGTTATTGAACTATGAGTGAACTATCTGAGCTAATCTTAAGTACGATATACATACATAACTAATAGCTTTATGTCATTACATTGGATATTGATTGAGCTTAATTTTTTTCCAACTTGAATATTTTGAAATATATGAATCCTGCAAAACAAAACTAAAAAAACAGTTTTTGTCACAACCAGAGATCAGACGCATCTTTGCAGCCGTAGGTTACATGAGTACTGAACGCCAATTTATTTTATGACTTTTATTCTATGAGATGTTCTTGCTAGAGTGCAAAATATATTGTTTTAAGGCATATGTATTCGCACGCTTACAGGAAGTAAGCTTGCTCTTCAATTTTGGCCTTTTGACATTTTCATTAGAATGCTGCATTTCCGAGATACATATAGCATTTTAAGGATCAGATGTTATAATTTCATAAAAATACAGTTAAGTTCTTTGCATGGTATTAATTGGACAAAATATAATATAATGATAAGTGGACGTAACTCATAAAGAACAATTTTTATAGGAAAGAAATTGCATAAGAAAAAAAAAAATTACTTAAAAATATTCCTATAAGTTGGAGATATTTTTAACTATGCCTCCAAACAGCGTTTTACGTACTTTACAGTCAGGATGTTTCATCTTCCTGACATGTAGAAAAAAAAGTCTAAATTCTGTTTTACTATGCATCTATCTGGACTGACCTCCGCCCAAAAACTGTTTTTGTTGACTTGTGTTATTTTTGTTGTTGTGAATATTGTTATGTGAAATTATATTTTAATGCTTTTATTTATTGCGCAAATTGGTATACGTTGTTAGACTGCTATTTCATGAATTCAATTGGTGGGACTATTGAAAGTATAATTTTTTTAAGCATTGATTTATTCAGTGTCAAATTTTTTGGTCGCTAGCTTTTTAAAACGCCTAGCAAGCTTTTGTGCTTTAAAAGAAAATACAAATCCGCTGATATCTTATACGAATGCAAGCCCAACGAAGATTTGGAGGATTTTTAAATCTTCCACAGTAATGGCGATGCATTCTTAACGCTTGTAGAAGAGTTTTAAACGTTACAACTTTAGCGTGGTAACAAGCGAAAGTCTTCACACTGTTCAGGAAGATTGATAAGAACAAATATTATGTAGGTATGTGTAAAAAAAGCTCTCAATCGATGCTCAAACTGCATTTACGTAATTTGTTCAATGCAGAGCAATAAAAAAAAAAAGTTTTAAGGGAGCTTAGAGTGAAAACTAGAACTGTGAACTAAATCAGTACTGCCCATTCAGTATTCTCACAAGAGAAACTTTTTCGAGCTTTCACATGCATTTACTTACTATTCTGAGCTCAGAAGCGGAAATGGCGTTTGTAAAAAAATCACCTTTCGAGATAATTGATGTTTTGTTTAAGTCAGTTTGTTGGAAAATATGTGAAATTGAGAGGAAATTCTCTCAGGAGACTTTTATAGGTCATTAGATGCGTTATGCCATAAGAATCACGAATATAATTTTTTTTTGAAATACACCCTCTCCGCTTTTGAGGGCAGTCTTATGCTTGCAAAATCAAATCATCACTAGCAATTCAAAATTGCAACAACAATTACTCTCCATATCGAGCCCAAGCAGAAATTCGATTTTTGATCATCGGAAAGCACAAGCAACCAGGGCCGTATCTAGGGGGGGATGCTAGGGGATAGAACCCCCCCCCCCCGAAATTTTTTGACAGACACTATATAGAAACGATTTTGCAAGGAATAGACACTACCTTAAATTGATTTTAAATCTAAAACCCCCCCCGAAATAAAATCCTGGATACGGCCTTGCAAGCAACACAACAGAAAGCATTTTCAGCTGCAAGTTTTTAAGACGCCTCAACCAATTGAATTCCTTTGAACTTAATCTGTGGCGGCATAATAGACCACAGTTGATTTACGTCTGAAACCTAAATTGAAAAAAGAAGTTTCAGATTTTTTACGCTCACGCTCATGTTCATTGCCAAAATAAGAAAACAATCGTCCGCCACCGCTGCCAATGGGTGGCGCACGTGTATTACTGCTACTGTAACTGCTCGAATTACCGCCAGTATGATGTCCAGAGGAAATGGAGTAATTTGAATGGTGCGCTGCTGGTTGCTGATGATGATGATGATATTGTTGGTGGTGTTGTAATAATTGGTGTTGATTTTGATGGAGAAATCCAGTTGGCGATAAGTCGGTCATCTCACACGGCCAGAGGGTGATCGAAGATGGGACCTTATGTATCCCGTCCGATAGTCGATAATGGTGGGATGTGGACCTGCTAACGATCCGCTGCGAGGACCTCGGCCCCATCTTTTTTTTTTTGTATCGAAGTCATGTGTTTAGTACATATGCAAGCATGTACGGTGTTTTGCAATACATTTGTAAAAAAAAAAGAAAATCGAATTAATAGTTATTTTGAGATTTATATGTATATTACTTTTGAGTAAAGGCAAGTGTATTGCAGAAATATGGTTACAAATGACTAGCTAAATTGAATTTTTAGAAGCCTCTTTAGTTTTGTTTGTGATGTGTGTGTGTAAGTTTTAGAGACATTGCTGAATTCTGAAATCAAGTTAAATTGTTTAAGCGGAAAACGAATAACATATCTCGTTCAGATATTGATAACATTTCACAATGTATATAAGAAACCTTCCAAAAATGATTGAATGCTTTTGGAAGCATTCCCCTTCGTATCATACATTTTATTTCTTTTTTCTGTTTAAACACGATGTTGGAATCAACGTGGCATACGTTTTTCTAAGTTAGCAGGACTCTGCTGCACTGTGGATTTACCTCCCTTTTTTTTAATAAAATTTATAAAACGTTTAACAAAATTTGCTAATGAGGCAAGTTGTTACCAGTGATGGCATTTTCGGTACATTTTTTGTGTAAAGTAGAGTGAGGGAATTGTCAGCACATTTTGGACTATTTCTAATAATTACATTTTTTAGTATATTTAAATTTTGAAGTTTTTTTTAAGTTTTTTCCATAAAAAAGATCGAATTTCGGTGTAAATGAAAAAAACAGTACATTCGTCATCAAAAAAAGTACATTTCTACAAAACCCAAATGACATCATTGGCTGTTATCGCCTTGGGCCCCCAAATGAGTACGCCACTAGTTCATTGGTCTGCTTAGCTAAACGACGTATCTCCACATATAGTAATTTTGAGAAAAATCAATTTGTTGTTGCATCTGTCCTCCAGTACAAGTTCTCAATATCACCTTTGTATTAAGAATCTTAAACAGTTTTTTTTTTTATATTATAATGGCAAAAAATACTCAAGCCTTGGTTTTGTTCTTAAACAATAAAATCGATATTTGTAAGGAATCAAAATTTTTTTTTCAGCTCAGTTATTTGAGAACAAACTAAGATTTTATTTTTCTCATATAAAATTTCAACCTTTTTGGAGCACGATATCATTATTTTTTGCAGGTTTCTTTGAATTATTACGATTTTTGGAGAAAATAAAGATACTTTATTCAAAACTGCAGCAATGTCTCGGTCTTGTAAACAGCTTTCAGTGTTATCAATGCTTTTACTCTTTACTAACAATTAGTGTATTATCCTTTTTACTGTGTAGATACTAGTGAAGTTATAGTTTTATCTTTGCATTGAGATTTGCATCACTAGCTGTTATTAAAATCTCTTAATCAATTTTTTATTTTTTTAATATATTACAGAATTTTTACTGATTACTGACCAAAAAATGAAAATAAGTAGTAGATTACGAAAAATAAGTATTTAATTTAAGAAATTAAATTTATATCAAATAGAGTATAGAAGCAGCATTAGTAGTTTTAGTAATGGAAAGTGCAAAAAATGCATTTAAAGAGTACAAAAAGCATTTTATAGATACATAGGAGAAAAACTCTTAAATTTGATTTGACAAAATGCAGTATACAAAATGCGGGCACAAAATACAAGTTTACAAAATCACACATGCCGTTGAGACGCAAATGCGTTTGTGCTGTTCGAGCGTAAAAAAATGTTGTAGACGCAAAAAAGTTTAAGTTATCGAAAGCTTTTTTTTTAGTGAGAAATGCATTTTTAGTAACAAAAGATGTGAAGCGCAAAAATGATGCAAAGCAGCAAGAAGAAGCTGGTGTTTTTATTTTACATACTATTTACAATTAAAAGTTACACACACAATCATAAGAGTATTAAAAGATAAAATTGCCAATTGGTAATGAATGGGCTTATTACATATGTTCGTTCATATGGCGTTCTTATTTCGGCTTATTAGCAACTTATTGCAATACGCTGGCAGCACTGTTGCTCTCTTCATCAGTAAGAAGAGCGATAATATTACCATTACCACACTATTGTAATAAGTTGCTAATTTGTTTGAAAGCGTTTTTTATATATGTATGTACATTTTTCAACTTAAAAAAAAATATAATTTTATGAAGTTTTGCAAATATTACCGAAAATTACAAAAAAAGTTTACTATGCAATCCTAATATGAGCAAGAATACTGGTACTTTTTGGTTCACGCTCAGTGCTTTGATTTTTGTTGGACTTTACTGCACTCATATTTTTTTGTTTGTCCTGCTTCTACAAGAAAAAATTTCTCTACACTGATGAAACGTAACAAATGTACATACAATTTATGTAGAGCAATCAAATATTTATTTGAGCCAAACATATTTTATTTGGAACAAATAGTGACAAATCTTGGTTAGAAAATTATATGTTTGACTCAAATATACATCTCAATGCTCTATATCAAATATAATTTGTTATATATAATCGAAGCCCGGGTAGCTTCTGTGGTATTGTGAACATTGTAGGGCGATGG
Organism: Meiosimyza decipiens; assembly: GCA_963680825.1. NCBI lineage: Eukaryota > Metazoa > Arthropoda > Insecta > Diptera > Lauxaniidae > Meiosimyza > Meiosimyza decipiens. The sequence continues at coordinate 95,345,007 of OY804259.1, read as the reverse complement.
CGGTTGTCGGTGTCAACTAAGGAAAGAGCGACCAGTTTGGTGACCAGCTTAGTTTTGATGTATTAATAACTTCATCAAAGTATGGACTTAACGATATCGCAACTAGATAAGAGTGACTTGTTTTATTAAAATTGTCTTTTTTGACAGCTGACTTGTTTTCCGGCAGCAATTTTTCGCTACGACACCAAAATAAGTTGCTTATTTAATAAGCTTAAAAAATACTTTTTGTTACTAAATGTCCATCTTTTAGGAACGATATAAAGCGAAGGTGACGACGGCGGGCATTGGGGTGGATATCCCTCTCATCAAATTCGCCAAACTTTGACGAACCTTATATTGTTTTTTTCACTTCATTTTGGCTCGCTGAATCCAAAGCTGACAAAAATTTTGCCGTATTACAGTGAGACCGGATCGAATTAGACAAGACGAGAACCGGAATAGGACTACAAGCAGACCAGACTAGACTAGAGCATACCAGACCTGACCTGACAAAATTATTAAAATATCATATATAAAAACTGCAAAAATCGAGCAATCTCTCTTGAAGTTTCAACTAGTCCATTGTCCTCCCAACAATTCGAAATCACTTTATCTTGACTTCACGCGCATCTCTCGCGGTAAAGCTTTGCTATACACTAAATCCTCGATTTGCGTCGTTCCGATATGAGTTTTTTTAGAATTGAGTCGTAATTCGTATTTCGAAGTTTCGTCGTTAAAATTTCTGTTTGTAAATCAAATTTATATGAAGGAGATTTCTTAAGTCCAGTTATCAGGTAGAAAAATAAATTAATAAATAACTGCTGCAATAAAGACTGAAGTTGATATTCGAAAATGTAAAGAAAAGTGCGGTAGAGTATATATAACCAAAGGAACATTACTTCGATTAACGTCGTTTTCTAATCGCGTCGTCTTTTCCGGTCCCAATTACCAACGCAAATCGAGGCCTTCGCGCACTTTGCTTTGCATGAGTCCAACGATAAAATATCAATATTATGTGCTCATATTATATTGTAAGACAAATCTTGAAGATCGGATAGAAAAAAATGATCATATTATGTGACGTTAAGCATGTGAGATATGCTCTGCTTTGTTTAGCTTAAAAAAAGAAGCACGAGAAAGCTCACCCTAAAAGTATTGTAGGTATTAAGAAAAATTCTTAAGAAAAAGAGTTTTTTTACTCAAATGTAGTATTCGCATTGACGGCATAATACTTTTGTTTGGTCTTGAGATCGGCCGCATAAATTTGCTGAGATCTGCAAATTTATAAGACAAAAACAAAAAGTCAATTCTTAAAAACTGGTTTGCTATGAATGCAAGCAAAGGTATATATGGTAGATATGAGTAGTAGAATATTACGTGTTGAATATCGACGATAATTTATTTATGAGCTCTTCAAGAAACGTACGTATTGCATTTTGAAACGCTTTATTAAAATTGAGTCCAAAAGACAAAAATTAATACAAACACAATATTGGAAAAAAAATCATTTATTTTAGCGACGCTTTTGATCGCTCACAACGTGTATGTACTTACCAATTTTTTAATTTTTTCGTTTCTAGAAAAACCCGTAGTAGTAGAAGTAGGAAAGTTTATTTTGTGCCAAAATTTCTTTTAATTGATTTTTATTTCTAATGATTACGTTGTTTTTCTCTACATTACGTTAAAAAATGTTGTGTCCTTAAGCTGTATTACTTGCAATGTGTGCGTTCTATATCTACCTCGATGTAGGCGAGGCAACGACTACGTCACGTCTACAAAAGGCCGGTCGGCTGTTGCTTATTTCGAATATCGTAATTACGTGTAGATTTTGTTTTGTAGCAAATTTTGAAAAACAAGCGTTTTTACGTTTTTGAAAAAAAAATATTTTTAAAGGGGGGAAAAAAGAAAGTCGAAAAAAGATGTTTTGAGAAGCAAAAGTAGAAGAAATATAGATTAATTACGTGTTGACTAAGAAATCAAAAGAATCATCAACGTGTTAGAAAAATTGCATACACAATTTAATAGTGGTATGCTATTTATTTCATCAATTAAAATAAGGACTAAGTACTGCAACAGAATGAAAAAATAGTTTTTAACATAAGTAAATATCAATTGGAAAAACAAAGAGAAAACCAAAGTTCGAATTTCATAAAAGAAGTGAAAAATGCTTTTTTGACATTTCAATATAACATAATGGAATAAAAACTTTTTCGTGCACATACTATATAACATTGAAAACTTTATCATATGCTAGAGTTTTCGAGATATAGCTTAAGATATCTTTTGTTAGCTAACAGACACAAAGGAATAGCCGTGCGGCGCATGACAGGCGACACCCCGCTAGATAATTTCAGAAGCAAATGTTTGACACTGAAAGGCACAAGGATTGCTATGAGCTGGGAAACCTTGAGCTGTTGGTTTGATTTCATGTTCAAAAGAAAGTTTAAAAAAGTTATGAAATATTTTAACAAGTTTTATTATGGGGGCCCCGTCAAGTTTTACGGTCCGTGGGCAAACATCATAATTAATATATAGCGAATAATAGAAAACTCGGTTGGCTCAAAGTTTGATTTGTACTAGATTTTAAAGGGGATATATTAGAGCATATGATTCTTCCTCCGATTAACATTTCCTGTCTAAAACGCTTATCGACATTAAAAATCATTACCGTTATTGTTGTGTACTAGAGCACACGTATTTCATGTAACTGAGTGAAAAAGTTTCAATTTTGCAAGTGAGCCGATGATTTTCAGGGTCCTACCATACATTTTAGATGAGGTTTTTATTCCCTAATGTAATATCAAAAATGAAACCAAATCATTGTTCGTTAAAAACTAATAAATAGAGAGAAAAAAAGTGTAGGCAGAGAAAATCAAAATTTTAATAGATCAGAGTGTCATTAGAAGTTAAAGATCTAAAAGTATATATGTAGTAGATACAATACTTGTAGGCGGAAAACAAGAGTACTTATACTGTAAAGCCGTGGTGGTGGTTGTAGTAGTAAAATGCAAAAGTGTTGTAAGTTGAAAATTGGATTATGTGAAAATTATAATAAGGTGAAGGTTAAAGTGCTTTTCAAAAACTAAAAATCTGAAATAAATTTAAGATCAGCTAGAAAAGCTGTAGCAGCACTTACCTTCATTTTGTGTTTTATAGGAGCTTTATAGTGGCTTATTCTTATTGAAAAATACGAGGAAACATGCTATAACTTTTCAAAAAAAGTTGACTTCTTGAATTTTTATTTTTAATTTGAAATCCTAAAGGACTTGCAGATAAGACAAATCTGTGCTAGAGAAAGAATTAAGTAAGTGCTATTTCTTTATAATGCTGCTGTGCGTTTAAAGCCTTTATGCAAAAATATACTAAATAAAAAATCAAAAATTATTGGTAACGCTACTCTTAAGTAATTAAATGTACCAGGAGAATAGTCTGTATATCTGCCGTTCCGGATTTAATTTGAGTGGATGTATTTATGGTATAAAAAATAAAAGAAAAACACACACAGTCAAAGTCAAAAAAATCATTATCATCATCATCACCATAATTATCAACATAATACGTTCAAGTTGTAGTAGAGAAAAGTGTAAAAGTAATTTAATATAAGAAGTATTTAGAGAAAAAAATTTAGCAAAGATACGTTAACAACAATGACACTCTTTAAGGACATTTATTAAGGACATATAAGAAAGTAAATAAGAAATTATTCACAATTTTGCGAATTGAAATACAATGAGAGCACAACTTTTGGATATATAAAGGTGTAAGAAAAAGAGTTTTTGGGACAGGTTAGGGATGAGAGATATAGAGAGCAAACTATAAGAAATAAGTTTTAAAGTAAGAAAATATATAATTATATGTAAAAATAAATTACTGTAATTTAAAGACTTGTGTTGTTAGTAAATAACCTAAATATTTTAACTTAAAACAAAATATGTACTTTACTTAAATCAAATCATTTAACAATTTAACCTTGACAATCCCTTTTTTAAACTAAAATAATTTAATTAGAGATATATTTCTTAACTTTAAAACAAAAGTTCAAAATCAAAGTCAACTGAACAAAAATCGTTTAATGTAACGCGCTTTCTAGATGAACTCACCTCGCGTTGTGACCCAACAAGATGATATTTCTGTAAATATAATGAAATATCGAGATACCGTTTTTATAAAAGGCTTAAAGAGAGTTTAAATAAAGAGCAAATTAATAATATAAGATGAAAAATCAACTATTTAAGTAAACAAAAAAACTTGATTATAAATCATAATTTAAGGATAGATTTTTAGCTGTTTTTTTTTCATTAAAGTTTATTTATTTCTATAACTGTAGAGCATGCAAAAATATAGAAAATAAAACGAATATATACAAAAGAATACTTTATAAGATTTTTCTTTGTTTTTATTATGCATAAATCTTAATGATAGTTGAACAAAAAGCGGAGTTCCGCAATTACTGATGTAAGTTAAAATTACAAATTGACAAGATATTTACTGTGAATAGATGGCAAAACTTTTCTTCGAATATTTGGTTTGAAAAGTTTATCATAAGCAACAGAGTAAAGCGGTAATGTAGCACAGAGTTAAAATTCAAATCATTGGTAAGCGAAAAAGTTGAATTTCAACAAATTCCGATCACAACATTTTGAGATCATTCATTGGAATCACATAAGAATGATGGAAAATAATAATGCTAGTAACCTCACTGTACCCAAGATATTGCACTCAAACAGATTGAGTCAATGCGGAGAGCTATTAAGTTTTTTTTTTGGAAATTAGATTTAAATGTTAAGAAAGAAACATGTGAGATCCATCTCTACCATTGCCTAGATTCAAAATTGATCGAACAAATTTCTCATATCAAATAGCATGAGTGATAATTATTATCATTTCTTATTTTAAGCATATGTATACCACATAAATGTGTAAGTATCTATATGCGAAAAAAGAATTTTGAGATTTGATGAATACATATTATATTATTATATATTGTCCTCAAAGCTGCATCTTTATTATTCTTTTTTTTACTTCCTTTTATTTCATTTCCCGGATCGAAGCCCACAAAATAAAATTCAAGCGACATTTTTTGATAAGTTAATCGGGTTTGGATCAAAATTTAACCTTATTTCGGGGAAAATGAAAAAAGTTTAAAATGGCCTACTTGCAAAGTCTTATGGTGTAATGCAAAACTAAACTCAGTGAATAGATGTTCCATTTACTCTTCAGTTTCGAAAAAATATCATTGTCAATTTCGAGAAATTAGCAATTGCTTCAGCAGCTGTTTTATTTACAAAAAAGAAAAAGCTGACCAGCTGAAAATGTTCAATGAATTGGCTACTTATAAGAGAAAATTTTACGGACATTAATCTTGATCAAAAATACGCACACCCTGTTTTGCATTACAACTAAAGAGTTTCGTATTATAGCTCAAAAGCTATATTTATTAAAGGGACCTTAGAGTAAAATCGGAAAGAACATATTTTGCCTGTTGCTGGTGTATATAAAATACAAACTTGTATAAAGTTAGCTGGAACGGTTACATTCTGTTTCTATCCTAAAGATTTGAAAGGCAGTAACTTGAAAGGATGCAACTGAAAAATATTGATTCTACTTCCAACAAACACCAACATTTTACTGAATTTGACTCCACTAATTTGATTGAAATCGACAAAATAAAAAATTAATTAAATAATATATTTATTCAATGTGAATAGCTATGAATATTTGAGAGGCAGATTAAAGCAACTTTTTCTTAGCAATTGGTCACATCTTTTATGCTCGTTGTGCTTCGAATTGTCTTTCCATCACGAGCACCCCGTCAGTTAAAAAAAATTTGTGATCAAAAACATAATAACTTTCGACCTAAATGATTTGTATGAAACCTGCTTTATGTGGAAATTAGTTTGTACGTTTCATCATAATCCTAATCATATTTTGTATATTATATGCTCATTTATGTACATACATATGTAGGCCATAGGCTCTTGATCTAGGGGGCGTACGTGTCGAAAAGTCAATGCGATGAATAACGATTATTATCCTGTACATAAATAAATGAAATCAAAATCGCACGAAAAATTGTTTCATTTGTCAATGCAAAATGTTCCAGTTGGGTGGTATTTACATGAAAATTATTTAAAAATAAATAATTTAAAGATTTTTTTTGATGGTTGTATAAAGAAAAAATCTACTTTGAATAAAATTAAGAAAAATCTGAAAATAAAAACTTTAAAACCAAAATGTTCCAAACTTCTTTTTTCATATAAAACTCATGCGTTGATGCTGCGGAAAGGTGGTGCTGTTTTCAGAAATTTCTAAAAAGCGTTTGGTGCGATAAAGGGTGTTTTACTGCCCCAAAACTTAAATCTGCAACATCAAACTCAAAAGTATTTCTTTTATTAGTTTTGTTTTGTTTAATTCGAAAGCTCAAAGGGAGAAATAACGGTGAAGACTTGACAGATTTCTAAATAACATGTTCAAAATCTATCAAATTCTCCTTAAAACTTAAATAGTTCAAGAGAAAATATAACGTAAAGAAGAAATCAGGTAATTTTTAACATCAAACTGATAACAACATTTGGTGTGATCCTTACTTAAAATACAAAAATATTAACGCCATCTGTTATAGAAATGTGTGTTGCAAATGCGTCATCCTCAAAGGGACATTTCAGCCAGTAAAAACTTACAGTTACAAACCAACGGGTTAAAAAAAAAAAACGTTTTTAAAACTTAAACTACTGGTGAGAAAACTTTTAACGATTCTTTAAAACCAAAAAACGCAAGTTTATTTTTTTTTTTCTTACCACAAAATGGTGAATTTTATATATAAATTACCATACTACATTTATAATAATTACACAATAATGTACGAATATGATATTATTTCGGGAAATTGTCTGAAATAACGCAAACATTTCAGAGATTATTTCAAATATAATTTAGTTATGAAATGAATTTTTTACATTTTACTCAAATAAGATGTTTTGTATTTTAGGAACATATCTAGTCTATGTACGGGAACATTATTTCAGACAATAGCCGTCTCTTTTTGTTTTCAGTACGAGAATTGTAATTTTTAAGGATAGGCGCAAAATCAAAACTTTATAAATGGATATATATGTATATAGAACAACATCGATAAATGTATATTACATGGTACAGAGTTAAACTTCATTTTCACAACCATAGCCTGTTAGAAGTAGATCAGGTGCTAGAGTCAAACTGGTAGTCGAAGTTGAAGTTGGAGAAATAGAAGGCAAGGTGAAAAACTAAAAAAAAATCTCAGTTACTCAGTAAAAAGTTCGTGGTTAATAAAAAGCTTTAGAAGCTCTTGTACAAAAGCGCTTAATGATAACGGCAATAAGGTTTTTAGTAAGTTGGTTATCGAGACTTAACTTGCAAGTTAGTCTGCGAAATGTGCACTTTCAAAAACCACTTTATTTTCAAACCCAAAACGCTTTAGTTGCTTATGCGTTCAAGTCACCGTTATGCTACATTCTGACCTGTACTAGTTGTTTTTACCATTGTAAAAATGTGTGTTGTCTGTCTTATTAATTTATTTTTTTTTTAATTAAAATTTTATATTTCGCTCCTACCGAGTGGGAATAGTTTATTTCAGCTAATTCACAACAACATTGGTAACGCAGAATGGCACGCCCACTTTTTCTGAAATGTTATTGGTATGAAAGTTTTAGAAAAACAGGGGGGAAAATTAAATAATAACTTTAATTATTTGTTTATTCATTTATTTAGATTTGGTTTAAGTTTTATGTAATTTAAAAAAAACTAAATCAAAATCAAAAAATTTTACAAATTAATCTTGAAAATAAAATAATAAATATTTTTCTATTTATATTTTTTAGCAAAATAATTTCTAGCAATAAATGTTTCGAAAAATCAAAGTTTGACTTAGAAAAAAATCTATATAAAATTTTTAATATTTAGTGTCAGGACTAAACAAATTAAAAAACTATTTTTTTTAAATTTTCCTCTAGCATACAAAATTAAAATAAATCAAATTAATAGTTTTGAGTTACGTATGTTTCAAAATTCCTACCTTAGCAGTCGCGTTATATAATCAGGCCAATTTTCTGGGAACATAACCAGAAAGAATCCAACAGCTATTAGTATGACTCCTGCTAATTTCATTCCAGCAAATGTGGCACCGTAGAGCACAACATCAAGTGCTACAAGAAATAAAATAAATTTTATTTTGAAGAGGATCGTATAAATGTGTCGATAAATGTCAAAAGTGTCTCAGAACATTTTCCAACATTCTTGATATTATTTTATAGTCAGAGCTGTTACATTTAACTATCATCGAAAGTTAGATGCTTTTGATAACAATTGCACAATGCATTCAACAGACGAAGTGCAGCACCCTTTCAAATATAGATTATTACATATTTCTGATCATTTTGAGTCTGTCCCAGGTTGCATGACAGTCAGTTGCTGTCAGCAATCTTGTTTCTGATAGAACTGGACGAGCTCTAGACTCTTGGGGCACTTAATGGATATTGAGCGACATTTGGAAGACCTCGCTTAAGCCAATGACATAAGCCTCCTCGCCACCAAGTAGTCCGACATGCAAAAAAAACTTACTGCCGTCAGATGTTCTGCGGAAGAAATAGGTCTGAAAATCAACATAAATAAAACCAAAAGCATGTCCATTCGCCCGACCAGTGTCAGCTACAGCGTCATTGTGGTCGAATCCAGCATATAAGAAGTGGCTAAATTTACTACTTGGACAGCCTGATAACACCTGATGGCGGTACCAATGGCAAAAACTTTGCTAGAATCAACAAAGCAAAAGGTACCTTCAGCTTCATAATGTCTGGCAGTCATCATTTTTGTCAGTGACAACGATGCTCAAAATCTTTGAGTCAAACCATGCCGTCAAGATCCGATTTTCATTCAAATCAAACGGTGAAAGTGGAAATGGCTTGAGCACATGTTGCGGCAATCACCAACTGAAGTCTGACAAACTAAAACAGATTAAAGCAAGCTTGACCGAGCTATTCGTAAAACTAGCCCTCAAACTAGCAAAACTCTACTGTAAAATTGGGGTGGCAGGATGGGTTATTACCGAGCTAGAAATGACAGCTATTGAAATTATGTTCCTTAAGTCTTCGGAAGATTTACACTTTTAAATAAAGCAACAAACTTTGGAAAAATATTGAACAGTTTTTACTTTATGTCAATTTAATATGGAAACCAGTCGATGTCCATCCTTCATATATTTTAAGAGTGAAAACACAAAAAATAAAAAATACGAACAACACATTACTGTAGAGCATTTTCCATCTTTTCCAACAATTTAAATAGTAAGTTAATTAACCTACCTCCAGAAACAGGCACTGACGTAATTAGTCCCAAAGTAACAAACATGTTGTAAGTGACTGCAGCACTGAACTGCATCAGTATATGAAAAACTAAAACAGTAAATAGATATGTAATTAGAAGATGCCGTGCAAAAATGGAATAATATCATTACATATACACTTAACTTACCCAATAACAAAATGCTGGCAATCAATAGAAGTATCCATGGCATACGATCTGAAGGCATGCTTTCTGTGCCAGTCAAATATAATGCGACACATACGGGCCATAGCAATGCAGCATTTAAAAATCCCAATGTTGTGAAAGCAAAAGCTATTTGACCCACTGGTGGATCACCCATAACTTTTCTGAACATTACCTAAAATGGATTAAGGATTTTATTTCATAAAATTGCTTTATTCAAATAAATGCTTATAAAATAAATAAGAAATTATTACTCTAAAGACTGCATAGCCAGCTGCAGCCAATGTAGCCAAGACTACCCCACTTAGTGTAGGACTTTCGGTGATGCCATCCATGTAGGCAAGCAGCGCAATTCCAGTGTCGCATAATATAACTGCAACAATCTTAAATATTAGAAATATATCAGTTTGAAGCTCTTAGCTGAAGTATTAACATATTAAAAGTACATACCCGCACGCCAACAAACTGCTCGTGTAGAATAACCCAAGATAGAAGGTAGACACATGCAACATTTGTTGCGAAAAGAGCCATTGCATCAGTCGCATACAGTACGCGCAGCGACAGTGTGTAAAGGTAAGTAGTTATAAGCCATAAAATGCAAAATGATAGACAGCGATTGAGAAAGCGTCCTGAGATAAGATACGTGGAAGATTTCTTATGAAGGTTTAGATTTTCAGAATAAATTTTCTTACCGATCGTAAAACCTCTATCACGAAATCCTCGCAGCACATCGCCCAGTATTTCGCCTGGCTTGTCACATTTTCTCAATGAAACTCTTCCCAATACATAAATTGGAAAAAATAAAAATGAGAAGTTTGTAAAAAACCATGCAGCAAAAAATGGTGCATTAAACATTGTTGACTCCAGTGATTGCTTTGGTATATGAAAAATTTTCGTAGCATCTTCAACTTCAGTCACACTTAGCGATGTGTCGCTAATGCCAATCAAATCAACTCCATCAACATTTGTCACCAACTCCAATTCGGCGGCACGATTCGAGGTCGCATCAATATCTTCGGTGGTTATTGTGGCGTATGTACTACGATTTAAGTACAAAAACTTAATGCAGTGTGTGGCACCCACCCAGGAAGCAGTAACAAGTATCGTGACGCAGACACCAAAATACATCTGGTCAAAGGAAAGTGTTAGTTTAGAGAAACACAAAAAATTTTCGAATATTAATTGCAAAATGTATTGATACCTTTTGTGCCAATTCCGAGCAACAAGTTTCTTTGCATGCTTTCAACCTGCGAAACTGTACATGTGTTGGATCCGGTAATTCTGTTGTTGGTGTGTCTGATTCAATACCCCCACTGCTAGCATAACCACCGCCTGCAGTACCTCTACTAGCAGGATCTCGTGGCTCTGGTTGTATTGTGATAGCTGATTCACTCGGATCTTGCTGACTTGATGATATCGAGTCTTGGTGGGTAATTTGCGGGTTGCTAGTGTTTAGTATATTTGTGAAACCACCATATGGTCCATTTGGTGAATCACCGGTCACTACGACAGATGGTGTTCGAACCCGCTTTGGATTGAATATGGCGGGTATTTCACCGTCTCGCGTCATGCTATCGGTTTGTAGTGCTGATCATAGCGTGCTCAGAAAGAAATTCCAAATTTAAATGAAATATTTGGCCATCTAAAAATTAGATTAACTATAAAAAATATAAGGTAAGAATTTGGTTTTCTGCATTGTTTTGGTCAGATATTTAGGGGTAAGGATAACTACCAAAATTTTTGGTTTTTGAATGGGAAAATAGTTTTTATTATTTATTTTATATATAAATCAGAAACCTATTGAAATCCTGTGACAAATCGAAGTATTTTTATTTTCATAGCTTACACTTAGGGTATATCACTTTGACATGTCGTTTACAAAGTATAGAAAGGGCGTATCAGATATTATTGATCAGCTACCCATGTCCTTTTGCTTGTGGAAATCATGTTTCCGAGGTCCACCTTACAACATAGCTCTTGGGATTAAAATGGGTGAACGGACACGCCTACTGCTTATAAGTATAGAAGCTTTACGACGCTATATTAAGAGAGGTGAGTGAGACCAAATTTCTCACAAATACTGCTCGGAGACGCTCTGGACAAAAAATTGGCAGGCTTTGGCTAGAAGGCGTGACACTTCCCATACAAAAAAGACTGCAAAAGTATATACTTAAGGTACCAAAGGAACCAAATTTTACATCAGTACTAGGAATCATTCAAAAATCTCTGGACAAAAAAATTAAAATAGAGCGTGCCACCTCTTATACTAAGGCAAACAATTCAAAATGTTATACCAAGGATTCTTCAAGGTAATGGAACCAAATTACATATAATCATAAGAAATAGTTCGATCTAGCATCAGACAAGAAGTGAGTACATTTGATGAGTGAGCGTGGCGCTTTAAATGCAAGCATAAGCTCCGAAACGCTATACTAAGAGCTATTTAAGTAAATATTTTCAATTATGACATCTATCCATAAATTAGTTTTCGAAACGCGACAGTTTCAAGGGTTTGATACTTTGAAATCCCAGCATACATAGATGGTTTTTCAGGTTTTTAGCATTTCTGCGAAAGAAAAAGTTTGTTGGGCTTTTAGTCATGTACATATGTATGTGTATGTTTAAGCTTGAACCTGCGAGTCTCCACCGCATTTCAAATGAAGATCTAACTACGTCCCATAATATTCTCACATTAATATCGGAAAAGCTTTCTTGATTGTAAATATAGGTTTCCTCCAAGTGCAACTTAAGCTAATGAAATGTGAGAAATGCCTTAATTCACGTGAATTTTTGTTTTTATCAAAAAATGGTTTAACACGTCTGTGAATTTCTAACAATTTCACGCGAACGCCGTTTCCGTAAGGGCTCACTAAGGAGGCTAAAAATAAGGATTTCTACATAAAAACCAACTAACGAATTTTTAACCATAAAGAGAGGTGAACTTTCGCCGACTGATTGTTCTTTCACACACAACGTGTGCTGTGTTGCGCTGGCTTCAATTTCTGGTTTACGTTGCTGCAAAATTACCATTTCCACAATGTCAAGCAAGTGCCTAGTAAGGGCTTTTTGCTTAATTAGAAGTTATGTTAATTTTAATAACACACGAACAAGAAAATAACAAGCTACGAAACGAAAGAAAATCTAATTTTTGCATGAAAGTCTACAGCGTCATATGCTTAATAGAAATATCCAATACTTACATACCCTACGTTGGATATACTCGTACCAACATACATACATACATAGGTTCAGTTTGTCAATCTGTTTGCAATGCCAAGGAAGAAATTTGGCAAAAAGAGTAAAGCGTTAATGATTATTTTCGCCCCTATATAAAAACTGGCTAGATAGTAAACAGTGGAAAATACTGTGTGGATAAATAATCTAAAGATTTGCCCAGCAATGACCAATTTTAGATGCGAAGTGTCTCTACTGGCACTTGTCCTCAAAAATAATTTTGAGAAAATACTGGAACCCTCCAGTAGCGTCAGTAGTGAATTAACAATGCTAAGTTAAGAGTTCTCTTATGACAAGTGACCAATTATTCATTGTACCTGGATTTTCTACATATTGTTGGTGAACGAGATCAGATGATTCACATTTACTGCCGCATTTTTATATCAATATCAAAACCTAAGAATTACTCTTAAAGAAAACTGAGATTTCCATTTGTCCGCCAAGCAGCGTGGAAAATGACCGTAATTTTGACTTTATTCAGATAATGAAACCCGCAACGGGAAACAATGGATTGTGATTTCCCCATAGTGTTTTTTTGAAAAGAAAATTTTGACCGCTTAAAGGTGCTTATTTCATTTGTATTTAGTCTGATTACATCAACCATTTTTTGACCCATAGACATCTCAAGATAACAGTAGTATTTTTAATCCCTTGACGTATTTCCACGAGTCTGACTCGTGGTACAATTTCTGTGCCTAACATGATTATCACGAGTCTGACTCGTGGTGTGTAGAAGTGTACATTTGATGAAAAGAGAATAGAAATGTTCCCGTTATTTTCAGCTAATAATGTAAAGTTGTGTGCGAACAGTTGGAAGCGAACTTCGTTGCGCTAATTGATACGTCAAGGGGTTAAATCCAACCCAAGTAGGGTCATGGATCTTATGCATACGTCATTAGTGTGGACTATTTTCCGGCGAATTCTTCATATCCAAAACAGCATCTTGTGAAGTAAACTAAACGTTCAAGTTATTTTGCTTTATGTGAATAGTTAATGCTTTAGTCCCTTTCCGTCTGGTGATTCAGTGAAGCGTTTGGCTGGTGAATAATTCCAATAAATGTTGAAAATTACTCCTAAGACCACAGTGCAATAGGGTTTCATATGAAGTATTCGAGAGTAAGCTTAGTAAAGTAAAGCTGCACTCTTAAATCATCAAAAATGATTGCAGCTGAAAACATTCGTTGAAGTGATTTTTGAACTGAACTTTTCATGCAGCATCATTAATAAACACAACATTTTTTTATCTACTTTACGTGAAAATAGCTACTAGAAGTTTAAGTGCTTTTTATTTCAAGGTAAAGTTTTTTTTGTCTATACCCCAAGTCGTGTATTTACCAACAAGCAGCAGCAAACCGACGCCAACAACTATAAAATTGTGCTTCAAATGTCCTTTCGGCTGTAAAGCATTTGCACAAAACGAACCATAAGTTGTTTGCTGCGTTTTAAACGATGATGACGTCGATGATGATGAAGAAGAAAAAAAAGGTCTGCATTGTAGATGAAACGTGCGCCATGCCTATGTAGCCTTAAGGCTTAAAGTCTCTCGAGTATTCAGACGGTATTCAGATGGTGTTTGGACTGTCAACATCAACATTGTCATAAGAGTTGACATAAATATCGTTTTGCTACTGTTGTTATTGTTATATTCAAGTGCAGCTCCTTTATGTTTAGTTTTGCATGAGCTAATGCCACACCTGCCTTCAACAGAACATTTTCTCGGAGGCGCCACAATTTTTGAAATATTTTTTTTTTAGGTCAAAGGGTGAACACACCAAAAATGGGACAGATTTCAAGCATTTCTTTTATAGCAGATAGAAAACTAATAGTAGAGTCAATGAAACGGAAAAGTTATTATATTACGTTTTCGAAACCTCAAAAACAGATCATATTTGATGACTATATTATATAAAAATTGGTAGATAATTTTTGTATCACGAATTTAAAATTTTTAAAAAAATATAAGGTATGATATCAGTCAACGAGTAATTCTCATTGAGTCGGTGATTTTCCGTTAAGAGGCAACTCCATCGTTCTACGCTTAGGAAAGCGAAAGACTGAAAATTGATTTAAGAAAATTTCTATACAATATCTAAATGACCCAATCTTTACTACCTCAAGATATTCAGCAGTACCTGGTTTAGTCTTTCAATGGCCATTCTATTCTTTGGCAGCCTCAGACACTTGCTACTATGTTTCGACTTGTCGCACGCTGCTCGCTTAGATTCCTCGTGCGCTGCGTGACTTGTGCTCGAAAATTTATAATAACTTCCGACCCACTTTTTTTGTAAAATGGGCTTTGTAGATAAAAGGATAACAAAATTACAATTTAAACATTTAAGTTATTATTTTTATTTTTTGACTTTATTTAATACACTTCGAAAGTACAACTGGAGATAATAGACTTCAAGTATGAGAAAATTCAGCCATTATCTAGGAGAAATAGCTGGTAGAAATTTGTTTTTGGTCCTTGAAATATATAGTATATGTTCCAGGCATTGAAAAATGCAAGGCTCAGGTTTGGTTTTAAAGTTTTTAATTGCAGTCACAAAATCGTTTGGCGCTTTATGTTTAATAAGGCTGAACTACAGAAAAATTAGAAAAGTCATCATATGAGATTATGGTCTACATATATATATAATGACGGATAACGTTGACATTTTCGTAACATAAAACAAAAACGTACAGCGGATGTTATCAGAACTCTCGACTGAAATTCAACACTTTTGTTTAGTTGACACCATCAATCGGATCATCAACCAATCCGCCACACATTTACTCCCACAGTAATTCAGCGAAAGCTTCGAATTAGGGCACGAATAACAATGAAAATAAACCCATAAAAAACAAACAAGACCAAGGCAGAAGACGCGCTTTCGAGAGTGCTGTCAGTTTTAATATGACAAGGAAACAGCAGCAGTTGAAGTGATGATAGAAAATTCCAAAGGTGATAAAAATTAATAGACAAAGAATCTAAACAGGAAAATGAAAAAAAAAAACCAAAAAAAAAAAAGAACAAGACGAGACCAAATTAAAACTGACATATACGCAAACTGACATTTTAATGGTGATGGTCAAGCGCAACACTCACAGCAGCAACACTACTATTACCCGAAGCTTGAACAAATTTCTCTTTAGGAAATGTCTCTACGGCGTGCTTAAAATGTTGCTAGAATGTTTTCATAAATTTAATGACTCATTAGAAATTATGTTTGTTCCGTTCCATATTATGATTTTAAAAAAGTTTTCGGTTTTTTTGATGTAGTTTTTATTAAATTGTTTTAATGAATAACTAAGCGATCCATTTCACGAGCCACGGCACATGGTTCAACTTGGCTTTTTTATTGCACCTTGAAAATTATATGTTAAAATCGGCTAACTTTGTTCATGCCCAACAGGACTGTCCAAAGTTCACTATATTATCAATAGATAACCGAATGTAGTAGATTACACAGATCGACCAAACTTGTGATGCTGAAAGCCGACTATACTTTTTGAAGGTTTTTGACCCGCTGAATTCGAATCCGTGGTCAGTATTTATCCGATGGTTTCGGTTTCCGAGACACGAATATTCTAAACAAAGTTCGAAAATCACGGTTTATCGACATACTTTAGGTTATCACATCGAAAATTAATTATTTTTTTTGTAATCATTAATGAGGTCCGAAATATCTTCAAAATCCACTTTAAAATATATCAATAATTTTTTTTTGTGTATTTCAAAATATGATAAATTGAAATTTATTGCACATTTTCCAGTCATTCTGCCTTACTAAAACTTGTGTTGACTGAAACTTATGGAGATCTGTAGGTGAAATAAGTTTCAATTCACGATATTTTGGGGGAGATCCGTAAAAGGATA
The DNA here is from genome assembly GCA_963680825.1 of Meiosimyza decipiens. Lineage (NCBI taxonomy): Eukaryota > Metazoa > Arthropoda > Insecta > Diptera > Lauxaniidae > Meiosimyza > Meiosimyza decipiens. Next base: position 95,328,416 of record OY804259.1, on the reverse strand, counting down.
TCGATAAAGTTCATATAACTAAATTAAAATTCATTAGTCGAAGCAACTGTTCACGAATAGCTAACGGCTATTGCTATAGCAGTCGCAGCAGTTGCTGTCGCAGTCATTTCACTTTCATTTATGAAACATAAGATGAAAGTAACACACTCAAAAAAACAAAAGTTGCAGTTTAATCACAGAAAAATTCAATTTATTTGCAAAATGAAACATAAAAAATCAACGACTGCTATGGCAATAGCCGACAATCGACTTCGACAGCTCTTTGTGAACTGTTGCTTTGACTATTGCATTTTACGCAGCAGGTAGCAATAGCCGACTATTGACTGCGACAACTCTTCATATACTATTGCTTCTGCTATCGAATTTTACACAGCAGGCAACAATAGCTGAGCATCAACTGCTGCTCCAGCTGTATATCGCTTTAACTATTGCTGCGCAGCCACAGCACAACTTTTGGTGCTGCTGCTAATTCAATAAACAATTTGTTCTTTGATTAGTTATGTGAAAAAAATCAAAATTTGACATCTTGAACTCAGACACAAAATTGATTAAAATTATTACGTACTTTATCTCCATCAGGTTGTAACTGGGTCTGCTGCTGCACCAGAACTTCTTAGCTAAAAAATTGTTTAAACTTAACTTTTCGACATTGCACGAATGCACTGAATTTAGAGCCGGAATATGATTTTTGGGGTTAAGCGTACTTTGTTGATTTTTGAATAACTTTACTACCGGGTATTGCGAGCCGTTTATGAAAACATAAATCTACGTTGAAGTGAATTGGCTGAAAAGTAACGTTACATAGCGCTTATTTCCAGTTGGGCTTCACAACAAAATTGGTAACAATAACAAAGGTATAATAAAAAAGCTGCTAAAAACGCTGAACGAACAATAACAAAAAAAAAAAAACAACAACAAATGCTGTAGTGGGAGAACCGCCCAAAAAGAAAACCAGCTGATTGGAGAGTAGGTCGATTACAATACTGTGAGCGTGACCAACAACACCCAGATCTAAAGCATAAAACTTTTTATTAAACTTTTTCATTCATTCATAATCTTTCCGAACGATGCTTTTATATGAGCGACTGTGGGGGCGATGGAGCTGAGCAATTGCTCCACGTTTTTGCTACTGTTTACTGTTGTTTCTTTCAAGTGGTGCACTTTAAGTAACACACAAACATACCCCTCTCTGAGGGTCAACTGATTTAGTGCCCATCCGAACTACCACCCAATGAGCGGCTGTCAAATGAGAGGAGAAAAGAGGTAGGCAGTGAAAATTCAGTACACATTTTTGTTAGGTACTGAAACTTTTACATATACCTACACAATTATTTTTGGTGCGTTTTTTTTTCAGCAGCACCAACTAAATTATGTTTATTATATTCTGACATAATTATGGGTGCTCGTTTTAATAGTGCACTAACCTGCTTTTTAAATATTTTCCAACATTTTGCATTTATGTAATTAACTCGAGCTTTTTTTTTTGAATATCAATAGGCCCTTTTTCTTAAAAAGTCTTTCCGCAAACTCATACACAATAACACACGATTTCCACTAGATTTGCATTTGTATTTCACGGTTTGCTGTTAATTAATTCCTTTCAGATCTTTTGTTTCAATTAGAAACTATAGATTAACATTAATTTCTAATTTATTCATATGTATATGTACCTATGCACTACTATTCGCTTGAATATTCAATTAATTTTTCTTGTAACTTTTTTCTTTCTTCTTTAATACACTTGTAAACAAAATTCTTTTCGCTGCGGGTGTTTTCCAATCAAGTTGGTTACTGCGGAGCTAAGCGGACACTGATTCAGCGCATGAATCCTTCGTTCCGATATCTAACAACTTTCGCAAGAAAATTAAAATCGTCTCCAAGTGAAAGAGGTTTCCCACATAAATTAAGACAGACGAGAGAGTGAAAAGCTTTCTCTCAATTCAAAACTGTTACGCAGTTCCACTTTTCTTACCATAATGTTCCTAAGGAGTTTCCCGCAAGTGCAACACTTGTTAGGGGTTGTTTTTCTTGTTGTTATTGTTTATTTATTTATTTTTTGTTTTGTTTATTTGAGTCAAGTTGTTTTGAATAAATAAAAATTTGTTGTCGGTGCGTGTCACGAGTGTCAATGGACTTTTCATGTTGAGTTGAGTTTTCAAATGTGGTGAGTCGAGCGCTGTGGTGGAACTATGAATAAAGCTGCATTTTGCTTCAGTTTTTAAATTTAAATACAAAGTCGATCCAGAATTAATCTTTTTCTGATAAGCTTTTAAATATTTGTGAAGATTTATTCAATTTTATTTTTGCATTTTTAGTTTAAACTTTAATCAAAGGTGGATTCTATCTTTACTAGGTGCATGGACTAAATATCCCGGAGAGAAAAAAGATGCAAAGGAACACCCAGAATTCGGGGCGCCAAACAAACTGAAACAGCATAAAGCAGCGATCTAATTATTATAGAAATTTTGTTGTCAGGATCTAGGCTCCTATTGAAGTTTTGTGGCATTATTGTAGTACTAAGCAATTAAGTAACTTTTTAATTTAATATATCATAGCCTAACAAGTGGAACAACATACAAAAAACTATAAGCAATTTCAAAGAAAATGCAATTTTCCAATATTGAGGCAAAATTAAATTTTTGAAAAGTAAAAAAAATAAAATTATATTAATGCACCTTCTTCAACTCTACGTATTGGAGTTGAAGAAGGTGTGCTCTTAGCATATTCGTCACAGTACAAACAGAAATATTACCAGTCTTATAGACTTTTGAAGAAAAGCAAAGTCTAAATTGCAATAATGTTTGATTTTTTTAACTAATCAAACTACGTATACTACGCGTATCGCATGAAATTTTAACACGAAAGAATCCCTTGGAAATCTTCGGCATACGTGTAGAGCGGGGTCTAACGCCAATACTCAGTCTTAGATGTGTAAATATGAATACCATTTTAAGTCAATCGATTCATCTATAGTATAACATGCATTCTATATCAATGGTGACAAAGAGATTTTTATTGGAAAACCATCGACATATGTGTGAAGTAGGGCCTAAGAGCTCTAGACCACATGTCAATGTGTAAAAATATCCATTTCGAAACAATCGAGCTGCACATGTCTTCAAGGGTTGTTAGGCCCCGCCTAAAAAGTATGACACGAAGCAGAAAACGTAGGCCTTAATTGTCCTGAATTTTATTGTAATTTTTTACTTATGGTAAAAAAAATTCGCAATCTATAACCAGGAAAATGACAAGGGTTGGTTGTTTCCGCTGGTGGCTGACTACTCTGAATGTTTCGTTTAGTTTGCTTTGTTTGGATCAGCGGTGACGGCTAACCATATTCGGCCGGTAAGATACCTGTTAGCATTATCCTTTACAAATGGTGAAGGAGTGCTCTCTCTGGTCTTAGTCGTAGGATAACAAGGCACAAGCGATCGAGGCTGACTACTAGAAATGTAGCGTAAAGTTTGCTTTGTTTGGATCAGGAGGAAAGTGTTCAAGAGAGAATCAATGAAAATAAGTTACTCTGCGGTGACGGGTAACCATATTCGGCCGGTAAGATGCCTGTTAGCATTATCCTTTACATATGGTGAAGGCGAGCTCTCTCTGGTTTTAGTCGCAGAATAACAAGGCACAAGCCATCGAGGTCATGACTTCTCAAAATATAAAATTAACCGCAGTTGCAGCAGAAGAAGTGTTGGATCAGTATTTTATGAGGTCAACAGCTGAAACGATTCATTATCAAGAATACGTCGTTATATATTATTTTTTGCTGATGATCAGTCGTTACTTTTTGTGAATTCTTTTATGCTTACTGTATATCTATTTCGATTAACATATTTGATCAACATACGCCAAATTGGTGTGAGACACCAAACACCACTTTAAATATTTTGACTAAGAGTTAATTAATTGCTGGCACAGACATATACCAATAGAGCTAAGTTATTTCTTACTTTGTCCAAGAAGCGCTTAAAAGAGATGCTATATTTTATCTGTAGTCTAAAAAATTAATGCGACCACCTTATTAAATTGATGTGGGAATTATAGGAATTCCTTTTTTATATTTTTAGTTAAATGAACTTAAATACTCGTAAAGACATTAACATTTATTTGTTGCATACCTAATTATGCAGAGATTTACAACCAACCAAAAATAGTATGAACAGCCAATAGACATTACTTTTTAAGCTATTGAGATACCATATATGTATGTATTTTATAGCAATCTGAAAAAACTGACTGAAGCTTTCACTATCAATTTTCATATAAGAATTAATTGCAGTGTAAGAATCTGGATATCAGTTCACAGTTATACATGATGTTTTTATTTATGTTTTAAAATTGAAGTTAATTTATTTTTAAACTGATTTTATTGTGAAACAAACATTTAACATGCATCTTTATTCCTATTTTAAAGAAGGTGATTGATTTATTCATTGCTCTTTAAAATGGTTAACAAGATGTGGCCAATGAAATTGCAGTGAGTCGTTCGTTCAGAAAAAAACGTCCAACACCCTTAAGGCCTTAAGAAATAGATGTCAGTAAGTGCTTGCGTAACTTACTTGGAAATCTGGCACCTAAATTAAAGTTGGGGTGACATATAAAACCCAGAATATCACGGGCCTATGTTCCCAAAGCTCGAAGAAACTGGATCCAAAATGGTTCCCTATCATGTCATGATTAAAATTCCGTTAAAATCAGAATCGGAGCTGCTCCTTTTTGTTGAGAAATTGGCATTTCAGTTCCGGTTGTTTAAAATTTCTAAGTCTTCCAGCCTGAAACGGTTCTATAAACCTTAAGTAAACATAATTAAAATTTTAGCAAATTATATTAAGATTTATAGGTCGTGAGTTTCATTACAAGTGTTTTTAAAAATGCTTATAAAATCAAGCGAAATGTGGGCTTACTTTTAAAATACGCTCTGACACGACGGAGCTACTTATTTGCCCAATGTTATTCACCATTTTCTATGGAAAAAAATCGAATCATCGGCATTAAAAGTAGTAGAAAATATTTTATTTGTTCTTTTATGTCTCCGAGTAATGACCTTTTTGTATGTGTTTTATAACTCAAAAATTAATATGCCCAAAACAAATCACTTCAATAAGAATAGTTATTAATTATAAGCAGACAAATTTTTATGAATTAATGTAGATAAAAAAACGCCATAGCTCGGAAAGGTGGAAATGTAGATAGCGACTTTTTGTTCTACACCAACGATAAGTGGTAAGAGCCGAAACAGAAAAAGACTGAACAATTTATAAATGTATTTTTTTGCTGATTTAATGCTCTGTAAGTTTAATTATGTTATATTTTTGAAAATATAATTGTTTCAGTTAAACAAAACACAACATTTATCTTTACTTTCAAGCGAGTAGCGTGGCACAATTAATGTACATCCATGTATCAAGTTTCACAACTTGAGCTGTTATAGATGCCAAGATATAGCGTTTTAAGTGTTTTTGTTGCAAGGAAGGTTCCACGCCCCCTTGTTTTTACGCGTCCACATTACATGAGGTTCTTAAAATAGACAGTATACACACTTGTTTCAAATTTTAAAACTCTTGCTGCCATAAGTTACCAGATGTAGTGTTTTAATTTTTTTTGCCGCAAAGATGTTGCGAACCGTTGTCTAACTCCATAGCGAGGTGCTTAGCATGAACCATATGCATCCTAGCACGAAATTTTAAGACTCTTGCTATCATAGGAGTGAAGATATAGCGTTTTAAGTGTTTTCTCGTATGGAAACTCTCACGCCGCGTGCCGTGTTCCCGTCAATGTTTAATGAGGTGCTTAGCATAACTTATAAGCATCCTAACACCAAATTTCAAAACTATTGCTGCCATAGAAGCCAAGATGAAAGGTGCCACGCCCCCTTATCTAATCCCGTCCATATTGCGAGGAGCTTGGCTTTGGCTATTTGTGCCCTATCACTAAATTTTAAGACTCTAGCTAACATAGGTACGAAGTTATAGGGTTTGAAGTGAAGCCACACCCATTACTTTTATTAAAATAAAATATAGCCTATGTTGCTCAGGGACAGTGTAGCTTTTTATTAGTAGAAGAATTTTTAGAATCGGAGCAGTAGTTCTAGAGATAACCCTCTACATACAAAAAAAAAAAACTTTACCTCTTTATATACTTAATTGTATAGATTACAGTATTCTTGTAAAGTTACAATTCTGTCAGTTCACTTAAAATAATTTTGATTGCAATTCATAACCAGCCGACAAAAACAAATGAACTAATAGCCTGCACGCATAATTATATATGGTATTTGTTCGTTAAAGAAGAGAAGTTATTAATCTTGTGAAAAAAACACAAAAAGTGGTAGGTAGAGTGAAACTACGACACTTGCAATGTTTGATATCACAAATCAACGAAATCAAGAGTAAACATGGCCCGATTGGACGTTAGCAGCAGCATCTCCAGTCAAAACAAAAAAAAAATTTTGCTTTTGATTAACGCTGTCAGAAGCGATGAACGCCCAACTTGAATTAATAGTTTTATGCAAATTTTAACTTATGAGTATAAATTTATGCAATAATTTATCTGCTTACGATCTTTATTACTCTTTCACCGCCAATGTTGGACTTTCTTTTGTATTTATAAAACAATTTAGTTTGATTCTATTGAAACCATTTTTTTTTTTGTGTTCTTTTTGCTTAATATTTCATTGAAAACGCATTGGAAATCAAAAGATTTGATGTTTTAAACGGTTTAAAAGAAATTGATGGAAGATTAAAACTAGGTTGATTTTTTATGTTGCTGGAAAAGTAATTTAAAAGAAATTATACTTTGAGTATAGTTCGCATAATATTATAAAGTTTAGTTGCAAATTGGAGTTCTTCGAAGAAACTAGCAGAAAACATTTGTTCTTTCTAAATATAAGGAATCTGCATTAATCAGGATAAATAAAACTAGTGGTGATGTGGAAAAAACTTGTACGTTTCGGATTTTTCTAAAGATTTAAAATATTTTTTTCATAAATACAGAAATCAAAAAAAAATTTAAATTTAATTAAAAATCTTTTCTTGGAAATCCCTTCAAAGTGTCCTAGAAAAGGTTAAACTAAGTAAAAGTATGGTTTAAATATCAGATCAGATATAGGGCTAGTAAGACTTTTGTAAGCATTTAATTGAGTAAATTCTCAGTAGTGAGTATGGTTTGATGGCAATGGATATTTTTCGACTATCGCAAAAAAAATGAATCAAGGGTAATGCCACTTGATCAAATGCTAGCCCACACAACGTAATTTCGAACCACCAATATTTAGAGTAAAAAAAAATAAAATTTTCAATTCTGGAACTACTGTGTTGTAGGCGCCATAAACTACAATATGTCACGTTCAACTTCTTAAATTGTCTTTAACCTTTTATTGTTTGCTATTTTCAGATAATTATAGTTTTATTTACTGCAACCATTTGCGGCGCAGTGGCAAAGTCAGTTCGAAAAAACGATCGAAAGGATGACAGGTAGCGATATAAATTTCTGTTAAAATATCAACTTGATTAAAATTCTTCATTTAGTATTCCAGTTTATGAAGTCACTTCATTTGACTATGACTATGGTATTCAAGGTAAAGCCGCCCCTAAATCGACAAAATTGAAAGCGAACCCACCACCGCCTACAGAAGGTCCTTTTATTAGGTATTGGAATAATTTTATACGCAGCGTACGCTTGCCAATACCAACAATAACTTGGAATATGACAAATCCCTTAGCTACAATTTTCAATGAGGGCGCTTCGAATTTAATAGAAACACCTGTGTACGATTACGATAACTACGATGATAATAAACGGCGGCGTAAAAATTCAAGTTCAAGGAAACGTAAAAATTCAAATAAACACAGCAAAAGTCGTAGACGTCAAAAGGTAGAATATGCAGAGGTAGCTCCAGAAAATACTGCCAATGAAACTGAACAACAAATTGTGCTGCAACCATATCCGATAGGTGTACATCCAGCGCAAGCTATGTATTTCTATGATGCTAACGCTGATCAATACTATGAGGTACAACGTGATCGTGGTAGCGGCAATATCGTAAAAAAAACCAAAAACAAATATGAAAATGGAAATTATTATGATGCAACTGGTAGTTACTATGATAAGTTACAGGAGGAAGATATTCAAGACGAAGAACAAGAACAAGGAGATACAACTGAAGACGGAGAAAATTTAAGTCTGACTGAAAGTGAAACAGTTTTGAACGACAATCCAGAAGTTGTTGCTGGTGATGAAAACAAACTTGAGAATGTTCATTTAGACAATGCTAGTGATAAGCGTTTGGAAAAGGGAAGTGAGACGCCATCTATAGAAAAATTAAATGAAGAAACAATGCGAAACGTTATCGGTTCATATATGAAGGATGACAGCTTGAATAGACATCGACAACAAACAGCAAATGCAAAAACTTCTACAAGGAAAAATTTAAAACAGAGACCACGAGTTAGATACTATTTTCTTAACTGGTAGAGTATAATTAAAATGTGCTCGATTCACTTTAAAAGGCCGCTTGTATACAACATTATGTCTCGATTAGATTTCAAGATTTGACTTAGTGATTAGTTTTAAGAGATATCATACTAAATAAAAATTACATTATGAATTAGTCATCAAATAAGATTTTTTACTGTTTCTTCAATTTACATAAATTGATTTTATTATCCAAAAGATATGGTAGTTGAAGGAGATATTGATGTAATGAATATTTGTTGGGCTAAGTCGAGTAGTTCCTCGCTTCAACGGCATTATTTATTTCAAAGCATGACAACAAATTATTGTCAACATTATAATTTTAGATTATACCAAAGACTCAAGTTAAAATTGTATTCATTGGGTAGAGAGATCAGACGGAAATAAAGTATTTCCTGACATAAAATTGCAAGAGAAAAATTTTTGAGGTAAATGCACTAAAATATGAAATAATATTTTAAATTGGAAAAAATAATATTTACCTTTTATGTTCAAGCATTTTTATGATTTTTTTGTGCATAAAGAGAAATGTTGTGAATGTAACTAAATTTGTGTACAGAATGTCTATTTGTAAGAAGTAAGTTTTATGAGACAATCAGTACATAACGAATGACGACTTGATTGAAGTCAAAATTGAATTTAAAAAGTAAAAGCTGAAAAAATTGTTATTAATATTTTGCGTGGCATAACATAACTTAACTTACTTGCAAGATTTGAGAAAAGTCCTCGAAAATAGTTTTTGTTTAGGTTTGTATTTAATTACATTTAATTGTTAAATCAAAACAACGCAGTAATCTTAACTTATGAACAATCAGCAAAATGCAAAAATGAGTCTTATTTTGAGTGTAAATTTAACATTATAGGTATTTCATGATCGGACATAGAATTGGCTAAGCAATTTGACTATTTTTAAAATATTTTAAGCTTTTTCTTTTGGTAAATCTACATGATCTACATGTTCCATGTTTAAAAAATATGAATGCGTTAAGGCATTTTTTGCTGAAATACGTTCACTTGGATTATAGACCATCATCGACTGCAATGAAATTAAATTCGAAAATATTAATTCAAATTATCTATATATATATAAGAAAACCAATTAATTACTTTAAAGAGATCAAAAGCTTCGTGTTTAACTATCGTCTCAGGTATATTGGTTTTCTCCCATTTTGGAAATTTCGCTTTGTAATCAGGTAGTTGTGTAACACCTGGCCAAATGTCTTCATCTGGTGTTCCTAAAGTGCGGAAAATTCTATACAGTTGATCGATTTCACTGTCGCCAGGAAAGAGGGAACGTCGCATAATCTAAAAGAAATATATAAACCAAAAGAAAGTTACTATTTTTTGCGAATTCGCGAACAAGGTATTCAACAATTACATTAGTTCCTACTTACCATTTCCGCAAAAATACAACCTAAGCTCCAAATATCTACACCTGTTGCATAAAATTTGGTGCCCAACAGTATCTCAGGCGCTCTGTACCAAAGCGTCACAACCTCATGTGTGTAGGCACGCATGGGTACATTAAATGATCGCGCTAAACCAAAATCAGCAAGCTGAAAACAGAGTAAAGAGGATTTAATCAATATCTCGGAACTGGTTCTGGTTTTCATGTAAGATCTTATCAAGGAACATGGGCATGTCTGTTGTGTTGTCAACAGATCTTCTGAGCTTCAAGTAAATCTTTCAAAAAACGGTATTTTACTTTCAACTTGCGTTATTTAATTGGCGTAAACATATTTCTTCTTACAAATTTCTGATTATCAGATTTCGCTTTTTATATTAATAGCTAGTTAAAATGACTGTAACTGAAATAGATATGTTAATTTATGTTTTGCATATTTATAGTGTGGTTTTCATTTAATTTACGTTCAACATTCTAAATTGTATATTTTTATGATTTTGCTCTTACTGTACCTATTAAATTCATTTGTTATTTATTCGTTGGTATTGTTTTACTTTTTTAAACACAATTAAGTATAAATCAACGTTTTTCAAAAAATTTTTTTTTTCTTTGACGCTGTAAGCCCGAGGGCAAATTAAAAACTGTATATCAATTCTATCGGGTATTTGTTGCTCCATTGGTAATTTATAAATTTTTGATATCATCATAATAGGTTTTTATCGATTTGTTCACATATTTAAGTCATATGTCAAATGTGCGAAGAGTAGGGCTCATTGCAAAATTGCCTTATATTGTCCATTATTAGGTATTTTTTTTAACTACTCAGAAGAAAACAAATTTATTCCGAAACAGAAACGCTCTGTACTCGAAAAACCTGTAAGTCGGAGCGGAGATGACAGAATAATTAAGCACCTCTTTTTGTCCAAAGTTTAGGATTTAGTCAGAAGTATTTTTGCTGGTAAAAACATGAAAAGTATCAAAGCATCAGCTGTCCCGTATTGTGCAAATAAACTGTAAGCTGAATTGTATGTACACTTAGTTTTTTTCATTGCTTTCAGAGAATTCAATTTATTTTCCAACTACATTTTGGACGTTTTTTATTGTTTGTTTAGAAAAATTAATTTTTTGGAAATTTTTTGACGGTTTTTCTTGAACTAAAAAATGTTTCATATTCTCTCGCAGTTTTCATATTTTTCCTCTTCATCTTCTAATTCAATTGTATAGACTTTCTAGCTTTCTGTTATGAGGGAGAGTATTTACGAAATAATCTGCCACTTTTAATCATACAATGCATTTTGTTTGGCGCAAACGCCGCAGATTGCCTACTCTCACCTTATATTAAAAAAGCTTTGAAAACGCTATAAAGTTATATGCATGGCACTGTAGCATCCTCTACTTCCAAGTAATATATTCTTTCTTTGATTGAAACAGTTGACATATGAGTGCTTATGGCTTTTTACCTTAATATTTCCAGCAGTATCAACTAAAAGATTCTGCGGCTTTAGATCACGATGCAAAATTCGATTTGTGTGACAAAAACCAATGGCATCGAACATCTGATACATGTAACTCTACAAACAAGGGAAATAAAGTTATAAATAGTGAAATCAAAATTTATTAAATAATGCTTTCGATGGCCTACTTTTATTAATTTATTCGTAAAAACTTCTTTCTTTTTGTCCATTAACTTTTTGAGGTCCATATTAAGATATTCAAAAACCATATACAAGCTTGCATCAGCGACAACAACATCATAGAGTTGTACAATAGATTTGTGATTTAAGTCCTTCAACAATGATATCTCACGTATGGCAGTAGAGGGTACACCTTCAGTTTCACTGAAAGTACAAAAAAATCAAATTTGTTAAAATATTTCAAAATCAAAATAAAAGAAAATTTAATGCAAATACCTTCACGCTAGGGAATGCAAGACCTGTTTTTACAAAGAATAATTATTGCTTAGTATACGTATGATTAGAATATATATAAATCAATAAAGGATAAACATTTCGAAGCAAGGAACATTAATATTGTTTTTACAGAAGGCTTGGAAAGTTATATAGCTGAATGAATTTTATTACGATCGAATTTCAGTTTTGTACTCGAAATGTTTGCGCAAAGAGTATTGTGACACTCAAAAGATATCGATATGGACGTGCCCCGCAGGTCCCTATATGGGCACATGACAATCCCATGGCCAGTTTTGAAGCCATAAAAGATACCAATCAAAGCTCAATATATTAATCCGTTTATTCAATTTCTAATCTCTTTTCTAAAACTGACTATAACTGGCGACTTTGATTTTGAAGAAACTAAGGAAAGTGGTTATAACAAGAGAATTAATACAGTAATCGTTATGAAATTTAACATGGCAGATCTTCGTGTTATAAGGTATATCCAAGCCAAAAGTGGACGAAGCAGCACGTTACATTAATATAAGCTATTGCCATAAAATATTTGGTATACTTGTTATAATATATCTCTTAGCTTAGAGCGGTCTAAAGTGAACCAATGGGCGTAAAATCTATTTTGTGAATTGTAAGACCAATTATGCATAGGGTTGACGAAAAATTGAAAATTTTTTTTTAAATTAACTATAACAGTAATTGTTAGATAAATTGATGCGTAAATTCAGCTTGCTATTAGACATTTCTGAATCAAAAGTGGGTCAGATATTAGTAGTAGGTGTGTCACCTGAGTAGTTCATCCGTAGCGTGTTAAGATGAACCAGTTTAGCCTAGGATAAACTAGTAAAATTATATTCTTTAACAGCCTCACTACAAGTTTTCTTGATATTTTTGTGTAAGTAAATGGGCGACCGCGATTCAGGCTTCACATCCTCCAATGTGTCCAACACTGGCTCCGCGGTGGCCTTCAGTTACTTAACTTTAGTTTACTAAAATACGGTACGAGATTGCATTCGTGGGTGTGATACCTATCAAACATATGCAAATTTGTTGATGTTGGTTTTAGTGAACTATTGTAGCAATCGATATCAAATTCAACTCAGAGGTTTATGCATTCATAAGGTTTTACAGGACTTTAGCTGTTAAGTACCACATAACCGGCTAACCGTTATATTGAATGATAAATGCAAGCCCATATTACTATAAAATTAGCCGTAAGATGGTTTTGTGTCCATATGAACTTGTAATCAGGATGACATAAACTTCAGCCAATTTGAGCGGGAAATTTTTTCCACACAATATATGCGGAGTCCCTTTTCAGATTTTTAGTTGCTAATAGTTTTGCATTAATACTACGACTTCAAGGTTTTCCATTGAATCTGAGGCTCAAAGATATTTAAATTTTTTTCCGTTCAGGTTCACGTGCTGGTAAGTCATTGTAAAGCCACATAACTTTTTGGGAACATTTGTCAAATGTTGTTTTGGCAAACCAAACAAAGCCGAATCATGTGGTGCTACGTTTATTCAAATACAGCGCAGCACTAACATGATCCAGGCTCAGTGTGGTGCCGTAATAATTTGAAAAAATTTTTCAAAATTTCAAATGACATTCATCAAGGACATTAGACAACACCTGCCTCCTTCCTGCCCCGGCCACGTTGTCTTCATGATTCAATCTCTTGTCGCTGCGACTAATGGCTGCTGCCATATTTTGGTGTCTACACCTGCAAGGATATGCGGCGTGCTTGCGTGTGGGGGTGCGTCTCTGTTCGATTGATTGTGTGCGTCGCAACAGACGCAACGTCATTTGTTTTTTCCATTTTACTTATTAATTACAATCTTAGCAATGAATTTCAATATTTAATATAAATCAAATTACTTCTCTAATCTAATTTTCTTCAGCGCTACATCCTTTCCAGTTATTGTATCTTTTGCTTTGAATACGATGCCGTACGTTCCTTCACCGATCTTTTCAACTTTATTAAATTTTCCAACATCGTGCATTTTTCACTTAATAATTTAACTTGTTGCTGACACTGCCGACAGCATTTATTTGTTAAATTTATAAGATTTATTTCAAAATTAAATTTGTTTCTATTTTTTTAATCACCAGCAGTAAAAAACGCAAGCACAAAATGCAAACCAGAGAAGCCGCGCGTAAAAGTCACAATTTAACAGTGCATTTAAAACTGTTGGAGATGGAATCGGCTAAAAGTTTTATTTTCAAACTTGCGTACTGTACGCGTCAAAAGTTTGGCACATGCGCTAAGGGTCAATGCATATTCGACCAACTTCAATCAAATAGTTAATTGATCAACATTGATCGATTAAATTGGAATAATTTCATTTTCTTCTATGCTTTAATTATTTGATTTATTTAATTTTTTATGATTTGAGCATGAAATTAAAATGTGCGCAATTACATACAGGAAATACGTCAATCGGGGAAATGTTGGAGAGAATTCAAGGTAAGTATGGGAGAGATAAAAAAACCTATGTACGATACTCTTAAAACTAGTATAGTCATGCAGATGTTTAGTAACTCATCTTCATTTTAAATGGTGTATTTCAACATTTTTTTTTATTGCAAGATACTTAAGTACAAAGCTCTATAACAAAAAAGATAACAACAAAATAATTAGAAATATGACAACTAGCTAACTATTTTCACTGGTTATTTGACAGTTGGATGTAAGATATTTTTTCCATCGGTACGATTCAAAAATCATTGAAAACGGTTTACTCATAGTTTGTGCGATGTTGGACAGCCAACGTGTGATAGATCGATAGGGTATGCAAACAAAAACCATACAAAGTCATTAATACCGGTCGGTGATGCCTGGATCTGTTCTACTACGATGGTTATAACCAAAGTTTGTGCCATAATAACTACAATCAAATCTTGATATCAATCCTTTTAGGATTAATGAACTTCAACTAAAGCACACAGTTGAAAGGGGCTGATTTCCAATTTTTTCATAATTCCTCAAAGACTGTTTAATCGTTTTGTACAATCAGTTTTTAGAATGCGATACTTAAAATCTATTTTTTTTTTGTTGCTAACATAATTCATTATAATTGTTGTAACTTTGAAATCAGGGCCGGCTTGGTCTATATTACTGCATACCAATTAGTTTGCTTATATATATAAAAATATTTTATATGTATTTCAATATGTAAAATATCATAACAATTAAAAATGAATATAAACTGAATTTGAATATCAAGCAGCGCAAAGTCTCCAGGCGTCGCTGCATCAATATGCCATATATTTTTGCCAGAGGACCAGCTCCGTACTCAACAATTTTTCAGTTTTTGAGCCCATACGTCTTGATTACGTTGAGTTACGATCCTAGCAACACACGTCTTCTGGACTATTCGTTAAGTCAGCCACGCCGTTCCAATTGAAGTCATTAAATTGCAATCGTAAGTTTTTAAATAATTAACTCTATATAGCGTTTTTGAGTTGGATGTTCTGGAGAGCTCTTGAAGCTTCTCTGTTTCTACACTTTAATGCAACGAAAGATAAGGGACACATTCTAAGAGTGCTCCAGAGTGTTTCACTCGAACCGCTAACAATATTTCATGTTAGAGCTTATTTTAAAAAGACCGGTCACAGTCATAATCACCAACATTTTCTCTCCAAACAACATCATTGCGGACCAGTGTAAAGAGATACATATGTAAAACGTTTTCCTTGCAGTAACAGTAAAAGTGTCGGCTTATGGGCTAAAATGTGTTCAATACGAGCGCAGCTTTGATTTTTCAAATGGTGGCAACACTGTTGTCGTCGGTTTTATTTCACTTCCGGTAATACAAAAGTGAGTTTTTTCGAATCGCAAAAATTGTTGTGTGTTTAATAAGTGTTTGTTTTAACTTTTTATCGCAATTTTATTGAGCAGAGAGTTATTTTTAAGGTGAAATCCATTTAATCAAATATTAAAGAATAAAATTGTGACAAAATCCTTTTTCTCTTTGCACGCTTTTAGGTAAAGAAAATTTTGTTTGTTTCTTGTACCCGCTCCATACTTAAATGGTGAAAGTTCTATTCTGTCAGCGTTCTTAGTTTTCAAAGTTCAGACATGCAAAGAAGCTCTGCAATGTGTAATACCACCACATCTACCTCTTTTGCATGGCGCCTATACCCTCATACCACTTGATGCGCTCTTAAATTGGGATTTGCACAGCTTGCGTTCGCAAAAATTTCAAGTAATGAAAAATAATGATGTGGGTGTGCGTGAAAAGAAAAGAAAAGAAAAACAGAAACAACAGTCGCTGGTAACAAGATGAATAGCAGCCGTTGTCAAAAAAGATATAAAACCAGCAACAACAACAACGCGCTACAAATCCCTGCTGTCAGTTTTCAAGAAGTTTCAATGTTACGAAAAGAATCCTAAGCAAAATAACCGAAAAACAAAACAAAATTGTTAACTTGCTAAAAAAGCAACAACTGTAATAGCAGCAGCAGCAGCAGCAGCAGCAGCAGCAGCAGCAGCAGCTAAAACAACAACAAACACAAAAACCGTGAAGTCATTCAACAACTACAGCACAGCCCAGCCCGCCCATAAAATTGTCTTAGATTCTGGCAAAACACATTTTAACCAAACTCAGACAATTTGGGAAAAACGTTCGTTTGTTTCTGGTTCTTTTATTTGATTTTTTTTTAACTTTTCATCTTTATTTTATTTTCTTGGCAAATGGTTTTATTATGCAAAGGAAAGATTTTATTTGAGTTTCACTTTTGGAACTTTCGATTGGTAACGTTTTGCTTCTTCTTTTGTTGTTGGCGTCATTGAAAAAATGCATTAGGTGCATTGAAATTTAAGTCTTATGGCATTTAGAATTTCGGATGGTAACATTCCAAATCGACATTTCTTGACACGTTTCAAAAACAGAAAAAAGTCTAAGGGCTGTTTTCACAATGTTCGATTAAATCTTTACCGACACATAAAATCTCATACGGATTCCATAAGTTCAGTTTAATCGGATATTGTTAGAAAGTCCCTAATAGATCATATCACTTACAATTTATGAAATCTGGAATATGGGAAATAGAGTTGCATATTTCAGATGACGTTGCTAGTAACATTTAACTTTTCTAAGGCCTTAAAAAGTTATATAATTTGCTTAATAGTATAAGAGAAAAAAACATCGATATTTATTTTGATAAATTTTAGAATTATCTAATGAAACAAATTTTATCTCCACCACTCTAAATTTCTGCTATATAGTCCTGCAAGTAATAATTGAAATAGAGCTGTACGCAATTCCATACCAATCTGGACTCTGTCTCTTGTTGCTAAACTACAACTCCTTCGCATTGTATTTCAAGTTGCTTGGGCATGCAAATAAATCTTCGAAAAGAAAATTTGGTTTTCGACATAAATATAAATCCGC
Source organism: Meiosimyza decipiens (assembly GCA_963680825.1). Lineage (NCBI taxonomy): Eukaryota > Metazoa > Arthropoda > Insecta > Diptera > Lauxaniidae > Meiosimyza > Meiosimyza decipiens. The sequence continues at coordinate 95,311,232 of OY804259.1, read as the reverse complement.
TTATTTACACAAGTTACCCCCTCGAAATCCCGTGAACCTCAAATCTCTCTTTGTTACTTAAAAATTTGTTGTTTGTCTGTTGCTTTTGTTCTGCACACTGCCTTCCTCTGAAGCATGTGGTGCGGAAGTCTTTTAGAAACGTGTCGTCAAGCACAAAGCGCACAAAACCACATCGGCGGAGCAACAGCAAAGTGGTGGCCAAAGTACATCATTCTCCGACACCGCCAAAGCAGGCACAACGCTATGGGAGGGGGGCGGCGTGGTACAAAAAACCATTTTCCGCAACGCCACATTTAAACTGTTAACAACTAAAGAAAGAACAACAACAACAACAACATTAAAATCAAGCTGTGTTTTAATGTTAATTTAATGGTGTGCAACCGCTTTAAGCCGACAATGCCTTCTCAGTCGTTAGAGAAATAACAGAGTAGTTTTGGTTACGCCTGATTTGCTGCCGCCATTAAGAAGACATAAAACATGTCCTTCACAAATTTGCGCCACTGTACACAGCGCGGTATGAGAACTACCAAATTGTTGTTGCCGCTTGCGTCAAAAAACAATTTTATTCAAAAAGTTGTTTAAAATTCATTTACAGCTTCATTGTTGTTGTCTCGCAACAGCAGCTTCATAATAATGTCAACTCATAATGGGCCATATTTGGCAGCGCATACCTTTTCCTCTGTCTTGAGATCATTTTTTTTTTGGCTTATACACCTTAATGAGATGTATTAATAAAACGCGTTGATGGATCGTAAAAAAATTAAGTATCAGTTAACTCACCTCATATTTCTTGCATAGGGTGTAACATTCATTGGCACTAGCAACATATCATAAGTAAATGTTCTTGGAACCTTTATTTCACGCAAACGTTAAGTAATGGTTAAAATCTCAAAATGGCAGTGATAGAATACGGAAAAAAGTTCACAGCTCTTAGAGAATCTTCAAGGGGCTATGAGCATGGCTCTGTAACTCTTCTCGATCACGATTCTTGACTGGATTTCATGAAAATATGTGACTTTTTTAAGAAATTTTAATTTTTAATCCGCCATTTTGAACTTTATCAAACTAAAATCAAATTTGTAACTATGGGCCCATAAAACCTCTGTGTGACAAATTTCTTACAGATTGGAACAATTTGCATCATTTTCATTTTCATTTGCATTTCATTTCAGTCTAGGATAGACTATAGCCGCCAAGTGTCCTGACCTCGAGGCCACGCAAAGCCACTGAGAACACATTATATTGCATGTGACATGACAACCGAAATGTGGTGTTTACTTCATGGGATGGAAAGTGAGAGCTTTGTTTTTTGGTCATGCTTTTGAACATGGCAGGATTGAAGTTACATAAGCGTTTTTTTGAAGACCAATTTGAATACGGTGGGAAGAACAACTGGTCTGAGAAATCTTGTTAGAGTCGTTACACTTGGGCACGCTGCAGCAGTGTTGGTACCAATCAAACTACTCCTGCAAGCAAAGTATATAGAGCTATGTACTCGTTTTATAATTTATCAATTTAAAATCACTATATTTGGGCCACCCTGTTGCTCATAATTATGTCATACACGCTAAGGCTGTCAGATCTGAGTATTTTATTGTACAACTCTGCTCACCCAAAAATAAACGCGTTAATTTTTTATTAATCTTTTTTCATTTACTTCGCTGATTTTGAATTCTGGTTAACGTAACGTCAGTCATTAAGGCTCCAACTCAATTTAGGATTTGTTCCTAAATCCTTAAGACAATAAATGCTTGTGCCAGGAATTGTAAAGAAATAAATCTTGTCTTTTATCTATTGTTGGTATCTGCATCTGTGATAGCGCCAATAGATTGTGACTTTGTATCAAAGCTAACACATTCATACACACACATTGCTGATACTCGGTATATGAAAAATAATAATTCATAGAAAACCTTTTTCTTTATGAAAATTGATTACATGCTACATTAGGCCGTCTGTTTAACTTTATGATTAACTTACTTAGAAAGTGGTAGCAGAGGTTAAGCCTTCATGTAGTGGCAGCAAAAAAGTCTGCGTCCATCTTCAAATAAACTTTTTACAATAAATTGCATAGCCTTGGCACATCTTAGTAATGGCCTGATAGTTGGGTTAATTGTGTCAAGTTTATGACGAGAATAGCAGTTTCAAAATATAAATTGCCTAAAGTCTCTGGAGATGGAAACAAAAAACTGTGCAATCTACATAACACTCGAAAAAAAAGCCAAATCCTGTGATGTCCTTTTTGGTACATTTGTGCATTTTTCAGTACATGTGCGTGGTGAGAAATCGTCGTTAGTACATTCGACAAGTTTTTAGAACATATGTCCCGATTTCAGTACATTCGGCGCAGTTTCAGTACATTTTGACTATTTCTAAAAATTATATATTTTTTTTGTAGTAAAACTACCACGAAATAGTCCTAGAGTAAGCTTTGCTAACCTTTTTTTCATTATTTTATTTCACACAAACGGACACTACATGGCAAGTTTTCATAATAATGAGGTCCGCCTGTGCTCATTATATTCAAAAGAACTCCCAGTACTACTCTGTGTTGCCAACCTTGGAAAAAAGTTTTTCACAGCGCTAGAAGGTTACCAGTGCTCTTCAAAGGCAAAGGTATTCTTATTATGATGGACAGGGGCTACATGACGTTTAGCGTCTATGCTTTTTTGGAATATTGGGAGCCTTAGCAAGAGAACCCTTTGATAAATTCAGCCCATAATATCATCTTGCTGTGCTCCTGTCAAAGCTTCAGCAGCGGAATATTTATCAAAAAATTACAGAAAAAGCGTCATATGAACGTAGCTGTTTGTGTGGAAAAGATGCTTCTGATTGATTTTTTTTGAATGCTTCTTTTAATTAGTGTGGTTACAATTGATGTAACCTATTAAAGCTGTAAATAGTATCTTATGAATATTTTCTGTCAAAGCGATACGATTATCCGTGCAAACTGAAATGTTCTTAATCCAGAAGAACTTAGAAAACAAAGTGTTAAACTGACAAAAATGATTTGGCACCTAGCAATGAAAGGTAATATGTTTTTGTTTTCTGTAAAATCAAAAGTAATAAAACTAGAAATGAGCTGTGTATGTATGAAAACATTTTATTAAAACTAAAACAAATTTAAAGACAATTGTTTCAGCTTGTAACGCAAAATTGACACAAAAACGTTTTCTATGTTAATGCCGCACATGATACAGATAAACAAAGCCCGAGGACTTACCTTCGCTTATTTGTTGTTGGAAAACGTATAGGCACATTAGGGTGTCCATTATATTCCTACTTTCTTTCATCAAATAGTTGAGTAAATTTGTTCTTTTCCTGTTAAAATAAAAATTTGAGCATAAAAAAATTTTAGTTTAGCATAGTGACGCACTGTGTCACCGAACACTTAAGTTTTTCATAGTGCTTCACCGATACAATAACGATACGTTAATTCAAAAATTATCATATTGTGCTCGTACTGGCGCCAAGTTTATCGTCTTGTATTCGTACGAAAAATTTTTGATCTGTATCGTTCTCGTCTCGTTAAGAGCGATATTTCTCGCTTGTTCTCGTTTACATTTAGATATTTAATACTAGCTAAACCAGCGGCTTTGCCATCGAACAGCACGTTGTACAACTACACCCACATTTTAAACAGCCCTTAGTGCAAACAGCTTGGTCCATGTTCAAATTTTACTAGTTGGTATGAGTATCAATGATAGCAATATAAGAGCTTTTGTTGAATGGCAGGAACCAAGACCCATTGTCCAACCCAGTGCACATTTAGCGAGTTGCTTACCACAAACAATTTACATTTACGTATCAGGTTTCACTGCCATAGCTGTCATAGATGCCAAGGTATAGCGTATTCAGTGTTTTTGTTCTATAAAGGTGTAGAGGTATCCCGTCTAAATCTCGTGATATGCTTAGCATAGACAAAATATGTCCTGGCAACAAATTTCAAAGCGCGCGTTGCCATAGTTGCTTGAATATTGTCTTGTTTTAAGTCTTTTTGAACTATGGAAGCTCTGGCCGATATCTCGTTTTCGGCGTAATTCTGTGTTATGGTACGTATCGTTGTTTTGTTTTACGTATCGTACGATAAAACTACTTTATCACCGATAACGAGATATTGGCCAGACCCTTCTCGTTCACATTCTCGACCATACGAGAAATATTTTTTTTAATATCGTCACGCTATCGTTACCGGGACAGAGAACTTCGTTCTGGATTATATCATAAGCTTTAAGTAAAAAATAATATATGAACACTGAAAACAGATTTCTTGCATGATTTTTAACAAAACATTTTTTTCAAGTGTATTTTATACACTCTCACAAGTTTAGCAAAAAGATTGCAACTACTTTTTCTGTATGTCTGCTAGTTTTCTAGTAAAATATTATGTAAAATGAAATTGATGACACGTTATACTGGGCTAAGTAAAATTTAAGCATCAACATTATATTCGGAGTTCGATTAACCCTCCTAGGAGTCTGGACTTCTGAAAATAACGGAAACCCTAAGGTACATAGTAATGTAAAACAAACATATCTCGAACAACATTTACGAGTAATATTGCATTCGAATTTATTTTCTAAACGAAAATCTCTGTTAACTTGTGTGACAAATATTTTAGTGCATATACCTACGCAACATCTACACACTGTAAATTTTACTTAAGTTTTTTTTACATATATGCACTCGTACGAGTGTATGTAATATTGTTTCGTAGCTGTAATCATGTAATAATGCTTGTACCTCAATTATGCATAAATTTTCCTAAATTGGTTTGGGTGTCAATGTCAAGTAGTAAAGATTAGCAATCTGACAAACGCAGAATAGACACATCTATCAAATCCAACCAACAATTTGAATATTGATTTGCCAGACAAAGAGGCAAAATATTTCGAATAATCAGAATAATAAAAAAAGTCAGCTGAAATGCGAAAAATCACTTTGACTGATGTGACTTGAATGAACATTTCAATTTAACCTCATGCGTCAAAAATGAAATGTACATAAATACAACAGGTTAATATCGGCAGCACAAATGTATGTATATACAGACAAACATGAGGAAATACACACATAAGTAAATGCAAAGGGTGTACCAATAAGAGCAACGGTTTCGAACTTCGCGCCAGTGATTTTTATAATTTTAACAGCTCATAAACTTTCATGTGCGTTATTTGACAATATTCCTATTAGTGAAATTGGTACATTACATGGGAGAGCATTCACTTTAAAAATGGGAAAAGTTTTGCTGTAAAAGTGCGTAAACTTCTTAGAATTTTTGATCGAAATAATGCTTCAAATGAGTAATCGGCTTTAAGAAAATTTAACAAATTTAAGGGCACAGAGTAGGTCATCCATGCATACACACAGTGGACGCTTTAGCTGAAACATTGCCGCAGCGAGTTCAAAGCGATACTGAAGACCCAGAATAGAGTGTTACAAAAAGCACCTTACAACGAAAGATCAGCAACTGCATGCCTACAAGAACCAACTGAACCAGGAAATCAAACTAGCAAACTATTTTAGGAGAACAGAATTGGTAAATTATTTAATGGAACAGCATTCATTTTCAATGAAATGGGTATGTTAATACCCGAAATTTTTGAACTTAGAGTGCGGATATTCCCAGAGAAATTCAACAGAAGCCAATGTAGTCACCACGCGTCACTGTTTGGTGCGGTTTTTGGGCTGCCGAAGTAAGTGGGTTGAATGGCCGAAAATGAATAAATGGCCAAAAATTATTGATTTGAATCTTGAAGATATGTAGCTCTATACTGCACGTGAAACTAAGTTGCTGTTAGAAAAATTTGCGTGCAAATTAAAATTGGTCACCAAGATCGAGTTTTGTCACGCCGTGCATCTTAATAATCTACAAGTTGTGGGGACTTAGACTATGGGAAGAAATTATAAAAAACCAGCAGATCAATAATAAGTATAATTTTATCATTTTCAAAACTTATTTTTAATATCTTTTTTACTGCATTAAAGCCTTAAGCTAAACAGCTAAGAAAGCTAATAACTGTAGTAGCTAAACTATATGACTATGAGCACAATAGGGGACAACTTATATGTAAATATTTTCTACAAATTTATGAAAAATTATAAAAGTACATACGGATGACCAAAAAAAAGTCATTCAAAACATAAATAACTTTTCCGCACTAAACTATAGATCCTCCTAGTTTCCTTTCTCTCAAAAACACTACAAGGTTACCCTTGCACTAACTTAAGATTGATATACTTGGAGATTCCCTTGGGCTCGAAGTTATAGCCCCTTATATCCCTACGTTAATAAACCACTGTCCACAAAAAATTCCCATTCTTAAGGGGGAGATATAGCGAGTTACTGCTACAATCCGTATAATGCATTTAAAAGACCATTTTGTTCCTTGCTAAGTCTCGACATTTGGGCCTTACAATGAATTAAAAAGATAGACACTTTTCGAATTAAGAATGTTTTCAATTCAAATACCAAATATGGTGCTCTTCTTGAAACACCCTTTATATCAAATACATATTTTGTTGGAAATGCTTTTCGCTATTGATACAATGAACATTGCAAACGCTACATTTTACTTAAAATATACACGGCGTTCTTAAAATAAACCTTCCGTGGAGATGAATTCACAGAGATATAAATGTGCACAATGACATCTTTCGATTTTAATGTAATGTCAACTCAGATGACGTTTGATGCGAAAAGTGCCACATGAGATGCCGCTCGGGCTGTGTTGTTTTAGTAGTTTGGTATAATTTTATAAGTATTATTCTTAAATTTCACCATAAGTAGGATGCTGTATTATGCTGTAGATTCTAGCATTTCTTAAATATTTTTCCAAGTAAATGCCTCACAAAATAATTTTGCAATTTAATTACAAAAAGTTTTTGAAACTCTCTGTTACAACAAATAAATTCATTGTAGCTTCAGAACAGAGCTGCTTGGTGGGTTGTATTTCAATTCCTAGGAATGGAAGTCAAAATTCAAATTTCAAATTCAAACCGACTTTTTCAAAATGTTGGTTGCAAATATCATTTCATTGGAATCAAATCAAAATTTTTCAATACTAAATTTTGACTCCTATCGTCAAAGGATTCAATACTTTTTGTCAAGGTATTAAAAAGGTCTATTGCGAATTCAAATGCCTCGAAATAGAATTCATTTTTAACAAAAAATGTTAATTCTTGGAATGAAATTTACAAATTAATCAATCGAGTTTAGAAATTAATCAATCGAGTTGGAATAAAATCGACTACGGAATCAATATCTTTTAGCATTTAATTGAAAAAGTCGTTTAAGAATTCTGCTGGAATTCCAATAGCAATTGCTCTTGCTATTGAATTAAAAAGTGATTTTCCGATTCAATTTCGAACTTTGATTACTATAATGTAAAGGATTTGAAAACGGTAGGCATTCCTTCCTTCCTATGGAAAGGCATATGTTGATTTTGGATTGAATTTCCTTAAAATTGCCGTTTTAGAAGAATTTGATTCACGAAGGATTGATTCAGACCCTGCTTTGCTCATAAAATAAATAAAATTAAATGAGCTAAGAACTTCCATAAAAAATTTGCATACAAATTTTGCTTAATGGACACAAAATATTCCATTCCAATTTGCTGCTGTTTTGCAAATGTGAACCATTTAATTCAATATGTTAATTTTGTGAATTGACTTTTTGAATTTTCACTTGGATGGGTTCAGAGAAAATAATATTTACCTTATAAAAGTTAAAAAAACAAATCATAGGAGTAGCCAGAGTCGCTATCGGTTCACTCTTTTCTTAAGAGTTGAGAAAATTAAAGGAAAATTGACAGCAAAACTCCCCAACTTTGCCAAAACCCATTAATGGTTGTATAATGCGTCTCTGCTTCGGATGGCTTTAAAGAATTCCGATGGTCGATGGCATACTTAATCTGCATTCAAATTTTTCACATTTTTTCAAAATTCTGTGGGACAAAAGAAGCATGCACTCTATAATCGAGTAGTAGTATCTGTGGTTAGCTATTATTAAAACTTTTTCGAATTATTTTAGAGTTTCGAAAACAATAATAAGATATACTATAACATTGCAAACATTTGAATTTGTAGCATACCAGTAAACATTTTTGATTTCGAAAAACGCTTTCACAAGTCACCCGGGAGTTGATTTTAATCATATGCAAGTTCATTTTCAGATCACTCGCGCATCTCTCCATACTGTTTCCTAAAAGCCATACGGCATTAAACTTCGGTTTGGCTTGTAGTATCGAGAGTGATGTACCTTTGAGTTTTGTAAATAATTCGCTTCAAGTATTCAAAGACCTTCAAAATTTATTCGACTCTAAGAGTGGAAACAGAAAAAACGCTTGTTACTCGTACTCGTTACTTTTTTCATGCAAGTTACTACATATAAACGCAAGCAAGTGCCCTCCTGTATCCCTCCTATAAATGCAGTTTTGACATGTTTGGCTTCATGGCAAAAACCAAAAAGGTGTTGGTGATTGTTTTGCCTTGTGCCACATTTAACAAAGAATACCAGCCTTGGAATTATTGCTAAGCCAAATTCGTTGTAGAATTTTGACAACAAGTCCGTCTGCTAGCTAGAAAATATCTGCTCCCGAGCCAATAACCACAAATATGTAAATCCCTTTTGGTAAAGGATTATCTAAATTTATGCTATTGAGACATATCTGATATAAAAGGTATTTATTAAAAGTTTATCTTGAGTGTAATAAGTTCCACAGCTTAAGATGTGGCGATTTTTATACTATAACAATTGTTTTATTGAAAAATCAGCCTTACTCCTTACTATTCTTTTAATTCAATTCTACAAGTTGACGAAGAAGGTTGAGGTTTTTTTATGTGTTCACCTTTAAGCACCCATAAAATCAACGGAAATTTGGTTTTTCTCACTTCACCTTCATTATGCTTGAGGTTCGTTTTTATTTCATTATGCTTGATTTTCTTCTCAAGAGCCTTTTTTTTGTTACTTCTTATTCTTCCTTTTTATCAAGATTGTCTTCGCATTAATTCAGAACGCGGCAGCATTTTCAATTCTATTAACTGTGGCGCGGCGATAGCTTTACTTTTTGCCTACAAATACAAAAATGTAGAGGGAATGCTGAGTGCAGTGAAGATTTTTATTGTATCCTGTAATTCTCATCCCTGATTAATTTCTTATTCAATCATTCTGCTTACTTACAATTCAGGTGAAAAATTGATTTTCGCAAAAAACATTCTCAATGAAAATGTTTTCATTGCAAATGCAGAGACAAAAGACAGTGACAAAGATACAAATAATCACGCAGGCACATACAGAGATATATATGCCATAGATAACTTGTATCTAGAGGTTATTTTTCTTTTATTTGATTTGCTTGATTGTTGGTGTATCTGTAAAAAAAAACCCACATAGAAATATTATTTCACATACTTAATGACTAAAGGTGGAGTTTATTTAAGTACCTTGCTTGCATAGGGAGGACGCACCTGAGCTATTTATTAATACGTACTGTGATCAGACCCGTAATTAACATTGTTTCAATTGGCTAATGGAGCAAACTTTATCCGATAAGCCACTACCTTCTGGTTTAAAAGCAATAGGTCTTTATTTTTACTAATGTTTTTCTATTTCCATAGCTCGTAATTTTTCAATGGCTTCTCCAGCTTTACTTTCCGCTTCCTAAAACTACTCTGAAATGAAAAATATATTTTTGAATGCTAGTTAGACCAAAAAAATGGAGTGTTCCACGTGTTTTCAATTTCTGTTTTTTTGTAGGAGTACCGCCTTCTAGATTAGTCCAATTTCAGCTACTTTTCGGTCCGATATCATTAAGTTCATCATTTTATTTTTGCAATATTTAATCCAATTCCTACCGGGCATACAATATGTTGTGATTGTATGCGTAGGCGTATATATGTACATATAAGTATCAGCCACATCAAGCCATAACACCTTAAGTAAATGAAAATAAAGTTAAGTCAGACTTTGACTACTACGAATGCGGTAAACCAAAAAGGAGACCAGCAATAAAAATTCATTGGATTGAAGTTTGCAAAAAACTTTTAGACAGACATGACAACAACAGTAACAGTGGTCATGGCAGAAAAGAAAAACAAACGAAAAAACACGCAACTCAATGTCTAATCAATGCGTATTGCGTAAGGCTCATACGTCTGCAAAACGCAAGCTCAGAGATCGAGCGAGCAAAAAAAAAAAAACAAATTGATGGACATTGCCAAAATGACAACCAATAAACTTTGTGTGCCCCTTGCTGACCCAGACCAAGTTTGTTTGTGTGGAGTCTCGCATTAAGCAATGGGTGTCATCAAGCACACTTGCATTTAGTGGTGTGATGACGTCCTTGACAATATTTGACTTGCCATTGAATATTTTTGTTTTTATGTATGGCACTGCAAATGAATTTCAGAATTTATATTCAGAAACACCTTGATGGAATTAAAAATTGAAATATCGTAGAGATTTTATATCATTTTAATTGTCAATTGCCACTTGTTTCTTAGCATATCAAATGCAATTTAAAATTTAGATTATGACAAATATAAATTTTACACAGGAGTAATTAAACTGAATGCTGTCATCAGGTGCTTGTCATATAAGCAATTCAATGCTTTTGCAACTCTGAGTTGATGAAAATATTTTGCATATTTTATTATAAGAAAGGATTGATATTCTTGATAAAAAATATATAAGTCTACATACACTCAGAAATCTGATTGTTCTAAGGAATTATAAATCAGTTTTTGGCCACATTTGTTTTTGTACAGAATGATATATATTTCGGAGGCATTATCATAAAAAATATGCTGGGTCGTCTTATGATGCAATGAAATAAGTTTTATGTATCAATATTGGGGCATATTACTTTCATGTCGGTGTCTCGCTAATGCATTCATCATACCTGAAAATAGTGATTGAATTTTGTGACAAGAAACCAAAATGGATACTGCTTATAAAAATAAACGATCTGTTGCGATTTGGACAGAACTGCGTACTATTTTACGCAATAGAAAACCCATCAAATGCTTTGTAGTGCATAATGCAAAATGGCACGATTCTATAAAAATATGTATACACAACAACAAAACGCTGAAGACTTTAAACTTTGTGTGATTTTTCCCTATAAAATCTAATATTCCCATAGTAGAATGCTAATTTCGCTGATTTTTGAATTTAAATTTCCGTTCCATTTTTACTTAAGTATTTTTTTACCATATCTTATCTTTATTGCTGCTTTATTAGTTTACTGGTGTTGCGTTTTCGAAACTTCATGGGAGAATTTAAATTTTTTACTCATCACCGATTAGAATTGAACATAGGTTGCCATGCCACTGTTCAAAAACCAATTTATAATTGAGCTACTCTGATTATTTTCCCGAGAGACTAATTTCTGTCAAAATGAAAAATTTAGTTTTCATTTTAAATAGCAGCCAACTGATAATACGAATATACTTTTAGCCAGTTAAAAACTAGCTACAGGTTGACGGATGTCGTTAAATTGCGAATGTGAAAATTGTGTCAACAGAGAATACCTGGGTTCAAATCTCAACATTTTTTTTTTAAATTAAATAGAATTCTATAGAATAATTTATCAGGTTAACATGCTACTTGAGTCTGGTGGTCATAGAAACATACATTAATACTAATATTTGACTCTGATTTTATCAAAACATCTGTTCTGACTAAAGTAATCAAGGTCTTAAGCGTTCTGCAGAGTCTACTGCTGTATGGCGAAAATAGGTTCAGCCACAACTTCATCTGATCTGACATTACTTAATTGTTCTTGATTTGACTAAACTGATCAGTGTTGTAAAAGTTTTCCATTAAATGATTAATGCGACAAGCCAGCTCCAGTCTAGTCCAGAATCATACAGGTCCGTTCATGATTTGGCAAAACTGATCAGGGCTGGACAACATTTCATAGGGCTTCCCTGCCAGAGCTGCAGTATGGCTAGTCTCTCACATAACTGATCCGGAATTCCTTGATACGTTCCTACATTTTAGATCCTGCTAAGATTCACAGTTGACTGCCTTTTAATAGGGTTCGCCATTCCTAGCCTGATCCGTATGGTAGGGCTTGCCTCATAGGAGTTCCTGCTCGGTTTAAAGAAGTTTTTAGCAAAAATATGTACCTATATATTTGCAGCTTAGTATCAGTTGTCATACATTTATTATATAATGCACTAAAATTGAATCAAAATCGAACAATTATCATCTGTCTTTCTCAATAATTCGGTCATTCGAAGTAAAAAGCCTCACTCACGGAAAAACTTTAATAAAAATCAAAATATACAATTAACAAATTCAAATAATACAAAGTCAATATTTCATCTCTAACGCGCCAAATATAAAAGTAAAATTGGAGCTATGAACATGCGAAAGCTCCATCACTTGCAAGCTTTTACCAGCAAAAGCTCAATTGTTGCAATGTTTTTCCTTCGTAGCCAAGTTGACGAAAAACATCGCATGAAAAAAGAAAAACTCGAGCAAAAAAACGCGAACCAACAACCAACGGCTGGCGTTCGACTGTTGCTGCTGCTGAAAAATAGTTCGCGTTGAAAATGCCGCCAAGCAGGTTGGGTCAAAATGCGTACTAACGGATAACGGTAAAATCAATTCAACACGTTTTCTTCAGAGTGAAAAGTGAAAAGCGAACGGCAGCAACAAAGTGAAAGTTACGTACGAAAGAAAATTTTGCAGAGAACAACAACAACAACAACAAGAAAACATAGCAAGCAACATTAACATTGGCGATGTTGCTGGCTGCTGCTGCTGCTATTGTTGTTAGTTGCAGGATATGTTTTATTGAACGACCACAGTTGCCTAACGGTAAGCCAACTGGTCGTTAGTCGTCGTTTGTAACTCGTCACGTAAAGGCTACGCGAACAAGTGCTAACAATTTTATTATCCTTTAAATGGATTGAAATGAAAATAAAGAAGTTTTTTAAAAAAATGTAAGAAAAATTTAAACAAAAAAAAAGAAGAAACAAAGTAAAAATAAATAAAAAAATTTTATCAAATGAAGAACCGTGTGTTTTGTAAACGTTTTTTTTTATAAAAAAATTTTAAATAAAATTTTAATTCCAACGCTATCTCAGTGATTTTTCTTTTTAGTTGCACTCATACCAATGCGATTTGTAAACATATGTGTGTTGTTTTTTTGTTATCATATTGCTATTTGTACCAGATGTTGTTGTTTTTGTTATTGCTGTTGTTTACAAGACTCGAAACATTTTTACAAAAATTCGTAACGTTTTTAATGGTAAAACAATTTGTTGATTGTAGCTCACGTGTGTCACGTCGCAAGTTGCGAAAAGAAAAAAACAAAATACAAAATGTTTTGTATATTCTGAATATTATTAAAGTTAATGCTTATTTTTATAGCTTTTTAATGTTCGAGCAAATTTTGCGGGTATCACTAATTTTGTGGTCTTAAACAATATTAAATAATTATTGAAAAAATTGTTTAAAAATAAACTTATTATAAAAGTGTTTTAACTCTTAATGAAACAATAAAGAAAAATGGCAAAAAATAGATGACGATATAGTTGGTTGTGAAAACAAAGGACTTTAGTGATTTGATCAGCTTTAAGCAAATTTATTTATTTTCATCTTCAGAAGTCTTTAAGTAGACTGGACATAAACGCTAGAACTATTTTTTCAATAACACTCCCATTTTAAAATTCATCGATATATAGTGCTAATCGTATGCATTTTTGCCTCTTAAGACACTCATTTTTTTTTTTAGTACGCGTTCAAGTCAAGTCAAGACAGTAGGGCTAATAGGCCAAAAATAAAGTCATGTTTTAGTGAGTTAAACTTAAATAGAAACAGGACCTATTGGACATTTTTTGTGTAAATTTTGTTTTAAAAGGACTAGGTAGTTCTACCTCCAGCTCGCCACACACTTTGCTCGTGGGCTCTGGCTACGCCCCAACCCAATTATTTTAACGTGTTATTTTTGTTTAAGAAAGTGACAAGAAAATAACATAAAAAGCCATCAATTTAGTTCATTGTAAGTTTTAATTGTGCTGCTTTAAACACTAAATTTTGAATCTTCATTTCTAGATTTTTATATCTTCTCTGCTTGTGCATCTTGACAGAAGACCATAATATTGACCGTGTTCAAAAATTGTTTTTAAATAAATTTGTAACAAATTTATCTTAACCATATGCTTCATAAGTTCGATACTGCTTATTTGGAATAAAAATCAGCAAAATAATAAAAAATACGTATGTTAAATATCATTCATGTAAATTTCATATATATTTCATAATAGACGTACATAGTTCCTATGTTACGAGCAATAAAGTATTAAGTAACCAATATATGCATTTGTTGCCACTTTAGTTTATATCAGTTGTTTTTAAGAAACTTCCCTTTAAAAATTTGAAATTTGTATGGAACATAAGTAGAAATGGAGTTACATAAATTGTTTGTGCGAGGAGCATATCTACAAAGAGGCTGTGCATTTTGAAAATCTGATCAGATTGATTGAAGAAGTAAAAAAAGAATTTCTTTCAAGCAGAAATTCTAGTGATTAAAATATGCACTGAACTAAAAATTCACTGTATCTCAGCACTAACTTTCAAATGGCAAATATGTCATATCTGCTTATAAAGTTCACCCATTTTTCTCCAGTCAGCGTGGATGTATATAGTTTTGAAACAATCTCTTTGCATGTTGAACTTTCATGGACGTTACATAGTTATTTGTTTAGGAGCTGCAATACTTTTTTCTATAGTGAAAACAATGGACCAAATATAATTTCCTATTAATGGCCAACATAGTTAGTTGGCCCATCTTTCAACATTGTAACATTTCCAATACAAATCAGAATTTTTGGAAAAAAAGCGGTGCTTAGATTTGGCCACTCTATGTTGTTTGAAAGTTTCGAACTTAAACATTTTTTTTCACCATTATGCCAATTTCTTTTTCGAAAGATGTAGCTTTCACTGAAAACTTTAAAGCAGTGATAGATGAGTCAAATCGTGTTAAACTATGTTTTAGGGATATGAAATAAATATTTCATATATTTTAATTTGAAGTTTAGTTATCAAGGTATAGAGCGAAAATCTATTTTCGGCCCCAGTAAGCGTTCACATCTCGGTATTCTACCCCTTGTGGAATGAATCATTTTTTGACAAAATTATATTTTTTCAAATACTAATCTCTGCTTTCTTAGGGCCCTGTACTATTAGTAACTCGATGGCGCACTAAGTTTTCGTTAACATTTTGGTCGCATAGATATCTGCTACCAGCACGCCTTAGTGGTGATAAAACACGAAGGGCGGGACTGTCAGCAAAAACAGCAAAAACACTTTTCCGAAAAAAGTCAACATTTTTTATTAAGTCTACAACGCACAATTTACATTAAAAATAAATTAATTCAAATAAAGACATAATTAATAATTAAATAATGAACAGATGAATTAGCAATTTCAATTTATATCACATATTAAGTTGCCATAACCGCTCGGGAATTAACATATTAAATAAAATAATTGAACTAATTTAATGACTCATTAAGAATAGTAGTCGCGATTAGCATGGTCTGCTCAATTGAAGAGTGAGCAATCAAAACGTGACTTAACACAAAAATAGAAAAAATTACCTAAGTTATTCCTCAAAATAATTTAAAACGTATGACAGTCATATTTTTGTGTAGCTATCCACATTTTGCATTTATTATTTCTAAATAAAATTGACGCTTCAAAACATTTTGTTTTTTGTTTTGAAAATGTGAACTGAAATAAAAAAGACGATTAGGCATTATTAGGCATTAGTTTTGTTGTAATGTAAGATACTTTTCAGAAAGCGCGTATTACCCAGTGGTGTCACTTCACCAAATCTTGGGAGGGGGGGCGAGAATTATAGTTCCACTAACATAAGATGGGTTTATTGAATTAATGTTTTGAATAATAACTAGTATCAGATCCTTGCGGGGGAGGGTAATGCCCTCCCTAGAACTACAGAATTGACGCCACTGGTATTACCAATAGAATCGTCGTTAAGTCCGATAGTCTGTACATTATTTTTTGGAAATGGAAAATATAAATCTGTCTTTTCTTTGTGGTCACACCTTATATACATCACAAAAGTCTACTTGGGACTTCTTTCTTTCAGGAAAAATCATCAGTTGATAGTGAATGCCTCTGCCTATGTGTGCATGTCTTATGTCTCATCTGTGTAATGAATGTAACTCTTTAACTAACGCTTTCTGGTAGAGGATTAGAGTCATTCTAATTATTTTACTGGCTTACGGCTTAATACAGTGTGACACAGCTCCCAAAAATTATGCAAAATAAAATTAAAACAAAAACAAAACAACAATAGCTATTCATGCTACTTTCATCCATTGCTAAGTGAAATCGTCAGTGGCCTTGTAGCCGTGAGACAGTGAGAACTTCTAAGCCTGATGTGTTTCCCTTTTTGCATAGCTTTGTTGAGATCCCAAGCAAAAATTTATATATTCTGATATTGATATGATTAAGAAATCGATATTCTGTAAAATACATTATACTCAAAAGTTGCAGCTAAAATGTTTTGAGTGAAATACTGCAAGGAATAATCGTAGTATAAAAATTTATTCCGTTAGTTAAATTCGTTTAAAGAAAAATAATATCCAAAAATAAAGCAAAAAACTTGATATTAACATTGCAAAAAGTAAAAATTTAACAATATCAAATTTAGATAAATTTTTTGAACTACCTTCAACAGCAGCAACAACAAAAGCAACAGCATCAAGTACAACATACAAAGTGTAATAAATTTTACTGTGCGTATCAATGGCTGGAGGTGTGTTCACTATTCATGTAAAATGTGTGACAATCAACCCAAAGTGAAAAATTAAAAATTGTACAGCAAAAAAAATAAAAAAATAAATAAAAAAAGCATCAAATAAAAAATTTTAAATTGTGCAAATTATTCGTTGTAGGTCAACAAAAAATACCGGCTACTAAGAAAATGAACGCCTCTTGAGAGCAAATAACAACAAATATGTGCATAGTTTATAAAAAGTACAATTCAAAAATCAATACAACTATGAAACTAAAATTTTAATAATAAAAAAAAAAAAATATTAAAATAAATCAGAGCCAACGCCACAGTTCAGTTAAATATTTTTTCTTCAGATTTTTGCTTTTGCTATAAATTTGCAAAAAATGTAATAAGTTTGCGTGTTTTCATGTTACAAATTTGGTAAGTTGGTTGCCAGTCTTTGATTGAATTGATTACTTTTAAGGCCTACATTCAAATACTGGTATTTTAGTATTTACATTTTTTGTCAGCGTTATTGACAACTTTTGCTGTTGTTATGTGCTATATTTTAGCAAGCATGCTAATAATTTAATTGTAAGTTACGCGCAGGCGCCGTAGGCTATAAAAATAAATTAATGCATTGCTTACGCAGTTTTACGTTAAATTGAAATGAAAATAAGAAGCAAAAAACTTTTGAGCGTCTTAAGCTTTTAGTTTGTCTGAGTCAGTAGCTAAGACCAAATGCTGTTTATCTTAAAGTATGCTGATATTTGATTTTCTTATGAATCTAATCACTCTACTTATAATGGGTGATTTTTTTGCTACTTGTTTTTTCAGTGTAAGTTTTTTGAAACTTTACGTATGAGTCGTAACATATGTCTACGTTAAAAATGCTTAAGAGGTTTGCCATTTTACCATAAATAGACGTACAAACGAACAGCTTTTGAAAATTATTGATTTTTATAATCAAAATCCATGCTCTGTGGAAAATGTGTTACGCAAATTATGTCCATTTTATGGTCGTCATAATCGAACATGCTATTCAAGCTATTGTGACCAAATTTTGCACCAGTTTTACTTTAATGGACATAAATCCACCAACCCGCATGCGGAGAGTTCGTTACCGAGTAGAATATTGCTGCTGTATCGGCCAGTGTCAATGAAGATCGCGATATGTCAATTCCTCGCCGTTGTCAACAATTGGATTTGTGTTATTCAACCACCTGAAAGATTATTTTGCCTGAAATGGAAGAATTTAACTTGGTTGACATGTGGCTTCAACAAGACGGTGCTACATGTCCTACGGCACGCCGTACCATGGACCTATTGAGAGTCGAAATTAGTGAGCAATTAATATCATCAGTCCATTGGCCGCCAAAATCGTGCCATTTGATCCGACTAGACTATTTTTTGTGGGCTAAGTGAAATCTCTCGTATATAGGGAAAAGCCAGCCATAATTGCAGCTCTGAAAGACCACCT
The DNA here is from genome assembly GCA_963680825.1 of Meiosimyza decipiens. Lineage (NCBI taxonomy): Eukaryota > Metazoa > Arthropoda > Insecta > Diptera > Lauxaniidae > Meiosimyza > Meiosimyza decipiens. The sequence goes on along the minus strand of OY804259.1, from coordinate 95,292,992 downwards.
TTTGTGAGACACCGGCCGAAATGTCGGAAATGGTACGCCAAAATTCGTGTTTACGGATGAACCACCTCAGGCGTAGCCGGGTGCAACATTTAAAACAACAATCTTTTACAATTAAATGAAAGGAATTCATGCATCGCTCCAAATAAATATTTTATTCACTATTGCAAATTTTCTGTTCTATTTTCAATTTTCAATTTTCAAAAATCAAACGCTTTAGAAATCACCCTTTACTTACTATTAGTTTGATTTTGAAGTCTATCTTCTTATATATATAAATGAATTGCAGTGCACTAATCTCGAAAAAACTTGAGAACGGCTCGACCGATAATCACTTTTCATTACAACAAAATAACTGAAATAAATTCCAATTTTTTGAGAACTTTTTCTTGATACGTAATTCTACTTTACACGGGAATATCACCACATTCCTTAGAATGGCTCTATTTATAAGATTTGCTGCTCTTTTAACAAATTTGCATTGTTTGACCTACATTACTTCTAAATTTAGTGATCGATAGAAATGAAATAGTAAATAGAATCTTTTCGCAATTGTAAACAATCGCTGGTATTTTTACGAAACAAACTAAGTAATGCAAACATTTTGTGTTGAGAATTCTTTGCAGAGTTGACAGCCTTACTTATTAATACTTCTATTGGAATGCATTTTGATTACCTAAGACTCAAATATTTTCATTGCTTGTTCCCAAAAGTTTAAATTTCAGTTTACTGAATAATATACCCAGATAGCAAACACCTTTGCTGCCCATTTTAATCCCCAAGATTATCTTCAATTAATTTGGCTGTACACATTTCCCTAAACAAATAGAACAACTTCTGTTTAAGCGCTCCCAAGCTCAAGTCTCAAAGATTCCGCCAGCAAGGACCTTTGCAACTTTGAGAATAAACTATCGAGATAAAAAAAGACTTACGAGGGCAGCGCTGAAGCTACTGAAGAAATAAAAAAAATTCGCTTATTTATTAGCTTTGTTTGAGTAAAGTTTTTACTTTCACAGCAGCATCTCAGGTTTCATAATCACTGAGATACCTAAAATGTACTTGCTCAAGTAGATTTTCTGTCATGTGCTGGTTAGGGTGGATTAAAATCGAATTATAAGTAATATTGTAAAAGGTTTTTTAATCTTCATCGTCGAACTTGTTCGATTTTCAGGTTACGCACGCATCGAGTTTTAAATTTCGTAACTTGCTCCAACTTTACGTTATGGGGTTGTTCATATATCACGTAACGCTGTTTTTCACATTTTTGACACTCCCCCCACTTCTACTGTGTCAGAACTATATCATACCTAAGTAGTTGACACATCTATTACAAACTGCCACAGATAAGCTAAACTCCTAAGCGCGTTACGTAATATGTGAAAAGCCGCGTGAACTCGTAAACCAATATTTGCGATGTTATATTTCAAGCTGATGTATTAAAATGTTATTGCAATTGACGGATATTGCGCTTATTAAAATTGATTTAAGTGTGTTAATCGATATCAAAAATATTCACATCATTTGAGAGATAATCCAATTAGTCTCATTGTCATATCTTTCGAGATATGAGAATTTTTATAAGAACTTCACCGATTTTTTTCCAAAATCTAATTCGAAACCTCTAAGCCGATTTCAAAACTGTGGGTGTTAAATTAAACTATAAATTCAACAGCTGTAACATTACTATGCGAATGTTTGCTATCAATCTTATAGTTTTCAAGATATGACAATTTTTATAAAATTTTGAGCAATTTTTTTACTTTCTGATAAGAAAGTGTTAATAAAAGTCAAATTTGGAGTATTGTTTTAAATAAATGAAAATAAATTTAATTTTTCCACAAATAGCATTTTTTTCGCCACACCCTAATGTTGGTATGCACATTTTAACAGGCGCGATTTTGACTACATAGCCATGTGTATAATATGATTAATACCTTAGTGTACGCTTAATAACTTTGTTACTACTCAGCGCAAGAGTGTACTTCAACGCGTGCAGACGCCAGTACATCAATACACGCACACATGTGTAAGCATTCAGCGTAACAAGTAGGTAACCCGCTGCTATATATGGAAAGTTATTTTTTGCTTAAGTTGCACCTCAAGGGATGTTATTAAATTTGTTATGGGTTTTTTCTTTATTTTTTTCACTGCGTTAAGTAGACCAAAACGTATGGTGGGTTATACGAAAAAAAGGTGTAATGTTGCTGAAGCAACAATAGCTGGAACAACATCAAAAGGCAGTTTAAAGCCGTATCACAAGGAAAAGGCAGCAACATTTGCGGCTGCTTAAAAAACATAAAAAATTCACGATTAAAAACAGTGTAAGCTTGTGGTAGTACAGTGATCAAAAACTAAAAAATCATGCAAATTTGTCATTCTTATTTTCATATGAGAAATTACCATGTGCAATTTGTAAACTTCATAAAATCATTAGAGAAGAAATCCTTTCAAGGAATAATGAGTTTAAATTGAAATGAAAATCACCAGAAATTGAAATGTTAATATCCCATATTCCATAGTATATACCCATATTCTGATCGTTTTTTACAGATTTTGTATTTAGCCACTTTAATTTTTTGTAAAAATTCATGTATGTACAAAACGTGCTTCTATGTATTGAAAAATAATAAAAAAAACACATAAAATAAAATTTATTAAAAAGGTCTCCAAATAAAGAATGAAACTTTGATCCAAAAATAGTGAGAGATGAAGAAATTTTCTGAGTTGTCTATTTATAGCTATGGTGAAAAAGTCTATCGAGCACGCTCATTTACCATGCACCTCTAAAGCAACAAAACTTTTCTATCCCTTAAAATACTACGAACTCCTCAAAAGTCAGCTAAACTTTAGCGATGAAATTGTCTTGTTCCCCAAGCACAATCAGTATAAAAACCTTCTCAAAGGAGATTATTTGCGCACTGGCGCATCTAGTGGGACTCTTGACAAAAACTGGAAAAAAATACTGTTTTATATATCAAAGCCTATGTTGTGTATGCACCTCTGGGTCAACAATTTCTGAATCTTACTCGAAAAAATTTTACAAATATTTAAAAATAAAACAAATTGTTCAATTTCAGAGCACTGTAACGCAAAGTCTTGATCATTTATAAGAAAAAAGTTTCCACAAAATTTATAGCAAATTCAATTATATATAAATGAATATGATCCGACATAAGAGACTTCGTTTAGGGCACATTTAAAATAATGTTTTCGCTATCGGATTATGTGTTTTGCTATATGGCATACTCTTATTAATCCCGATTGTAAGATAGGATACCTTAATTAAATTGCTTTACAAACAAAAATGTTTAGATAATTTGATAACGATGAAATAAACTTACCAGTTTTATTAGTGTCAGCCCTTAAGTGACAACACTGCAAATTTCTATTGTCAAATTTGACAATTGATCAATTTTTTTAAAGCGTTTCGTGAAAGGAAAATGAAACGTGACACATACACAAATAAAAATATACGTATAAAAATATACAACAAATAATAGTAATAATGAAGTTCAGCTACTACAGCTATTAGACTTCTTAGCTGTTAAGCTTGAAGCTTTAAGACAATTAAAAAGATTATAAAAAAGTAAATTATGCTAGTAATTATATTTTTTTTAAACTTTTTTTGTACTCTTAATGAGTACGCACAATTGTTTTATATAAAGTCACCATTACTAAAGGGTTATTAAATTTTTTGCTCAACGCTTAATAAAGCCGATCAGGGGTGGACATTTTTAAAAGTTTGATTAATACCTAAGTCTAACGACAAATTTTTTTTTGTTCAAATTTATAATCAAACTCTACGAAATTTTACTTTCTGGAAAAAGTTATAATTTGGTATTTATCAGGATTAATACGTAAGTTATTCTTAAAACATCATATAAAAAAGGATTTCAAGTCAGACCGAAGCGATAAAATATCATTAACCACCATCATGTCCCGGTATATTTTAATGTACATCATGTATCATCATTGATTGCTAAAATAAACCAGAGTTCCTTGTGGAACACAAAAGAGACTTTTTCTAAATAAATTTAGCATATCATAACTTGAGATTTTGGTTTTGGTCAATTAAGAAACCCACACACTTTCAGTGCAGAAACTGAACCCGACCACTGTGCATTCATTGTCTTTACGCTTAGCCAGCATTGAATGACAAAGTTTTTGTTTGAGTCGTTGTTGTTGTTGCTGTTGCTATTGCTGGTGTCAATGTTGCTGCTCAAGTTACTCATTGTTGCACTTGGCGTTGCTGTTGCTGTTGCCATTAAGCTTTAAAATCAACACAGCCAGCTGAAATAAAAACAAATACATTTTAACATTTTATTAATTATAAACATTTCTGATTATAAGTTTCATAATTTTGTAAAAATTTTGCAAAATAAAATTTGCAGAACGTGAGTTTTGTTGTTAGACGCTTAGCTTTTGTTTTAGTTTTCATTGTTGTTTGTTTTGTCGTTAAGCAGCAGTTATTTGTAAGCGTTCAGTTAATAAAATTTATTATGCGCTGTACATTTGTTTGTATGTTAAAATGATGTGTTACTTCTTTTGAAACTTTTTTGCAAACATCCACAAATTCTTTTTATTTACAGCAATGAAAAAAAAAATTAAGCTGAAATTTATTAGAGTAATCCGTGGGACTTAGTAAAAGTTGCGCATCTTGCAGATATTATTTTTATTAACGTATTGTGTTGCTTTTATTGCTTCCATGTGAATTGCGTTAGTGAGTAATTCTACGAAAATGTTGAAAATTTCTAAAAATGATTTCATAATTTTGCTTTAAAAGTTTAATTTTAAGGCTCTTAAAGTTTTTATTTGTCTGAAGGCTGTTTACATATGTATTTGGTGTATTGTTTTTGCCCACTTTCTGTAGCTGTTGTTAAACATAATTGCAGCTATAAAGTTTATTTTAATTACCCCATTAAAGTGCAGCTCAATTGTGCAATTTGTTAATGTGTATTGCTTATTATCGTGCCGGCTTAATTAATTATTCATTTTGATATTTACATTGATTTTTGCATTGCCCGTAAATATTTGAAATGCAACATTAAATATTGATTGGCTTTAACACTTTGAACAAGTACAAACCTGCAAAAGGTAAAACGTGTAATTCAATCAGATAAATTCGTCTATTGGAAAAATTAATAAATTATATTCCCACTGTGACATTTTAATTTTGATTTAATCTATAAAAGATACACAGGCCTAACCATCATGAACATAATTCCCAAAATGATTTTGTTGCTTTTGTTATAACACACTTAATGTTTCAGCATTTTTTTGAAATTTTGTGATAACACTGTTAGGCACTGTTTTTCTGGCAGAGTGGCAATGGCGTAATCCTGAAAGAGGACAATGTACTGTTCGATTTTTCAAAACAAATTATAGTTCATCAGTTCAGGTTTTCGAGATATCCTAACGTTAAAATGCAACCTACGTGTTTTTCGGTAGTATATAACACCGCATCAAAACTTCTTTGGGCGTGTCAAAGTACTACTCCTCCGATTTAAAACCCATTCTGAGCTACATCGATGTCTTTTTTTCAGCCGGAGGAAAGATAGATAGTTTACGGCACCATGTACGAAGATAGCGAATTTCTATGAATCTAGAAACTATAAAAACTACACTATCCTACAAATTCGACCGCTCATGACCGCTCTTACAGGTAAGGTTTTTGAGATATTCTAACCTAAAAGTGCAAAAAAACACTGTTTTTGACTTATTTGAGGCTATGTAGCACCGTTAAAGTGTTTTTTTTTAAAAAGCTATGTGTGAGACCTTAGTGTAGAAATCTTTTTCTTTTAAATGCTGTTGATATTTCTGAAATGTCTTTTTTTCGCTGAGTTATCGCATTTTGATATGCACGTGTCCCGAATGAGCTTTCAGGTATCACAAATCACAAACAAGATCGTTTTAAGATTCGATAACTGGGCAAAAAGAAAAGGTATTTAAGCAGCTTCGACTGAATTTAAAATAAGAAACTTGCACTTTAAGATCCTACACATAGCTTCTAGAAAAAAATATTCACGGTGCTACATAACCTAAAATATGTCAAAAACAGTTTTTTTTTTGCACTTTTTGGCTAGAATATCTCAAAAACTGAGGTGATGCAATTATTTGACAGTTTTTCTAATCTTATAGCAACATTACTCAAACTTTAATAAGGAAACTAGTTTTAGGACTATGTTATTTATTGATACCCAAGAGATTTTCGGTATGCTGGCTATCAGTTTTTATGACGACGCTTAAGAAAAATTGATTTTAACTTAAGGAAACATCCTTGAATTAAAAAGAAAAGAAACGAATTCATTAGGCAGAACGTGGCATTTAAATTTTTTTCCGCAATGAGAAAAAAAAACTTGTTAAAGGCAGACTAAAAGAAATTGCGTTTAATTGACCTTTGAATTCCCCCCCCCCCCCCAACTCTATTTCTATTTACTCACACTGAAGTCAGCGCCTTTGTAAACATTTCAGTGAGCCGAAAGCTCTTGTAAAGAAAATTGAAGATAAAAAATGTAAAAAAGAAAAAAAAATTTAAATTCGATCGTCTTAAATTTCATGACCTTCCATGTGAACAGCAAACAGACAACAGCCGCACTTCACTTCCAATCCATTTGCTACAGCAGAAAAGAAAAAAATTGCAATTTACTTAAAATGTGGTTCCTTGGCACCACAAACGCCTAACGATGGCATCTCAAGGTGCCGCACTTCACTTCATTACACACGGCTGGTCAACGCAGCGCAACTCAACGCAACTGAACGCAACGCAACGCAACGCAACACAACGCATTGCCTTCGTTGCCGCCGCCGTCAGCGATTATTTAAATAAATTAAGTGATTTTTCAGCATTTCCTTTAGATTTTATTCATTTTCGTTGCTTTGCTGTTTATTTACTGTGCGTTTTTTTCTGCAGATTTAATTTTTTGTTGTTGCATATTTGCGTTAATTTCTTAGTGGTTGTGTTTAAGTTATGTCATGGCAACTTTATGCCGATTTTTTAGCGTAACTTGAGCTTCGACAGTGCGGCGTAATTGAGTTTTAATGCTACAGTGTTTTTTTTTCTTAAATTTTTTTTGTTGATTATTTTCATTTGGTTGACGGTATCAATTTATTGATGAGTTTATGCGAAAAAATTATTATACAGTAAAAGCGGCAAGAAAATTGCTGCAGGTATGGGCACAAGATATGGCATTTAATGTTTTTGCAGTGACTTCATTTTATGTTATAACAAGTTATCAGTCTTGGCGTCGCTTGGGTGGCAATAGCAATATTAGAAGTTGCCACGTTCAGGCCAATACTTAAGCTGTGTAAAATGTGAGCAAATGTTCAAGGTGAACAATTTTTGGTGGGTGTTAAGTTAAAAATTCAAAGTTAACGTTCAATCAGTGAAAACTTTTTATGCAGCATCAGCACAACGTTGGAAGTGGTCTAATCACGAAATCAGAAATAAATAGCATTCCAATGTTGAAATCTGTAATCAAATCAGAGGCTAGTTATGTAGTAGTTTTTCGAAGAAATAGTCAATACTTTGCCGGAAGGCATTGAGTTCCTTGAATGGAAAAGAAACTTATCTATGCCATTGGTACTTAAAAAATTGTAACAAAATACATTTGAAATGCTATTAAAAAACACTGAGAGGTATTAAAAGTTAAAAAAGACACAGGAATACATCGGATGTGTTGAATAATAACCGCTGGTAACTATCTCAGGACAGTTGGTAATAAGCAAAGGAATCGAAAAATGTCGCAAAATTAGGTTGTTGCATTTTTAATAATAGTAATTGTAAGTAGAAAACTTTATTTTGTAACTTGGACGTTTTTTTCCAGACTTTCGTTGTCTTCAGTATTGCCAATGGAAGCTGAAAATGTCTTAGGCAGACGTGTTGGTCATTGTTGCTTCAAAATATGTGGGGTTGTGGGTATGTCAAAATCAATAATTTAGCTTAGGGACACCAAATTTTTCCGAATATATGTAATTCTGCAGTTGAAAAGCTTAACATATTCTCTTCAAAACCAACTTGGAATTATATCGATATGTCTTTTTTTTTCTTTGAGATATCGTAAATTTCAGTTTTCCTGCCGTACTGGAACAGATGTAGATCCGCATACAGACCTGTGTAATAAATTACAATTTACAATATTCCGGAGAAAAACAGATGAAAAAAACTAGTAGTACTACAGCCAGTACTAAAAAAAATTCAAAAAAATCAAAGACACAAAAGCAAAATTACGTCTGATTTGGCGTGGACTCACAGCCACAAAAAAAATGTAAATAATCGAAAAATTTAATAGTAAGTTTTGCATAATTAAATTTGCATAGTATTTTTACTATAGATATATCCTTATTAATACGCACCTAAAGTGCTTAAGTGCTCAAAAGCGTCTGCTTTAAAAAAATCCGCGCTGGAATCGTCTGCTTTCCCGATTTTTATGTTTTTCATAATTAAGAGAACCAGTCAGGTAAGAGGCAGACGAGATAAAATGATTTATTACTCAATTTTTTAATTTCATTTTTGTAATACAGCAATTTTAGAGTTTATTAATCGATGTAATTATCGCAATCTGCCTGATGATAAAATCTTAAAATATCATATTCTCAGACTTGAAAATTAGAGACGAAACGGCACAAATTGTGACATATAAAAGGTGCTTAAGTTTGTATATCTACATGCATGCATTACAAAATTTAAAAAATCTCTTAAAAACAGCCACAAAAACGTCTGCCTCTAGCATTTATCTGTTTTTGTATTTAGACACATTTTAAAAAATAAAAGGCAGACGCGATTAAATTGCTTATGTTTTAAAGGCTTCTCAATAAAACAGAGACAGCGCAATGGGAACGATTAGAACGTAGAGCTTTATGATTTTCAGACTCTCTCCTCCTAACTATTAAGGTAGTCAATAAACGATGTAATAACCGCTAATAACCTTTAAAGTATTCAGTGTGAGCAAAAAACGAGCTTTGCTTTTCAACAATTTTATACATCTGAATACTGAACTGACTCAATGACCCATCGTAGACTAAGGTGGGTCTAGCATGGGCTATAAAGACACCAACATCAAGGGCTAGTGCTTCAAGGCAGTGGTTGAAATAAAAACTTAATGAGAAACTTTACATCATTTCATAGGGAGAAAAAAGTGAGGTCATGTGTAGAAAGATGGTAACAAAAACATATCCTCAGAAACGTCTTTAGAAAGGTACTCTTTCAAGTCATTAGATGCAGATCATCATATTCTTGTAGACTTAAACTTTTGTGCTACTACCTATTAAGTATTTTCTCAACCCTCTTTTAATAATTATTGAGAAAAAATGCTACTAAAAGCTGCTACTTTTCAAATTTAGATTTTGACCCCATTTCACTGTTTCTTGTAACACTCCATTAATATGTTAAGTTCAGCCACTATAGCAAAAAGTTAAACTTACAGCTTCAAGTGCATTTGCTATTTGTAAGGAAAGCACAGGAAAATGTCTGGACACAAGGTAAATTTATCTGGAAATTGAATAAAAAACAATTGAAAACTTGCACAAAATATGTTACGTCGAGCATGCATAGTACGTAGACGTAAGTCATTGCTGCAACTTTTTGCTTCATTAAAACTTAAACTGCTACGCATTCAACTTAAAGTGTGCAAAAGTTTGTTGCAAAAGTTCTCGTAATACCAAGAAAATTATTTGCTTATACTCAGCAAAATGCTTAAAACAGCAGCATAAAATTCTTAGTAATCTCTGTTTTTTTATTTATTTTTTTTTCGAAAAAGTGCAGTAGTGATATGCAAACGCATTTCATGACGTTTCGAAATGCTCAATAAATAATTTCAGCGAAATCGTTCATAGTTAAAAATTATAAAAAACTTTGAGAAATTGTTACGCCGAAGGCAGTGACTTACTAGAAAAAAACAAAAATTTTATCAAAATCCATTTGGTCGCTTTGAATGAAATGTAGTCGACATTTCCTGTGAGTATTCTTATGCTAAAATACTTGTAACCATATTGCAAGGAAAAAGAAAACGACGCGACTGAATGAAAATTTTAGTAAAAAAGTTAGAGTACATAAAAAGCGTCAAATAATGCAAGCAAATGTTCAAAGTTGAGAACAACTTCTATACTTCTTCTATATCAATATTCAAATGCTGCAAAGTTCGTATTTCTGAAAATTAATTTTGCGCAATTTCCTTACTCTTTTTTTGAATGTCTTGGGAACTGATGTACGAAAAAAAAAACGAAAATAAAATTAAAAAAATCCCCAAGTTGACTTCATTCAGTCAAATAGAAAAAGGTTCATCTTATGAGAACAACCCCTAAAAGATGTTGAGGCAAGGACTTTTCATCGTGTAAGAGTCATATCTCATATTCAAAAGAGTTGGTTTCTATTGATTGTGGAAACGAATATTTTTACTTGTGTCCTTATAAATTTATGTAATTCAGATGGATCACATTTTTTTAATATCTAAGAATAATAAAATAGAGCGAGACTATTATTTACAAAAGTTCGATGTATTTTGCTTTAAAATTTGCTTAAATAGTTGTACTATGATGTATGTTTGCTTATACACGAATTATCGTATATGAAAATACAATAAACGTGCTAGTTTCCATATAAAAAATCTATAATGGGAATTTCTAAAAAACGTTTAAAAAAGAAGGCGTCCAGGCTGAACTTTTAAACAGTTGGAAGATAATTTATCAAAAATTAATATATCAACGAAGTGAGGAAGTCCTTGAAAATCAATTTTTAGCTATGCTCGATTTATAAATATTTGAAAACTTTTCTTTTGATAACTTTAAAATAGTTATTCTTGAATATTTGTGTGAACTTATGAATTTTCAAAACAAAGTCCAACACTACGTGAAATTTAAGCTTTTGAGCCACAATAACTCTCGAACCAAGGCTCACAATAAAAGAAAACTGTAGTATTTTTTTACAAAGTTTTATTCTCAAATGCAGCCATAAAAATTATGAGTTGAAATATTTTGGAATGTCCCCACTAATTTTAACCAAATATCAACATTTCTCTACATAACATACATTCAAATACCGAAACAGTTATATCAAATCATAATGAATTGAAATATATGAAAATTAAAATGCCTACAAGTATGCGGAATAAATGTTATGAATTTCAACTAAACTCCTCTCGAAGTTGAAAGAGATACTACATTTTAATTATCATGTTTACATAAAAACAAAACTCATAAATCCATTTAAATTAGATTTTTTTTTTTGTTGCAGACATTAATTTTAATAAAATTTGGAAAAAAAAACATCAAAGCTTTCGCTTTATTTGCGTGCAGGCAAATGAGTCAAACATTCGCGTTTTCATCTTAAAATCAAATTCGCATTTGTCACGTGACATGTGTCACCGCATTACTTAGAATTTGCCACTAAAATGACAACGAATTGCTGACTCCTTTGTAATCCTTAGATCTTTTAATCTGCACCAGCAAATGAGTTTTTCACGGTTTTTAGTTCCGTTTTTTGTGTATTTGTGCTCTTCAAATAAATTTCACTCACGCTCAAATTTATTTGCTTCTTAAATGTGTGTCAGCGTCTCGCTGTCTCTTGTGTCTGGCTGTGGGCGTGTGTGCTTATGGGTGCGTGTGTCATGTTTGATTCATTGCTGCCAGAATGCATAAAAAACGCTAAAGTGTGCAACTTCTTTGGAGGGGGAGGTACTCAGCAAATTTTGTGTAATATTTCTCTGAAAAAAAGGCTGTTCAACAGTGATGCTAACCAGTCTTTTTAAAACTTTTTTTCAGCAACGAGCCTCAATATTGTGATCTAATTTTTTCTATGCGCACTGTTTATTTTGTGTCCAAAAACTGTTGCTGAACATTTAAGCTGAAATTGCGATTATTGCAAAACAAGCAACTTAGCCAAATAATTTTTGAACTGAAAATCATTGAACAAAATTTAGATAAAATTTATTTTTATGAAAGCCTTACACTGATCAATATGCCAACGTTTTTGTTATCCTTTTAATAAGTTTCCAGCTAGTCTTCTTATGTCTGTAAGCAGCAATTTCTATAAAGTAAATACATTCCGGTTAAAATGGATTGCTGCACGAGTGAACAACGTTTTTTTATTGTTAAACTATTAGCGATTCGGGCCATTGAAAAACAAGTAGAAAATGATAATTTTTTCGAGCAAATTATTGGAATTGACAACCAAGACCGTGCGATTTAACACCATTTGATTTCTTCTTATGGGATTCCTTGAAGAGCAAAGCTTATGCGGACAGTTCTCAAACTATTCAACATTTTTGAACCAATATTATGCGAAAAAAGTATTCGAAATTTTGATAAAAGCTTGACATCCTGCCGAGCTAGCAGGATGTCAATCTTGAATGCAAACGAGAATGGAAAATCACTTGAGCACTTTCTTTCCAGCTGCCCAGCCTGTCCGGACTTCTAGAAAAACCTTTCTTCTTAATAACGCTTTCTTCTTAAGAACGCTTACTGAATATAGCTGTAAATCTCAACCACCAATTTTTCAGGTATTAGAATGGCAAAATTATTGCTAGCCTAACCTAGAAGAGCTAAAAAAGTCAGGACGGCTATTTAGTTTGAACCAAATCTTAAACAGAAAATATATTTATTGGATAAATAAAGTGATGATTTGCCACATGAACTAAAGTTAATGCAGACTTTAGTGAAAGTCCATGCTTAAGTGTCTGTAGCTTGGTATTTTTCTGAATCATTGCAACAATGCTGTTTAGTGACTCATCCAGAAATTGATTTGGGGCAGAGTTTCACACTAGAAAGCATTACTTCATGTTGGTGAACAATAACAGTGCTGCATGAAAAAAAAAAAAAGTTGCAGATTTCTAAGTTCACTTCAATGGTTGGATTTGTTCCACTTATTAAGAAAATGATTTATCCATAGCAGCTCCTCAGGGTTCTGTTCTGCTGTGTATCTCTTACTTTTGTCAGATACTTTGATAATATACCAAAATGGTAGAAAAGTGTTTCCAGGTCGTTTAGAGCACAATTTTTATCTAACTTTTCTTGTCAAAAGTCTTTAGTCCCAAATCTTTCCTAGCCATAAATATCCTAATAAGGTGCTCTAGGTACATAATGCACTTTCTCTGTGCTCTATAGTCTGGGACATTCTTAGGTCTATTCAAAGATTTTTTTGTTGAGGATGGTTAAAAGCATACCAATACCATCTAAAGTCCAGTCAAATTGAGTGACTTTTTTTATAAATAAACGCTGGATAACATAATCTTACGAACTTTGATGCATGAAATGTGTTTTTATAAAATTTGTTTTTTTATTTATCTGGCAACTACGACATTCGTCTCCCAGCTAGGAATTAACAGCAGTTAAGTAAGGAAGGTGCGATTTTGAAACATCAGGGGCGTTCGCTTGCTTACATTACGAATTATTATGCTTTGTTTTCTTATTACACCTGTACGAAAGCAACGGCAGTTGACGCTTGAGACTGACAAATGATTTTTTTTTCTCTAAATTGAGAAAAATATTAAAAATTTTTATTGCTCTATAAAAACAGCACTTAATGCTTTTGACGTGGAAATGGAAGGGGATTGATTTTGATTGTGGTATTACTCAACTGTGTGGTTTTGTTTTTAGTTTGTCCTTTGTGAAAAAGTGTTTTATAAAATAAGCAAAGAATTTAATTTTAAGTTTTAACTATATTTTTTTTAATTTTTAACGAACGTTTTAGGCTGTTTCTTTGTCAAGGCTCAATTTTTAAGGATGTTAAAAAAGTCTAAATAAAAGGTTTTTTTTCATAAAATGTAAATAAAATTGAGAGTGTATTATATTTTAATGAAATATTTATTGCGAACAATTTACTATCAATGGAATACTTAAAAAGACTGAAAATATGCAAAAGCAATTTATTTGAAAATTACGTGCAACTTCTTGCCGCATGTGGTACGCTTGCTGGAACATATGCAAATTCACCATAAAAATGCACGTTCCGCACGCATTTTATTAAAAACAAAAAAAAATTGCAATAAATTAAGTGCTGCTGTTTTAACCACAGTAGAAAAATAGCAACGATTGCAAGTCATAAATAACAAACTAAGCAACCTGCAACCGAAAAGCAACTGCAATACCAACAAAAACAACTGTAAAGAGTGAAAAACCATTTGCATACCTAATAAATTGGCCACAGCATAGCTCAGCTTGAAAGTGCGCTGTAAGAGTTGATAAATTTTTGCATTTTCGAAATGGTAACGAATTTAGGAAATACCATGAAATCGAACGTTCCAATTAAAATATCAAATAAATATTATATAAAATATTGGCAAGAAAGGTGATTGCTGCAAAGAGATCCAGCGCCTTAAGTATCTCTTAGAACAAGTACCTATACTTGGTAATCTTTTAAAAATTGACGACTGTTCTACCTTTCCATACGACAAGTCTACGGACCAAGTTTATTCGACATGGTGAGCCGGCTTGACTTTGTCTTTCGCGTGAAATGGCCGCTTTAGTAAACTCCTTAGCTTGAGAAATCTTTTAAAAATATTAAATTAAAAAATCTAATCGATTCGAGTCATCAAAAAAAGAAGATATTTCGATATGCTCATTTTGTCACAAGCCAAAAGCACCATATGTACTGCTGAAGGAAACAGTTGTTGAGCAAAGCTTTTCATCTGTTCTGCAACATTGTACATAAACTTCATGTGAAACAAAAACAAAAGAAAACCAAAACAAAAACATTTTCTCTTCATCATTGTTACTTTTGTTGTTACTTGCGTCGTTTCGTCAGGTGTGTTGTTAGCGCCAAAATGCGCAAGAAAAACAACTTCAGCTACAAGAAGCTCTTACATAACACTAAGTTACTCCTTTAGTTTCCGCTGTTGCAGCGGAAACTTCATTAAGTTTCAGATTCTACTATGTAGACCGACAGATAAGCCGTTTTGGTTACATGAACCCCCAAAGGTATGCAACGGTTAGTGAATTTGAAAGTTTTATGACTTTGGAATGGTTTTAATTTGGATGAATTTTGTGTTGCTTTGTTTCTTTGTTGTCTTATATTTTGTAGTTGCTGCTCGTCATTGTTTATATTTTGCTGCTGCTTCTTTATATCTTTTTTTTACTCTTAGATAATAAAATGAGTCATTTCTAGAAACTAAATTTTTTAATCAAACTACCGAAATCATTGGTGTGAACAATTTAAAATGTTTCCTACATGAGTCTTATCATATCAAGGTTTGCTTAACTACGAACCTAATATTAAATTTTTTTATGTAAAACTAATATAAGTGGGCCACCTTAACACACATGTGTGCGTTTTTCACTTATCTATTTAAACTTTCAGCAATAAATTCCGTTGCAATCAAAAACACAATATATGATGCTCGGAAAAAGTGTTTTATTTATTGCTCAAAATAACTCACAAGTCTTTAGAAAATTGTTCATAAATTTTTTGCTTAACGAAATACAATTCAGTTCTCAAATTTTTGGATGAAGCGAATATTTTATTGTCGCAAATTATTGCTAATTACTTAATTATGCATTGAGCAGAATAAATGTTTTATGTATTTATAAAAATTTCTTACAAAATTTCAGCCTCCTAAACAAAGCTGGGAACGGCGTGAACAGAGTTTGTGCTCCATTGAAATCTAACAAAAAATCGGACTTTACTAAAACAGAAATTCAAACTTAGGTGCTGAGACATAGCGCTTTAGGTATTTTAGTTGTTGGGAGTTGCCACATCCTTTTTTTTAAATCATGCTCATTTTTACTTGTGGCTCAACGTGCGGACAGTATATATACATATACATCTATACATATTTAAAAAAAGTCTACATTATTTCAATCTTTGACCTTGAATATCTTTCATATGGTAAGATTAATGAAAAAAGTGTTTGAAATCTTTTTTGTAGAGCGTTTAATTTCCTATAGATAGTGACAATGCAACTGGTTTAACAATCTATTGGTGATAAGATATGACCATTTTTATATGAGAAGAAATTAAAAATGGAAAACTATGATGAGCATAATCTTCCCGTTAATATTGAAAGCTCAGATTTGGTAAGTACTTCCTAGAGGTACCTAGGAACTAGTTTCCGTGTGTCGGATTCAAAAAAAAACATTTGATTTATTTGACCCACCCTAATGTACATATATGATAAAGAAAATTGTATTTGCCAAAACTATATCCCTTCCATAATCACAAACAAATATCTCGTTAGACTCAATAAGCAGCAATTTTACTTTTAATATCTGAAATATTAATATTTACAAAAGTAAAACATGTTGAATAATTTCATTATACATACAGTAGACGTCCAATATAGCGTATAACGATGTAACGAATTTCCATTTTAACGAACAGTTTTTCAAATTGGAATTTTTCCATTGATGTCTCTAAATTACGAACACTAAAAGTGTTCACTATTCCAAAAAACGAACGCGGTTTAATT
The DNA here is from genome assembly GCA_963680825.1 of Meiosimyza decipiens. Classification (NCBI taxonomy): domain Eukaryota; kingdom Metazoa; phylum Arthropoda; class Insecta; order Diptera; family Lauxaniidae; genus Meiosimyza; species Meiosimyza decipiens. The sequence continues at coordinate 95,276,601 of OY804259.1, read as the reverse complement.
CAACAATAACTGCTGAACTGGATTACTTTTTTTTGTTAACAATAAAGCTGATCGCAGTTTCTTCAATTAAAATCTCTTCGAAACAACGAATTTTACGATATTACGACTGACTTGTGCATTAATTAGTACGTTATATTGGACGTTTACTGTACTATGTATTTATTTGATGGAAACAGACTGATTTCTCAGTATATAAACAAATAGAAACTCTGAAGAGTGGGCTACGAAAGTCACGGCACAATTTGAGTACAGACATAGAATATAATTTTTTTTAAAGAAAGCTCAAAAAGTTGATGAATATATATGATTCATATAATAGACTGACGAAAGTATTAAAAACTGTTGAGCTAATGAAATCCGTAAAAAAGTCCAACTAGGAAAACTGAGTTTGGAACAAAAACTTATGGTCACCAATAAGGATCCTTAGTATACTGCGCCAGATTTAAAATAGATTTTGTGGAGGACTTTTGTAGGAATAATAAAAATCTCCTCCAATAATTAATTCTAAATATTTAGTTGTTTGTATACACCATTTTTATTTTCTCACATTTAGTAGGTAATCATTTCGTGACAAAAGTCATACAAAATTGATATTTTGATAAGAAAATAAAAATATTAAAAAAATTTCATTATAACCATATGAAACACAAACACATCATATTAGAAAAATAACAATAACAAAATATACACAAATATTATGGCTTGACATTTATACACAATAAACGACAGAAAGCACTAAAACGAAAAATTGTTCGGTTACCTGAAACACAAACATAAATACATTGCTTACTTTTGTATATGTGTATAATGATGTGTTTATGCGTACACGATCCTAGCAGGAAACTAAAGTCAGTTAAGTCGGGGAGATAAGACTAAAAATAAATGTTGGAAAGCACTTAATCGAAAACGGTTGGAGATAATTGCTTGCGGTCGTCATCAATGTTGTTGAGTTGGATCAGGTCTATGATGGACACATTGAAGTCAAAAGTTTTTGTAGTGACGTCCAGACATTCTCAATTTAGAGCTAAAGTCAAATCACCACAGTAACTCTTTTAGCGATTTCATAATAAAATTTGTGTCAGATACCTCATTCAACTAACGTAATATTCTCATAAAATATCAGCATTTCCAATTGCCACATTGCTTACATCGATAAAATGCTTGTAGGTAATTGTAGCATCTATCTGGAAGCCAATATAGCATACGCTTAAAAAGTTCAGTTACGTCTTGATTTATGGCAGCTGGGGTTATTGCCATGAAAATGAAAGTAAAAAAAGAACAAAATATTTAGTTTACAAGCAAAAGAATAATACAAGACACATAAATAGCCGCACGCCCATTTAACACAAAGAACATACGCACACATATACATACATCTATAATGAAAATATACACATGTACACACTTGTTGTTGCATTACATTGGTAATAACAATAATCGATGTTCAATTAAGTGGAAATATGTCAAATAGACCGACCAACTACTTTGTGTTTGTGTGCATATGCCCTGTATGCATGTGTATGTGTTTTTATTGAAAAACGAAGAAGAAATCCAAAAACATCATTATGTTGGTTCATTGGCAGCGGTAATAATTTCTATTTTCTCACACACACATACTACGCACTTATGTATTTTTCTTGTACGTATATTTTAGTAATTGTTTTTGTTGTTTGTGTTTTATTATTGTTTTTTTGACCCGACCTAAGCAACCGTGTCAGTGTCCAGCACATGTTATTGACATTAAAAATGTCATTCACTGCTCGGCTCAACTTTGCTTTTGTTTGCTTTGTTGTGCGCGTGTATGCGTCGCTGAATAGGCGGCGTGCGTCACAAATCATGCGCCGGAAATAACTACGAATTAAAGCGAGGAAATGAAATTTCCGTTTGCATTTTAGTCACACACGTTAAAAGTAAACGGAAATTATTAGGGCAGGCTAATTTGAGGCAAGCAAATCGTGATCAAAGCGCATTTTATATCAAGGATTTTTTATTTGTTTTATGCTTCATGCGTGATTTTCGAATAGAAAATGTAGCTGTAATGCTTAGTGTAGATTTTGAACGCTCACGCTGAATAATACACGATATTTGAAGAACAAAAGCTATTACTTAGTGCCTTAAGCAAGAGCAAGGTCTTTTTCATTTATGAATATTTCACCCAGGCAACTTTCTTAACAGATGTGATAATTGCGAAACCTAAACTTCAAAAGTTTAAATAAACTGAATGAAGATAACATTGATACAAGACGTAAGTGTTATGTAAAGATCAAAATATGATGGATTGAAAACAATTTTCTTATGCTTGAGCAACAAAAGTGAATTTATGTTGAGAAAAACAACAGCCAACAATGACTGAAAATAAACCGCTCATACATCATTCCCTCTCAAAAAAAGAAAAAAATAACACCAACCATTCAATAAAATAAAAACTCATCAAAATACGGCACACCTACGAATATGTGATATATCGCAAACATTAACCTGCGGACAATTTATTTTTCATTCACTAACAGCAACCACAAATCAAATCATTGTTGACATTTAATTTTGCTATCAATATTTGTTGTAGTGGTGATATTCCTGCAACCTGTCGGTTACAGCACAGCGAACCCTTTGCATTTGATTACCATTATTGAGCTAATGCGAATGAATTTCTGCCCAACAACGAAAACAACATCAATATCATTGACAGCAACAGCAGTAGCAGCAGCAGCAACAGCAACAGCAAAAACAGTACTGACAGCATTTGAGAAATTGCTTTTACCGGAACTTGAAGGCTGCTCCTATGTAGGTGGAGGCAGCTGTGTGTGTGAGCGGATGTTCCATTAGTATTTGCATATCATACCAATTGATCTAACTTAGTAGTCGTAGCGCACACATGGTCAAATATAAGTATATATATATATAGTATATTTGTGTGTCATTTTCGTTAAATTGACCTCATTTGCATAGAAATATATTAACTCACTGGGTATATTGGGATATAGACTTTTGTGTATTATAAATTTAAACATAGTTTTTTATTCAAACTTTGCCATATTAAAGAAAATTGCAAAGGCCAGTCCAATATGGCGGTATGAATTTAAAAAGAAACAAAAAACCTTCGTGTTTTCATGACTGAGAATATAGATTCCATGTGAAACTGATAAGATAGTCAATTAATAAAGTTGTCACTCTATCTGGCAAAGAACGACATATACAATTAAACTTGCATTATGTTAGCATATAATTTAATCATAAAAATAAATTGTCCTTGACGTAATGATTCTTTAATTTTCAGAACGTATAATAATTTTAACATGTTGGGTAAATTGATGGTATTGCAAATGTTTCAAAATACTTTTGAATATCTAAAAATCCTAAATTTAAAAACTGCACATAAATGTAATTACTAGAAGGATAACATTCTATGGACGATAATGAAACGTTCCGTTTGAACACTAGTTTTTTTCACTCTTCTTATATTTATTTTATCTCTTTTAATGTAATTATGTAGATGTAGATCAATATAAATATTCACATCAAAAAAAGAAAAGAAAATCTACTCTTATGGGAAGTGGAGTGAAATAACAACTGTTGCAGAAAAAAAAAACAAAAAAAAAAATGCAAACAGCTGTGAATTGCAACACACGCGCGTCACTCCTTTATCTGATTCATTTTGATTTTTGTCAATAAAATTCTTTAAATTTTTGTGCCCCTATATCCAAGCAACAAAATGTCGCAACGATGTATCGGTCTTTTCTAAGAAAATCTAAATAGCTTTGTCTTCTAGAGCGTTTATTATTGCATATTTAATGGAGTAATCTACATACGTGGGCAATTTCAATAAAATAACGACTTGAAAACAAGCTCAATAGCATCACATACCAGGTTTTGATCTAACTTTCCTCAAACTATGGTCGTTCATAGTTAACTTAAACTGGAGTAGCGAATAACTGCAGAACACGTATGTAATGACAAATCGAAAAGGAAAAAGAGAAGGGCTGATACTATTTTATAATAAGTATTTGCAAATGTCATATTGTGCTATTCAACTATCCCAAACAGAGTGACAAAGTTACGTCACATAATTTTTGAAGTTTCACCCAGCTATGGAATTTTTAAATTTTTCGTTTTCGTATCAAAAAACAGGCCATCAGAGAGGAATTCAGAGAAAAAATTTCGAATTCATCTCTCATTCCCAACATTTTGCAATCAAACTTACACTAATCATCAAGAATAAATGTTGATTTTCAGAGATATTTGCATGCTTGTATTTTTTGAATTTTAAGGAGTGAAGAATGAGATTTTAATAAATTTGTGAAATTTTAAAAAAAATTTCCTGAAAATCGTTACGTTAAGGAAATAGATTTACTCAAAACTTTTTCACGGGATTAAATATTTAGAATAAGGCTATTTAGTATCTTGTAACTATACGACCAAAACTAGGCACAATAAGGCACAATATCGAATCAAAATCATCTTGGGCAAGTGTGTCGAAATGCTCAAATATCATTTTGATTCGATAACAAATGAAATTCAATTCACAATTGCACTGTCAACCCCCTTTGCACTTAAATCTGAAAATGTTGCTGTTGTATGTGAATGTATTGCCAATAGGTACGGTACAGCTTTCGAAACTATGCCGCCTGTTTTTATATTTGAGTCTACATTAAACATGTTCAGATGGGACTCTAAAAAATAAGTGACATTTCATTTTGTTTTGCTCCTGTTCTGAGTTTTTATTTCCCTCTGGTTGAGTAACATAATAAAATGAGTTAATAAAAAAAAAATTTAAATATTTCTTACCGGATATGCTAAGAAGTTTATCTCTGGAAACATAAGCTTGCTGCCAAGGGATATTTTTTATTTTATTTCATTGTTTGTTTTTAGGCCGTTCGAAACGTTAAATTTAAATAAATTGGCTAAGTTAGCTACTCGCAAGAAAAACATTTTTCCCAGAAGGATTCATCGGCACTTTGGTGTAGCGAAACTTTCCCAGTAACATGATGTTAAACTTGTTATTTTTTAAAAAAACACATAGTGTGTCATAATGAATTGAATTTGGAAACCTTTGGTAGCATTTTGATAAGAATATGAAATAATAGTCCCGGAATGAACGAATGAAAACCACAACATTTACTTGGCTGATAAAACTAAATATTAATTTGAGCATTTTGGCCTCTATCAAGAATTTCCTTCTATTTTTTTTTGTATCGAAGAACTCTAGCTTTTGGCACAATTTTCCAATTTAAGCATAAATTACAAATTTTAATAGAGTTACTGCGCGTTGAGTAATCAAATTTTTCAATTTACACTATGGAAAATTTTCCACTTGTGATATTTGAATTGTTTGCTTGCTGCCTTCAAAAATACTCGCACACAGACGCTTAAGCTCTCGCTTACACACACACAGACAGAGGGGCTTTCATACATTTAAAAAGGTTCATTTGGCGCAAAGATACTCGTAATTAAATTATGCAAATAATGAAGGCAACTTTATGGAATATTTGATTAAATTAACAAAAGGCTGGATGAAATGCTGAATGCAATGGCGAGAAAACTTTTTGAATTTTAACGATTTTATGCAAAAAGTTTTTGAAAACAACAACAAAAACAACGCGAGCAAAACATTTCAAATAAAAATAAATAGTATTTTTATCAAATGCAAACGTTTCGGATAGCATGCCAAGCACACAAAATTGGCTTTAAATGGCATAAGCTGAACGCAAATAACAGCAACAACAGCAACAACAACAACAACAACAACAATATGAGCAGCAACAACCTGTTGAACTTTGCAACGCTTAAAGCTGCCAATCAATCAAACCCACGCGTTATTGTTGCTGCCATAATAACAGCAACAATAAAAAAAAGTTCTCATTGATCGCATTTTTTATTTTCCTGCTTCTTGTTGCTGTTGTTGTTGTTGCTGCTACTTTTCAATTGTGTTCAATTTTGATGCTATTGAAATTCTCCAAGGATTATGATTGACCATAAATATTTGATATGGTGTGGAAAAATTGTTTGTTAAGGCCAAACAAGCAGGCGGGCACGAAGGCGGGCGGCATAGCAAAAAGTCAAAATGAAAATGAAATTAAAAATTGCAAAGAAAATTTTAAGTCCTTTGCGGCTTAAAATTTCTTTTGCATGTGTTGTGCAGAAAATTAAAGATTTATGTCTGTAATTTTGTGGCATTTTGTTGCCCAATATTGATGTAGCAGAATTTTTCATAAATGGATTTTCTTATTTCGCGAGAGCAACAAAAAATGAATTAATTTTATTGAAATTTTAAACGTTTTCGAAATGTTTGTCCTTCCAAGTATTGCTGGGCTTGAACAATACCATAAATGAAAAAAAAATGGAAAAAATTGAAAAATACGATAAGTCACTTTGAAAATAATACTTTTATAAAAATAATTTGAAACGTCCTTGTAAATAGACGTTGTCCATATCTATTTCTTTGGTATTAAAAGTTTTTCCATAAATTGTTCCCAACCAAATCAAAATGATTTCAATCACAACAGAAGCAAGGAATGGCTAATTATATATCAAAAGAAATCAATCGTATCTCGCATCGAAAGCATGTTTTTTTTAACATTCTGCGAGCATAATTTTCAAATAAATTGACGCCACATGCCAGCATTGAACCAGCACTAAATGACTTTCACAAGCGAATTTAAATCAGTGGCACAAAACAAAAATCATTAATTTTATTCACTTTTTCTTTCTTGCAATAACATTTTGCTCAAAAAGCTTCTTTTACGTCATGGTCGGTGCTCAATAATAGCAAACAGCGGACATTTCAATATTTCATCAGCTCAGCTCCAGGCTATGTCGTTCCTTGAAAAGAGCATAGGCGCATAAATCAAACAGCATTTTGAACAGTGCACATAATTGGCGCGTGTTGTGGCAGGACATCGCACCGAAAAGCCATGCTGTTCTACAGAAGAAAGTGAAAAAGAAAGAAAGAAAAAAAAATTAACCAAAGTTTAATGCTATTTGCCAACGGGAACTTATCCACTGCGGGTGGCACACAAAAGTTTTTAATTTAATTTGACTCTTTTTTTTTTGTAGCAGTATGCAATTTGAAACAGCCTTCTTTATTGAATTGGAGAATGCCTGTTTGAGAAATACTGTGTGCATTCCTTGCATCTCATAAATCATAAATTCATTAAAAAGCGAACTGCTAGGTATTTGCGAGCGAAGAAAAAAAAACACAAACTTTGCGCACAAAGGACTTCACTAAACGCACAGTAAATTAATGGTTTCAAAAATATGATGAAAAAGGGGTAATGGCTTGTTTGAAACAATGAGAGCTTACAAAAATATTATTTTATTTTATTTACAGACTTTTAATCCTACAGACCCAATATCTAAAACACAGTGACTCGGAAGTTTCAATTGTTAAAAGTCTTGCGTGGCCCTAAAATTTTTGTTCAATTATTTTTTATTTTAAACTTTTCTTAAAGTCATGAAACCTAATGAAGCAAGAAAACGTGCGAAAAAATATGTCCAATGTGAATACTGGCAAAGTTTGAGCAGCGTCAATTAGTCAAAAAAAAGTTGCCAAGCACCAAATGAAAAATTTAGTTGCCAAAGAATATGCGCAATTTTGGTGTTATTTTATCCATCGTGTTCTATTTCAGCTTAGATCAGGAGTTAAGCATGGTGTTTGTTAGCCCGATTTGTAGTTGGTAATTAATGCTCAGTCGTAAATCGTATCGTTTCATTTGATGCTGTTTTGGTGGGTGGTCTACTTGTTTTTGTTGCATACTTTCTGGGACATTCATTACTCTGCTTATTTAGCTTGATGTTTTAAGTCTTGTTTATGTTGGTCAAATAAACACACATACACACACACACATCACACATCAACACACTCAGTGTTTGTTGCTTTCTCATTAATCATGGCTGTTGTTGTTCTGATTACAGCGAATGTTTTTTTTTTTTTGCTTGAAACCACGTAATAAATATTGTTATCATTATTATTATTATCATTACTGTTGTTATTTTTTTTTGCTCATGTGGGTGTGCAATGTATTACATATTTTCATTGTTAATTTGTACGCGAGATAATTGGATGTTGCTGTTTTAGTAGTGATAGTCTGCTTGGATCTACTTAAGTAGCTTTTGACAAGTTGTGCAATACTTTTGATGAATGAGCGATGAATCATCGTTGTCATTCATTATATTCAATAATTTACTTGTGATGAAATATGGCTTAAAGTGAAACATCTTGTAACATCTTATTGTTAATTTAAAAATTAATTATAAATTTGTTAACAAATCTTTCAAATGACAGAAACCTATAGGATTCGCCAATGTTTTTAGGTATTTAAAGTTCACTCCATTTACTAAAAATTTCCAATAAATTGACAATTAAGTCCATAACATAATATCACAATAATATTTTCATTTGAGTTACGTTAAGTCTATGAAAATACAACATTATTGAAACTCGAAGAAGCCGCAGAAACTACTTAAATTGGATATTTCGGATCGAATGTTGCAATAAATGCACAATAAAGGTTTTTACTATACCTTGCACTAAGCTCTACTCATTTAATTTTAAAGAATTGATGCTTAGGAGTTTTCTTTGAACTTAAGCTCGTATACCTACACATGAAAAAATCAAAAAAATTGCCTTTTAAGAGTTTCCTTTATATTTTCATCTATCACATTCTTAACCAACTAAATAAAACACTATGAATTGTTGTGAGTTTTATAAGTGACAACTTTTTAAAACAAACAAAACCAGCAAGTGATAATAAACAATAACAATAACAACACCAACTCTAGTTAAACAAATAAACTGAAATTTCACTAAAACTATGCAGCAAAATATCAACCTACGCAATAACCAAAATTGAGGGTGCACAGAAAGTGTAGTGGTAAACAACTGAAATAACAACATAAAAACACAAGCGACAATAACAAAATACTAATTTTTTGAAAATAGGATTTGACAGTATGAGAAAAAAAAGAAATAAAATAAAAGAAATAAATAAAAAACAATAACAAGGAGAAGCTTATAACAATAGCATTAATGTTGTTCTTGTTTTAAGAGTATTTGTTATTGTTGTTTTGTGTGTCCATAGTGGAGTGGTAGCCTTAACATGCCATCTCAAAATGAAAAAGACGAAAAATAAAACCAATTCATTAAATTGAACGCACTTTTAACAATAAAAGTGGATAAAAGCAGCAGTAGAAGTAACGATTGCTGCAGCTACAAACAACAAAAAAAAAAAAATAGTTACAAAATAATTTTTTTATAGAAAAAATATGAATCTCTATAACGCTGGAAGGTTAAGTGTGAAAGAATTAGATATTAATACAATTAATAGCCACTCAAGTCACAGTAATCACAATATGTCTACTCATAATTTCATAGTAAATTTATGCAATTTTAGCATAGATTATCATTCTACCACCTTACGGCTGTCTGAGTCCTCCCAGGAAAATCACATTCCCGCCATTGGTCGTTGTAAAGAACCCAAACTAAAAAAAAAGGTTAATAGCGTTCAAAAAAATTGCCTTAAATTTGTTATCCTTTCTGCAGAATATTATCGTACTTTTGGGTAATTTTTTGGTATAAATTTTTCAATTATTTTCCTTGGAGCAACCAAAGGTTACTGAAGTTTGAGCAGCAATTTTTTTCCAATCAAATTGATGTAATAAAGCTCAGCATACGAAATCGAACAAACCAAAATAAAAATAAAAGTTAACAAAAAGCTTTTAGATTTTAAAACAAAAATTAAATAAGATAAGGAAGCAAAAAATAAAAGGATGTAAGGATATGTAGTTAGCAAAGTGCTATCGATGAAATTGAAAATGTGTGAAATGAGCAGAGAGGAAATAAAGCTTTTTTTCCCTAGCACTTAACGCATGTAAATTAAAACAAAAAACAAATGTGGAACAGAAAACAGCCAAAAGAAGGAAGAGCAGCAAATAGAAGTAGAAAAAATAACAACTAAAATAAGCAAATAAAAACAAAAGGGTGACCTAATGCGTTTAGTTAAAAAAAAAACATTTAAAGAGCATTAAATTAAGTTCTGTGCGCTAGGTAGAAACACTTTTCCATTATCACTATTGTCCTTTTTAAAGCTACTGAAACGTAGAGGGTACTCAAGTACCACCTTTTTTTTTTGGTGTGAGCTTAAGAAAACATTGATGAAGTAACATTTTTAATTTTTTGTAAAAGTGTGCCTGACTGTTGTGCTGTTCATTCAAGGGTTTTGTGTAAAAGCACTTAAATTTTATTTAAAAATCTTTTCATTAAACTAACGAAAATTGTGCAAAACTATATCTTAAGAACAATTGGGTTTTTTTTCTTAAATTCGATTGGGGAATTGAACAAATATTGCATTTTCTTTATGAAACTTCAACCAAGTTCCGCTTTTAATGCTTGAATATCTGTTTCGCAAGGGATTTTCTCGAGAGATGACTTTTTCCCAGTTACTCAACCACTTGGAACTCAGTGGTGCAGGTTATTTTGTCCAAAATCCATTACAACTGCTCTTAAAATCGATTTGAAAACGAACACTCTTTCAAAAACGCACTCGTTATTTGTAGTTTGTTGTTCGATTTTCGCGTTTTCTGTCAAAATACCGAGCTTTCAAAATAAGCGACTCACATGTAGGTGTTGCTGCAAAATACGAACACATTAACGAGTAAAAGATATCAGATCGCAGCACTAGCACGTAGCGCTCATCGTAGCCAACATGTTTACTCAACGTTTCATTGGAGTGCTGCTGTCCGATTGAGAGATACCTAATTGCCAATTATTTAGCTGCGATTATGTTCAGCGCTCACGAGTTCGAGACATCAAATCCTCTCACTCATGCGCTTAAGAGTTCACTCGCTGTATCCCCTGGGATATGAAATTGATGGTGAGTGCTAAGCGGTAACAATGACCTGACCTTCATTCTTACAATGTATACGATTCAGATAGGCAGAAAAGGCTTAAGCTAACTAATAAGCTGCTAGGCCATAAAGTCACTTTAATCTGACATCTTCGACTGATTAAATCTGATTGCATTTACTTGAATTGTACTGATCCCTTTATATAAATTCTGAACATGGAACCAATACCGCACACGCTCTTTAATTTTAAAATTCTCTTTAGCTTTGTTATCTGTTCATTGCACTGACGCACGTGGATATTGCATGCGTTGTATGTTGTTGTGTTCTTGAGGCTGCAAGGAATGTATGTTGTTGTTGTGTGCTCGCTTGATTGAATGGGCATAATGTTGCTCTTGTTAATGGGTTGTCATTGGGGGCCACAGTGATTCTTATCGGTAGATACTCTAAATTTAATGCCAAATCTGAAATAGAGAATATCAGAACGTAGGCAAATTATACTATCGAAGCGTAACATGGTATTGCAGTGGGGAGGGCAACCACTAGATTCAGACTTTGTGGAGCCGATAGAAAAAAATTCATTCAAAATATAAATACATTTTACTATTATAATTCATGAAATTATCAAAAATGCCGATGTCAAAGGAGGCCTTGATCTTCATTTTGTGTTTCAACAAAACATTATGGAACTTCCCAGCTATTCTTAATGTGACGCTAGAGGTTCTAACCAAAATCGTTCTTTACTTAGCAGCCATGGGATTCAAATCGCAGCCAACTTCGTAAGATATGCTAACCACTGGGCTCTTCGAAGTCCTTGCTATAACTGTTGTCGCCATAAGCAGCATAATCATCATCATTATCAATATCATATCCCTTTAAATTTACGTATGGATGTAATTAAACAAATGCCAAATTATATTGTGTCGTTCATGTTAATTACTGCATTGTTTGTTTTTAACACACTTGCGCACATATGTAAAGTCTTAATTAAAGTTTGCCTCCTTAATTTGTTTCCTTATTAACATTGAAATGGTATAGTGTATGTTATTAAAATAACATCCAAAAATCATCCAAAATGTAGGTTTTAATGGTAATGAATGTATGAGGTTTATTTTGTTCTTGACGAGTATCATTCTGTGAATAGTGTTGCCGTTGTTACAAGCGCCATTACTTATTACACTCAAATTAAGCCTAGTTAATTCATTAATTAATTATAGAATTCATCAAATTTAAATTCCTCAACCACAATTGTTGCGGAAGCAAAGTGCTATAGAGGCGGAATAATATGCGTGCAACAGAGCTATTTAATTAAAGTGGTGTGGCAGCTTTACGTCTTGTAATCCTTATTAGCATATGTTTTAAGATTATTTGGTTTCATTGACAAAGGCAAGACTTAAGTTATATTAAAATCTCTTAGATAGTTGAGTGTAAGCATATGGTGACTTAAATTAACGAATGCGGTTAGTCTTGAAGTTATTATATTACTTATACAAAGCATATTTTCGTGTATTGGGAAATTTCAAGAAGAAAAAGAAGCTTTAGCTTCTTTTGGAAAACTTTAACGCTTTGAACTGCTGTTTTGGTGTCCTTAAAGTTAGGAAACTTATATGAGAACACTAATTATTGCACACTATGCGAAGCGTATGAAGTTTTTGAAATATTGATGAGTTTCGCAGTTTTTATGAAATAATTAATGTCTGCTCGCAGAATACTTAAGAAAATTTTTAATTCTTACGTTATTGATGTGCAAATATATTCAGAATTTTAAGAAAATTTTCAGTTTTTCAAAAACATTTTGAATTTTTTTAAATTTTGTGCCATTAAAATTTTCATAAAACTTTCTGAGCCTGTTATCACAATGAAAGCTGCAGGAATTTTTTCCCTCAAAAAATCAAATTTCAGTTCATTGCAAACTGAAGGCTTAAATTTAGCATTGGACTCTTATTTCAGAAGTACATGTAAATAATTCTTTTCAAAATTTTTGCAGGACTCACACAAAATGAAAATTAGAAAAAGAATTTCAATGAGCCATACAAATTTTATTTTTAAAACGATTTTAATGGACATTTTTCCTATCATATGACTTTTATCTTTGGGTTTTACAAAACATATCAATAACTTGAAAAATTAATTGCATTCCCATAAAAATAAGTACATATTTTGAGAGGTTGTTTTGAAAAATGTCCACCCATTAGGTAAACGTACTACAATTGTGTGCTTGTCACTATATTCCCATACTTGCAAATAGTCGGTCCTATTTTCTTTTGAAATGCTTTCTCTTGTGTTGACATTGAGTAAAAGTTTATGTGGGCGTATTTTTTAAGTAAAATTTCACACACTTGAGCTGACAAACACAAGCATAAAAGCTACCACGTTGTTATTGTATGTATGTAGAATTATTTACATTGTGAATATGCGCATACACTCATGCCCATTAGGTAATTGAGTAAGGCCTCTCCTGACAGCAAGTCTTTTTAAAATTAGTATTTCATTCAAATATGCCTTCCACTAGCAAGTCTTGACTCCTTTGAAATATATTACCCATGCTATCTGGTCTTTCTCCTAGCAAGGCCTAAATTGAAAGCTACTAAATATGATCCACATTTTGTACTGTTTCTTTTTTCAGATGTACTGTGCAGAACACCTTATTTTTCTAAATCCATATAAAAAGAAAGTAGGTTTGTATGGCATTAGAAAGGTTTTATTCTTCACAAGGACAAGGTGCTGCTTTTTTCGACTGGGTACCTATGGGGATACTCATAGAATTGTGCAAACATGCACTTAAGTAACAATAAATAGAAGAATGAAAATTCGCCTCACTGACTCGCCTTATGGTCTAAATGTATTATGAACCTAAAATGATGACAATCTTTCTCTTGTTGTCACTTAGTTTCTTAACGTTTTTTGGTTTACTTTTAATAATTAATTTGAGTGTAAAAGAATAAAGTCTATCAATTTTTCGTAAACTTTTTTTTTCTAAGTGTATTGCATAACTTACTTTGCAAAATCTAAGTTTCATTATATATCAAGCTTAATACCTTGCTCGTTTTGTGCTAACAGAATAATCGTGCAAATATTTTACCAGCTTCCATGGCACAACTACTGGCATTTTAATAGGCCAAGGAATGCAAACACCATTTTCATTGTTTGCGCTCTTGCTGTTGCGATTTGTGAATTCTTGACTTTGTTGGAAGTTCAACTGTGAGGTTTTGCTCTTTGCACTATGGAGAATTTTATCGCTTTCTTTCGCGTAAGTTGTAAATAAAGTGAAGATGGCCCAATTTGTATACTCCATGGTTCTTTGTCAATAAGTAAGCACAAAATGATGGAAATAAATCGAAAAAAAAGTTATTTCTAGCGCATAAGGTTCCAAAGGCATGAGACAATAGGAAAAAATGTGGTCACCAAGCTCAACTTTAACTAATTTATGTATGCAAAAATCGAGAATACAAATATGTCACCCGAATCGTAGCATTTATCAGGCTCTGAACCTTATGAAAAGCCATGTTATTTAGTAAACGAAAATCCCAGAAAACTTAAAATATATTCAGCACACTTCGACCTGTATAGCTTTTAATGCCCCTCGGATTTATTGAATGAAGGATCGAGATCTATAACAGTTTTGGCTGTAATATCCTACATTTCATGCATTGATTCATATCTGTAGAAAGTGTAGGCCAAATTTTTTACACTTAGTGTATTGTTTGGAACATTCACAAATTGTTCCTATGTCAAAATATCAAAAAAACTTATTTATATTTTCATCATAGTATGCCGAAAAAGTCGATTTTTCATATAATATACTCTTATTAGAATGGCATTAGCATCTCTAAGCGCTTGCTGTCCGATATGACCAATGTATGAGTACGTGACATAAAAGTTCCGTATATAAAATTATAGATATAAAGTTCATATTTACTTTCGCAAACATACTGTTTAAATGAAAAAACAAAAAGTTTTATTTTAACATTTTAAAATTTGGGGTCTTAAGTAACTAAAGCGGACAATATTCCATAGTGAATTGGTTTAATGCGAGGCGTTGTGCGTCTTTAAACGTAATGTATTGTATTTAATGCTGTTCTTCTAAAAATCATCATAACAGAGTTTACTTAAGTACATCAAAAATTTATATCCATATGGAATTTAATCACAATAAAGCTAAAAATCAATAAATAATAGTAAAAAAGCGTTAAATAATAAAATATTCAAGTA
This sequence comes from Meiosimyza decipiens, assembly GCA_963680825.1. NCBI lineage: Eukaryota > Metazoa > Arthropoda > Insecta > Diptera > Lauxaniidae > Meiosimyza > Meiosimyza decipiens. The sequence goes on along the minus strand of OY804259.1, from coordinate 95,261,550 downwards.
AAAAAGTTCCTAAATAAAGTTCTTAGTAATAATTTAGCTTTTTGCACTAAGAAAAAAATAAAACCAAAAACCAACAAATTTCATATTGATCAAAGTGCGTAGAAAACAAATCAATAACTAATTTTGTTTCCTTAATCGCCAAACGAATATGTTTGCGTAAAGAACTTTTAGACAAATCGGCTTATTTTTTCTTAACAATGATAGAAAATTTTGTTCTTTGCATGCATAAAATAGTTTCATAAAGTTCGATTTTTTCTTAGTAATTTCCGATAAATAAACATAGATAACAAAGTCATCAAACACAGCACACGTAACGCAGAGAGGAAGAGAAATCAAACTTATAACTTTAAGGATGCCAACTGAATTACAAAACAAACATAAGAAGCAGACAAACTAAAAGTTATGGCAAATCCTAGATCTCATTATAACTCATACAAACGAGAATGAGAGAAATACCCAGTTGAAAAACTACATTTCTGCAATAACTTAGTTACTTTGAAAAATCATATGGCAGCGGTGCTATATGCTATGACAAGGAGATAACTTCTCTTTTCAATAAATGTAAGAAAAGATGGCTCAAATTTGGTAAATGGGTGTGCCATTTTCCAGAAGTGACTTATTGATTAACAATAAACGTAATTCCGTTTGAAATGGCCTGTTTACATCAAGATAATGCCTCGATAATAAAATAAAATGCCATGAAAATATTATTACCTTGATTTTTAGAATTTAATATGTTAATGAACATGGAAACATTTTGTTTTTTTACTAGGTTTCAAAACTTTCCAATAATCATATGCGACAGCTGCATACATTGACACAGCAACATTATATCGTTTGTATTGCATTCGAAGTGGTGTGGAACGCCTTCATTTATGATAATCAAATCCAACAGTTGGTCACTTCTATCATATAGATGTAAATGCTTGCATAATACATATGAATAAGGCAAAATAACAAAAACAACAACAACAACAACAACAACAACATCAAAATCATTAATACCAAACAAATAGATTATGTAAAGCAAATGTGTACAAATGTGTGTGTGCAAGTAAGTAAGCGGAAGTAATAAAATTATACACACACGAACACATAAACATTAATGTGTACCTTAATGCACTTTTAGTAAAATTAAAAGGGCAGCATTTTATTACCAGGTGTTCATAAGAAACTTTCACACACACACACGTATAAATACTTACACATACCCTTACAATAAAAATGATTTTTATTTAACTTCCGAGTTGAACAGCGTTGAGTATTCAACACTTTTTGAATTTTATTTTGCTACCCAGGAAAAGAAGTGTGAAATTTCATTCCAACATTCGTAATTGCTGTTGTATAAGTGTCTATATATGTGTGTGTGACTGTGGTGTGCTGGTGTAAGTATTTGTATGAATACATATGTAATAAAGTAAATTACAGTTTAACGCTTCATAAATCATCACAGTAAAATTGTTGCTTGCTATTTGCTGGCCACAAATATATGCACACATCGGCATAATGCCACGTTTCTCGGAAAACCATGTTTGCTGGGTAATAAATCGCATTTATTGACAGCAGCACACTTGTAAATGTTGAATTGAAAAAAAAAAACGAATTTATGAAGTGTGAAAATTAATTCGAAAGCAAAACGAACGTGAAAATTGACTCTATGGTGGGCTAAATCACCTACGCTGCCAGGTGTGCTAACAGTTTGCTTGTATGATTGCGTTCAGCTATAAATATCACAAGTTTAATTAATTGTAAATTGAGTTAAATTGTTGAATGTTTAATTTCATTTGTGCAGGATATTAACAGAAAAATTGTTTGCATTTTAAAGTGACGAAAATAAAATAAATATCATGGGTTTCTTAAATTTTCACCATATTCAGTAAAGTTTAGAACGAAGTTTTATATTCTGATTATGGGCATTTTGCTTTGGCGACTTTTGTGTTAATTTAAGTTTTAAGTTTTGAGAGTTATGCTAAAGTTTTGTGGATTTGAAGTCAAATTTTTATAAAGCGAAAAGAATAAAGCTTTTGAGTAATTCTGTGATGATACTAACTTCAGTCTATTTTTTCAGGAAATTTTTTAAATGTCCCTTAGCTCATCATCTTTGTTCAAAATATTTATTGCTACAGACGAGCAATTGATAAATGTTGGGCATAAAAGACTTATTATCGCTCAAGAAAAGTAAGCCTCGACCAAGAAAGTGGAGCTTAAAAGAGAAGGAGCAATAGCAATGAAACTTAATATTAAAAAAAGTGGAAAATCTCACAAAATGCCTTTTTTTTCAAGTTATATCAGTTCCAGAAGCATAAGGTTATGACCCTCATAATTTTTTTTAATGATTTCTTAACTTAATTTAAAGCTTCCATAGCTAAGAAGCGTAACAGCTGCAATAGCTAAGCATTTATTTATATGAATGATCTTTTTTTGAGGGAAAATTGCTCAGGATTCTAAATTGAAAATCGAAAAATCTTGCATGATATCTCAATGTCGTGCTCTAAAAAGTTTGATGTTTTGTATTGGACATTGAGTGGAAAAATTAGAATTTTAGTTGAGCGCTTATACTGTTCAGTTGCCAAAAATTTTTTAATGATAAAAAATTCAAAGGGATGATACTTTTGATTTTGAAAAACCGTTTTACAAGTTGTAATGCTTTTATATTATTCAAAAATTATAGCGGTTTGAAAAGGTACTTTTTCCAATTAAACTCTAGAGACTACTCATACAACCAGTTAACTGCAGTCATTAGGTGCGGTTGACCAAACAGCATTTATCTATATGATTTGGTGTGCAGCATCAAAGTCTGGTAGCCTTTTTACTCCATGACGTTAGAATTTTGTGATATTAAGCCATTATTGCTGAAATTTAAAATGATTCCAATGATTTGCATATCATATATCTCAGCTGCAAAATATGTTAAAATTTGAATGTTATCACTGCAAAGGGATATTTTCTTATCAAAAAATATGAATATATTGTCATATATTAATCACTTTGGTCTATTTATAAAAAACGAACACATTCCATCTGTATAGGGCTAATTAAATCAATTAAAAACTTTTGAAATATTTGCAAATAAAATATTCATTTCATACAATAAAGAGACACTCAGAATTCATAAGTTTTATCTGAGTTAAAAACCTTAATCTATTTATATGAATTTTAAGCAACATGCAATACCACCAAAAAGGCGACCACATTCCACAACTCAGGTCACACACTACCAACACAAAAGCGAAGAAAAAAAATGTATGACAGAATCGCGCACAAATTTTGACATTATTTGCACATGACATGCGGCGGTTTAAGGTGCTCATTATGATTATCCTCAGTGTCATCGGAAACAAGCATCAGTGAGTAGCACAACACACAGCCGCATGTTGAATTCAAGAGTCCTACACTGGGTTGCGAGGAGCAAAGCACACAGCGCAGCGCAGCACAGTACGTTGTTGCTGACACGCTTCGAAACAATTAAACCTTCATGTCGCGTAACATGTGCTTAAATTCAATTAAATCATTAAATTGTTTGCATACTTATGAGCTTTCGAAATGTTGAATGTCAAATGCTTAACCAAAAGTTATAATGTGACAAACCTCAAACTCCCAATGGTGCCATCAACATAAAGTTCAACTATAAAGCAAATATATGAAATGTATTCGTTGAAGTAATTATTCTACTGATCGTACCAGTTGATTTGATTGATGCACAACATGACAATAATTCATTTTAATTTTACTTTAAAAAATACCAATGAGAATATTTCTGGTAATTTCCAATCAAAATTGACAGCTTGCAATCATACAAATTATGATTGCAATTGAAGTGTCAATATTAAGGATATCATCATATCCAGCTGAAATAGTTGAGATTTTTTTAAAAAAATTTTAAATTAAATTTAATTTTAAGAAATGCATATATGTTAAATAATATTTTTATTTGTTAAAAGTTTATTATCAGCGCTTTGGCAACCTTGAAAAAATTTATAGCTTACATTAAAAGCAAAATAGTGTGCAACAAAAAATGTTAGTCAATAAATCGTTTTTTGTTGTTTTTGTAACATGAATAATTCATCAATGGCAAACACGCTTGGCTTATGAATAAGGCCAACAAATATTCTATAACTGGTCAGGTCTTAGTGCATATATTATGTATTAATATCACTTGACCATCTCATGCATTATTCAGTGAATATGCGTTAAGACCAAATTTTACTGATGGATTTGTGAAGGAATATCGTTAATGCAAATGAATTTTGGCAGCTGACACTCTACCCCGTAGTCAGTGCAGCTTTTATTTTAAAAATGTGAACATTAAAGAAACTGTTTTTTTTATAAATTATCATATTTTAGTTCAAATGAATGAAGTTTTGAAAAATAAAAAGGAGCTATATTTGATAAATTTTTAGTAAGCTTTGATTTCGAAATAGTTGTCCGCACTCTCAAAATCTACGAATTGAAAATGAAATGAAAACTTTGCCATAAAAATTCTATAACTGTTCTGTTGATTGCAACTACACATTCCAATGTATGACTCAAAGCTCAATTATTAGTGACAAACATACAGTCGTTTATATGGACAGATTAGTAGACCGACAGACTTCCACCCAGTCATGCATGAATCAATCACTGCATTTAATAATTTGCATTAAATTTTGTTGGCATAAAACCAATTTACTCATACGAATATTTAATTTGCATTTATTTGCGATTATATGAATTTTTATTGCAACACAAAGACACAAATTTACGCAAAATTTAAATTGCATTTCAAATTTATGCATTCAATTCGAGTTCATTTGATTGGAAGTCGATTTTTTTGCAACTTTATTTGAATAATTAATGCAAAATAAAAGCTCCTTATTAGGGCTTTTTCTGACAATATTTAAGGATAACACATGCTCAAGCTGATATTTTTATAAAATCTGTGCTGCAATTTTTTTCGATCATCATACTCGTAATCCTATAATGCTTTATGAAGACTTTAAAAACTCTGAATTAAAAACCGAAAGATTTTTATCTCTGAAAATGAAAGTTGCCAGTACATAAAATGTTAGACATAAGTCGGTAAATTTCAATATTTTCCATGTTTCCATTTTTTTTTATTGCACAAAAACAAAAAAACCTGCTGTAGTTTCTTTATTTTCTAAATTTTTAGACAGTTTTCAGCATAAATTACATTTTTTATAAGCTCCACAAACTAGCCATTTAAAAACAATTTCATTTTTGATATATTTTTCAAAATATTAAGAGCAAAAACAAGTTTTCATAATTTGAGTTTTAATCAATTTTAAAATTTGACTCAACACGGCCAAATTTGATATAAACTTCACTTTTATTTCAAAAAAATAAAATCATTTGAATGAGGCAGGCTGACGTTGAACATCCCAGATACCATTGTGTTGAACTACTTACTTGAGTTAATTTCACCAAACGCAGTATGGAATATTTGGGAACAGAGCCAAAGATAATATGAGAATGTAATGGGAATGGACCGATGGGCGCGGCAAATGACATATAAGAAAAATATTTTTTGTTCTTAGTTAGGAAAAGAAGTTAAATAACTTCACTCGACGCAGAATAACTTGGGGTTACGCTTTGCATTCGACAAAAAGTGGGCATGGGAACTCTCTTATATATTACCGTTCAAGCAAAGCTCTAATGAGTCTCGTCTGTAACTCGTTTAAAAGAGCATATTTAAGACTTGCCACTACAATTTGTTTCATTTAGGCTTTAAATTTAATAATAATTTATAATTTAATAATTCGTTTTTTATTTTATTTTTATTTATTTATTTAAATGAAAAGCAGTGATTAAATCACTAAATTACAAAGAAAGGAGCACTAGTAACTAAAACCTACGGTTCAAGGATAATTTGTTTTTGATCTCCCCTAATATAACATTTTCACACATGTCATTTTCCTATTCATTTCAACAAAGCTCACATAAGTAAAATGAAAACATTCAATCTTTTTGTGAATGCATTCAAGTTCGTAAGTATTTTTAATTCAGATTTCACATACTCGATGTAAAAAAATATGTTTTCTATTAAATGTTAATATTTTCATTCAGAATGTCACCATTTAAAAAAAAACCAATAAGAACTTGTGCCCCAAGTTATTTAAACTATCCAGAAGCACAACAATAAGACATAATACAAACAAAACGAAACACTGAAGCAAAAACACATTGAAATGCAGTTGCATTGAAATCCTTTTGTTTTGTGAGACACAAACAGCCATAGTTGCATGCAACACACACGTGCATAGCTGTATTTAAATACATATTCAAATGACAAAAAATGTGCACTTTGCGCGCATGAAAGTATGCTTGAATATTTTTTGAAATAATAATATGCAAGAAAAGCAGCAGTAGGCGCTGCGTGTTGTTGAAAAAAAGGGCTATTATACAGCATACAATACATACACAATATGTTTTGCATATGAGTGTGTGCAAAAGTTTTTACACACGTTGATATGTTTTTTTCACTTTGCTCGTATTAAAATTATGAAAGTGGGACACAAAGCAAGGACACGAATTATATTTTACGTTTTTCCATACTGCCACATTTAATAGAAAAAGGCAATTTAGTTTTAAATCAACGTATTAAGGACAATAGCTTATTGTGTATGAGTATCATATAGACTTTACTGGTATTTTCGAGATTTTTAAATTCAAGGAAAACTTTGGCTATTGTTAGGTAAGTTGACTGTTTCAGGTGTATGGAATTAAATCAACAGAGAAGTTTGACCTTTGCAGCTTTTTTGTTCGAAGGCTTTGAATGTAAATATTATTGCCCAGTATGCACAGTTTGACATTTGCCATTTCTGAGATCTTTTGTAGCACAATAAGCTGTAAAGGTGTGTACTTTTAATTTTTTTTTAACTGAATGTCATTGTTGCATTAATTGTAAAATTTGCATGCACTTGTTAGAAATATAAACCTCAGGTGATGTTGTTTTTGTACTTTTTGCTTACTAAAATGTTATTCTTCTTAAGAATCAACATTTTACAAAAAAAAAAAAAAAATGGAAGGAAACCCACCCAATTCTAACTGTTGCCTAAAAATATGCTGTAAATATTATTAAAACTCTAATAGTTGCACTAGTAGCGCTTACTTAATGTTGCAAAGCTTAATGCAAATTAAATTAAATTTATCAAAATTCAGATCAGGATTCGGCGAGGTCTTAAGCTGCATTACCCTCATTTTTTATATTAAATAATTTAAATCTTTTAAGAGCATGCGACTTTTATTGCGCATGTGACTCAACTTAAGGATTAAGGTTAATCATTGAGAATTTATTAAAATGCGCAGAAAAATGAACTTAACATATTAAAAATAAAAACGGGCTAAAATCGGCCTACGCTACAAAGTCAAAGACGCGTAATAAAAATAGAAAATTCACTTGAAACGTGTATTAAGCTAATAGAGGAAGCGTGACAAAAGCTCGTAGTGAAATTCGCACCTACGTTTTTTTCTTTTCTCTGTGCTTCAGTCATGATGTTTAGCTTTAAAAAAACATACGGAAAATATTGATTAACACGCTGACTCATGTTCGTAGCAGCAGCAGCTGTTAAAATGAGACGGAAAAATTTGAGGAAAAAGCGCAAAACATATAAAAGGATTTACCTTTTTGTATCACTTTCTAGTGGATTTCGCACTTCCTTCTGTGTTGTTGTTGTTGCGCGAAGTAACCGTGAATTTACCACTTGGCGGTTGTAAAAGCCATAAAGCAGCAACAAAGCCGCTATCATGATATCTACCTCTCATGCTCGAACATTATCCTTTCTAACCAACAATAACCTACATTTGCGCGCTTCACCTAAATTTAATGCATAACAATAAAAGAATCCCCTGTAGTCTGCTTTACGCACGTAGTTAAACGTTTGTCCCGCGTGAATAAGCGCGCATTGTGCAGAAATAAAAATTTTGATTGTTCGAAAGTTGCGTTCGTTAACATTAGTCCATTTTTGCAGCTGTAATATATGACATACAAACGGTTTTCGATGCTATTTGTAGCTTTCAATTAAAAGTTGCCTTAAAAATCTGCAAAAATATTAATATCCAAATTGCCCGAAATGGCTGTAAAAGTTGTAAGAACTCTAACCCAGAAAAACGAAAAGTTATATTTTCTATTATAGGCGTGTCTTTAACCACTCAAAAGAAATATCTTTACTCAGCACTTAATCTGTCTGCATACCAAATATCATCCAAATCAATCAATGAAGGCCCCCTTAAAGAATTCGCAGTTTCTTATAATCTTTCTTAGGATTCAATTTTTCTCCAAACCTAGTTATTATGGTTAGGGGCGTGGTGCCACCCAGAATTGAAAAAAGTATGCACGGCAAAAGTTTGCGAAACTAAGCTCTGCATTTTAAATAGCAAAACAAAAACGCTTCTGTAAAACAAATACTTTGGCAATATTTTTCAAAGCTTTAATGGGTTAAGTTAAAGTTCAAAAGACAGAATATTGAGAGCTCCCATCTTCGTTACTTAAACTTAAGATTGAATTACCAGTGACAGCACAGCACATCAGCCTCACGTGAAATCATCAGCACAGTGCCAGTGCCTTTTTATTTTGTGGTCGTGAAGACTTAAGATGCACCATCAGAACTCAAGGGTAAGCGTGCCACCACACGATATCTGCGTGAGGCATCAACTTCAATCACCGACATCCTTCTCATACGTCAATTTATGTTGCCTCCTGTGCTCGTGTACAGCTTTAACAGCATCTAAGTAGCGCAATTTATAGCAATCAGACGTAAAAAGATTTAAGAAATTTTTATGATCTGCAAATTTACAGTACCAATTTAGAAAAAAAAAAAAAAAATTTACAACTGAAAAAAAGAAAAAATTTCTTAACGGTAGCTAGTTAACATGTTGCCTGTGTTTCCTATTCACATTTTCTTACTTTAAATCGTCTGCTTAAACTGTGTTGTTGCCTTTTAATTTGTAAGGCGTTAATTTGCCATAATGGCGTTTGTTTCATTGCCGCTCTTGACACAATTTTAAGGACTTACAAAGGTAAGGCAACATGAAACAGCTTGTTGTGTTATTTTTATTACCTTAGCTACGCTTTTTTTAATATCATTAAGTTTTTATTTCACATTTTTTTTACAATTAAAATGTTGGCGAAATTTTTTTCCCAAGTGTTTGCGTAAAAATATACTGAATTCGCTTTCGAGTAGCGATTTCCGGGAATTAAGTGCAAAACAGCATTCTTGTTATAAGAGGGCATTTATTTTGTGTTCTTAGGATTAAGCTAAATTTAAAATATTTCATTGATTATCCAGGTTAAATCTGAACGAAGGTTCAACGAATCGATATAAAACAAAACAACATTCGTGCATTGACTTGTACAAGTTTATTATTTTGTAAGCTGTAACAAAGCAACAACTTTTAGTAGAAAGATAAAAAAATTCAGTTGAGAAAAAAAATTTTTCAATAGCTTTTTTAAGTGTTATCTCGAACGATAAGGTGCTTCTTGGAAATGCGGAGATTATGTTAAATGAAACATTGCGGAAGTTGCTTTAATTTTGATTGTTATGTCGCTACTAGCCAACAATAACAAGGAGATTAACATAAAATGTAAAAATTATTTTAAAGCATTCCTTTTCTACTGCATACTTATGTTAAGCGATTTTGTGCTTGAAAAGTAAAAATTTTAAGGTGCTGGTAAATAATTTTATGGTTTACGGGTTATGTTTAACAAATTATTATTGCAGCGCTAATTGATTACATTTTTTTATATTGAAAAGAATCTTGGAATCGTTTCATCACTAAGTATTTTAGCAATCGAAAAACTATCTCCTTTTTGTTATACAACTGCAGCAAAAAAGAAAAGCGAATTTTTCCCTACGAAAATTCACCCAAAGTCTTTTGTTCGCCGGCGATTTTTCTATTTGGTCATTAGACAATTAGCCCTAAATCCCATTTTTGGGTGCTTTTTTGGATTTTTAAAGTTTGTGGAATACACTCTTCTACCAAAAATCGCCTGCTTAAAAAAATTTCAAAATAAGTCAAGAACAAGTTTAATAATCACCCCTTAGTATTTACTATTTTTTTGCAAATATTTTTACTCCAGATAACACATTGGTCGAGTTTACATCCATCCGGTTACGTATTCATTATTTCCCGAGCCAATTTTTAATTATGTTAGCAAAAATTAATACAAAGATTGCTGCTAAGAATTTACTGCAGAATGAATAGAAATTTATTGGCGAATTTCCTCTGTAAAATATAGCCTAAAAATAAAATTTAAAGTAAAACTTTTTTTAAAAAAACGACTTTAAAATTTATATATGAATTGAAAAAAAAAAAAAACTTATAAAACTTAAAGCAACAATTTGTACACATCTACCAATCATTTGCGCCAACAGTTGCATTCCTTCAAACATGGCGTGCATTTTCTCATTATCACTGCTGGTGCTACAACGCACCAACACTAAAAAAATCAATAAAATATGCAAAACCTGCTAACGATTTCCCTATTGACATAAAGCTCTGTGTAGTTACTCGCTGATGCTTCTGATGCCATCTAAAAATCTGTCATTGACGAAACAGCAGTGGCATATTGAGTTTGATTTTTTTATGACATTTACGCAAGAAAATTTTGCATTTTTCTTCACTTTTTATGGCGCCAAAAGTGGGTTTTATTTCGATCTATAAGTTGTTGTTTTTTTCACATTGACATTTATTGCTGGCAGAAAAATATGCAACGTTGAACGGCTTTGAGTGCTTTATAAACAGAAATAAAACTTAACATAATATTTTTTTAAAAAAGTGCAAATAATTCAAAATTTAATTTGCGACTATGAAAAATTATTGCTTGTTTAGATGAAAATAAATAAACCTTTTTTTATAAATGTTGGCTTAAAAAAATACTTTGCGACTTGTGCAAGAGGAAAAACTTAATTTGCCAGCTGAATGGTCCTAGTTAATTGAAGAAAAATAAAATGAAATTTTATTTTCAGTAGAGTAGGGGGAAGTGCGGACTGTTATCTTAATAGGAAATGAAATATAAAAATAATTTCAATATTTATGCAATTTCTTCTTCGTGTATAAAAATAATCACATTCAAGCACAGAAATTTAAACTAAAATTTAGGTTAACATGACGTATGCGTCACATTTAATTTTTATGCAGTACATTAACTTTTTTCACTTTTATGAACACTCAATTCGATAGCTCACGTGAGTGATAACTTAAAAGCTTTTTATCATAATCAATTGTTTTAATAATGAAGCTTTTTTTTAACAAAAACAGGGACATTACGCTCTTCAATTTATTTTAAATTTCTCATGGACATAACCTACAAAGGGTCTTACAAAAATGTATAACACTTTTGTTAAATGAACCCTGACTTGTGCCAAAGATCTCGATGTCCAAAAACTGTTATAACAGCATATAGACCTATTTATGAAAATTTGATAAGAGCTCATGCAAATATTGCATTACAGCCATTTTAGCCTCATTGAAAGTAAAAATGTTTAATATTTATAAGCGGAAACTTTAATTACAATTTTCGAGTTCATCAGGGAAAGCCAGTTAGCTCTATTTTAATTTTTATCACATTTACGTCAAATTTGTTTTCTTAATTTTTTAATATGTTAAGTATTGATAAATTATCTGCCTTACATTGCATGTGCAGTTTTCTGTTCAACTGGTTGTCCTTAGCTTTATAGCTCGACTACTTTATTGCATTCGTTGGAAACGTTGCTTTTGTACGAAATTTGATTTGACGCTGAAGCCGAGTCTACATTTTGTATTGCTAAATAGCTTAAGGTTCGTTCATAAGTGAAAACTGTAAGTAAAAAGTAACAAAAATTTTCCATTAGAACTCAATACTTCAATGTATATTTCATTTAAAGTTAATGCAACCCAAGACTTTAAAAAATTCATATTACTTTTCTTCATATTTACTGTATTTCAGTCCATTTCAATTAACAAAGCTTAAATGTTAGAACAGAAAATTCAGTATTCCAAGGTACCACTTTCTTAGTTTCAATAAATTCCTAATATTTTGGCACAAGCTAAAAGTAAAGTAAATTACGGCCTAATTAAATCGAAGCAACTTGTTTTTTTTATTTCTTTTGTGATAAAAATATTATTAATAAATTTTCTATAAACATGTTATGTGTTGGATTTGTTAATATTAATTTGTGTGTCCATTGAATATCCATATCCAGCCATTGTCGTGGCTATATTATTGTCAATTTATGCTAATTTTTTGTGAACTTCGTTTTTATAAGTTTATTTGAAAAAAAAAAACAAAAACTTTCCGAAATTTTTCATAGATTTTGGACATTTTTCCATTTTGCTTAATAGCTATTTTTTATTTTTAGTAAATATAGTCTTCATTTATTCAATATCTGAAACCCGTTAATAAAATTACTAACAAAAATAAATGGTTTCCCCTCAGAAACCTCAGAAAGGAATGCTCGTACTAAAGTGAAACTTAGTTAGTAATTTCTAACAATAAATACACAGTGTGACAATTTTCCACCCAGACTTTCCTCATAAAAACCATTCCACTGTTGACGTAAGATGGACTGAAATGCGAGGCACTTGTCCTCAACCGGTGCTGGCGTCAGTTGTTGCATCACCGCAGCTTTGGTTATATCTACGCTCTTAGTTATAGGAAAAAGTCACACGGTGTTAAATCAGACAAATGCAGCGGGTGATCAAGCCCAATGGGAACTGAAGGCACTACCGATTGAGGGCATGTACCACTTATTTAAATTCCTTTTAAGTCACTGTAAGCAATGGAAAGAGTTCTACGAAATTAGGACTGATAAGGAGTGGGCGGCTGGAAAACTGTCGAACTGTGTATATGGGGAATTGCTTGCCAAAATGATAGAATTTAGATTTCGAGTTCTCGAATTTTTGTGATTTAATTTCTTTGTATGTAGTATTTCACTAAAAATCATTTCGGCAAAATTTTTTCCAAAACTTTTAGAAAAAAAAATATTTCTTATATCTGTTAATAGCTGATTTATGAATGTAGTTGTCATAAAGCATGCATTGTTACAGGTGATATAAAAAAAAAATAATTTTTGTAATAATCGATCAGGTCTAATGAAGAATACTTTTTCTTTTATGACAACAAAAGAATAACTTTTACACACAAGATAGGATTCACTTGTGTTCGCTGCATTTTGAAATGCAAATAAATATAGGCCCAGTTCCTTTTTTCTTAAACTAAAATGTCTTAGAGTTATTTTAAGAATTAGGTTCGGAGTATGCAAACATAAGCAACACTACTTGGTTGGCATTTTAACCTTTCTATGTAAAACTTTAAGCTCTTCCTTAAGCTATAACCAAAAGCATTTAACACAAAATATAAAAAAGACACACTAGATATGCACACAGACAAAAACTGGTGCCAAAGGAAATTTACTGAAAGCCTTAACTTGCATTTTACCTGTGCTAAAAAGTTGAGCAAAAACCCCAACTCCCAGCGTGGGTATAGAATTTTCGTTATTTTATTTTTCTACTGCCACACTATCCAACTTCAACTAATCGTTGTCATTTATGATTAATTTAATAAGAATTCGGCATTATCTTCAAGAGCATGGGTGCTTGTTTATGTGTATTTCTACATAAATGCTGGTATTGTGTTACACACCGACACAACCACAACCACAATTCCATGCTCACAGCAAGCGCGTATGTAGTTCCTGTGTAAATACTCTCAGCTATTGCGTGTTGTCATGGTACATAGCATGGAAGCTTTCAGTATCATCACATCAACTTTTGACTGTGCAGTTTTTTGAAGAATTGTTGTTGTTTTCTTTTGTCTTCTTCTAGGTATACTGCAGTATTTTGTTGTAATTTTATACCTGCAATTACACTTAAGTTTCATTCAATTTACAGTAGACAGACAATATGCTGACAATGTTGTTTTTTATAGCTTTTGTTTATTAAATTTTATATAGAAGTACTTTTTTACTATAAAAAGGATCTACTCCTTTGAATATTAGGGTGAATCACAATATTATTTTTTCTTAGTATATTATCTTATCTCTATCACTGTCTTGCGCCTGGCATAAATGATCTTAAAATGAGATTGCAAGTGGTTTTTCCAAAAAGTGTCTTTTAGGGGAGACTCTTAGAATATCTACAATAGCTTCAATCTGATGTTGTGATAAGCTGAAGCCAAATATGGCCAGCAATTATTTTGAACATATTATATTTTACATGATCTCCTTTCATTGGAAGAGGCTTTTAGCTGTTTTTCAGTGATTTTCAGAAAATCACAACAAATTTACATTTTGAAGTTATGAAAGCACTGAAATAGTAAGCATTCCAAAAGAGGTCGAAAATTATGCAAAAAAAACACCCGCCATGAAAATTGCAACATCCGTATGCACGTTTAGAAAACAGTGATCGAATGAATACTACCAGGACCAGACCAGCGAAATGGCAAGCATCAGTTGATGATATTGACTTGATAATATGAAATTATGTCCCCTATACTCGTATGCTGCCGTATGGAAAAGATTTGTAAATTTCAGGATTGTACGAGAGCGTTGTACGATTTAAGCCAGCATCGGCTGATACAAAAGCACTTACTTTAAAACAATTCGTCAGTTGGAGTTTGATTTTGTTTTCTTCAACGTTCTGTCATAAGCGTAATACTGTAAATAAGAGGAAAATCTGTTGATTTCTGGATTGCATGAAAATTTGCTATAGCATAATTGTATAAAATCAGTTCGAGCTGTAGATTCTGAAGCAGTTTTAAGAAAGCGTATGGTTTTTTAGTAAAATCAAAAGCTTGTGTAATAATTTGTCTACTAAATTATATAACCATACTTCAAGTCTAATAATAAAATCAGGGAGGGTCAAAAAATGTCCGAGCTCTTTTTTAATTATTTATTTACATGTCGGAATGCTGTGATTGTGGCACACTTAAAGCTTTCTTTCAATCGGAGCATATTTCGTTATAAGATTTTTCTTAAAATTGTTATCTCTCATTCTATTGGGCCTACACAGTCTGATGATTTTTAGGTATAGTCCAAAGTTGATTTTTGTACTCGTGCAGGTACTTAAAATGTTGGGCCACTTTTTATATGAAACTAGGTTCGTGGTGTATAATTGTGCTGTTATGCATGGAAAATAATTTTCGGATCAGATTGATTAAAGTTTTTTGTAACTGTTTCTGTTATAGTTTTTAAGCGATTTTTCTGTAAAACAAAATGGTTCAAATATAGATCGCATAACAATTTTTTTTAGAGAAAAATTTCACATTGAGGAATTCCCTGTAGTTCTATAAAGCTAAAAATTAATCCGATCTTTTTGCTGAAGATCTTATCCGATAGCATCAGTCACGTGATATTTTGCAATATTTGTTCAATAAATAACATTGCCAATTGACAACAATTTCAAAAATTATCCATTTTCCACATAAAGTTATATTCCATTAAGTGAAATTGTTTACTTTTTATCATCTAAGCCAACAACAACTTAGTAGATTTACTTAATCTTTGTGTATTACATTTCGAACTGTTACTGATTTTTTATTTTATTTTTTGATTTGTTTTTATTGCAGATTATTTATCAACTTGTCATCAGCCACTCCTTAACAGCGCAACACAAGCACACAGACAATTGTGTGTACAGTAACTTGTAGTTTAATCAGCAAAAGAGTCAACAACAACTGCAGCAGTTGCAGTTGCCTCGTGCTCCATTGTCCTGTATTTCTAATCAGAACATTTTTCGTGCTCACATTTCTCTATTGCAATCAATTTTTTATAAAAAAAAAATAAAATTATAAAAAAAAGACAGCTCAAGTGTTGCTGTAGGAGCCTGGAACAGCAGTTGCAGTCTACTGCTGCTATAGCTTCACAAGACGAGAGAAATCGTTGGCACACAAATGTGATAGATTATGTCCTCGTAGCACCATTTTGAATGGCTAACGAGCAACGGAAAAGAGCAAAGTCAACATGGATAAAAGGAGAAATTGTAGTAATTCATGGTTACAATCACCCTGCGAACTGCTGCTATTGGTAAGTAAGTGTGGTGACACACACAGACACACACGCACACACAAAAAATCGAAAAAAAAAATAAGAATAAATAAAACTGAAATGAAAATAAAAGTAAAATGAAAATGAAAATGAAAACGGAATCAAAAATTCAAATGTAACAAAAGTGTCGTGGCTTCTATTGTTATGATTTTCAGTAAGGACACTTAATACTCGTACCTTTGAAAGCATAATGGAGTGGCTTTGTAGTGCGAAGGTGAAACACTTATGTAGTTGTTAAATGTCACACAGTAACAAATTGTTATATACGAAATTTGTAAATATATTTTTGATATTGGATAGCAAAAATAAACAATGGGGAACTATGCTCTGACTCTAAAAATATTATTGTTTCTTACAGGAAAATAAATGAAGAGTGATTTTTATTAAAAGCTTTAAATAAATAGCATAAGATTGTTGTTTTAGTGCAATATATAAACAACAACCAATTTTAATTATTTATAGTGAGACATAATGGAAAATGCGATGAAACTTTGTAGAGTTAAGCTGCATAATCCATAAGAAAACGTTACAAAGAAGGGGGTGGGGTTGATCAAGTTGACTTAATACATGTCACCCAAACAAACAGTTAAAAACAAATTGTATAAAATGTTTGTGTAACCCAACTTGAAATAGAAGCGCAGCTCAACGCAATATAGTCATATGGATAGTTTGGACGGAATTACGTAAGTAGGCGTGGTACCTTAGGTATAAGCAAGGATTGGGACCTTAACATACCGCAACTTTGTGCTATAATTTTATTATAAACTCTAAAGAAATGTTGTATTATGGTTGTGGCTTAAGGTGTCACGCCTACTCAATATTTTACTGTGTGGTTCTGCATCTCTGTTTTAAGTTACATTTAATTTCCATTTTAAAATCTAGAGACACATAGTTTTTGCTTTTATACCGCAACTCAGCACCACTACACAAATTTCATAAAGTTTTCAATCATGATTTCTGATTATTTTATCTATGTTGTTCTATTTTATCCACGCCCTCTTGTACAATTCCATCCAGTCCTTTTGAATTTACATTTTCTGTGTTACCCATCGCCTCCATAACAAATTTCAAAGTAGTCTCAACAATCGGGAGCTTTCCAATAACTTTCGGGCCAGAGTTTATTTATGTCTCTAAATTAAAATTACATTGAATACTGAATTGTATTTCTTTTTATATGCTTGTGCTATTGAAATATATTTTTCGAGTCATTTTCGCTACAAATATGAAAACCACAAAATAATTCCGTGGCGATGATATGTCAAACGTTATCACTGAACTTTATGTCACATATTCTTTATCAACTTGTCTATTTAACACTAGGTCTACCGAGCATGAATTCATTACAAAATTTTTTAAATAAAAAAATTGTTTTTTTTTTTGTAAATGTATTATGTATTTTACTAAATTTATGTAATCTTTAATATAACAAGATCTTTAATATAACAAGATTACATAAATTTAGTAAAATACATAATACATTTACAAAAAAAAAACATTTTTTTTATTTAAAAAATTTTGTGATGAATTCAAGGAAGCGGTCATTTTGACCGCTCGGTAGACCTAGTGTTAAAGTCTTTAATTACTTGGTTTCTTAAATCTTTTAAAAAATATAATGAAGTTTTCTAAGTACATGTTTTCAATTGGAATAATACAAAAAAAAAACAACAACAAAAAATGACTATAAAACATAAAATGGGAAAATTCAATGCCAGCATCTCTGTCTGTGATGGAAACACAGAAAATCACTCGTAACTGAAAGCTGTGCTGCGGAGTGCCATTGAAAGCATCCCTCAGTGGGTGTATCACATTTATGTTTTTCTGACTGACTGTGAAGAATAACGCACAGTTGTTGGCCATAAATTGCAGCCTGTTGTTGCACTTTTTGGAAAAAATAAATAAACGAAAATAGTAAATGAAAAAACAAAATAAAATAATGGGTGCTGCGGAAAACTTGATGAAGTCGCGAATCATTTATTTCATTTCATTTCATTCCATTTTCTTTTTAGCGCTAATTTTCAGTTTTATTTAGTTTGAAGTCATTTAAAAATAAAACATTAAACTTTTTTGTTTTATATGAATTTTCATCTTAACCGAAATACATTTCTGTGCACCCTTTATATTGCTAAAGAGCAACGGAAGTAATCCTCTATTAAAAGCAGAACCTACATAGCAAAATAAATAAAATAAAAATAGTGTGGTATGACGTTAAGAGCAAAAATAGGAAACACTTAAGTCCAGAATGAATGTAATGAAATCGCCTGCTTAATCAGGAAGCATTCATGAATGATTTGTGCAAGTGATTACCACGCATACAAACTGAAGCAGCAAAATAAAGTGCGCATCAAAATGAACATTCACTTTAGTGACTTTAAGAAGCATTGAGTTGGCACCAAAGGACTTGCGATGAGAAAATGTTTAAATTCAATTTAAAAGTAAAATGAAAAAATTCTAAAACTTTCTGGTGTATTAAAACAAAATTTAAATTGAATCAAAGCAATAAAACACAACACAAAACAATTTAAAATTAGCTATTTACACGAAATATGACTCAAATCGATATTTTTTTTTATTTATTTCCTGAGACAACATATTTTTAAAATGAATTTCACTGCTGACAGGAAGTTATACGTCATTCATTTACGTTACTTTTTCTTTGTATTTTATGATGAGGATGCATATCCAGAAGAGAATTAAAAATAAATGTTATTTTAGACCGCAAGTTTGTTTGTGTTGTAGGCCATAGCTTAAGAGAATAAAATAAAAGGAAGAACACATAAAACTTAAAAATACTTAAAGAGAGTGAACCTTGCTGAATTAAGTACATTGTAAATAATAACATCAAAAGTCTGATATAACTTTCAGGTAAGATCAATGATATCCAAAATTTGTTATCCTTTGGCTGGTAGTTGAAGAGGAAATCTAATTTATGTTCCCGTCTGAAAGACTGCAGTGTTTTTAGCTATAGATTTGTTATTATTGCAGATCATTTAGGAAGTTTATGGTTAATCTAACAATGTAGCTTACCCAAACGACTCAGATAATCTCAGCTATAAATCGCTGAGTATTTCAGCAAGGTTCAAGAAGTCTAACAGTTACTTAGCAACTACACTCTGCAGTTTTTGTTCTCCTGAGCTCAGTCTCCTCAAGGCTCTTTGAGTGCATAACAGTTACGTACGAATCCTCGATCTCCAGACAATGTCTGCGGAAATTGTGCCCAACTATAGCTATGTGGTAAAGGTGGTTGCTCAAGTTGCGTGGCCTGTCAATATGCTCACAATAATTCTCAACTTCTTTGCAGAAAATACATCAGCTACTTCAGTACCAGATGCAATTTTTCATTCTTGACAAGATCGTTAATGTTTACTGAACAATTGAATATTATTTTTGTTCTAATTCAATAAGCCAATGAAGCCTTCAAGTCAGACTTTTATATGATCCTGATAGTGCTGTAAAGTTTATGTGAAAGTTGTGCTTCGTTAACGTGTTGTCATAAAGGGGTTCCTGGGGTAGAAACTTCATTGTAAAATTATCGAAAGATCTTACTTTGCATACTCATTCTCATAATAGCTCGTTTGGCTGCATACTTAAATGTAATGTGAAGTATAGTTACTTCTAGAAGATTTGGCCCAGCTTATGTGGCTCAAGTTTTCTTTGCTCCTGTGATACAGATGCAGAAGATTGTCAGAGTTTTTTTCAAGTTTCCAATTTATATCATGCATGACACTATGTCAAGTACATCTACCGTATGGTGAGAGAACATATGCTCTAGGACCTTCTTGTAATGGATCTACTGATGTGCATGAAGTGTGTAGCCATATTGATCATCTTCTTTGCGTGTTTCACCCACAGAAGTGCTTTCACTAAGCCTAATTTACATTGGCTTGGTTACTTCTTTCCTGTTCAAAAGCACAAAAAAGACATAACTCACACGGGAAGAACAGTAAGTAATGAAAAATATTTAATTTTCCTCATCTAAACAATGGACATTTTCACTTCGTCAGAAATTAAATAACATGCACCGCATTAAAATTAAAAAAATAAACTCTATTTTTAAGGCTCAAAAGAGACTTTTAAAAAGTTTTCTTTAATTTATTTGTTCTTAACGCTTCAGCAAGTAGGTAGAAAGAAAATATAAAAATAAATGTGAAGAAGAAAGGAATAGATATAATCTTCTAACCACATTGCAAAGTAAATTCAGATCGTGTAACCCAACTTACGAGCATATGCTGCATGCCACATCCACACTCACTTAATGTTGCCGCTGCTCACTTCGGTTCAAGTGTTTGATAAGCGCAGTTAATTAAATGAAAATATTTTTAAAAGTAAACCGAATGAGTGGAATTAAAATGAAGAAGCGAATCGCAAAATATCCAAATTAGTGCTGCAACAAAGCAACAAAATAAAATGAAAGAATATCCTGCCATAGCGTAATCCAGAAAGTGTGTAAGTGCGAGTAAAAGCAAATTCGTTCCTCATACCCAGAGATTGTAGTCCTTTTGTGCATTGCGCATACAAATGAGCCCTTGCCGACTGAATAACGATTACTTGGTAGCGCGTTGACGTCGTCACACACTTGTGGAATGTAAAATGTAAACTGAATGTTGCAATCAACGCGTTGTTTTTAATATGGCGTACACGATGCATAAGAATTTGATTGTGTGGTATAACAGTTGAATGAAAAACTAAAACGAATTTCATGAATTATGAATGTTATTAAGCCTTTTAAGCTGTTTATGCTTGGAAACTTATGCATTGCTTAGAGTTATGGATGCAATAATCATATTTGAGTTTTCCACTTTGACGGAAATAAGCAGCATCAATTGTGATATTTCAATTGTGGATTAGTTTTATTTTTTTCTTTTTTTTAAACAAAAATATATTGTGTTTTGGAAAATTCACATTTCGTTATATTGAACTACATTGCATTATGTTTTTTTTTTCAAAATGTTTTCTTGATAGTCTTGAACATTCCAATAATATTATCCGAAGCAACTACTATTTGACGAAAAGACCTTCTAAATTGAATAAAAAAGTTTTTCTTTAACTGCATGCAAAGCTGCTGCGCTATAATGAATCTCAATTGCACAAATTATTACCAAGAGTATCGCCACAATGGTAGCAGCAACACAAAACCCTCAATTTAAGTAATTGAAACAACTTGCGAGTAAAAAAGATACAGCAGCATACCGTTGGGTATGGCACAAAACCGTCAACAACAGTCAACAATGTAATTAAATAGATACAAGTACAAGCCAGATGAGTGCTTGTGCAAATAACAAAGGGAAAAACGAAAACACGGCAACAAAATAATACCCATGAATTCACTGAAAGAATGAAACAAATTAAGATAAACATTAATATTTTATGAGAAACGAAGAAATAGTTACAGTTGCTGCAGAAGTTCGTGGCAATATTTTGCATGTGAAAAGAAAACTATCACAGGACCCACAGTCACAGGCAGGCTCAGGTTGTTGCTGCTGGAAATGAATTTAAAAAAGAATGCTTGAAAGTAAAAAAAAAACTGCAGAGAACAGGTAATAGGACGTTGAAAAGAATGCTATGCTACAAAGCCGAAAGCAACAAATTAAACTGAACAAAATGAAAACTCTCCAATTCCAACTGATTGTATAGACAAGAGGTAGGCGCTTCGGAATGAGGCGACTATCTGATATGCGGCATAACTGCATGAAGTTGTAAACTCTGTGCATAAATTAAAGTTATTTACTCTCCGAATGACATAATAATAATGAGGTAGTGGAGCAGAGTAAGCAACAAAACTGGGAGAAAATGGGTGTAATGGCGCGGCTGGTTATCTGCTGCTGCAGGCGCATTTTGTGGACGTAACTTTTGCTTGTTAAATGTTGCTGCTTAACTTTGAATTTGTAATCTATTTGACAATCTACATTAGTTCCAGCTGTTCAATGAAATACAACAGCGAAAATTTTAAATATTTAAAACGAAAAGCTTTGTAATTTTTGCTTTTGAGTAATAAAAAGACTTTGTGCTTAATTACTGTTGGCGTTAAAGAGCTCATTTTGGATTTTCCTTGCGGAACAGAAAACCAATGATGAGCGACGCTTTATGGGATATTACAAAAAAATGCCTGCAAAATGAATAAACAAGAAAGCAGAGGCAAGACGCCACACAGATTTTGAATGCTCTAAATGAGGAAGTAACACCTCCCAACAAAAGATGAAAGAAACTAGTAATTTACAACAACGTCGTAGCCAAAACTCAACAAGTCATTTATATCAGAGATTTGAAGCTGTACGGCTTACACGCAAGATGTCAGGCAGCAAACTCAAACAAAATTGTCAAAGCAAAAGCAGAACCGTGAGCTTTTTAATTACTACAGATCTACATCAAATATATTGAAGAAAAAAATTTTCGGCGACCATATAGAACCGGCCATCCATACGCGCTCCCCATTAGACTACAGCATCTCACCTCGTGACTGCCTTCATTATCAGAGATAACAAAGATCATAAAATCTTTTAAAAACAACAGAGCAGCAGGTGCAGATTACATTGTGGCCGAAACATTGAAAGCTTCTCTGGACGGCACTATTAAATTACAATAGTACTCTGCACTTATCCAAACATGTGAAACAGAACGTATGCCTGAAAAATGGCTCATAGAAACCTTAGTAAAATCTTGAAGAAAAGAGACTTATCACTTTGCCAGAACTACAAAAGCATCATGATATTTGTTTATTTTGAGACTGGGAACATTTTTTTGAAGATGAACCAATTTTGTTCATGAGTTAGTCCTTTACCTATAAGAAAAGTATAGTTATTTTTGTGTAAAACAAATCATTATGCCAAAAAAGTTTCGAATCTTTTTTTTTGTAATCCAAAAAAAAAAGTAAATACACTGAAAAATATTTTTCTGTGGATTAATCGTGCAAGTAACATTTTTGTATTGAAACTCTTTTACTAATAATCAAAAAAGTTTAAAGCTTTTTACTATTTAGTTGCTTGACTAAAAAAACTTATTAAAAACTAAAAGCAATTTCAATAAATAACGATATTTCATTTCGTTACATCATTCTAGCGTAATGATTTCATAAAATTTCATGTGAAAAATATGAGCTGCAATGAAATCAGTAAAAGCCAAATTATTTGAGTTTTTGGAATTTAATTTTTATTTTCAAAGAGCACAACATTTTCCGAAAATTATATTCTATTTTATGTTTGATAATTTTAATATAAAAAACTTTTTCCACTTTTCACTGCGCTTCTACCGAAATGTCAGTACACATGTCAAAAGCTCTCACTTATGTTCCATATAGAGCGTCGTTAGTTTTTATTTTGTGAAATTCAAATAAAATCATGTACAATTTTTATATGCCACAATACGAGCACAAACAGTGAAAAACCGCAGCGGTTAACCATAGATTCATTCAATCAAATGTTGCAGGAAAGGCAGCGTTTATTCATAAAAGAATATGAGAGCAGAGGAAAATTTCATTGCATACGTTAGGGATGCCAGGAGGTTAAAATGAAAAAAATCAGTCGGTTGTGCAACAGAGATTTTCAATGCATAAAAAGTTGAATTTTTTTTTTCAAATCTATACAGTTGTATTTGATATTTTTATTTTTATTTTTATTGAAGAGTATTTAGTTTGATAGCAGCATCATAGTTTTTTTCACTTTTTTTCTTTAATTTTTAAACTTTATTTTAATGATATCCGCACCGTCAGTAGTTGCAGCTGCTGCTTCTGCTGCGTTTGTGGTTATGGAATCACTACTTTTGCAAGGACATTTCTCTTTAATATTTGCCACTCGACTCTGCTATCTATAAAACTGCAACAATTTGCAATATATCATCGTCAGCATGATGCTAAATGACACACGTGCGAGACTTTAAAGAAATTTTGCATTCTGTTGACTGCAGCCTGCTCCACTTAATTGCAACTTTGCAGAGATTTTGTAATTTTAATTGGTGTTGTTTTTGTGGTTGGCAATCTTTCCTCTCAAAACTCTAATAAGCAGCGGTTATTTAATGTAGCATAAAAATATCTACAGGGTGTTCCGATTTGAATTTTCTATGTCGTCAGCCCTATATATTAGACAGCTGTTGAAACATAATTCATGGAAAGAAAATAGTTCATGAAGTTTAGGAGTTGGAGCAGATAAGATCAGAAGGTATTTGATGCTGAATTTTTGAATAAAACCTTTTTCTCTTATGAAGCACAGCTCCACTTTTCTCTTTACGTAAATTTGAAAAATTATATAAAACATCCTTGAATTTTTGTTTTTTTTATTTAAAAAAGTTTTTGAAAACTTTAGTTGCACCCAGAACGTTTTGTCGTATATTCTATTAATCAAAGATGTACAATTTGAAGCTTATTTAGCTTTCGAGCTCTTACAACAATATCAGAAAATATAGAGCTCTTTCCGTTAATCGGGCTAAATCATATAGGTTAGCAATCATCACAAGCTTTTTTCTACGACGCATCGGATCGTTCAGCTGTTGCCGTAGCTCAAGTTAAATAATTTCAGCTTGCTAGCGTCACATTCGTTTTGTTTTTGTAACCTTGTGTTTTTTGTGTTGTCATTTCAAAAGTCACACACTAAGTCCCATATACAACAATGAAAGTGACTTCTGTCAGCCATTGAGATTGCTTTCGATGGTATTCTCTGTTTATTGAAACTATAGCCAGTACATTTCCACCATTCATCCATTCATTTGCCATATATTTGTAGCCCAATTTTTTAAGAAAAAACTTTCGGTCTTGTTTATCTGATATGCACACTCCAAATTATGCCAGAATTTGCTCCTAAGTTGAGATTGTTAAAAGCTCACTATGAGCTATTTTCTGCTTTATATCAACTTATATTTGTCAATATTTTTCTATTCCTTAGATAAATACACACACACTGGCATAGTAAAAAAATATCAAACAAGAAGTATTTATCTAAAATTATTTGAGTGATTCTATTTATAGCATATTTATAGCTTATGTCATGCGTTGTTTATTGAAGCGATGCCACCATAAAGTCAGCGTAGTAAGGAAGTTGTAAGAGTGAAACGCAATCAGTATCGTGGTCGTAACTTACACGTGAATGACTTAATTTTTTCGCAATAAATTCGGTAAAGAAATTTAAGCAAGAATATTCCCAGTGTATTTGAGCAATTTATTGTGAGTTCGATAAAGAAAATTATTGCAAAGATTGAACTTTTTATTCTCATATTTAACATTATACAGGATATGATCTTCCTTTAATAATTGCACTATTCTATTTATTTAAAAATGTATATTATAATCATCAAAAAGACATGTAAAAATATGTAGAACCAATTAAGCCCTTAATAGCAGTGTATGTAAACATCGCACTTTACTTGCCGATGTTATAGAAAAAACCCCATTTTTGCTGTTTTTAGAATGGGTAATTTTAGAACTACAGGAATCTTGTTAGCACGAAAAGTTATCTACTGAGTTGACTTTAATAAAAAAATTTTAGTTTCAGAATTTATGGACTGTCCAATATTTTTGCAGTTTTTTTTAATTAAAGACTCAGTCAAGTGAAAGCTACAAATTATTATGCAAACATCGATTTGAAGAGCCAATCCAATTGCAAAACGCTAAACTAAACAGAAGATGTTGCAGTTACAATTATTTTGCTTAGAGCTAAAGCTGCATGCAGAACGTCAAATCGTGTGCGAAGATGCTGATGCTGCTGCTCATATGTGCATACATCAGAAAACAAACACAGATACGCTAACGGTATTGAAATTTAAATTAGATATGCAAATTGAAATAGTGAATTGTCAATTAGGCATAACTAAACAGAATTTGTTGGTATATACAGTTACAATTAAAAAATATCAAAGACTGAAGTTAGATAACTTCTTTGACCGAGAGATAGATAAATTCCAAAATAAAAGAACTTGAAGTCAAAACAAAAAATTTCAGTTAAATTTTATTGAATCATTCAAACAACTTCTCATATTTTCAATTTGAGTGGGTTTTTTGGGCAGTTTACAAGAAAAATAAATTTTAAAATTTTCTAATTTCGAAAATAGTGAACAAACGAAAACAACCAGCTCAGGACTACACATTTTTTTTTAGTGTTTCAGCACTCACACACTTAATAATACAAAAAAGTTATTACAATGAGCAATAGAAAAAAAACCTTTACGAAAGTTAGCGTCTAGATATTCAAAAATCCATCTCCTATGGAAGTATTTTGGCATATTACTGAATATCTTACATTAATTAATTAAATAAAACAAACATTTCCATTGTGTGCTTTATCAGCTCATGGAATAAAGAACATCCCCAAAACTCCTTCAACGTACCTAACAGTCCCTCTGTTGTTAATTAAATTTAATTAATAAATTAAATAATTTTTGTGTAGGAAAGAAAATCTCCTCATGGCATTAGTGACCACACCCAAACTAAAAATTTAAGAAAGTTTTTGTACAGGGCTTATTCGAGTCAACTTATATTTTCTTAACTTAACAAAGTTTTAAAACATTCGCTTTCAAAACATTTTCCATATGCTGTATAGTATTTGATGGATTTCAATCCAATTTGAAAGTGTACTACACTTCTTCAAGGCTTCTAATTATACTTTAATGATACTTTAATGACTATACTGTAATTCTCTTACAACTTAATATAAAATGTTTGCACCAGCCACTTGAATAATCTCGCCCACTGAACAAATCTTGCAAACTTTTTTTCCAGTGCTTGCGGCAATTCTTAAATACGATAAAATAAGTAAAATTTTTCCAAATAGCCAGAAGAAATTGTTTAATTTGATATTTTATATTTCAATGACTCTTTCTGTTTCATTTATACCAAATGACATTAAAAACTTTGTGTATTAGTAATACACTGAAAATATCTTAAAAACAGTCTACTTGATCTCAAATCACATGAGGTCATGATCTTATGAGATAAAAATCATTCAAAAATGTAATGACAGAGATAGGTTGACCAAAGTGTGCGTAAAATTCCTAAGAAAACTTTAAAACAAAAAATAATGGGTGCAATAAAATCATTTAGCCACAAACTAAGCGAAACTAGTGAGCGTCTGTATATTTTAAGTGTAAGCTAGAGTTAATTTTGTTTTTTTTTTAAATCATGTTATTCAATTTCAAGTCAACATAGAAGTCATTTATGTATGTATTCCTGTGTCATTTATATCTCATGTGATATATATGGCATAACGTTTTCATTGCGTGGGATTTCGTTTAATGGCTTATCTCATGCCATTTCGGTTCAAGTGAATATATATGTCGGTACTTGTTCTTAGTTAAAAGTTTCACACAGCTGTTGTGAGTGCGTTATTATCAGTCACTCACTTGCCTTGTCTCACATAGCACTAGCTTTTTTTATGTAAGAGTCAAAATATTCGATGGGATGATGAATTTTTCGGTAATATTTCTATCTTATGACATTTCTATTTCATCAAATATCACATGAGATTTTTGTCTCGTATCATATAAATCAAATGTTTTTTTTGCAGTTTACATTTTTCTTCGTTAAAATCAAAATATAATTTTTTTCAATATTGCCATCGTGTGACCTTTTTATCGCTTGTAATAGTTATGGCATGCAATATTCCTTTAATGAGATTGCGTGATGTTTTTATCTCATGTAATTTTTATCGCATGTCACTTAAGTCATGAAATTTTTATCATAACATTTTAGTGAATTTTTTTTTTAAATTTCTCAACATCTGCTGTGGTAATTTTTATTTACTGAATGTTTCATTATCCTGCTGAACGAATGTCAGACATTTGTATGCGCATGTGCAACTAACTTACTTGTATTTTTCGTATTACTGCTTTCTAACTAAAAGCACATAGTTTAGTTCTTGGAGACAATGAGAAGTAACCGAATTTTTTCACTTCTTGTTTTGACATTTTTTGTAATAATATAAAAATTTAAAGCATCTTCTTGTTTCAAAAATATTTGAATGCGATCAAAAATGAAATTTTAAGTATTAAGGATTTTGTTTTCACACGTAGCCAATGTCGAGCCGTGGCGACCAAAAAAACAAATTATATTATTTATATGTGTATCAGAAACATTATCAAATAAGAATAGGAATTGTTGCAAGTTTTAAGTCTTTCGAAAATAGGGTTGATTCTCTCCAAGTCTCATAAAAATCATCATTTTCGAAATTTTCAAAGCGCAATTGTAGCGTTAACGCCAACATCGCGTATGCAAACTAGCTAACTGTATTTCCTTCAACGTTGCACAAATAATTCATTAATTTAACAACTACACAAATCATAAATCAGATCGCCAAAACTCCAACCGCACTAAAATGCTAATAATACGCAAGTCGGGCCTCAACGTTAGCGAGCACTTTTGACTGAATTATTAAACACTTGGCAGAAGTGCGTGCTGTAATTTGTAACCATTCCTTTTTGCATTTGTGTGGGACTTATTATTTATAATTTTTTCCTTCCATTTCTCGCATAGGTATACTAAAGCATGTGTATGTAATGTTCATACTTTGTAGTCCTTTTAGGAATTTCCATGCTTTGCTTGCTACTTTTGCGTCAAACAAACTGACAGCTGACGTCAGTGAGACTTTAGCAGAGCCATAACTTAGGCATGGCACAAAATATAAACAAAGTAAAGTTGAAAACAACAACAACAACAATAAAAGCAGAACACAAATTGAAGTAAAATCTTGTCAAGGGTAGTTTGATAGAGAACGAAGCATTACAGAGTAGGGTAGAATTTGTTGTCATGTTAGTTTGATTGACAGTTTTTGTCTAATTGCCGGTTGATGGCAGTCAGTGTTGCAACATTGGAATGAACAAATTCTCTCATTTATGCAAATGACCTTGAGTGACAGCTTTCGAAAATGCTATCATGTTAACCTTATAGGCAGAAATCCTGAAAAGACTAATGCTATTTATACATATGAACTACAAAGACACGTGTTGTGGAAATTATTCCAATAATGGTGATTAGTCAAACTTTCTTGTGATATTTTTGTTCCCCGAAAAAGTTTCATTATTATAATATTAAAAATATGCAACACATCAAAAATATTTTATTAAAATCTTACAATACATTAACATTGTTGTTGTCCGTTGAATATTATGTCATGCGATTTTAATAAATATCTACTTTGACAACAAAAATGCTGCATCTTTACAACACGGATAACAAACATGAACGATTTTATAAATAGTTTGTTTAAATAATCAATATGCACTTCTTTAAAAGGGCCGGTAAGCTAAAAGAGTTTATTTCTTAGGATATGGTCATAAGTACCGATAGTATTTCCCACATTTGATAACATTTTAATGATGTTTCGCTATATTAGAGGCTCCATAAGTCAAAAATGCTATGTTTTTGTCTACATCCTCCAAATCCACATCTTAGTTATATCACTCTTCTTGGTCACTATACATTAGAAACCTTAGCAAAAACGTTGACAACCACTGGTGCTTAGACTTAAAAATTAAATTACACTGTCAACAGCAGTAAAATCATCATCATCTGCAGTAAACATACACAGTTACCATTTTTTACGCATTCATCAAATCCCACTCATTGGCCCTTACTCCCACAGTCAACTATTTAACAGTAATGAATTACTAGCTCTTCCTGACAATGCTTTCCTTACTTTTCTATAATTTTGCAGCATTAAGTGCATGGATTTACAACATCAACAACATCATACGATGACATAACGTAATTGCATACACACATATACTTACGAAAGCCCAGTTGGACTGGTAAGCATGAGTATCAGATGCTTTTCCTCATTGCTATGGTACCTTATGTTTCTAAATAAACAGCATGGATAGTCGTGGTTTCCAATTACTCAGTAAGACACAAATGCAATGGCAATCCTGAAAATGAAAAAGAAATAAAATGGAAATAACTCAAACGCATCTCCTTCTATTGGTAAGGAATGAAAACAATGTGGTAGAAAGCAAAACAATTGACGTTTATACAGAAACGCCAATAAGTATGCTACATTTTATGTCTATTTTGTATCCAAAATAGACATTTTGGTCAGTGGTAGTGAATTTTTAACATTGGGGACATTCCAAAATCTAACGGGATGGGACAAATTTGAGGCCTTATTCGATTTCAGCACACCTAAGCTTCATATTCCAACTGTAAGACTTTTATGGTTTCGTGGCCCTATGTAATCAATAAAATTATTTTGAATTGAGTTCTTTAAGAAAAGTAACGAATTCAGCGCTTGGAAGCTGGTAGATTTCAATTGTTGGCTGGGCTTGTTAATGACTGCAGTTGACATTTTCTATGAAACCATTGTTAGTATCTTAGTCAGTGTAGCTTTGTATATAAATTAGACATTTCCTTATTACACATGTTTCTTTATTCGAGTAAATTGGTGAAATTGGTGTATCGATGCTTTTTCTATAGAAAACTAAGTATTTTGACCAAAACAAATTCTTTTTTTGTCACAGTACCTTTAGCGGGCCAAGCAGCAGATTTTGAAGTTTTGTTTTACTCCTATAGTAATGGACACATTTTCTTTTTCATTATTTAATGAATTATGAAGAAAAAAAATTGATGTATGATATAAAAATTCCTAACATTACTTTTTCGGAAGTAAAGCTTATGCATATAATTTCGTTTTCTTAAAAGCTGGTAAGTCCAGGAAAATTAAAAGAAACTTGATAACAAGCGCTGACTGCTCCTTGACACATTAATTGGGCTAAAATAAATATTTTTCTTGATCGAAATTTGTTTGGTACTAAATAAAAGTCTAAGTATAACAAGCTGTAAGCTATTTTCTATTTTATACGTTTTGTGCTTGCTACTTCAACTTTGGCTAGCAAAGATATCAAACTGAGTTACAAAATCAAAAACTTCAACGAAAATATAATTTAGACTTTGCTTTGCTTAACTTTATGGTTGGGATCTCAACAGATCTTTGCAAAATGGAAAGCAAATCAAAACTTCTAACACAACGGCTTAAAGGTCACTGATGGTTCCATTTGGCAAATTTTGTGGGTTTATTTCAAAAAAAAAACAATAGAACATAGAAATAGAAAAGTAGCAAAAGAAAATAAAGTTAAGAAATTAAATTAAATCCGCGTATATTATTTTTTATTAAATGCTCACTAAATAAAAAATTCGCAGCAATTTTTCTATAAGTCAACAAGTTTTCGATGAAAAAGAAAAATATAAGACCCCACTAAACTAAAATAAAAAAATTATCTTTTTCTAACAAAAACATCGATATACAGCGAATGAAAAATATCCGATATACGAGTATAACGTACAGTCTAATGTACACACATTTGTGCGCGTTTGTTTATCTGTATATGTGCGATATACTTTAGTGTTGTCGCTGCAGGTTTTACTAAAATTGATTCTCGTAATTTGTGTTAACATCATTAGTTTGGTTTCTTTTCTTTGTTTGCTTTTCCTTTTAAGTCATTTCGTTGCTTTGATTGTTATTTTCAGTTACTCTTGCTGGATATATGATATGAAATGTACATTATGTTCCTGTATTGACCTACTTGAGCAGCTCCATTTGTATTTTTAGATCTTTAAATTAATTCGCTTTATTTGTAATTTTGTTATATTTTATTAAAGAGCATGGGCTTAAATGACCTTAAAATTTGCATTGAGCTCATTTTGCAGAAGAATTCAAAGCTTTGATCCTTAAGCTTACGAGCGATCGTAGTTAAAATATTCATAGAACTAACAATCTGTGCAAATAATTATTAAATACTTTCATAAAAAATAATTAAAAAAACTTCAGTTTTAAGAGTATTAACACAAGTTTACCAAATTAAAAGTACAACGCACATGATGCAACTATGGATATTGAGCAGCTAAGATCGAATCTGCAAAAAGAAGTTTTCATCACATCAGTGCTTTGAGTGGTATAAAACTTAAAATTTGCGCATTACCAGTAATCTCAATGAAATTTTGAGAAACTCTATCACCAGTAGCAATAATACTCATCATGCAATTCATAATTCATTGGTCAGATTTAGATGCAGCACTATAACATCAACATTAAGAATTTTGAAGGGATTAAGTGTGCCATATGGTATGGATTATATTTACTAAGTGTGGGTGAGTAGAGCAGAAGACTAAGCTTTGCGCTTAAATCTTTGCTAAAAGAGGTGATAAGTAACAGAAAGATGAAGTAATCGCAATGAAATCTAATTGCAACTCCTTACCACTAAAAAAATAATTTATGTCTCGTGGACATTTGCTATAAGACAATAGCGATCGGAATCGTAAAAATCATTAACTTTTTAATAATATAAGGATTTAGCTACTACAGCTATAAGTCATCTTAGCTAGAAGATTGAAATCAAGTAATAAGCTTTCAAACTTTTTTTTTTTTGAATGGATGGGACTAATAATATTTTTAGCATTAGGTCTAAGCAAATCGTATCATTGACACGATGGTGGA
The DNA here is from genome assembly GCA_963680825.1 of Meiosimyza decipiens. Taxonomy (NCBI): domain Eukaryota; kingdom Metazoa; phylum Arthropoda; class Insecta; order Diptera; family Lauxaniidae; genus Meiosimyza; species Meiosimyza decipiens. The sequence continues at coordinate 95,229,134 of OY804259.1, read as the reverse complement.
ATAAATCTGTAATAAATTTTAGTCTTACTAGCACCAAATCTAGAACTGATATGATAGAATCATGCTACCTGAGAAAAGGATTTACAATCCATCTTTCTTAAAATTTTCGACGATTTCAAAATATTTTACCAACGTATTTAGATAAGACATTGAGAAAGCCAAATATAATGGAATCTTTCATGCAGATTTTCGAAGACTTATTGCACTTATTGGTCATGGAAAAAGTAGTACTGTGAACAGGCAGGCTTAATCCCTTGAAACCCTGGCGTCATGCAAAACTTTTGACATTAATTTCGGTTCTAACCACCTAAGATCTGTTAGAGTGCATTTCTGATATTTCAGATGCATGGTCATTTTTTTTTAAGCCAGTACAATTAGTGAAATATTAAAATTATACTGATCAAACTAATTTATTTTAACATACGCCTTACAATAGATTTGTTTAAAATGACCTTGAATTAATTCGTGTTCTAATAATAATCGCTGCGCTTTCGAGATATTGATAAATATTTGTTTTAGCAAATCAAACCTACGCACTACTTACATTAATAATTTTATAAGCCTTAGCCAATTAATAATTAAAAATAATCCATTTACAGGCCTACGATAGTAAAAAGACAAAAGATATTAATAAATTTGGCAAGAATTAAGAGATTTTCATCACAAAAATGTGACGTCATTATGAATAAATTATTGTTCATTACAATTGGTGTTTATTTTTGCCATCGAATGTCGTAGTGCGAGTAATCAACGTTTTTGTTGCTATTTATCTTGTCTATACAAAATCCGGGCAAACGTTTTGCAGTTACGTCATTCATTCGATGAGCTCATAGCACTCACTTTTTGTTTAGATTTTTAATAAAACCAAACCCAATTCCCATTTATTTATGAAATATTTTTGTGTTGTATCTATTTTTACGTAACGCTGGTATTTGTAAATTTCCGTATTTTGTTCTACAGCTTAACCCCAGTTATTGTTTGCTTACAATTTATAGCTTCATCATCTGCATATCCTGTCGCATAGCTCGGGTTAATTTCTTTTCCAACATAAAGCTTTAAGGCAATTCCACCTGCTCTTAAATGGAACCCATACTACATAACCCTTGATTTTTTTTTTGTGACTTTCTTTTGAGCTCTGCAGTGCGATTGAAAGCAATTTCAAAGCATTTACCATTGATTTGTTTGTGTGTGTGTGTGTGTATGTATGTTAATGCCTATGTGTTCGTTCGTTTGTTAACTTATATATTTGTGTTGTATTGATTGAATAATTTTATTTATTTACATTGGCATTTTTCTGTTTGGTTGAGATTAGATTGTGAATTGTATTAAAACGTGGCTTATAGAAAGTCTTTGTGTACGTGAGTGTATTTGTGTTATTGACAAGCGTTTGTCAGAATATGACCAAATAAATATTTACCTTTTTTATCCTCTTTAACTATTTAAGTTATGTTAGCAAAAGCTGACTTTAATCTTGGCTAGTAAATTGTTCTTGTCATAAGTGATTTATCTAGGGTTAATTGCATACGTTGCAAGAAATTTGATACAATACCTGAACAAAATCAAAAACTTGCATATTTTCTACTTAATATTTCTTTTTGTATTTGTAGTCACAATTATGTCGGTTTGCCTGGAAAGCTAAAGAGGTAGAAACGTTGTACGTTCGCAATGGTATAAGCCTCAGTATTTAAAATTAAGCTAAAAATGTAGTTTTGTGATGGTTGGAATATTTGTGGTCATCTTTAGAGAAAACTTCAATATATTTATAAGAAATCAAATGTTTAGGCCATACCAGGAGACACTACAAGATTCGACATTCTGAGGAAAACTGAAAATGTATAATACTATTAAATTGATTAAACGCATATAACGCCATATAAATCTTTAGCTAGACCAATCTCAATCTAAGTAGTGCTGATATGGCATAAGCTTCTAGGAAAGAAAATTCTCCAAAAGGTGCTAGCCAAGATTCAAAGGTTGACAAGATTTTAAATATATTTGGATATACGACGATACATGCATAGTATCGTTGTAATGCTTAACGCTCCTGGTACTTCTTTTGGTAGGAGAGCACAGAACTTCTATTTGGCTTGTGATGTAGCGTAATGGTAATTGTTTTTGGTTTTTTTATTGTTTGGTCGACAGTATTTTCTGTATTTTCTTTAAATCTGATCACAAAGTGACGAATACCGAAATGAAAAAGATATTAATTCAAGTAAATATTTTTTTTTGCACTTCTGGCTAAAATGCCCACTAAATTTATTCAGTTTATTTTCAAATACACATGACAATGCTCTCGGTGAAATATCAAACATTTTGTGTACTTCTATAGATCTACTCTTCAGTTCAGTTGGAGCTTCTTTTTACTGCAAAATAGTTGGATGCTTTAGCAATAGCTCATCGTACTGATCAATTTGTCAGAAGCTATTTCACATAAATTTTTAAAAAATTTGACTAAAATGTTGAGCTAATTTATTCAGTTTAATTTAAACTCCGCATAACAATGCTCAACTTTATTTATATAACTTTTCAATTTACCGTACACATTTATTTACACTTTTGCCTGAAAATGGGATCTATATAAAATTGACGCAATTACGTACAGCATGACAAAACTTAAATATCGATTTATGTTAATATTTTTTTTATTTTACTATTTGAAACATGTCGCATTATGTATATATTTAAATTATTTATTGCGAAACAAAACAAAAATGCTAAAGCATCGACGCCAACTGCTTTAATTATCTTGAAAATGCTGTAAAAAGTTCACATTCCATTTATCACATTTAAGTTTGTGTTTTTATGTGTGTATGGTAAATGCCTGTGATGTTCTTTTTACGACCTATACTTAATATTTTCTGCTTCCTTTCGTTGACATCAAATTATAAATTCTCTGCTACACTGTGTTGCTCCACTCCTTGGAGTTCTCCTCCTTATGAAATTTTATAACTTATTTTGTGCAACTGTTGTTGATTCCCATGCGTGTAAAAGAGAAATACCATAAATTTTCATTGTTATGACCTTTTTATTCCACTTTTGTTTTTAGTGAAATGACAAGTCTTTATAAATAGATTTCGATGTTATTGAAAATTACAACAATGTTAAGATATTCAAAAGCAACAAAAGATACATAAAAAAGTTGAAAAGAAATTATACTGAAATATCTATAAATTTGTGGTTGGTGTCTGTGCAGCTCCATAGCTATGTGGAAAAATACCTTTAAAGCAATAGCTGTGATTTCAAATCCTTGAACTTAAAACAATTAAATTTTTCTTTTTTTTTTGTGTCTTACACACCATCAGTTTTTAAGAAAACTGCAAATAAAACTAAAAAATCCTTCAAAATTAAATTAAAATATGCACGCGATGTCAAAACGCTACAGTCACGTATTTCCGGTTCTTGTCTTTCCTAATTGATTTTAATTTAAAATTCTTATTTTAATTGCAACACAACATGCTGCTAATCCTTTTCATTTTCATTTTCATTTTCATTTTTTTTTTTGTGGTAGATTTTTGTTCGAATTTTTTTGTTTTTATTTTTTTGAAGATTTTAAGTCCCACAATGCTGCTTAACAGCTCTGCATTGAAATTTGAAAAGAAGTAGACTTTGAGTTAATGAAGCCTATTAGATTTGTTTTGTTGTTGTGCTTTTCTGGTTCGTTATCCATTTTAACCCAATTAGCTGTTTCATTTCCTTTAAGTCCAATACAACTAAATTCGAAAAAAAACGATGACAGCGAAATTTAATTCTGCTCCCCCAGTCAAAAACAAACAAATAAGAAACAAAGCGCCTGCGGCTTAGCTGCTCCGCTGCTCAGCTTTTGCTTTGTTGCCGCACGCTACACATTCTGAAAATGCGTATATATTTTTTGGTAGTTAGGTAAGGATTTTTTAAGAAATGTAGCAAATAGAACTGGTTTTACTTAGCAATTCATAAGGCTACGTACTGCTATTAATGCTAAAGTGTATGTTATCAAAGTCTCAGTCATCTACCGCCTACATTAATGTTATTAGATTTGAAATTATATCTGCGCCATAGTTTCCCAAAACGAAAGAAGTTCTTCGATTTTCCGGATTTTCTTTTTATCTGTTCGTAATTTGTTGCTGATTTATCATTAATTTTACGTTAGTTTTACTTGTTTTCCGAAACTCGCGAAAACACTTAAAATGTTTCAAAATTCAAATTCAATCCCGATAACTATAAGTTATATGAATTTTTGTAAAATTTCGAACTGCAAAATAGTTTTCGACTCAAACAAAGTTTTTCAAAAATGTAGAGAAAATGGAGATGCCGATTTATGTTTTGTTTGATTCAAAAAGAAAATTTAGCACACAAAAGATTAAAATACTAAAATTTTATTAAAAATATCTTGCTCCCCAGTTAGATTCTGCAAGATGTATGAAGTGAGACTTCTTAGCGATACTAATGGAACAATCTGCATGGTCCTGTTATGCCAATATTCAATAGCGGCGCTAAACGAATTATGAATTAATGAAATCGTGACGATAAATATGACTGTATTTAGTCAAACACTTAGACAACTTGATAGTGCTTTTAAGAAATTCTCAGACATTCTAAGTTTTAACTTTACTATGCAACAGACTAAGATTACGTATTTTTTATTTGAGTAATTGTGGATGCAACGTAATCAGAACAGATCATAGGTGTGAATTTATATTCTACACATATAACCATTGCCTTGTGAAGAACCACCAACCAATAAATAAAATGGTCTAACTATATCTTATTATGCTGAACATGACGTATGATTAACATTAATTAATTTAAATGTTCATCGCTCAACAACAAGAACTAATCCTTGCAATTTACTTATATTTTATTTTAAACTGAATTCTATTTTGGATTAACCACAGTCTGCATAGCCTTTATAATTTGCATTGATATAGGGCATATTATAGCTATAATTGGCCACGAAATGTGTTGACTTGATTTTCATTTAAAAAATGTTTAATTTTATCTCGTTTAGGGTTTTGTTTGCAAGCTCTGTATTTCAAAAAACACAACAAGACAGACAACTTTGCTAAAACTCATGCTGCTGTCATTATTTTTCTTGTTGTATTAGTAAAGTTTATTTAACACTCACACCAATGCTTTGCATATGACGGTGGCGTTGGCGTCGTCGCATCAAGTTTTTGAAGCCCTTAGCATTTTGTGTTTCCGTATTTTTGTTGTGCAGCACAGCGCCAACCCGCTGAATGCCTTGACCTTTTCATATAGCGTGCAGTGTTACGGTGCTCTAAAAAATGTAGTGGCTTCTAATGTTGCATAAAAGTCAATGTTTGATGTGTGTGTGTATGTAAGTGTGTGTGTGTGTGTAGAAGCATATGACTGTGTAAGTGTGTGATAAGCTTTGAAATTCTGTTTTTTTTTTTGCTTTTGTTATTTTTAGTCATTTTTCTTTGCCAATGCATGTGTTTATGAAAACGGGTGTTTTTTTTCTTCTTTTGTTCGTATTAAAGTTTGCTTAACTTGATGCAGCATATTATGTGTTGAATGTGGGTCAAAACTATTTTTGACGTAGATCTTTATATAGCAAAAATACACATAAGATACCAAAGGACTTTTACTCATTTATCAAGCAAGAGTTTTTTGCGTTTATACCAACTGTTTAGCCATTTCTTCAAATTAAATTGTTTTTTAAAGCTTTAGCCCTACTGTTTTGAAACATTTAACTTAAAATATTTCTTTCTTTTACTTTCAGGTGGTAAACACATACATACACCCACCATTTAAATACCGCCATGAATGAAACCGAGTGCGAAAGTCTAATCAAATCTGTAAAATGGACGGAACCAGCGAGTCTGATCTCATTAGCCATACTCGAATTTATCAATGTATTAGTGATAGGTGGAAATTGTTTGGTCATAGCGGCCGTTTTTTGTTCCACCAAATTGCGTAGTGTTACAAATTTTTTTATTGTCAATTTAGCTGTAGCCGATTTATTAGTGGGTCTGGCAGTTTTACCATTTTCGGCAACATGGGAAGTCTTTAAGGTAATTGGAAAAATTATATTTTAAATAAAAGTCTTACTTTAAACATCTAAAAAATTGTTAAAACAGGAGAAAATTGAGTGTTGAAAAAACTGTCAAAAATAATTTGGTCCTAAAAAAACTCCATATGAATTCGCGCCCAAAATCAAGAGAAAGGAATACAATTGAAAATACAGGCATACAAAAATATCAAAATGATTTGCAAGAAGTGTTGCATAATTTTGATGCATAAATTTGTATGCAACATTGTAGACGAGCTGTGAGTTATTGTTCCCGTATCAGCCAAAAATTGATACTACTGGAACTACTACTGAAAGAAATGAGCTTCAAAATTTTCATCATTCAAACGTTTAGTATAGGTTATTACAATATCTTTGCCCTTTTCTTCATTGTCATTGTCATTGCGAAAACTGCGCGTGTTGAACATTTCCTGAAGTGCTTATAGACATAGACGTCGGAATTCGTGGCAGAAAACACAAACTTTCTCATATCTCTTATAACAATGAACTTTGTCAATAAATTCAAAAATTCTTTGAACATATATATCTTGACCAATTTCACCCATAACCCAAAATTTGTCTCGACTTAACACCAAATCTAATTTCTATCATTCGATATCTGATTTTTTTTTTCTCACAAATACAAAAACGGATATCAATGACGACAAAAACAAGTCAACTCAATTAGGAACACACAACCTTTTCTCGTTATTCCCAATTGATTTCTTATTTTTTTGCTATATTAATACTGGCAATAAGCTACAATAACAACAAACACTGCAGCAATTGAAATTTACTATTAGTTTAACTACAAGGTCATGGCGTGCCTGTGCAAAATCTCGTACGGTATTACGTGCTAATATGGTTAATAATCCTGTGCGCTGCGCTTTTTTTTTTGATGATTGTTATTGATTTTCTTTATGATTTCAACGAGCTTTGGCATTAAAACTAAAATGTTTGCAAGGAAAAAAATATAGTGATTTCAATTTGATTTTGTTGCCACCACTTTCATTGCTGTTGTTAGTGTAATTTTATGTACACTTATGCAAAACTCTTTTGATTGCTAACAAATTGAGAAGAAAAATACATAAAAATCAATTGTGTGCTTTAAGGAGCTTAAGCTTTCGTTAAAATTTAATTGCAATATTTAAATCATTTTCCCGATTTGCGTAACATTTAAAAGATTTTAATTGTAGGATTTTCTTATTTATTTACTATATTATTAAAAAATAATATTAAAAAAAATATTTTCTCTCAATACCTTAGGTGTGGATATTTGGCGATGTCTGGTGTCGCATTTGGCTTGCTGTCGACGTTTGGATGTGTACAGCATCCATACTGAATTTATGTGCGATATCACTTGACAGATATGTGGCCGTTACGCGACCTGTCACCTATCCAAGCATCATGTCAACGAAAAAGGCCAAGTCGCTGATTGCTGGCATCTGGGTGCTATCATTCGTTATATGCTTTCCACCGCTTGTGGGCTGGAAGGATCAAAAGGTAAGCAAAAGATAAAATATCCGCCAACATGTTGCTGACTTACGAGAGTGACACATTGTGTAGGTTGATGAAGGCATTTTAATGTAGAAATATTTTATTTGTTGCTTTCTTTAATGAAATTCCTTTTATGTATACGCAAGTTTTGAGCTGTTGCTTGCGGCCAGAACATTTTAAAGAAAGAGAGAACATTTTATTTTTGTTTTATTTTTGTTCCTGGCTTAAGCAATTTCTTTTTTGTCATCTAAATCTTTAGTGCGTTGACAATTTATTTTACTTGGGCTCTTTGCGTTACACTTCGTTGTGCAGCTTAGGCTGTAAAACCCAATACAGCCAATGTTTCTTTGGTTCCATGTATGTATGTGTGTTATAATATGTGTTGAAAACAGTCGCCGTGGGCATTAAACAGAACTTTGGCTTGAAAACTATAACTGATATTATTTGAGGTCGATGACATAAAAGAAAAAGACTTCGTTTATAATTTTTATGAAAAATATATTGATTGAATGCTGATGTTTCAAATTTTATATTTGAATATTTTTCTTAATACAACTTTAGCAATGTTTGACGCTGCAACCTAATTTGTTTTAGGACTTTTTCTATCACGTCTGATTTTTTAGATAAATGGGCTCAATTGCGACAATTTTTAATGTATTTTTGAGTGCTCAATAATTAAGAAAAGATTCAATCGCTAATATACTGAGTACTGAGGGTTGCCGGAAGCATTGTTTTCGAATGTACTTTGTAACAAAAGCACACGGCAAGCCGTGTTGGTTTGGGCTTGCTCAAAAAATTTTTATCTCTGTAATAAAAGCAAATGAAAATTGCGAAAATGACGACGTTTGTCTGAAAAACCAGACGCGATAGAAAACATTTTTTATAGATTTTTGTCAATTAAATTTGATTGTGGCCACCGTACAGTAACACCAGTCGAATTGTTATGCCGGCGCTATGCCATTGATAACGATTTCGGTTTCACAATGGAAATGGCAAAGAAAAATGCCACGAAATATAAAATAAAAAGCATGAAGCCAAAAACTGAAAACAAATAACACAATGGAGCGGATAAGGAAAGAGAAAACATTTCTCAAGTAAACTCGGACAGAAACTAGTGAGAGTTTTATCTAAGGAATCGTTAGAATTAAATGCCCTACACTTCATCTGCAATAAAATGGCGTTTAAAGAATTTTTTTCGCCCTGATATAATGCCGTACATTATTTAATTATTGAGAATATTTACATAGCTTTTTAAAGGTTTGGTTGTACAAAAATTGCAACAACTAAAACTTTCAACTTTTTTGTTGTATTTGGTTTGTGTGCTGCGTTTCACTACATAGACTTCAATAGTTTCCTCATTGTAGCATTTTCATATTTTTGTGTCTAAATAGCCACGACTCGTTTTGCCAAACAACCAACTTCCGTAACATTTTACTTTTATGTGAAGTGGCACGCCTTCTTTTTAAAATCTGCACACTTTTTATCTGCTGCTTTCCGGAGTATTTCAAGGCAATTTCGTTGCAATATCTTACTTTATTGTTTAAATTTTTCATTTTTTCAAATGGAATGTGCCACGCCCTTCTTTCAAAACATTGAATATTCGGTTAATCGCATGTGCAAAGTATTCCTAATTTTTATATGAGAAATTTGGCTGTATATCTTAAGTAACACTTCCAGTAGAGCGTAGTAGGAATTGACATGCCTTCTTTTTCAAAATTTGCCACACTACTTTCAGCAGTTTCCTATGTTATTTGCAGCGCTTGCGTGAGGTTCCGTTATTCAGAAAGTGCTTACGGCATAGTATATTAAATGTTTTTCTGTTAAGAGCGGTGCTATTTTAAAATGTCCACATAATTATGCTCGTACATAGTAAACGCTATCCTAACGCACGCATGCTATAAGCAACATATTTTGCGTAATAGTTCCTGATACTTGGAAAATCTTGAGGAAGGCATAAACTTAGTGTGTACGGCAAGCGCGTTCATAAGTTGCTTCCACCCATGTGAATCTCCATAACCAGTAATTTATGAAAAGTAACCATTGCACTTAGTTTGACAAAATTATTTTTCTTCGCTTTCTCCTAATTGTGGTTTCTACAGAGGATCAAATAGATATAACTTGATCGACTCAGCGGTGCCGCTGATAAAGAATATACTAAGTGCTACGCTTCCTTATATGCTTTCTAAACGGCATCACAAAATTTATCTACCCAATGTGTAGGGGTATAAAAACGTGTGTGCCTTCTTTATTTAAGTCAAATGGTTTCACGTATTGAACTCCACAGTAAATCCTTTCAGTGTTGAGTTGTAAAATTCAGCATAAGAATAATCGGCTCAGTTTCATACCAACCGGAAGGACTGATACAAAATAATGCAATAATAACATGGAAATGAGGTCATGTCCGGCGTAAGCAGAAAAGGAATGACCATGTTTGAGGCAGTGATTGGATTAGTTTGCTTTGAGAATATAAACTTTAGTTTCTCGTTACATAAATGAAGTTTTTTTATTCAGCTGTCGCTTTACATTTAAGCTTAAACTTTTTTCCTGCAAGTTTAATACCACAATAAAATGACAGAAATGCCAGCTGTTTAAAAATTTCGCCAATTCTATAATACCTAAAACAGTTGAATTGCCAGAAAGCCAACTAATAACCATAACATCGTTTAGAACGCGTCTTTTTATATCACAATTTTGGTTATTCCACTCATAGAATTTATACTTTCATTGTTTGTGTGCCAAATTCGTTGACAACTTCATGGACTTGAATATATGTACTTGGAGAATTTGAGAGACATAGCAAAAGACAAACTACCTGAATGAACTGGCTTTTCACGTTTGGTTGTGGTGCACTTCCGCCATTATGCCAAATAGTGCAGTCATTTGGAAGCGGTGGGTGACAATGCAAAAACAAAATTTGTATTTTGTTAGCTGCCAAATGGTGTCAACGCCACTAGTTGTGGTCGAATTTCCTCAAATGCTTGCCAAATTTCAAAATAAAAATCCTTTTTGCCGTTTAGCAGCAAACGTAATTTTTTAGATTTTCCTTGATAAAGGATTTAAGCTGAGCATTTCTACTTCATTTAAGCCCTTTTTCCGATATTAAAACAGCATTTAAATTTGAAAGTAATACCTTAAGTTACGGTTGTTCTATGGAATGCAGACCACCAAATTGATATCTTTGATAGTGCTTTCGACCTTTAGTGTACCTAACTAACGCTAAAATATGTTGATCCTTTGCTAGAAGCAGCAGCAACTCTTTATGATTTTTACATTGACAAAGTGTGGCGTATTAATAAGGAAACTCAACATTTTTCATAGAAGCTCACAGATAAACGTAAAAATACACACGTACTCCATTTAACACGCACACAGAACATTTAACACTTTAGGGTGGTTGAACAGACAAAATAATGGAGATTAGCTACTGCAGCTATTAGTCTTATTAGCTATTAAGCTAAAATCTTCTTTTTTTTTCGGCTACAGAGTCTTAAAATGTTACAAAGTGGTGCTCGGTTCTAAGTTGTAAATATTTTTCGTCCCCAATTGCGATGTTTTACTTTGTTAGATCAAGTTTCAACATGACCACTAGAAGACGGAAATCTTCTTGCATCCCATGAAATTGATATATTTAACTCCAAAATCTTTAATTTTATCTTCTTTTGTTTGAAAAGTAAACATATTTTTGCACCACCCTAAAAACTACTAAGCAAGCAAACTGACAGATATCTCTTTTTGCACACACAAAAAATGTAGTCGAGTTAGATATGTGTGCTTTTTTGTTAAGCCAACAAACTGATTATCTAAGCGGCCAGCAAATACACAGCCTTTCACACGAACACTGTCACAGAAACAAACACCTACGCATCAATACATGCAAGTAAACTCAAGCAAGTGTAGGATGGGAGACATTTGATAAATAAAGGACATTTTCTTAAATTTACACAAAGCAGAATTCCAGTCAATTGAGTCGAATAGAGAGGCCAATAAAGAACTGGTAACCCAAAAAAGTTAACGAAAAAAAAAATAAATGAAAATAAAAATGTAAAGAGAAAGAGAAAGGGAAACATCAAAGCCGAATGACGTAAAAAGACATTTGAAAAGGGCACACAGCACAAATGTAAAATGTATCAATTCGAAATTTGTCGTCCTCGTTATCACGGAGCGACGTTTGCTGCAAATTGACGAATGCCTTTTCTGCTAATATGTTGGTTCGCTCTTTTATTATTTTGACACTTATAAATGAGGGTTTTGCGTGCATGCGTCAGTGCATACAGCATACGTACGTATGTATGTGCGAGTGTTTGTGGTAGTGCTGTGAATGTGTTAGGATATGCAGGATTTGTTATGTCGTCATGATTTGAACAAATTTTATGATTGGATTTTTTTTTGCATTCATTTCAATTGAAATCGAAAAAGATTTTCATTTCACATGGGTTTTGGGTTGAAGTTATGGTTATTTTTAGTTTTATTATTATTTTCTTAATACGATTGAATTTGTTACTATTTTTATGGTTCCTGTAAGTTCCGTAAGAGTGTTTTTTTTTGAGAAAATAAAAAAGTAAATAAGGAAGTCATAATAAGTAGTTGCAGTCTCTTTTACAACACTCCTAAGAAACATAAAAATGTTATTGATGTATATGAAATGAATCTTATTAACTTTACAGAATGTAAATAGAGATTTGTGTGGTAATTTTTTATGGGAACATATAATTGGATCATTATCTGACATTTTACTGCTTCAAAAATCCGGTGCAGTAAGTACCTAGAATATTAACATTAAATTCGAGATTGGGATATTCGCAGTAAATATGGCGTTCAACACTTCTTAATCGGCTGAGCAGTAAAGAAAAAATTGGACAAATATATTTACACATGCTATTAAGAAGATTCAAAAGAGTGACCCACTCAATTTTACTCCAATTTAGTCTTAAACTCAGCTTCTATTGTGATGATAGAAGTTACGCTCCTCCCCCTTTTTTCTGGTTTTCCAACAAATTTTTCAAAAATTGTGCTAAGCAACTATCTGTTTATTACTTCTTTAGAGGAACGTCAGCGAATCAGTGGTGAAATAAATCAACACCATCACTTTAGTTGCTGACTTCGTCTACTTATAAAGCCCAGCTTCATCAGCTGTTTCGATTTTGGAGAAAACAAATTTCCTTGTATACCCCAGACCATTCTGAGATATTTCTGACATAGGGACAGCATTTAAGCCCTGATGAAGTAGGTAATATTGGCAGTGCGTTGAAGCTTCGTCACTATAGAATCGTCAATAAACTGTTTGTCTCAATCTTTTACCAAAACTATGAATCACTTTTTCGCATAATGATATTTCAATTAGTAATATTTACTCAACGATGTTGTCTTTGAAGTATTGAGCAGATTGAAAACTATCCGAATAAGCTCTACTCTTGAAGAAATCCAATGGTGTTAAGTCGCATGAACCTGGCGCTAATTCATATCTGTTTAACGAAAAACTATTCATAGAACTTTAAACTTTTAATCGTTAAAGGAAAACGAAGTTTGAGGTCTATTTAATTAGATAAAATTTTTTAAATTAATTCCTTATTGACCACAAAAAACTTTCAAGAAATAAAACAAAGTTATTTTTTTCTTTATTATTGAATGCATTTCAATCTCTTTATTGAGAGACCATCATCAGCCAGCGCTAAAAAATACACTAACTAACGAGAGACAATGACAGCAGCATAGTGGTAAAATTACATGTACGTTTAGTTATTACATACGTTTATTTATTACATAGTTATTACATAGAAACAATATGTGCATTATGTTAAAAACAAATAAGGTATCCAAAACAAAACGTGAAAAAACATAAAAATGCAAATTGAAATTTAGGAATGACCAATTTAACATTATTTAATAATTTGAAAAATAGGTGAATTAATAATGCCTTCATCTAAATTAATCCACTGTAGTGGATATGTAAAAAGCTTCATATGCGTCTAATTTTAAGTGATTGTTTATATTTTTTAATAATTTTAAGTTTTTATCAAAAGAAATTATTTTATGCACCTCAAGATACATCAAGAATAAAGAAACAGATAAAGCAAAAGCTGCACATGCTTGACCCAAACAATACAGACATTCCTAAATTCATTCATTCATTCAGAAAGTTTCTAATCAGCTCTCGATATCGAGTTCCATTCACCGTAATGACGTTGCCATTATGATTTTTGACGTTGCCATGAATTGATGTTCCTGGCTTTTCAACAACAAATGTGCTAACAGCTGGACTATTTTCACTTGAGACCACTGCGATATAAATTCTGCTTCTGTGATAGTGGTTTAAACCAGTGTCTTCAAACTTATCAAAGTTTAATAGCACTGTCTGTTGGAGCATTTTCTCTACCGCATCATGGACCATGTTTTCTTCCAACTTCTGAATAACTTTCATCATACTTAAAATAAGTTTTAATAAGGAAAACACTTCATTGAAAGACTTAAAAAACAGAAAGACCTTGGTTCATTTAAATCTTTTACAACAACAGGGGTTAATGACTGAGTATTTTTTCCAGTGGGCAGCCATCAGCACAAATTTTGAGTTCAAAAGGTTGCAATCAATATCGCCTTAAGAAGTCAGAGATATTTCGAAAAAAATCGTTTACTTTAACGCACAATGTTAAAGGCAATATAATACATTAAGATGCTGCAGCGATTCCATAAAATGTGTTAATCACCACCGTATTCATATCGATTTATTCATTGATAATAAGATCAAATCACGATAAGAAAAGGCAAAAGATTCAGCTTAAAAAATAGCGCAAAACCCCAATTTCATAGCTTCTCATTAATTAACGTTTCTCTAAAGATTGTAATAAATTAGAGAAAGTATCATATTTCATCATGATAAGTTGAGCGCCTAATGTATTCTTTTCAAAAATTAATTAAATTAAAAGCGAAATATTTTTGTTTTCGAAAAGCCATTAAAATTATTAAATTTTTCACAGAGTTTTTCTTAATTGAAGCAATCAACTTTAAAGCTAAACTGCAGGCTAAATATAACGCCAGCACAAAGTGTCTGCTACTAAAAATTCTTGGAAATATTTTTAGAAGTCAAGACATGTCATTTTGTCAGTAAAACACAATCAATCTTTACCTTGAATAATTCCATTAACTTTATCTTCACTCTGCAATATCTTTTGTCTATGGTATAGGCAAATCAACAACAACAACAACAACAACAACAACAACAACAATAAAACCAATAAAAATGCTCTGACAATACAGAATAAGCAAAAACAACAGCAAAAAAGTGAATCATAGCAAAATAATTTGAATACGAAATGGCTTATATTACCATATATTTATGCCTATGTGCTTACATGCGTACACTAACACACACACACACACACATACAAATGCAAATCTGTTTTACAGCACAAAGTACGTTTGTTTGTGCGCTTACCATAGAAAGCACTTAATTGCGTATTCATGCAATTTTTGTCTCAGTGTTCTGAAGTGGCGAGAGCAATCAGCCTCGGCTCTCTCACCACATCAAAGATATACGAACACGTCTTTGAAATATGTTTTCAGAGTTGAAGATGAAGCGTTAAGCCAAAAATACTAAACTTTTCCAAAAAATAAATTCATGATTTAAAAGCGATAATGATGACGTTCGTTTCTCAGTAAGAATATATGAGAACCTTCACAAATACGCATAGACGCATACAATAAAACAAATATCGATATCAATTACCACAACAAACAAACTGTCGAAGCGTACAGGCGACAACATTTCGCATTCAATATTCATACATGTGTGAGTGCGTGATGTGTTACTGTGCTAACATTTGCATACTCACAAAGCCCGGTAGAGAGTTTTATTGTATTGATTGCTTCAGATACCACAAACACCTCTGATCTTATTCTTTTGTCTTATATTTCTTCACAGATTTCGAGTTGATCAAAAGTTTTCTATGTTATTGTTCGTTATGAAGTTTTTAAAACCTTACAGTATTTTGATATATTTCGTCATTTATCGATATTTATCAACATCATAACATATTTTGAGTTTTTTAGCATTTTTCGACTTATTCAAGAATTTTTTAAATTGCTTGATGTTTTTCACCATTTTTAGAGTTATTCAATATTTAACATTTTCCGACTCCTCAAGTAATTTTTGACATCTTCAGTATTTTTAAAGTTTTTCAAGTTCTTAACATTTTATTACATTTTAGAATTTTTACTTGTATCAAGATTTTTTCAATGTTTCTATACAAACAGTTCGAACATATTAATATCAAACATTACGCCGTGTTGCTTTGCACTCACCACTTGAAGTTTTTTAACATAATTTTGATAAAAAAGTTTTTGAAAAAACCTCGTTTTAGGCTAACGAATTATGAAACAAAGTTAAGATTTCGTTTTTGATAAAAACAATTTCGGCAAAAAAGCCCGTCTCCCAAAGATCACGCAAGAAGTAGTTTTGATGGAAAATAATAATATATTATTTAAAAATTTAGATTTTATTTTTAAACATAAAGGTTACAGTAAAGGGTTTTGTACGGAATAGCAAATCGGGTTATGGCTTTAATGGCACATGTGCATCCTTTTGAAGAAATTTTCAGGAAATTTTTGCAATAATGTGGCTCAGCGCTGATTTTCCTCCCTCAAAGCGTGGGTGGTCGTGAACTTGTTGGTATAAGGCTAAGGCTTCAAAAAATCCTCAGTTTAATAGCTTAGCTGCGTTAATTTTCGTAATCTCGAATCATCTAAGCCTAAATGAATTGTTTATTGGGCTGTAAGGCATTGGCACTGTTTCGTTAGCACCACATCCCGTCCACATTGTGAATCGGCATTCGATGTATGCACTTGTTTTCCAACAATCACTAGAAATTTTTTTTTCCTCAAATGCTACATTTTTGACGAATCATAAAGCTTTCAAAATGAATATAGGTATCATCGCTAAATATAATTTCGTTTCAAAAATCAGCATCCGATTTTTGTTGTTCCATAACCCAATCAACAAAATCTCTTTGCTATTTGTGGTCAGTAAGCCTCAGTTATTCAGTCAATTGACCTTTGTATTCTCAAAGACGTGAATTTCACGTAAGAATAATCTGCAGAGAGCTTCTTGAACTGTTCAATTTTTGAACATAGCGCCGAACTGATGTTTCTAAACTCTCAACAACACTATCAAGACCTGCTTTGATGTTTTGTGTTGACCGACTGGCAGAAGGACGGCCAGAGTGTCACTAATTGATCAACAGACTTAGAGTTGATGAAGTAAAATCAATATTCTGATCATATTAAGCTGTGAAGTGTAGCTGCCAAACCTAAATTAATTTTTGTTTCACTTAGCGGTCTATTTGTAATAGCCCTGAGCTGTTGCTTTACCGCACAATCTTAATTTTGATCGTTTTGATTAATCGATACTTTTGACACACCCTAACTTTATATGATTTTGATTAATTTAATACGAAGTGATATAAAGCTTAGATTAATTTCCTTTTTTTGATTATTGAATTTTTATGATATTATTTTATGTTCTTATTGATATTTTCAATTTTTTTTTATTTTGTTTAGGTTGATCAGCACAAAATAAACTTTACAAAAACTAAAATTTTATCTCTATAAATTTGTTTCAAGGTTCTACTATGTTATCGATCAACTGATATTTACTACTTGATACGACTAAAATACAAATCCATATTAAAAACAGACATAAATCAAATGCTTTTTTCCTCATGGGGTCTTATACCTTTGAATGCGAATTTATTGGTGTGTCTGTTTATATTCGTACTACATACTTAAAGTCCCTGTACTGAAGAATGTCAACGCATAAAATTATTATTTAGACAGATTTGGCAACATTTTGTTACTTTCCATTTATTACTTTTATTTGGCGGTATGCCATTTTTTTGCATGTGTTCTTTTTTTAATGTCTTTTTCCCACTTCGTTATTGTTTTTGTCATATTATTTACATGTGTTACCTATATAGTTGTTTGCGTTGGTATTCAATATTATTGTGCTGTTTATTTTGTGGTATGCAAAAACGCTACAATACAGCCAATTTGCCAAAAACAAATAGAATTTGTCAGTGTTCGTAAAATGTGAAGGTAATGGAAAATGGTAAGAAGCTCCTTTTTGTTTTCTTTGTTGATAATTTATCAAAATATAAGAAATGATTTTTAATAAAAATTTCAAATTTAAATTGATGACATTTTTTTGTATTTTATTATTTTAAGGCTTGTTTTTGGCCTCTAAATAAAAATTTCTGAATTGTTTCAAGAAAAAAACAACACACTCGAAACAAAATTTAATTAAATAACTTAAATACTTAAGATAATCTGCGACAATATGATCATTTTGTAGATAAATCTTCAATATATGGGGCAGAGAACTTTACTCTCTGTGGAAAATTGTAGAAATGGGGCAGGATTTGAAATGAATGGATACACAGAGCTTTATATAAACGATTTATGACAAGTTTTTGAACTGAATTCGTTTTAGCGGCTATGTCTGAAGCAAAAATAGTCTCATCGGTATAAAAAACTGACAAGAGGTGACAGATTTTGCAAATAACTTGTAATGAAAGCCAAATTTGAATATATTGTAAGTTCTTAGAATAGTTTTTATTAATTTCACTACTTTAATGCAAGAAGACGCAGAGTTGTCAACGAGAAATACTTTTAATCAGATGGCGGATTTCATACCAACGCAACTGAAATAAAACATAAAAATTTAAAAAAAAATTATTCAGCATAAAGTGCAAATACTTTGTTCAAAAAAGGATATTCTTATTTGCCCCATTCAAAGTGATTTTTAAACGCCAGCACTGATTATAATGTGGTCAATAAAACTAAAATGAATCATCATGTGCTCTACTACAGAGAGCAAAAGTTAAATCTCTTCATTGTTTTTTATTTATTTTATATTTTAGTTATACTATAAAAAAATACCAAATAAACTTTGCGTTTTTATTTGTTTAACAGATAAACTTTTTATAGATCTGACATGTATACACACATGCTTGTATTTGTGTGTGTGTGAATATAAATAAACCTTGTACAACCGCGTGCGTAAATATATTTTTTCATTCGTATTGCATACTTTTAAGCAAACGTGCATGGCAGTGGTTGGAATTTAGAGCATTTTTTAGTGTGCGAATATTTCTGTTTCTTTGTTGCTTTGTGTAAAAGTTTTTTATTTCATTTCTTTAGATTCTTTTATTGTGCTCTGTCTTGAACTTTAACAAATAAATTTCTAACTTCAGAAACTTTATGGATGTTTGTGAGTTGGGGAAGTAAATCTTATTTCAGTTAAACTTTTATTTTATTGCTTATTAAGTGGCTTAAGCTTAAGTTCTCTCCATTAATGTGGAATTAGTGAATTAAAGTGAACATTCCATTACATTAAATGCCTTTCAAATAGATTTAGCGAAAATTATTTAGTGATTTTTTTTGATTTTTATTGAATTATTTTTAAGCTGTAACTTTTAAGATTTTGGTTTGCATTAACAGCGGTCTCATATTTGCAAAGAATATTTTGAAAAAGATTATGAAAATTTTATTACCTACCAGCAATAAATCAAAGTACGTGTTATTGGTAAGCTACCATTATGTACTTTAGTAGTTGGTGTAGCACTTTATAGTAATTCTAAGAAAATACCAGCGGATGGCGGTGACACTTCGGGATTTAGCGACAATGTTCCACGCATAACGTTAGCTGAAATGTCAGAAGACTTAGCTTTAGATTGTGCTGATGACAAAATAGGTGATGAAAAAAAGGCAGAGGAACAAGTTTGAAATAAGCAACAGATAAGAGTTGACTCTGTTATATAGTTTTGAACTAAAGACTCTTGTAGAAAATTGAAAATTTTTGCTAAAGTCTTAGACAACAACTAATGGTGGGCAAAATGATAGAATAAGTCATGCCATAGCCATGCTATTACAAAAGCATTAGTGTCATTAATGTTAGTTTTTTTTACCAGAGCGTTAACGAGAGCAGAGTACACCATATAATTCCTCGTAAAAATAGTTGTATGTACCGATCGAAGAACTAATTCATCTCAGCTCCATTGACTTTGATGAATGAACATTTTTACTCAGATAACGAAGCTTATAGCCGCATATTCAATGCTTTTTAAGTTGCTTATCGCATTTACTCAATGATTTCACAAGGACTTCAAATTTAAGGCACTTTTCTCTTTTAAAAGCTTTAAAATTTCAATGAATACTATTATGAATTAAGCTGTCTATTTTTGCGCTTCAATGAATAACTCAGTTTTTAAAACGCAATTTTTTTCATATAACACTTTCTCTTTGCAGAAGATCTTTGTTTATGTAAAAACATATTTGAACCATCAAAAACTGAACACAATAAAATAAAATTGAAAACATGATCATACTTTTAGCACTTTAACGATAGTGAGCCCATTATCATGCTTTCCAAGATTCATCGAAAGGTTTTTTAATGGAATATCATTTTAACTATTCGCCTACGCCTTGAGAATTTCTTCGATAGATTATGGGACTTTCAAGATCTAAAGATGAACCCGCCGGCAATTTTAAAAGAGTTCTATGCAATGCGAGAAGAATTTGTGATCGAAAATTTAAAAAAAAATTTATTAAAATTTTTGTTAATAGCCATAAGAGGACGATAAAATTGCAGTTGTCTCTAGCAGTGGCGTGGTTTTGCTTCATGAAAATTGTTCATACATCATATCATATTCAAAACTTAACTGCATACGAACTTAAAATGCAAATACTTCAAGCACTACTTTTATGTGATAGACTTCTTATTTACTCAATTTTTCCATTACCTTAATGTGCACCATAATTGTTCGCCTTTAGTATCAAACATTTAGCATATGCAATCACTCAAGTACACAGGCTAAAACACACACACACAGATAGACACAAAGCCGCAGTTATAAACACAATAAATTATATTTGATCAGCAAACACAATAAAAGCGTTCAGTGTTCAGTGTTCAGTGTGCTTATTGTGTGCATCATACAACGTAAATATATTGGAAAAAAATAACAACAAAAATAAAAAGCAACAAACTAACAAAGAAGAGAGAAAAGAAAAAAAAACATTTCAACGAAGGACAAAAATAAAAATATTACAACTGAAGCGGGCTGTAATGCGACGGCAACAGTCCTATACAGCATCAACATGAAGCTGCTATCGGCATTATGTTGCTTTATGTGTGTCGTAAAAATATACATGCACACATATTCAAACACAAATATATACCCATACATGCACAGTGACAAAACAGACACTGACACAGCAATACATACATACAGCCTGAAACTATTCATCTGTCTACTGCCGCAGTCTATTAATGTATTGAGCATGGTAGATGCTACATAAGTACCTAGTAGGAAACTGAGCAATCGGTGACTCAGCTAAAAATTTAATGTGAAAAGAACACTTTTAATGGTTTTTGTAAAAAAAATTCTTGCAAATTATTATGCTGCAGTTAAGCACTGCATTCTTTCAGCGGCCTTATGTTAAAATTACAAAATATTATTATCGAAACGAATTTACAGAATTGAATTCATTTCATTTGTGCTAAATATTATCGGTAATGAAATAATCAGACTTAAAAATTCAGAAAAGTCTTTCAGTTGCATAAACATGTATTACTCATACGTCATGTTGTACACAGTCATTTCCTACTCGATATCTCACTGTGTTATGCCTGAAAGGGTAAATATATTTGTATGTGTTCGTGCGTTTGAGTGACAGTGTGCGCTCGTTTGTATTTTTACAGCGTTCGTTTATTAAAATTCGATTTGAGGCTTATATCGATTTCTCCAACGACCTGATTTAAGCTTTTTATATTTATTGCAATTTTTCTGCTCAGCTAATATCCCTGCTATAACTTTTTACTCCCACTGTTTTACTGACTGACTGTTGCAAAGTTATAGTGATACTTTCGCCATAATAATGTGTACGTAATGTTGGCTTTAATATTGTCATTTGTGCATTTGTAATTTATATACTTTTATGTACTTTTGCATAAAAAATATTTTATAAGGTCGTTTTCATAAAATACCACCTTAATTGAATTGGTACGTTATGGCCACACGTAATTGCTATGTAATTATAAATTAATGGTTTTTTTTTGCTCCATCAGCTACAATCTTTGCCATGTCATTTTCCACTTTTAATTGAAATTCTGACATGTACTATTGAAGCACTTTAACTTGTCGAAAGTGTAGGGTGCATTGATCCCCATACAAATAAAAAAAAGTTCACCGGTCACCAGCCAGTTTGAAAGCTTACCTCGGAAAAATTTGAACGCAATTTGTATGCGACTTATAGCGCTCAAAGGGAATGTATTTCCAAAATCTTATTGTATGTATATTCGAATCTGTATCACTGTACACAAATAAATAATACTTATACGTCATGTTATGCATTTATAGTAGAGCGCAATTGAGTTAAATTTTTAGAAGTACCGACACTTTATCAAGAATCGAAATTTAAAGGCGATGAGAAGGGTCAAAAATGGTTTTTTCCAAATAACTAGAAATCTATAAAACTTATGAATGAGCAGTGTGTGGAAATTGTAACTGGAGGTGATCTACATAACGTAATGCCCATTTAAACTTTGTGTAAAATATATGAAAGTTTTTGTATTTATTTTTTTGAATGAGTACTACCAAGGAGTAGCATTAAATTTAAAACAAAGTGATGTTGCTGCTAACATAAAGAGTCGCTTGCACAACAAAATCAACACATATTAAATGAAATAGTGTTAAAAAATATCCACCGTTTTTAGTACAAAGGCATGGTAATTTTTCTGTTGCTACTATGTTGTTTTCATTATTATTTGCCTTGATGTAATGTTTCGTAAATAGTGTCAGCATCAGACAATAGCAAACACTCAAAGAGCGAGCACTCAGTGGCATGAACTGGCATTACTGCACATAATGTCAGTCTTTCAGAGACTAAATGTTGAATGATTGACCTCTGCACAATACTCGCTTAAGCTGGTTTTTATTCGAAGTTTATATCACTTATGGCGTGTTATCACATTTGTAGCATTTCTAGCAAGTTTCTATTGAAATACGCTAGGAATAGTTGTCGGTTGTTTATTTGTTTTTCATGAGCAGTACATGGAGTATTTTAGCATACATTTGTCACTATTGATTTTTTAAGGAAATATCCAACTGTTATTAAAAAAAAAAAGATATAATGTCAATATATTCATAAAAAGTTGAACTTTATTGGCATGGCAAAATTTTTGGAATTATTTTTCATTATGTCGAAACCAAGACTATGAATTTTTCGAAATATGCTGTGCAGCCAACATTATAAATAGCATTTTCCACTTAAGCGTAAAGAATTAACACATAAGATTTAAAATTATAAATTCTTAGTCAAATCGAAGCAAAAGTTTGACAGTCTGAAGCTTAAAGTTGAACGCAACATGGCGTATGAGCAACATTTAATCAATGCAATAAATAATAAAGTATATGCGCGTGGAAGGCTTAAGCATTTGTGTATTTTGTGATTTTTAATATGATATTTATTGAAAATCAAATTTTTTCTGAAGTTTTTTTTTTAACGAATACATATAGTCCAACTTCGTCTTTCCTTTTATTATTAAACATCCTTTTTGCTTTATTTTCAGCCTGAGGTACAACCACCGACCTACACACGGGGAAATTATACGCTTTATTATGCTACAACTACATTAACTGCAGCAAATGCAGCAACTACAACTACAACAAAACCAACAACATCATCATCATCAGTTCATTCTTTACACCCACTGTATATTCAACAACAACGCATGCGTCAGCAGCGACAACAAAATCTACAGCGACAACAAAATGCATCCGGACTATCGGCGCGCAAGGCCAATAGTAAAAACAAAACTACAAGCTACAATCAGAACAGCCACAGCGACAACAACAACATAAATCAAAACTATAGTCCTTATGATCCTTCCTATACAGCATCCTCAAGTGCAGATTTGGATATTGTTGCCAGTACAGCAGCCACGGCAACAACAGTCAGTGATATCAACTACAGTGACTTTGATTATAGCGATTTAGTACCAGCCGCATCGATAGTTGGACCACCGCCACCATGTCCATGGAAATGTGAACTGACAAATGATCGCGGTTACGTGCTCTACTCAGCGCTAGGTTCCTTTTACATTCCAATGTTCGTCATGTTGTTCTTCTACTGGCGGATCTATCGCGCGGCGGTGCGTACCACGCGTGCAATAAATCAAGGCTTCAAGACAACCAAAGGTGAGTGTGCCAAGCCACTGATTATAGTTTGAAAGTAGTTTAACAGTAGACTCTTACCGTAGACAGTAGACATTTTTCATTAAATTTTTCTCTATTCTTCTCTCTGTGTGTGTACTTACTTGTAACATTGGTCGAAAGTCGAGTATCCGTAGTTCGAATTGTGAAGTTTTTTTCTTCAGTGACACCATTTTACTTAAAACACCACTCAAAACCATCACCAACGTATCCGTTCGTTTGTTTAAAACTTTTATTCGAGTGTAAATTTTACTTATCATCGTAAATAAAAAAAAAATTCATAGTGACGTCATGCGTAGTGCAAATGCTAAAATTTACCTAATTCTTATACATATACATAACTACATACATCAAATGTGGAGATTTTAATTTTGTAGCATTTATTTTTAGGTTTCAAAACTAAATTATAAAACCAATTTGGTTAAAAAAAAATTCGTTTGTCGCTAATTGGTATAAATAATCTGTGATTAAACTTAAACACATAACTCCTGCCTACATTCAATCATTTCAATTCCTACAAATTTCCAGCAAACATTTTATGATTATTATATCTTATGATGTAAATTTAAGCCTAAGCACATTAGATTTAAGTGCATACTATGATATGTTTAGTTATATATCATACATAACTACCCCTCTGATGATATATATAATTAACGGAAATGTCTTTTGTTTAGTAATTAAAAAAATTAGTGCCATCATTATACTTAAATAAATTAAAATAATCATTGTATCCTTGTAACTTATATTCAACCCTTATAATGTATAACTTTATTTAACTCCGTAATAAAGTAGATTTTGTAACATAAGAAACCTAGATCCTTCTCCATGAGTACAAGATCAACTTGAGTTTTAGTTAAAAAAAAAATTAAATATTTTGTTGTGTTCTATTGTTGAAAAATATTAAACGCCTGCTTAGCAAATATAATGGCGCTTATACTGAAATACAACGTAAGTGAACATTTTTTTGTGAATCGTAACATTAGGTGTTTTCTTATTTCAAGCAATGACAGAAACTACACTTTGTACATATACCTCGTGGGACGCTTCCGTCATTGCTAAAGTATTAGGATCGGCTGTCCAAACATAACACATGGAATGGTCGGAGCTCAAATCATAATACAAATTAAGCAAAACTCGTCTGATTAGCCAATTATCAGGTTACCATCTTTGTGATGTAATTTTTTTTATAAAGCATTGACCGCTCTTTGCAATATCCAATTATATGATATTATTAATAACAAAAACAAATAAAATAATCTATACTTTTGGATGTAAAAATGCATGGAAAACTGGGAAATAGTGATGAAAAAACTATTTTTCTTGAGGGAGTATTAACAAATTTGTTCAGGTGAAGAAAAGTAACGCAGAAAATTGCTTAAAAGATATTGGGTGAGATTATGGAAGCAGAAGTGGTGAAAAGTAATTTAAATCATATCTAGGAAAACTTAGTAAAGAATGCGATAAAACTTGAAATAGTGATATTGGGTTACCCTGAAAAATTCATAACAAATAGGAGCCATGTACCTAAGTGGACATCACCCATATAAATATAAATTAAAAGATGCTATATCTTGAAACAGCTCTGGTTATAATTTCATACACTAAAAAGCATTGAAAAATAGGGCAAACTTAGCCTGCTGGGTGTGATAAGTGTCTCGCTTTGAATACAATTTTTAAAAAAAAAGGACATCTGTTTCCTTGGTAATTAGCACGTCTACTCGGCTTAGTCAGTTCACTTTATTGTCTATGTTTTGTTGTATTTCAAGATATTACACGACATTTCTCAAGACATAACACATAAGTATTTTTATTAGAATTGCCACATCCGCTCATTTCTTCTGGATTATATTTTGGGTCATCGAACACTTATAAATCAAGTTTAAAAGCATTTTCCTTAATGATTTCAAAGACACGTTTCAATCTAATTTTTACAGTCTCCACTTGTACAAATCAACGCACATTTTTCCCCGTACTTTTTCTTCTTACCAAGTTTGATAATATTACGAATTATGTCTCGAAAACGAACAAATCTTTGAAATCATTTGACAGACTAAGATAAACTTAAGCCAAGCAAAAGGAACTCTACTGAAAGTAGCCAAGTTTTATTTTTTTTTTCATTTAATTTTAATTTTCCACAAAGATATTTAAATTATGTAGCCGCAACCATTAAACCTTAAGACAGATAATGACATTTTTTTGGCCCATATTGGCGAAACTCAACCACTGCATGCCATGCAAAACGAATCACGTAAAATCAATGTTAGACTCTTGCTCACGGTTGAATTGAGAATACGTATCTTTTAAATTTACTTTTCAACTGGTAGAATCCTTTTAGCAACAAAAACAATAGCAACGACATTGACGACCTAGTCAAAATGAAGGTGAACAACTTACATTCAGAGCCAAGGACATGGTCAACAGTCACTTCAAAGAATGAACTGCTATGAAAATTCTTCAATGGCACATCCTTAAGAAAACAATGAAATGAAAACAGAAGCAACAACACGAATGTAAACAACAACAATGCATGAAAAAGTCATATCCTGTCAGTTACATAGAATTTACGCAAGCAAACGAGAAAAACTTCAACTTGAACCTAAAAATGAACTTGAAATTACAAAAGTACAAAACAATATATGCATTTTATTATGTATCCCGAGCAGACAATGCACCCTGTATAGCGCAGCCACTCATACGTATTTGTTGTAGCGTGTCATGCAACAAAGACGGTAGCATACTTCAAGGTGCGCTATCAGACTCACAATTTTTGTGTTGAGTGTCAAACAAGAAAACCACCAGAAAAGTAACGAAATATGTGTGTAAGAAAGAGAGGATTAAATTAGAAAACTTTATATAGTTTAGCACAGAAAAAGATACCGTCGTTGAAGTCTTGAATGAAAGTAAACAAATAAAGGGTGTTTTTTTTAGAGGTTTAGAGTTTCAAATTGAAATAAAACACAAGAAAATCGTTTTAATGTCCATCAATTTGGCTTTATTGGAAGGATAATTTTATGCCATTAATGTTTAAATATGATTTCGGGCATGTGGCCGCCGCGGCTGGCTCGAATAAAGCCAATTCTACAGGTCCAATTTTGAACCACTTTTTCGAGCATATGGGGCCGTATGTCGGCAATAACGCCACGAATGTTGGCTTCCAAGTCCCCTAACGCTTCTGGTTTGTTGGCGTAGACGAGCGACTTCACAGATCCCCAAAGAAAATAATCCAATGGTGTCAAATCACACGATCTTGGTGGCCAATTGACAGGTCCATTCCGCGAAATTATGCGCTCATCGAATGTTTCCTTCAATAAATCGATTGTGACGTGCGCTGTGTTGCATGTAGCGCCGTCTTGTTGGAACCACAACTCATCCACATTCATGCCATCCAATTCGGGAACAAAATAGTCGGTTATCATGGCTCTATACCGGTCTCCATTAACGGTAACTGACTCTCCAGCATTATTTCGGAAGAAGTATGGCCCAATGACTCCACCAGCTCATAGAGCACACCAAACAGTCAGTTTTTGTGGATGTAATGGCGTCTCAAGGGTCTCATGTGGATTCTCTTCACTCCAAATGCGGCAATTTTGCTTGTTGACGTAGCCATTCAACCAAAAATGAGCCTCATCACTGAACAAAATTTTGCGATGAAAATCAGCATCGAGATCAATCTCATTTTCGGCCCATACACCAAAATCACGACGCATTGCATGGTCTCGCGGCTTTAATTCTTGCACAAGCTGGATCTTGTAAGGTCGCAAGCCAAGACCTTTGCGCAAAATCTTCCATAAAGTTGATGGACAAAGCTCCAATTGCTGTGCACGGTGGCGAATCGATTCATTCGGGTCCTCTTCAACATTTTGCTCTACAGCGGCAATTGTTTCTTCGGTGCGCACTGTTCGACGTCTCTGCGGATGCGTATTATCACATAGAGTAAACGTAGTGCGAAAACGATCCATGGTTAACCGAATTAATTGCTCTGATGGACGATTATGTCGACCATAAAATGGACGGAGCTTGCGGTAAACTTCGCGAACTGAACCATTATTTTCGAAATAAATTTGCACGATTTGCAAGCGTTGTTCTTTTGTCACCTGTTCATAATAAAATGGCAAACCAAACTGAACATAAATGACATTAGAGTTGCCAGATTTGACCATAAAATGCCAGTTTTATTTCTATTCGAAAAACAAACCTCTGAAAAAAACACCCTTTATTAGAACATCCTTCCGCAGGTGATTATTTAGTTGCGTTTCTTCGCGATACTCCACGATACATTTCATCATTGTTGTTGCATTTGTGAATGTGTGGGTATTTGATTTCCTTTTCTTGCTCGTAGAAGTTTCGCTTGAGGTTGCGAACAGAAAATGAAAATCCCAGTTTACAAATTTAAGAACAGTAGAATTATATTACAATCGCGTAGGCGATTATTTTGATCGCTCGAGTTTGTTTTCTAATGTCCGCGGTAGTCAGTCATCTTTTTGTGGAATGCAAGTTACAAAAAAGTTGTTAAAACACATTTAATTAAGAGGCGGCTAAAAGTATGTAACAAAAATTTAATCGTCTTTCAACATTCAACAATTTTTCAAATGTTGGCTGGGTAAATATACACCAACTACTCTTCTTGGTCGTGTGGCATAGTTTTCATTGCTTATTTAGTAAAATGCTGTTAAAATTTAAATAAACGATGAGATCCACGACGGAAAAAGTTACGTAAAATTTTTGTAAGATGTTGGAAAATAATGAAACAAAAACTAAAAAATATTTTATGTGATTTGAAAGCACAGTTTGGAAGATTAAGAATATTTTGGACTTTTTAGTTCTTTCGTTTGTGCAAAAAATCCAATTGTGTCAAAATTACACCTTTTATCACTTTTTTCTCGTAATCTCCCAATTTTCACAAAAAATTGCACAATGTGAAACATTTTTAAAAATGGTTAAAATATGAAAAACAATACTTTTAATTTTTTCTTTTATTGTTTATCGGTATTAGTTTATTGTAGCCACAATAGTTTTGCATTAAGATTTCATTGCATAACTTCAGGCAAACAACTGATCAAGTAGTTTCGAAAAAGAAAAACTAATTTGGTCAGTAGCATAGCATATGTTTATGTTAGCATTTATATACAATTTTAAGACGTTTTAGAATGGGAGGTATGTTTAATTGGCAAACAATTCTTTACCTCAAACAACAACATACCGTTATATTCTAAAATCGCAAATGAAAAATCTATAAGTCAGGGGCTTTATATTTCAAATATGCTCTTCTGCTAAATTAGATTTCTGGCATTAAGGACAAATAAGCACTCACGTGACGAATTGCTATCGACCTTTAAGTGAAAAAAAAATATTTAATTACAGTCTCCATAAAATAAAGGTTTACGCACCCAAAAGTACGTTCGCTATTCAATTATTTACGGAATGTACATAGTACAGCTGATGCTTCTCAAATACGCTATTGATAATGGGTTTGGTTGCGTGTGGGGCAGCGTCTTACCAATAGCCTTAAGTGCGGCACGCAATGCGACCCACAGCAGAAACAGTTGCTTCCTCCAAAATTCCTTGTATTTATTTTACCTTTAACATTTTTCGCGTTTTTTTGATGATTTCTTTTTGTTTGTGGTTCGCTTGATTGGCATTATTGGCCATGGCAACAATAGCTGAGGCAGAAAGGATAAGCGCGTACGATTTTTATTTACTTTTCAAATAAATGACATTCAAATGGCTGCGTAGTTTAACAAAGGGTGGGCAGCTGTGATGGAGAAGCGAAGAGGCACTAAGTAGCCATTAAGCATTGAAACCTTTGGATTGGGTTATACTGCGCCAACACGCAGTGGGCGTTAAATCGAATGTTAAATGATGAATATCTATGTAATTTTAGGGCAATACGATACGATTGTGATGAATACTATTATTTTATTTAATTTAAAGGGATTTGTTTTTGAGGATACATATAGATTTTCACAGATGTTATTTTTAAGGTAATTCGGTAGGCAATAAATTACTTCTGGAAGGAGCAGTGTTTTGTCGTTCTCTAGGGCGAATTTAACGTGTAGATTTTATAATGACATTTAAAAAGATGGGCATTTTTTTGAGTGGTATGATCTTCTTTATTCTAAAAGAGAAACTTTAAAAAGTATTCAATAACAATATTATATTCTTAAACAAGTATTTAGAGTACTCAAAATACATTTAAATTACACTTCAACTGTTGTTTTCAGTAGAAGACAACTAACTTACTCTAGGAAGTGTTACTTTTATTTGTAATTAAAATTTTCCAACTCACTATGGGCCTGTGTAAACAAAATGTCAGGGTTATGACAGTTTTACTTTCTATCTGAAGCTAAACAAAATGCTGCAAGGTTAAAGCTTAAAGTTTTACAGCTTCGTGCTAAAGTAAAGTTACCGCCATCCTTTGGCTAAAGGACTTAGAAAGTTTGTTGTGTGCAAAAGATTCTAAAAGTTTAGCAGCCAGCATGTGATGGCAATTTGTAAGCGTGCAGTAAATTGTAGCAAACGGTTTTATCATAAAGATTGCATTTGATTTTTGCAACATTTTAAGAAAAAATGAGCTTAACATAATACTTTTTATTGTAGTTTCGTTATAAATGTGTACTAATTGTTAGTCAATTGTCTTTTACGCCTAAGCTTGTTATACAATTAGTGTATAAAATAAAAAATTTGTCATCTGACTCAAATAGTTTCCATTTTCAAAGTTTCTACGAAAAGTTTTTGCAAAGTAATGAAAAAGTCATGATGCCAGTTTTTGTAATATATTCCCTATGCACATTCTACATTTGTATTCATGTTATGAATGGCAGAAGAATATTAAAAGTGCCCAAGGAAAACTTGCAATAAACTACAACTGAAATATAAGAAAGATAGGAAAAACCTAATGAAGAAGATTTCAAAAGTTGCATGCATTTTTATATGAAAAAAATTAAAAAGTTTACTGCCTTGGCATCGTAACAAAAAAGTAGTCTTAAACTTGACACTACCACTTAAATTTGCTATGAATTGCTAAATGTTGCAAACAATTTATTGAACGTTATATCTTATGTGCATATATTGACGAAAACAACCAAATTGCTTCAGGTTCGAATGAATTTTGTTGCATAAATCAACAATATTTTTAGTTTCCAATTTATTTTTGCGTTATTAGATTTCGACTTGCTGAGTTTATTTGGTCAGAACTGCTTAAATATCAAGTGACTGGGAATCATCACTAATACAAAACTGACCACATAAAGCAGGTAAAGTTTTAAGAAATAAGTTTTCGAAATTGAAATCATAAGAGTGGATAGTAGATCCTGAAAATATAAATTTCGCTTTGCAAATTTGCAGATTTTTTTTAAAGTGCTGTTGAGGAAAAATTTAGCTTGTGAAACTTTCACGCAAACGCAGCTGTGTAGCTAGATGTTCAATATTGCGTCGAAGCCTTTAAATCTTCTATGTAAATGGCATGAAAAAACTATGTATCATTAAAAAGCTCTGTGAATAAGAATTGATGTTGTGTTGTTTTCGAAGTAATTTTTTTTATGCTAAATTCGAATCTGACCTCAGAGTCGAACCATTACATCAGGATTTTAAAATGTTTGAGGCTAAGTATTTAAAAAACGAATTATTTTGTCTACTTTTGAGTTTATCTTTAGGATTCAAAAAATTTACTCAGCTTATTTCTTATAAAAACAACATTTAATATTACCCTTCTTCTTTAAAATGAGTTTTCAAGTGGATATCTGTGATATTTCTGCATGCTGCTTGGTCTATTTTTAAGACGTAGGGGATCAAAATCAAGTAACTTTAAAATTGCAATAGCTTTGCGAAGAAGTTAAGTAATGAATAATCGTAGTGAGCAATAAAGAAAAAGATAGCTAGAGGGATAGAAACAGTGATAGAAATTGGTATTTGGGGATCGATCCATTCGTAGAGATGCAGACACAGCGTCCAGAGTCATACGCGAGCGATAGTATAAAATAAAATGTGAACCTCTTCTGACATAATTAATGCCTTAGATCCTTTGTAAGACAACCCCATATGCACACTTGTTGAAACACGATTAATGGAAATATGACAAAAATCGTAAGTTCATTTCATAGTATATTCAAAACCTTACGTTGAATATATATTTAATGAAAATAAATTAAAACTTTGCATGCTAATGAAAGTACGTAAAAAAGACGCAATTCTTTAGAGCTGTAAGTTGGCCATATGCACATTTGACGCATACAAAGTATATTCAAAGTATATTCAAAGTGAGCTAGTACTTGGGGTTTCAAACTTTAACTATTAGATAATGAATAATGAAATGTCTTAAAATATAATTTTAATAGTTGTTATAAATTTTAAGAACCGTTAGCATAACATTGGTTCGATTTATGGCAATATAATTAAAAGAACATCATTCACGAATCACATACTCTCCGATTCTTTCCTTTTTACTTTAAATGCACCATTTATTTATAAGAACATTTTTAATAAAAGAGCAAAAAAGAACAGCTCAATACTAACTCACCATGAAACATTGAAAATCTATTTTGTTTTTATTTTATTGATGTTTTATTAAAAGAAGCTGTTCTTTTTTCTCTCTCAAAAAGCAACAATATAACTTGCTCACTTATTATGTACATATTATGGATATAAATTAAATAAAATTAGTATTAAGAAAATCTATGAACAAATAACCAATTTCTATGAAAATATACAGCAAAAAACAAATGGTATGACATTTCTATAATGAAACCAATAAACATTCTAAAAGCAAACATCAGCTGCGGCAAGAATGCCCAACACGCACACACTCACACACTCACACTCAAATACCTGATGACACAAAATGTGCTACCAATGCGACTAAAATTAATAATAAATTTCATATAAACGAATACATGCACACACACACACACTAACAGCGCAAGAGCAATTCACACAAAAATGAACATTTCATTAAATCCATAGAAAATCAAAGTAACCCATTGCATATAAATAAAATATAATAAAAAAAAATAGAAAAAATTATTGCCAAAAGGAATTTTATTTAGCAATAAACGCTAAGAAAATTGCAACACGTACAATTTTTATTATGTTACAACATTTTGTCCGTGTGTGTGTGTGTTCGTTTCATTTTCAAATAACATCATTATTATCATTAATATTTTTCCAAATCTAATTGTTGTAGAATATTAAATGAAATTTTCTACTATAAATTTTTTCATATGTGTCCTTGTAACTTTCGTATCTTAAGTAATAATCTGTGTGGGCGTGTGTTTTCATATTTAATACAAATTTGCAAATAAAATTGCAATACAAAGTTTTCGATACACCTTAGCTAAGCTTTTCAATTTATATATACGAGTATATGCTTATTTTATCTTATCTTATTTTTTAAGAGTCTATAAATTATGAGGAATGCAAATAGGGCAAAAGTGAAAAATTGATCATTCGAAGAGTTTTGCATAATTTTTTAATATGAAAAGTAAACAGTTTATTTGCCGGATAAGATAAGATTCGTTGTCGGTACTAAATAGTTCCAAAGTGATGTGATTAAATTTGTTAGAGTCTTTCAATACACCCTTATCCTTTGATACATTGATGACACAGCTTAAAAGTTGAAGGTACAGAGATTAATATTATTAGGCTCCAATTAAAGTTTTCTGCTTGAAATTCAAGTTAAATTGTAGTCCTGTTTAGCTTTTCTTTTACAAATAACTCTGGGAATTAATTAGCGATTGTTTATTGATGTAAATCATGTTGTGATTTGGAACTGCAATAGACATCGAAGGTAAAAAAATTTCACCTTAACTTTTGCTTTTTAAATGACTCATAAATGCTTTAAGAATGAAAAAATGTTAAAAAGAGCCTAAAAGAGTCTTATTGACCAAAAGATAATAAAGGAAATAAAATTTTGCCTCAACGAAAGAGATATCGGTTCCTTAGAGATTCTTTATTCAGAAATTTTCCTTATAAGAAATGTTATTATCGAACTATAACACAACTAGTAAGAATTTTACCTTAGGAAATGATATATCCTGCTCTGCATTAACAGTAAAAAAAGTTATGCTGATTTCACCTAACGTTCCGATACTCAGCATGGCAACATTCTAATTATATCGATTGAGATTGTTTTTCTTGTTTGAGTGGTGCTAAGCTCTGCATTTAGAAATTTTATTTTGAAAAATCAACATTGCGGAAAATAAAAAAAATCTTCTTTGATGGAAAAAATTGATAATTTAAGTAATTGAATTTTCTTAAATCTGAGTCACCTCGTGCATTTCGTGTTGACAAAAAGCTTAAGCTCTTCATTCAAAAAATTTTTTATTACTTTAAATTTTGGTCTATGCTAAACGTCACATAGAGATAATTTATGTATCTCACACATTTTTTTTTGTTGATTATATAGGGTGTTATTTTAAGTGTCTTACTTTCTAATAAAGATAAATCGTCATAAAGTTTCCTCAGATCTTGCAACTTTTTTATTATTTATGCTTAGTAAAGTTTTTTATTTAAGCAAGTTGTGGTACATATTTGTAAAAAATAAGATTGAAATGTTAAATGGTTTAAAACTTTCTATCGAATAAAGCTGAAATTTTGATCATATAGAATTTTTTCATATTTTATTTCTATTCAAAACGGTGATTGTCTAAAAAACAACTCTAATTTAATGGTTTGGCAAATACAAACCATACTTTTGAAACAGTTGAATCATCAACATATTACTAATCATGTGCTCTAATAATTTAGTACCTGAAATTATGCACAAGAAGCCCCCGTTTTGAGTTATACGAAATCAAAATTTTCAATTGTAGAAAAGTGGCATGCGCACTTTTCCAATTCCGCCCACTATAAGCACAATACAAGATATTTATGATCTGTATCTGTGTACTTAATTTCATCACAATATCTTGCACGGTTTACGAGTTATGGCGTTATTAAAGTTAAAATTTAGGGCTGTGCCACGACTTTTTAAGAGCATGTACAAATTTTAAACCTAACCCAATCTTAATTTTGTTCACATGTTCACCAAATTTCTTCAAAATCGCCTTTTTTCAATATGTGCAGGGGTATATTTACATAGAGTATGGGCGGTGGGCGTGCCTGTAAGCCGATATTCCCCATTTTTACATGCTAACCACTTGTAAGAAGGTGTGACCTATGTACCAAATTGAATTAGCTTGCTTAGTTTTTTCGTAAACGTGATTTCAACAGACAGGCAGACAGACAGACAGACAGACGGACTGACGGACAGACAGACAGAACATAACTATATCGACTCCGGTGCTGACGCTGATCAATAATATATATACTTTTTCACACCTGCCACGCCCCCTTCTAAGCGTTACAAACGGAAGGACATAGTGAATAATATACCCTCAATGTAGGGTTTAAAAAAAGCTTGAGTTGCCTAAAAGTAAATTGAAAAGGTTTTTTCTTTGTTGAAAAACAGGCTGTTAGGTCAATTTAGATTTTATGAATAAAACAATGTTAAATTCATTTGTTCACCCGACGTTTCGCTTATGGGTTTTAAGCATCCTCAGGGGTATGTCAAAATTCTTTATTGAATATTTACATCACACTGTTAACGAAAATTTACATTAAAAAACATTCATATAGGTACAAATTTTTGGTTAATATCAAAAACTTACAGCAAGAAAAACATTATTTGAATTTACAAAAATATTAAATTAAAAATTAAAATAACAAAAATTAGTAATTTGAATATAAGCTTTATAGCACCACACTGTAACTGAGACTAATTTTGTCAAAATCTTCTTTTATGTTCATTGCTGTTTTGTAATGTTGTCTAATTCGTAGGCTCTCTAGAGTGTATCTAATGTTTTCTCTTTTTTCTCTGTCCAGTATTGTAATGTTGTCAAAATCAGCTGTGTGTTCATTTTCATCCATATGTTTAGCTAGTGCTGTCGTATGTCTGTTATGGTTTACATCGGCTTTATGTTCTCCTATTCGTGTTCCCAGTGTTCGTTTTGTTGTTCCTATATAAACTCTGTTACATGTTTCTCCTTCTTTGCCTTTACATTCTATTTTGTACACTACGTTATGTTGCTGAAATTTTTCTGTTTTGTCTTTTGTTTTTGTAAATAACGTTGAGATCGTTTGGTTTGATTTAAAGGCAAAAGCTGTGTCATCTGTTTTAAAATGTTTAAGGGTTATGTCGTCTGTAAGTGTAGGTATGTATGGAATCGCAAAAAAGTGTTTAGGGTGGCCAGATGTTGTGGTGCTTAATGTTGAATTCTGTTGTGTTATGTTATCATGGATTGTATTATATTTTATTAAATGTTCCGTAAGTTTTTTAGGATAGTTATTGCAGTATAAAATATTTCTGATTTTATTAATGTTTTCTGACCGAAAAGTTTTGTCGCTGATTGTTAGTACTGTTTTTATCATATTGCTTGCAGTATTGCGTTTTTGTTTAAAGGACTGCGTTGAATTAAAATTAATTATTCTTCCTGATGCTGCTGGCTTCGTATACCAGTTAAAGATTATATGACTATTTCTTCTATGAATTGTAGTGTTTAAGTACGGTAACGTGTTGTTTTGTTCCTCCTCATGTGTGAATTGTAATTTGTTGTGATATCCGTTGAGTGTCGTTAAAATCGTGGTCAGGTGGTCTTTGTCTATTATTGCAAAAATGTCATCAACATATTTGACTATAAATTTGAATTTGATTCCTAAATTTTGTAGTTCGTCTATTGCACATTTTAAAAGATCATCTAATACGATGTCTGCGATTGTCGGTGATAAAGGGTTTCCCATCGGCATGCCAAAGGTCTGTTTGTACAATTTGTTTTTGTATTGAAAATAATTGTTTTCTTGCAAGCAAAATTTCAATATTGTTAAAAAAGTATTCTTTTGTATTGTTGTGTGTCCTTCAATTATCGTCCACTGTTTCATTATTAGTTTTATTGCCAGGGTTGTTGGAATATTTGAAAAAAGTGAAATTGCATCAAAAGAAAATAGCCTTTCATTGGTATTGAGTGTTATGTTTTTCATTTTATTTTGTAGTTCTTGAGTGTTTTTGATGTTCAAATCTGTTGATATTATGTGCTTTAATATGCCACCTGCATATCTTGCTAGTTTGTAGCAGGAAACACTGACAGACGAGGATATAGGCCTGAGTGGCATTTCTTGTTTATGCACTTTTGGGAGGCCATAGAGCCTGGGTGCATTGCTGGCTGAGCATGATAGAATAAATTTTGTTTTTAAATCTATGTGTTTGTCCTTGTATAAGGCGTTTACTATGTGGTTGTTCGTTTTTTGCAATTTCTGTGAGGGATCCGTGCGAATCGTTTTGTATATGTTTTTGTCTTCCAGAAGTTTGCTCATTTTTAGGTCGTATTCTTCTTTGTACATGATTACAGTTTTGTTGCCTTTGTCTGATGTGGTTACAATTATTGTGTCCTTGTGTTTGTTGATTAGATTTTTTGTCGTCTTGTATATTTGTAAAATAAATTTTTCTTTTGGTGTTGTTCCCCGCCTTCTTTTAAAATCCAAAATATTATGGGCAAATTTTAATCTGGTCACCTCTTTTTTGTTTTCATCTTCCATTTTTTGAATATACTGCTCCATGTCTGCTATGAGATGTATAGGTGAAACGTTGGCTTTGTGTGTCGGTAGACAAAACTTTTTTCCCAGAGAGAGAAGCCACTTGCTTGTGTCAGGAAATTCGACTTTTGTTTTGTTTATAAGCCAGTCTTTGTTGTAAATGATGTTGAACTCTTTAAATTTTGCGTTTGTCAATTTTTCCAATTTAGATTGTTGTATGTGTTGTATTGTTTCTCTCACACGCTCAGTTGCTAATCGTTGTGTCTTCTTAAAAGATTCAAATTCTGGTTTGCTTAATGTTTTCTTTAGCTCTATTTCTATATGAAAAATATATTGTTTTGTATTATTTGATGTCTATGTTAGTTTGTGCAATTTCTAAATTTAAAAGTTTTTTGTGATAGTTGAATAAAGTTTTTTCTAGGTCTCGCTTTAGCGATGCCGCGGGAATGGTGGTTTTGTTATTTTTTGTTCTGTTACTAATGTGTAGGGGAATGATCCCAAAAAGTCTTTCTATAATTGAAATTTTCATAGAATTCAAATCTGTGAGTGAGAATCTGTGGAATAAAAATCTCATGTGATAAATGCTTGGTTGTCAATGAAACAGTTTGAATCTTTTCTTGAGACTTTCATATCATGACATTTTTATTGCATGAGATCTAAATAATTATTTTTTTTTATCAGAGTCTTGAGGAAATTTTTTTTTATTTCCAGCAACTTATTTTGTAATTCAGTAATGCAATGTAAAAGTGAAGTAAAACTAAACGTGGCTCTTACATTAATATTGGGATCATATTAAAACTGTTCTTAAGGAAAAAATTAGAGCACAACAAAAACTCGTCATTTCAATACAACGTTTTTGTTAATTTTCTTTAAAATTCAGCACATAAACATTAAAAATTAATAAAACATGTACAAAATATGAAACATTTTGTAAATAATCCTTATAAAGTAAATAATTTTGGTCTTTTAGTTAGAAATGTAGTGCCCTAGTAAACCCGGTTTTTTGAAAATATTTTCCCTCATAAAATTATATGATGCTAATTAACATAACAATTCGTTAGTGCCCCTTTTTATCCAGTAAAATATTTGCATACTTCATAATAATAATAACCATTTAATTGAATTTTGTTGTGTCCACAGCAACATTTTTTGACTCCAGCAACAATTTGTAAATGCAACAATTTTTACTGCATCCTCATAAACTTTTTCCATTATCAATGTCTTGTTTTTTCAAATCTTTTTTAATAAATATCTAGAATGCGTAACTAATCCTAAAGTTTAATCCGATTTTCATTATGCCTATGCTACATATCACCACATAAACAATGTCAATCAATTAATGACAAACGATTGCAGGCAACAGCCCAAAGGACTCTGGGAAGCGAGTGGACGAGTCCCAACTGATACTGCGCATACACCGTGGTCGTCCTTGTAATGCGACGCGAAACAATCCGCTCTCCACACATTCGATGGCATCCACACTTAGCGTGAACAGCAACGGCGAAGAAGGTGCACTGCCGCTGCATCACAGCAACTCACTCTCGAATACACCAAAGAGAGCCACCTCAATGCGCATCAATCGACAGCGTCATGAGAAGATCTCAATCAAGGTTTCATTTCCTTCATCCGAGAATGTGCTCGACTCAAGCAACTCAATGGCCATGTCACCACCACCATATGCACTGGTGACAACCAACAACTCATCGTTTAGTAAGTCCTCGCTGTCGAATGGCAGGCGCGCCAGTTTCAAGTCGAGCCTCTTCGAGATCGGCGAAACTGCCTTTAATTTGGATAGCAATAACGTAAGCGGTAACACCATTAGTGTTGCTGGTAGTGGTGGCCTCAACAGCAGCATTAGTGGTAGTGTTGGTGAATCACCAGCTACACCATCACCGAAGGAGAAGAAACGTTCTCGCAAAGGTGCAGCCAAATTTCAAGTGAAGCGATTTCGCATGGAAACTAAAGCCGCCAAAACGCTGGCCATTATAGTGGGTGGTTTTATCGTTTGCTGGCTGCCTTTTTTCACTATGTACTTGATACGCGCCTTCTGTGAGCAGTGCATACAGCCGACCGTCTTCTCGGTGCTTTTTTGGCTGGGTTACTGCAATTCAGCAATCAATCCGCTGATCTATGCGCTCTTCTCGCATGAGTTTCGCATCGCTTTCAAGCGCATACTCTTCCGCTGCGTCTGCACACGTAGCGGCTTCCGTGCCTCTGAGAATTTCCAGATGATTGCTGCGCGTGCGCTAATGGCGCCAGCCACATTTCATAAGACAATATCTGGCTGTTCAGATGATGGTGATGGACCAGATTTTAGCTGACTGATGGGGGACTTTGAGAGTCCGCTGCACAGGACAGCGTCATTGCCAGTGGAGTCGAAGGAGTCGAGTATTAAGGGCAGGCGTGGTGGTTTTTGTAAAGGCAAAATTACTTAGAAGTGGAGAACAACAACAACAAGTTGAGCTGCATAGTATGAAAATTGAGTGTGTATTATATTTTTATACTTTTGTAAGTTTTTTCCAAAAGCTCAACAAATAAATGATGGCTGGTAAGATACTCGATGGGGTGTTGTAGAAATAATTAAGCAATGAAATTGCAAAAAGACTTCAGCTTTTTAGTGAACTTAAAGTGTTAACTGATATGCGAAGCTTTTTCGTATGAGCAGTGCAGCATTCTTTACGTCTGATATTATTGTTTAAAGTGGCCAGCACTTAAAATTATGTGTTTCAAACTGTAGCAGCTTAGTATTGAAAATTTTATCCTGTGATAATACCCGCAATATTGAGAAACATGATTCTATGATATTAAAATATCATGTAACAAAGACTACATGAGATAAAAATCATATCAGGCAAAAAACCGATTGTTATACAAATAACATGTGATAAAAATATCATGCGATAAATATAACATGTGATAAAAATATAACTCTCATGATACAAAAATCTAATGAAAAAGATATATTTTCTGAGATAAAAATTAGGTGGATATTTTCAAGCTTAGTGAGTACCCCCGATTCAGCACTGCAACTGTTGATTACTTCAAAATTAACACTCGCAAGCTGTGATTTTTGCGAAAACTCCAGTCATTAGAGCCGCATAAATATCCAACGAGACAAAAGATTTACGATAAAAAGGTCAAAACAAATTAAATCTACTTGAAATAAATTCTCAGTTGTGTAAAGTTCATGAGATGGAAACCTCGTTGCATAAAAATTTCTTTAAAAAATATGCGGAGGTATATTTTGTAAAAATGAAAATCAGTTGGTATTCTTAAAGCTTCGAAGACTCTTTTTAAAAGCCAAATCAAGTACTTAAGCTACTAGTTAAAATGGGTGTCGATGTTAATACCCCAAATGGTGAGTTTTTCTTAGAGCAATATCATGTCGTATATGTCTCTCTCAACGAAAATCACTTGATATAAAGTCGCATGTCTTATGATGTCAAATCAAATGGCATACAATTAGCATGCAACAATATTGAAGCATGGAATTCTTTAAATTCAAATTACAGTGCCACATTCCAAAGTTTTCAGACAGCCTTGTGCATCCATTGCCTTGGACCGTAAATGATGATACAACTAGTTTAAGCCTGAACAAACCTTCATAGTCATAATTCTTTTAAAAATCTTCTTTTCTTAATATTTCAACAAATGAAGATTTAACGGAGTAAATATTTTTTTAAAATCAAAATCTCATGGGTTCAAAGTCTCATGCTATAAAAAATTCAAATTTACTTTTGAAAATTGATGAAGCTTTCATACTGTGATAATTCAATGTTACCCATACGATATATGCAATCATAACACAAAAACAAAGACTTTCTTTGGAATCTTATAGTTTTCTACTGATGTGACTAGAACTTTGATCTTCGGAGTATTTTTGCAATCTTTTGCATGCACTACAATATATAATAAGTTTAAGTGATGGCCGCTTGAAAATACAAGTAAATTTGAACTATTTTTAAAAAAAATTGTTTAGTATTTTCTACACACCATTAATGACAACAATGATGCTGGTATACGGGGTGTATAATCAAGATATTACGATTGAACGATGTTGTAATCATGGCAATAATTTTACATACCGTAAAGTAAAATAAATAGAAATGTTTCAAAATATATAAACTATACAATTGCTTACTAAGTAATCATTTCTATAAATTAAAATTTAGTTGTATAGCTATCATAATTTTAGGCATAGTTAATATTTAAATTAAATTGAGGATCATAACAATGTAAAATACAAAAGAAAACATAAATTTTCTTAAGTTTAATGAAATTAAATATATCTATGTGAACTGCTGGGAATTTGTAAATAGATTTTGATGTTTTTATCTAAAATAAAAAAAAATATATATATTTTTAAGTTGTGCTATGTGCTACAAAGTACGAGATTTTGAAAACATAAATTCAATGTTCAACATAAACAATTAAAATGTATAATAAATTCCACAATATATGAATTTATGAGTAGTAAATTTAAGGATAAAAAACCCTCAAATAACGGAATATGCAAAGGTAAGATGATATAAGGTACAACAAAAATACATTATTAAATTTTAAAAAAAAGCACTTGATATTTTTAGTAGCTTTTTCTAAAATGACTTGTTCTATTAACATTTAATTGGTTCGGCAAAACACCTCAATGCACAATACAAATAACTTTGACGAAAAGTTAAGCTATTTCTCAGAACTCAAGCCACAAAAATGTATTGCGTCTATTGATTAGTTATCTATTGTATTGCTCACCACAAAAGATTGTGGCTTATGAACTAATTTAAACGCTAGCATACACAAAAGCCTTAAGGTTATGTATTGGAGGAGCAATACGTTGAAAATGTGATTACACAGTAGAAATAAATTCATCCTAAATAAAGCAAAATTTTGTGAAAACAAAGTTATTATCCAGCGAGTATATTTAACAAAATCCAAACATTTTGCTTATAAATATCAACATAAATTATGTCCAACATATTTGAAATGACATAAACTTTATTTCTTACAAAGGTAACATACAATTTGAATTCATAGTTTTTGCAATGTACCAACATTTATTTACACCCTCAAACATAGACCAACACATTAAATCCCTGCCGTATTGCTGCCAATACCATTGGTCCCAGCAGCATGTTTCGATATGTCGTAATCTGTCTACTAATCCAGTCGTACTTTTATGGTTTTCTACACTCTACTTATTATCCTCGTACCTCCAAAGGCACTTTGT
Source organism: Meiosimyza decipiens (assembly GCA_963680825.1). NCBI lineage: Eukaryota > Metazoa > Arthropoda > Insecta > Diptera > Lauxaniidae > Meiosimyza > Meiosimyza decipiens. The sequence goes on along the minus strand of OY804259.1, from coordinate 95,186,578 downwards.
GTATGGTACATGTGTTTCTGTGGGAGTTTAATTACGTGTGCACAGGTTTGAGCTTTATTTTGACAAGTTGGCCACATTTTGATTAGTTCGATGTTAAGCGCACATGTTGTGAAAATTACAATTTCACAATTAATATCACCATTAGGGATTACGGTGTTAGACAGAAACATTTTACACACAAATACATAGATGTAAGAAGCTGATAAAATATTATTATATACACGTTGGCAAACTTGATTGTGTTATGATACAATACGTTGCTCAAAAATGATATCGTATTTTAAATAGTATTTTTTTTATAAAGTTGGTATTACAAGAGTTGCGTTTTTAATTTTCCATTAAGTGGCACTAGATTACATACAATCGTTTTGCGATTATTATATGCTCACCTTAGAAGAATTTTGAAAACAGACTAAATCTAATCAAAACTAGTAAAGGTGTTATCTTCGGCTAGGCCGAGACTCACATACCCTACACTGCATTGAAAGTACTTTTTTAATAAATAAGTGTAAGAAATACGTTGAAAAGGTTGAAGAGGTTGAATATGTCAAAGTTTCAAAAAGGTTGAAAACTGTTGAAAAAAACTGAAATACAATATAAGGAAACCATTAAAGAAAGCAATTTATGAAAAAGTCGAAAAAATAAAAAAAATGTCAAATAAAGTTGGTTGAGTCTTAAAGAAGTCCAAAGAATATGGAAAATGTTGGAAAAAATTAAATAGAAATGAAAAAGATGAGATATGTTTTGCCCACTTCTCCAATTCCGCGTACTTTGGGATCAAAAAATTATATTCGTGATTGACACACGCGTGCAAAACTTTAGCTCAATAGCTTGCATTGTTTGCGATACATGCCCTAATAAGTCTAATAACTTAGGGCGGTGACACGCACAGACACACAGCCAGATAGACAGACAAACATAGCTATATCGACTCAGGTGGTGACGCTGATCATATTCTTGATGCATTTTTCCATACCTGCTACGCCCCTTCTATGCGTTACAAACGGAATGACAAAATGAATATACCCTCTGTTTAGGATATAAAAAAACCTGTATATGTTTTCATTTGAAGCAATATATTATCCTTATTCTGGAACAATAAGTGTGGCATTGACCGCATATTTTTGATTCACTAAAGGCAGAAAAAAAAGATATATTTTGCTTGAAATTTTTTTCTTTCTTAACGAAAGAATTTGCATCAAATTTCGGCTAAAAAGCTATGAAACTATTTGTTCTTATACTAAATATCCAGATTTTCGCAAGTATATAACTTTTTCAAACCACTCTGAAAGGGTGGTTTAAATCTGATTAGATTTAAAAAAGTTTACACATATTGAAAATGTATTGTATTGAGCTTATCTTTCTAGTGATATATCCAATGGTTCGACTTTGTTTATCGTATAATAGCTATAGATTTTCTACATACATCATTTGAAAGGCACTTATGTGAAAAGAGGTACTGTTTTTCAATTTTTCTTGATTTAAATTTTTATATTACGATTTGCGAGCGCGGGAGTAAGCCAGTTTTTCAATTTGGCGAGGAAATATATATTATCCAAAAAAAATTAGCCCTTTGAATTTCAATAAAATAAGCTGACCAGTTTGCACATTTCAAACATATTTCAGAATGAGCAACTACCTCAGGTTGCACATTTATTCATAATATTAATCCATTGGTAAGCCTTGGTTAAGACATAAAATATCAATCAAAGGATGTTAATATCGTTATTAAAAAAGCTACGATGTTTTTAAGGTAATAACTAAAATATGTTCCGCCTGAGCTATAATAAAAATTATGATTTCAGGTCAACAATTTCATTCTTCTGACAAAAGCATTGATATACCTTCTTCTGTTAAAGAATCTCGGAACATAACGGACTGTCTAATGTGCACACATAGGGTTTACGAGTACAACAACCAAAAGTGATCGAAATAATTATTACACATACGTCATGTTATACCAAAGCACAATATCGACATATCGTAGTTAACGCATTATTATTTTTACTTTCGTGAAGTAAAGAAAAAGATTTTGTTTTCAAATAAGTGCATGCTGAGCTTAAAGGTTAGAGAAATAGCTCTACTTTCATGAGCAAAAGTATCGTAAAAAGAAGATGCGCCAATAGCTTTGAATGAGCAAATATTTAATAATAAGGAACAAATAACATAAATAATCAAAGCCTCGTACCACGCGGACGCTGCCAAAAATCTAAAACAGAATATTTAAGTAAATTTAATTTTTCCTATGACTTCACTTGGATTAAACAAAGTGCTCATAAACTTCCCTAAGGCTTTATATAAAGAAAAAGCGAAAAGAGTGAGCTGGCGTTAAACTGAAATAGCGCTTAATTCAACTGTTAAATGTTTTTCATGTTGCTAAAGGAGAACTGTTTCTACATCCTCCCCGCTGCTGCTCTCCCATACTGATTCGCAACTTCAACATTGTACAATACCTACGTGTTTGTGCGTCGTTTCTTAGCTTTCGCATTTATCTTTGTTAATTTTCACCTCTTTATACTTTAATTAGATGAACGAAGGCTACATTTTGTGCGCTTACTTCGAATTCGTCCTTTTGCTGCAAAGAGTCCTTTTCGCATAGTAGACTTTTCAAGTGAATCTTTCGACTATTCGTTCATTTAATTAAAGATGCCGTGAAATTGACACGATAAGTTAAAGTTGAGCTATGTGCACTAAGTGCAAGCTGAGTTACTTAACAAGTCTAAAGGTTCATTTTACTGAAAAGTCTAAGGGTTCATTTTACTGAAAACATTCAAAAAACAAAACAAAGAAAGCGAATATAAACCTATTTAAGATTTAATTGCGGTTACAAGGTTTAAAAAATATCAATCTAATTTTTTCTTAGATTGTAATCCAAAGTTTTTTTACGCCTTTTTTACACAATTAAAACTTTGCACTTGATGCCTTGAACTTGTCTTTTCCTCCTTTTTGTGCGCTCTTTCCAAAATTTGTGGATGCTTTCAATTCAACGTGGCAAGGAATAAGTATTTATCTGCATTTTTGATTTGCTTTTAAATTCAAAACCTTAACCTTTTATCTGCTTTAATAAAAAACTAAAATGAAACTTTTATCAAAACTTTAAATAAACAGCTGAAAAATGTATACGCATGCAAAGTTTAATGTGGCTTAAGTTTTATGAGACCTTGAATAAATTGTTTGAATTTAATATTCTGGCAGCAAAAACTACACTGCATTTTTAAGTGAAATTTTAATTTTGAAACAACAAAATTAACATATTTTAGAATTATAATGAACAACCTTACAGCAACATAGTTTCAATTAAATCAACACACACGCACGCAAACGCAAAGTGCCAGGCAGTAAAGTAATAGTGGAGCTTAGTAGTGGTGAAGGTAACACACACACACACACATTTTAATGACACATTAGCACAGCCTTTGTAAAAATGTTAAAAAGAGTAAAAGCAACACTTGAGGAAATTACAAAGCAACTTCATAAATTAATGTGTTGAAAATTATAACAATTTGCAACACCACAACCCAGCGAGAAATACTGGATGCTGCTTTCAAAGTAAGCTAGTTGGAAGCATATAGGTATCAATCTAAACATACGTATGGCATGACGTATATGTATGCAAAGTGTTTTTTTGAATGTGTGCTTGTGTAGGGGCTCCCAAGGGTATGCTACAATATAATGTCTTTAAAAAGATCTGCAGTTGCAATGGTATTGGAAGCAGATTTTTTGGAAACACTTCTGAAGTATTTTCGAGTTGCTTCAATTTCCCATTGGTACACTGTTATACTCGCACACATAGGAAAATTACGCTTATTATGTGCTCAAGTGTTGTTTTACATCAGCAATAGTAACGTCGTCAAGCTGCACAATGTGCACAGAATGATTTAGATAGTGAAAAAATTAAAGTTTAGCTAAAACAACGTAAAAACAGAAATATAAATAAGGAATTTAATGTCGAATTCATCAGTGTACCGATTTTTAATATTCCCTTAAACAATTTAAAAACTATATATATACAGTCAGCTTCAGACTTATTTTGAAGTACTGATTTTCCAAGGACTTCTTGCCATTAGGCAACTTAGTACATACTTAGGCAATTTAAAATTTAAGATTCGTATAAGCAGGAAGAGAATATGTGCCATCTAAGCTTTTATTTAATTAAAGCTATTCAAGGATAAGCTAGTGTGCGCTGACATTGAACAAGTCGCTTAAGTTACCTTATCAATGCAGCGTGCTTCAGGTGGACATATATGATTGCAGTGCAAAGTCCTACATTTTCCAATATAATAATTAGTGTTAATAATCTTGCAATAATAAAGGTTAAATGATCCTTTAGCATCAAATCAAAGTTTGTTTCCAACTGCAGAAAATCTGTGCATCAGTTTCGTGATATGCTTGCTATGTAAAACTGAAAAATATTCTAAGACAGGATTGCCAAGTGTCGGTTTTAATCCGACCAAGAATTGCAGGTCAAAGCGGAGACTTTGTTGGAATTGAAAAATTTTTGAAAGTGCCGGAAATATAATGATTTTTGTTTTAAATAAAAACAAAAATAAGGTCATCAGGATTTTCTTACACAAAAACATGTAATTTTTGCGTATTTGCAACTAAAAAAGAAATAAATTAATCAATTTTGAAAGTTGTTGACAAAAATTAATCGACTTTTACAATTTCAACAAAAAATTATTTTATTTTCGGAAGACTAGTGATTTCATTCTTATCAACTTGGCAACCCTGATAAAAAACATGGAAAAGTTGACTTAAATGCAAACATCGACAAGTATCTAAAAATATCGATGGAGTCAAAATATATTGAATAATACGAATAATTGCATTTATTTCAAAAAATGCCGCCCAAGTCCGAAATGTGTCGAATAGTATCGGAATGTATTGAAATCTATGAAAAAAGATTAAATCGAAAAAGATTATCGAATGGTTTGGAAAAAGTCGAAAAATCCTTCTTGCACGACGTTAGTGAAAATGTGTTGAACAACATTAAATATTCGGAAATTTCTTCAAAATTATTAGAATATATTGAAAAAGTAGAGCAAATTCGGGAAAAGTTGCTAAATCGAAGAACGATGAAAACTGCTGAAAAAATCGGAAAAGATCCACTTAAAAATTTTCGCAGAAGAGCATTTGCGTTTCGATAGATTAAAAAAAAAGACCCAAAATATCAAATATGTCGAAAACTGTTTAAAAAGTAAAAGTAATCGTATAGTCTTAAAAGAATCCATAAACGTCGTAAGATGTTGAACCTGATCAAATATGCTGAAAAGAGTGAAAAATCAACGAATTTTAAAAACCTGAAATACTCGAAATTTAATAAAATGACGACAAATCAACATGAAAAAAAATTGTAGCACTAGGCTCACTGTTGTGGCAATGTTAGGCATTACTTTTCAGATTTTCTTTCGAAGCCACCAACAAAGATGTCCTCGTGTCTAATATTTAAATAGCATCAAATTTGGCCAACTTTCACGAATAATGCTTTCAGTCCTCAACAATGTCTCTTCTTACTGTTCTACGCTCCATATGAAAACTTATAACAAACGCTCAGATTCAATATTGAAGAAATTTAAGAAGCTGCACAGCAGCAGCAGACCTTGAGGAATTTACTTCGCAAAATTCATTCATAATTTATTGAAAGCTTTCACGCTATGACTTATCACTAACAATTAAAATGCATTAAAAATCACTCATACGCACGGGTGAGCACACAGATTCAGAATCTCTTGCGCGCGTCAGTTTTTATTCCGCCCGCTGCTCCAGCGCTCATACTTTTAATTTATTTTAAACATAAATCATTTTGACTTACAGTTAATTAGAAAATGTCTTTTTTTCTTCTTTCTTCCTTCTTTCTCGCACATCTCTTTATGTATTCTTTGCTCTCTTTTAACACAGGTTCCAAAGGCATTGGGTCACGCTTTGAGGAACAACGTCTGACGCTGCGAATTCATCGTGGTCGTGGTTCGAATCAACACGACTCTCAGCACAGCAACGGCAGCACACAGAGCACCACCACGACGCTGGGAACGCCCTCACCTGAACGCCTGTCCAAGTATGCGACACGACGACTACATCATCATGATAAAATTAAAATTTCCGTCTCCTACCCCTCGAGTGACAACATTCAAGAATTGGCCACATCGAACAATAGCGAGCAGCGTCGCGAGCAACGCAGTACATCGGAGAGTGGCTGTGGCAGTGGTGTTGTGGCCAGCGGCAATATGCTCTATGCCGTGCACTACACCACGGCAAATGGACGTGAGACCACGGACAGCCAACTGTATCGACAACAACGTCGCGGCAGCAATTGTTACCTGCAGGTGGGCAAATCAATGCCAGAGATGTCACGTCGTCAATCGAATACCAGTGATTTTGGCGGCTCCAATAGCCAACAGAATAGGCCCAATAAGAAAATGGGACGTCGTAACATTAAGGCACAGGTGAAGCGTTTTCGCATGGAAACCAAAGCTGCCAAGACTTTGGCTATCATTGTGGGTCTCTTCATACTCTGTTGGCTGCCCTTTTTCACCATCTACATCATACGTCCCTTCTGCAAAGACTGCATTGATCCGCTGTTATTTTCCATACTCTTTTGGCTCGGGTACTGCAACTCCGCGGTTAATCCTATGATTTATGCACTCTTCTCCAAAGACTTCCGCTTCGCTTTCAAACGCATCATTTGTCGCTGCTTCTGCTCCCACAAGAGCATGTCACTGAAGACATCACGTCGCGGCTCCGATATGTCAGCTATTAAAATACGCGCACGCACACCCAGCATTACGCCAAGTGCGGCAGCACATTCCTTTGGTGATGACAGCGAAATGCATCATTCAGAAATGTTGCATATGGACTCAGGCAGATGACGTTCATTCGGACCCAGCTCAAGTTCACAGAGTAGCATAGGGGTCCATAAGTCCAGTTTGAAGGTTCCACTGTATGAGATTTGTCATCCGCTGGTGATGGAATCACCAGCGTATTCGTACTCAGGCAGTTGCAGCCGGGGAAACGGAGGTGGGGCTAGTGGTGGCAGTAGTAATTCAGCCAGAACGAAACTTTAGTCGCTGAAAAGTGTGCGATCGTTGCATCTGGCGGGGGGTAGGTTATGACGCTTATAGTGCATTGCATTTAGATATTTAGTGGGTATGGATTGTGTGTCTGAGTTTTGAATTTTTTTAGTTTTTTTTGAAAATATGTGTAACTGTATGATAGGATTTGATGGATTATTAAAGTAAGTTATAGATAAGTGATTGGCTAGCAAAATACATAGAAAGCAAAGCTCTAATGACATTTTTTAATGATCACTAAGAAAATATCAAATAGTTTTCTTAACCTTCTCTTCCAAACCTTTTTCCTAATACATAAATTAATTTTTTAATTTAATTTCAAATTCTGCAAATAGCATTTAACCTTTAGGAAACGAAAAAATGTTTTTGGGCCAGCCACTAACTTTTAATTAATTGTTGATCATGCTTTCCTTTTAACATTTTTTTCCAAAATTGTGCAATTTCTTTTTAGAGTTACACATTGAAAGATAATTCAAACAGCATTTGAAAGCCGTATTATTACACCCTAGCAAAAATTGTAGAGATCACGGTGTTACTTTAAAATGATTATCAAAGTTGGAAAAAATTGAAGAGATATACATTTTTAGACAAAATTTTTTATGGTGCTGAGTACCCCGCATTCAAATTTTGATAGAGTGCATAAAGGGCACTAGTGGAGCGACGCTATTTCGTGGAATAGGATCACGATTTTACCAATAAACATACACAGAGGAGTAGAGGTGTGTCTCATCAGAGATGAAGGGTTTCATTTTGAAAATTTCGTGTCGACTTACTGCTGCTCTGATACCCAATCTACACAAATTCTTCGCTGTCATATCTAATAAAGTCATTTTATGTTTAATTCCTACTGATCATTAAATTCCAGCTGAATTATGAAAGGTTTAAGCTAAGAGATAAAAATCATGGAGTAAAATTTCAAAATGCGAATTGTTAGCCAAATTTTTTTAGATTATTTTTTTTATTATTTGATTTTTTTTCATGCATTTAAAAGAGCAGCAAAAACATGAATGCACAGTATGTCCTTTAAGTAACCGATCAGGATTGGAAAAATATATCTATTAAATTTATTTAAAATAGTTCCCTGCTATTTATAATCACATTCGATTTTCCAAAATACTGAAAAGAAGTCCTGTAAGGCCATGGAAATTCAAAAATATGAAATATTTTTCTCTATTTTTCTTTTTTAACGCCATATTTTTCCATGTGTTCGATTTAAGAATTAATAAATAAATGAGAGATTTGTAAAAAATAGCAGGCCACTTTAAGAATTTTTACTCAATTACTGAATTTATTAAAAGTTAATTTTGTAAATAAATTGTTATCTTAGGCAACATTAAATTTTGGCTTAAAACAAAGACATTTTTTAAAGAAAGGAGTAATAACTTAAACGCTGTCTGCTTTTGTAAAAATTTCAAATCTAAAAAAAAAATTATATTTATACAAATAAATAAATAAAAAACAGAACAAAAGAATTTCAATATCTTTTTGAGAGATGTACCTTGATTTGTTAGTGAAGTTTACAACAACATAACTTAATTTATATAAAAAACTCATTTAATTAAAGCTTGTAAGAAATTTGATATAAATAATCTAATTGCTAATTTGTTATTAAAATCAATTTGTAAGAAATTTTATTCCTAACATAAATGTAATATTGTATGTAGAGAAAAACACTGTTCGAAAAAACCATTTAATGTATGTATACTAAGAAAAAAGATGTGTTATTTATTTAAGATTTATTATATAATTTAATTTATATCTAAGTGAAACAAAATTCAAATTAAATTGTGCATAAAACTTAAACAACAACTAAGAAAAATTTTAAATAAAAAATTCTGTTCAACTTCCATGCTGAAAATGCAAAATAAAATGATTTTTTCTTACTTAATACATCGTATTAATTACCGCCTGCTGCACAGCGAATAGACAAGAAATCAGTTGAAGTCCTTAGACCATTTTGTTGCAACACTTTGCTTACGCTGCAACACAAATCGGCTGCTCACAATGAAGCAACAGCAACGCAATTAACAAAATGCATTTCGCTTTATTGGCAGCTTAAACGCGAAATAATAAAAAAAGTAATGGCAAAAAAGGATTCTTAATTTAATGCAGCGCAAACTCTTGGACATTGCATACAGCACAAATTAAAAGGATCGCCATTCCTTTGTGCAACGGTCACTTAAATGTTTTTGTTATGTGAGGCGTTTGTTTGCGTGAAAGTGCAGTTTTTAATTAACAACTGCAGTAGGCAGCTGAAAACTACGTCATATATTTTTAATTAACGTTGGTTGTTGTATAAGTATGTGTCTTTTACTAAAAGCGGCACATAACATATGCGTCCAACTTTTGAAGCAACGGTACAAAAGTAATTTTAAAAAATACCTAATCAAACAAAATAAAATCTCATTAAGATATTCTCACAAGTCTGAAGGATATAGAGCTTTGGCCAATGGAAAATAGTTATGTGCCACTATGAGTCATATTGCACCCTCTTGTAAATGAAACTAATTGAAATCTCAGCAGCAGCATCTACAATTTACCCGCAAGTAATTAATGGAATGTTGTGAAGTTCATTTTTAACTTTTCCATTATATTGTTAAGACACAAAACGACGAATTTGACCAAGTTTATTAATATTTCAATTATTTTTTCTTCAGTTTGTAAAATTATTTGCTTTCATCTCTTCAACTAGGCCACATTTAATTGAGCTTCATTGTTCCATAGAAAACATGAAACGCTCCGCAACTACCTGTCGATTTTGTTAAATTGGCCTCAGAAGTTGGGTGCATTCTTTTCTATTAATTTCTGCCAAATTGTTATGAGCTTCCGAATTGTAATGGCAGCACGTTTTCTTCTCAATGGTAGTGTGCAGGGAAACGCAACTTTAGTGGTCTAGCGAGAGCGTACTTTGTGGTATTGAAATTTTTATACCAATATACAGGATCATGGCACGTAGTGTTCATTTTTATGAAGGAAAACTTATATCGAAATACAAATACAAAAAAAAAATTGAAAACCTATTTTAAGGAAATATCACCACAAAATAAGGATCACAGCTAAGCCAGCATCCCTAATTAACTGGAACCTAAAACAAATGAATTGTCTATAAGCGCCCGTAATTCGATATCCCTCTTTCAGCAACGTTTCTTTGAGAAATTTTATTTTTAAAGGTTAGTTTTGGGAAACGCATAGATTTTGTTGTTTACAAAAGTACATCGTCAGTAAAAATATCATAATTTGGCACACGCAAAAGAAACAAAATTACAGAAAAGTTTTGAAAATAATTGAAAGGATTCCGAAGTAATTTTTCATTTCAAAATTATCTGCATGGACCTTTTGTATTTCTCCTTGAGAAAAAAGTTTCTATAAAAAAATGGAAATGTTGCTTACAAAAGTAGCTTTTTCTGCACCCTGTATGTTTACAACAGTTCTGTATAAATGCTGTTACAAATGCGATAACAATAACCGAATCATTGTGCTCAAAACAGCTTCATCAGTATACACAACACGTCTAGACTATAAATTGCCATTAGTATCGATATCGACCGCCTTCATTATCGACACCATTCAACCACATACAAAGAATTTACATGCGTCCCACCAACCAACCAACAAATGGCATGACTACCCCACAATGTTGCCACACGGTATAAAGCATAAACATAAAATTTAATGATTTTATTTGCTGTGGGCAAATGTGCCATTACCACCAGAATAGCCGACCACACCTACCACATCCTTTTGCAACAGCAACAACTGCAGCAGCAATAGCGGCAACACATAAAGGAAACAATTTGCTTCCACCTTAACTGTAATTGTTGACGCTTAACAATACGCTCTATGCACAACGGTACTTTACCTACCAGAATGTGAAGGATATTTCTGACCATAATAATGAGCTTCAGCACCTCAAGCTACAGTTGGATTTTGTTTTCGTTGGCCTCTTTCCTTTTTCAATTTTAAGTTTTTGGTTTTGGTTTCATTTAGCTACGCCGGTGAGAGTTGTCGACTACTTCAATTATTTTCCAATATACCGTCCAACTTGTAAATGTTATCGTTACGTTTCTTTGCTCTCCTTTGAGCTCATAAACAGGCGCCTTAAACAGCCATCCCGCAAAAAAAGGGTCTACTCTTTTGTTGACATGACGGCTGCCTGTTGACAGCCAGAGGGCTACTTGAGGGACGTTTTAATTTGTATTTAAGCAGCTTTACGCTCAGTGACCGGTAATGAGCCAAAATTTCATTTTCATTATGCGTTGATCGAATTTGACGCAAAAATGCTTAATTTTCCGCAAGGCCAACTACGCGGCAAAGTTACGTACCAAAACGTTAAAGCGAGATAATGGCACGAATGGCCTAAATGAATTAAAATTTTTCTTAAAGTGCGACGCGAGGCATTTGCTTGGCATTGAAACTTTCAGAAAATTTAATTTCCTGCTGAGATAATAAACTACGATTGTTGAATTTTGAATTGAACTGAGTCAGCCGCCTACCCGGACTCATTGCAAAGGCAAAACAAAACAGGAAAAAGTGCCTTTAGCTGTTGATTTTGTGGTCTTCGTCTTCACCTGCCAACCGAAAAGTTTGTACTGGCAGCGCATATACTAAATGCCCAAGTTGGCCAAAAGCGTCACTGAAAACTTTAAATAATGTTTATGGGTCATTCCAAGAAGATGACTGGAATATTTTGACACAATTTTTTAGCCAACTTTTACTATAAGCCACTTATAAAGGTATGAACGCATAACTTTTACTAAATAGTTCAACTACTAAAGAATTCGATCATATGGCTCTAAGCATTCGAATTTAGGGGAAGCTTATTATTATTCGAAAAAACTTATGCGTAAAGCAGGACCAATTTTTTGTCATACATAGTAGCAAGTGAAATTAATGAGTCTAAGTTTCTGTTACTTGCTGGAGGTTGTTAACATCATATGCTATTTGGTTATACACTTTCCTGAAACAACAATATTTTAAAAAATTTCTTGATAATCCCAAAGCTCTTTTCTATTATCTACTATTAATAAAAGGATAAACTTGACCCCATGACCAATTAGCATCACTTTCTAAATTTGTCCATATGCACGCGTCACAGTGTTCAATTAGTAGCCTGGTCTTGCATTAGTTAGTCAATATGGCAAGTAGGCGGCTCAAGTAATCATGGTTGGTCAAAAATTCGTCAATATCCTGTATACAACACTTATAACCCATCAAGAATTATTATTGCAAAATGAAATTCCACTTCATTTCCACAAAAATCTTGGAATGACCCTGGCACTATAAAGGAAATACAACTTTGGTTCGTGAGTTTTTGGAATCCATTTTAGCTGGTTGCTACCGAGATTTCGAACAGCACGCAGTACTCGTATCAAAAACTTTTACTGCAATGCAACATGCCCTAAATAAATCTGTTTTTTAGACTTTGAAAGCAAAACGAGTAAGCACAGCTCATCCAAGGGTAGGCTGTTTTGCTTAATGTTATGCAAATATTCATGAAGTAAAAATTTTACATTTCAGTTTGGTTTTTGTTTTCGTTGACCACATTATAAATAAAAACAAAAACACATTAAATAAAAGCTAACAAATTTGGGAATATTCAAAGAGGTTGAATATGTGACATGCTTAAATTTTAATATTTTTGTAGCCTCAAAATTTTGGAAAAACTTTTATAAAGCTTAGATTTGATTTTTAAAGTTTTTTGGTTTCTAACTATTGTACTTAATTAGATGTATCCTTAGGGCCAAATGGCTCTAGATTAATTTAATTGATATATGTATGTGCAAGTTTCAAAAAAGGCTACTTTTCAAGTAAGTATTTATATCGTCTAAATCAAAGATATGCCATTTTTCAGAAGTTGGAAATATTTTCGATGGTTATCGCAAGACTTGAATAAATAGCCTTTTAAATGCACATTTGGCACTCCTTCAGCGGGCTTGGTGTCAACATGCCTAGAATGGAATTTTTTCTCAAATTAAGCTCAATTCAGTGACCACGTTGACATGACAATGGTCCCTAAATCAATTTCCTGTTCAAGCATGAGGTGTTTGTTAGAAGCAAAACTTCTTTAGGCGCACTAAGCAGAAACTTTTCGCTAATATTTCACATGAAACTAAAGGGTGTCAGAATGAGGGTGCCGTTTCTGCTTGTCGAAATAAACACATTATTTATTCAGCGAATGAGGGCACTTATGTTTCATTGTATAGTTGAAATGTTGCAATTAAGCATGTAGCAAGAAAGACAAACATATGCGCCCCACGGAAACTCTTTTCCAAAAATTTTCCTCATATTTAGAATAAATTTGAGCAATGGATGTGTTTGCTGCCTTAAACCTGACATTGTACTTTATAAATTAAGATTAATTCCTTTTGTAATTGGCGTAGAATTATACTATTCTCATTATTAATGCTAGATGTGTTTTGATGCATTTTTCTTAGTCTCTTCTTCCACTTCCTTCCTTTTATTATATTTTTAAAACGGCTCTGTCAGTCTTAAGACCTAGATGTTTTCTTTGATTCTAGTTTTACTTTTTGATCTCATCAGAGCAATGGACATGAAAGTTCCTGCTGTAAGGATTCGTATACGTGATATTCTATTAAAGCTTCTTAATGAAACAAACTTGAACATCATTTTCTGAAAAATTATGTCCAGAAGGACGGTCCACTTCCGTCCTTAATCACTGCACGGAGCATAGGGCTGCCACAAAACTATTCCAACGTGCCAGATCAGTAGTGAGTGCCTTCAATTCCTAGCAATATTTTCCCTATTAACGTATTTTCTCTTCCAGCGGCTGTCAATTTAGAACTGTAGCGTTTTCTGCTACCTTGAGACTTTCACTCTAACTTTTGCTTACAGACTTTAAATGGAGATTTACGCAACGTCTGCCCAATCTATTTCCACGTTCCGCGTTTGATTTAAGTGATGCGGTCAAAAACACCGAATATCTTGCACTTGTAGCAATTTCTCTGGAGCACTTTTAAATACACAAAAATATGGAACTAAATTTCTCTTTCTTTCTGAAAACAGTTCATGTTTTATTATATATAATTAGCTGCAAGCAAAGCTATGTTGATCCATGGTCAAGAAACTTTGAGCTGACCTTTAGCGGTCGAAAATCAATTTAAAAAAAAACACAGCTACGAGTTTTTGAAGCAACAAAAATCGAGCCTTCACATTCAGATGACGAAGCATAATTACCCACAGTGTTGTGTCTTGAGTCAGGGAGCCACTGAACGAAATTTTAAATCGTTGCTGTTGTATTGGCCCAATTGTCGCATTGATGAGATATACACAAAAATTTTGTTTTAAGCCTATCTGCAACTTAATTCAACTCAGTGGGTTAACATAGAAAAACCTCTACGACACGGCACTTTATTTCAAAGTTCCATCCTCCTTAAAAGAATCACCCTTCACATAAAGTTTTTATGCCAAAATTTTACTTCCACTACATTAAGCAATTTTGTTGTGGTTAGCAAAAATATGCGGTAAAATTATGTACACTTGTGTATAAAAATAAAATAGAAAAACCGACATACTATTTAGGCCAATGAGTGGCCAAACTTAGCAACCTTCGCTTTAAGACTTAAAGCAAAAAGCAGGAGTATGTTCATTTAATTGGTTGAGTTCTACAGGAAGTTTTTTGTGCAACTTCGTAAGTTGGTAAAAACATCAAGTTTTGAAAATGTAATTCAGCCAATTTGGCTCCAAAAAAACAGCTCATTTATAACATCTTAAGGGAAATTATTATACATAAAAACAATTTAATATATTTTTTTTGTGTCTTTTCACGCACACATTTTATGGCGACATCAACCAAAAAAGTTGTTATTTTTGTCTATGAATTGTACATAAATTAAATGAGATAAGCGATAAAGACATGTTAACTCGTATTATTGTGGGCAAAACACAATCAACTCAGGCGTTCTTGTACCAAAATTAGAAAAAACATTGAAATTTTTGCTTAATATGTTGATGAAAATGGAAATAAGCTGATGATGAATAAATTGATAGTTGGCGCACAGTGGCGCCAAATTTACTTTTTTTTGATAAAACTAATTTTCGACTTATTTTGGGATGTAGCTATATAAACTAAACTTGAAATTATAAAGATTTAAAAGAATATACTGAATTAGAAGACTCTCGGCATGAAAACGAGCTTTCGTGTGGCCCCACAAGAAAAAATCTAATGTTGTCAATGCGCACGCAGTTGAAGGCCAATTCTCATGTCCTGAAAACTTTTCCTGCAATGAAGCAACACTGTTTATATTTTGTGGCTACTTGCACCATATTGTTAGCACAACATTCTTCTTTCAGCTTAAAGTTTTCAAAATCATATCTTAAAAAATCGGTTACCCAATTCGCAAGTTTCCTCATATCTAAGCGGCCTTATTGCAACAAGTTTTGAACATTCATTAAATGGCTCTATGTGAAACCACATTCCAACTAGCTCGTACATCGCTTATATAGTCTATAAGTAAATTTTGTTCAAGAAAACTTAATTTCACACCACTGTGAACTGGTACAGGGATATCCCAATATTTTGAGACGCCATAAAGTCGCATATTTTCGTTGTTCAAGTTTCACTTTAAGTTAAATTCATTTAATTTTATGTATAGCTGGCTGTTGTTTTTTGCAAGCGCCTAAAAATACGAAATCGTATTTATTTTTCAATAGAAATTGTATAATTTTCCATTTTGTTTGTTTCTTTCAATGCAAATTAATGATTATAAATCTCAAAAGATGTTGTAGTAAATGAAAAGAAGAAACGAATTCCTCAATAATTTAAGGTGAATTTTTTAAGAAAATCTTAAAATTCAGACGTGTTTCGAATTCTAAGTGAAATGAAACAAAAATTTACATTTTCATATATGAATTTGAACTTTGCATATAAATGAAAATTTTCATTTTCCCTGAACAAAGAAAACAAATCGCAAAAAATAAAATGAGATGAAATTTCTTTTTTATTGCGAAAAATTCAAGTAACGCTATTTGCTATACAAATGTATTGTAGAAATACCTATGCAAACGAGTTTGCATGTTTGTTGTTATGTGTAAGAGTGTGTGTGATCGGTATCTGCACACTGGTGTATTTAATTCAAACGTGCGGAAACGGAAACACCTTCTGCGGGGCATTGCTAAATCAGCTGCATTCAAAGATCAGCAACAGCGACTAAAAATCACGCACACATATTAACAAATACACAAAATTAGGTACACGCAGAACATTTTCCATTTAAAAGTATGGGTAATAATTTCAGAAAAGACTGTACATATATAGTACATATGTATACCAGTTTTGAACAGAGTTTTGAATAGTGCTTTTTTAGTTAGTATATACAAGTTATATTTCATAATTCAATGACTAAAGGTAATAATACTTTAACTAAGACAAATGTCCCATATTTCTTTAAAAATTATTAAGTTCCAAATGGCTTCGCAAAGAACCAAAAAGTCAATAACACTCGTTATGAAAAAAAATTAAATATTACAAGGTATTGAAGCAGTCGATAAAGCTCAAAAGGTATCGAAGACTGTCTGTAAACTCTTAAAAGCTCAGAAAAGTATCGAGCATACTGAAAGTCGTAAAATATCGAATGGTATAGAAGAGTCGATAAAAGTCTAATATATCGGGAAGTTTTGAATAAGTTGATGAAAGTGAAAAAGCATAAATTCTTATGGAAAATTATTGTAGAGATTGAAAATATATTTAATGGTTTCAAAAGTATCAAAAATGGTAAAAGTCAGTGCTTAATTAAAAAGAATCGAAAAAGTTCATAGTAGTCGAAAAGTGTCACATAACTTCGAAAAATAACAAGATTCACTTAAAGCAAAAAAACTCGAGAGTGTCGAATATTACCAAAGAGTATCAGATAAGTTGATAAACAAAAATCTAAATATATCGCAAACGTTGTTAAAAGCCTAACATTGCCGAAGAGTTTCGAAAAATGAAGAAGTATCAGCAAATAGATAAAACTATGATTATTGTCAAAAAGTATAACATTATTGCGCTCTTTAATTTTTTCAAAAATATTCGAAACTCAAAGACTTTTATTGAATTTCTCGGTACACAATGTAATTAAATTTCACTTTTTGGTTCCATCACAATATTTCAAACGTAGACAGTCTCAGGTTTCGAGCACCTTAGCTAAAAAGTTAACTAATTTTGAGAAGACAAAGCCAAACTTATTTATAGTTGTCAGGTTAGTACCTAGTGCTACGCTGACATCTGATGACGTAATAAAAACATTTATTTTTCGAAATTTCGATTAATCTTAAAAGATATATGTAACGTTTCAGAAACGTCTCAAATGAAATGAAAAAGCTTACATTGACATATTGTAGAAACCTTTTGAAATGAAAATGAAAGATGTCTGCATCGCAAGAAAAACTTTGTAATATTTCATGTGAAAGGTTTACCAAACGTGTGGGAGTGCAAACACATGATGGAATTTTTAATCGCAGGGTTGGTTACTAAGTTTTCTGTCAGACTCTCAAGCTTTGCTTTTGGATAACTTGATTGGAATCCAAAAGCTTCTTCTATGAAAATTTCTGCTATGTGAGCTTAAGAATGATTTTTAGCAAAAACCTTGCAACTTTTTTACTGACAGGTGGTTGTACTCATTCCACATAGACAGCTTAGATCACTAGCTTAATATAGCT
Source organism: Meiosimyza decipiens (assembly GCA_963680825.1). Taxonomy (NCBI): domain Eukaryota; kingdom Metazoa; phylum Arthropoda; class Insecta; order Diptera; family Lauxaniidae; genus Meiosimyza; species Meiosimyza decipiens. Next base: position 95,168,855 of record OY804259.1, on the reverse strand, counting down.
TATTTTCACAAAAGAAATTAATTGAGTCTTAAAACCACATATCGGCTTCCAGATTTATTAATGCGTAATTGAAATGCGTCTGCAGGGATTTCTTAAGTTTAAGTCTTTACAATCTTAGATCAGCTTTTTATTTTCACTAGAAAAATGCAAATAATATTTTTAAGGATTCAGTTGAGTCTTAGGGCTATTTTTCCTAAGGCTTGTTATATGACTTTGTTCACGTTAATCAATGAAGGGACAAAGTGATCGGTCTATATTTGATGGTAGAGCTTGAGCAAAATAAAGGTATGAACTCAATTTTTTCAACTTTCTCTTCTTTCAGTGTAATTAAGTGATATGATATCTCATAGACTTGCTTTTAAGCTTCAAAAAAAACACCAGAGCCTGAGACGTGCTGCTGCACAACGTTTACGTAACGCATCTATGCCTCGACTAGCACGGCAGCTGCTGTACTTACTACCGTTTGTGTTGCTGCTGTTGCAAAGACATGTTGGCAGCTGTTTACAGGATTTTTGTTTAGATAAAGTACATAGCTTGAATACCTCTGTGTTCATGTGTCTGTATGTATGTGAGCATTAGTGTTTGTACGCACAAATATTTGTAGGAAATTGCCAAAGCTTTTGGCATAAATTCACTCGTTTTGTTTCAATTTTTTTGCCAGAGCAGCTGCTACTACGAACACTGCTGCTGCTGCTGCCTCCTCACTCATTGCCATATATTTTGTTTTTTTTTTTCAATTTGTTGCCTGCGTCATGTTCTCATTCTGTGCAACATAAATCAGCACAAATTCAACGGATGCATATCTAAATGACTGCATCAGTGAGAATTGAGCAAAAGTGCGAACGAACATATGTTGGCTAAAGCATCTACATGTGAACTGAACGACGACGCGTTGAGTTGAATACCCCCTTTACCGTCTCTGCAAGTACGGAGCATTTAACAAATTGCGCAATTAATTTACAGCAGTTGAGAAATCGCGCAACAGAACGCTATTCGCATTATCGTTTAGTGAATTTGTATTCGCATTAACTTTGCTTTTGAATTTTAGTTTTGTTTACTTGAGAAAGTTTATTTTCAATTTAACTACTGCATAGTTTTAGGCATGCAATAAACTTAAAAGCAATTTATTAAAAGTTTACGACTTGTAGTATTTCAGTGTATACATTACGCGTTACGTTAGTCATCATTGTAAGTTAATTTATTTGAGTGCATTACGTTAAAATTAGAAGAAAACTTACATAGAATAACATTTAGCTACTTTGACAAACTTTAAAATGAAGTCTGGCGTTACATTTCAAGAGCTTTGGAAATTCATTTAAGGGTAATAAATAGTAATAAAATTATGAAATACAATAGCTAACTGAGCTTCGATTTGATTGACTGAGTCAATTTAGGCACAATATCTCTGTATTGGTGCCTTGCGTATCAGTTAAATTTAGGTAAATATCGACAGTAAACAATTTACGAAAAAGTTATTCAATATACCGCGCATATCTGCCATTACATAGCCCTGCCCGTAAACGTAAAAAAGGATGCAGCACTGAAACTTATCTGCATACCTGAATTTATTTATTATCTCACTTAGTAAATATACGCAGTTTATATGACCTTTAATCAGCTATAAAATAAAGTAAACGTTCGGTACGACCCTACAATTTCTGTGAGGGGTAATATCATTAAATTTTAAGTATTATGTATGGGAAAATATAAATGCTAGGGCCTTAGTCAAAATTTTGAAGGCTAAATAATAGAAAAATGTCAAACGAGCCCAAATGACCTTCATTTTGAGAACACCAAATTACTGAAATATATTTTAGTTATTGGTCAGGCCAGTGATATTGTCTGCGCTTAAACGCATTTGAACTTTAATTAATCTCATAAACATTACACTTAAACTTTAATTGCTATTTAAAAAAAATAGGTTCAACTAAAAAAATTTCATAGTTTTTATGTAGTAGGCACCTTGTTTTTAAATAGCACTACTTGTTTCCGCAAGTTATTAAAACTTTGTAATGAGTTGCTGACTGCAGCCAACGCGATTTGGCTGCACTTGCAGTTGCCACTCTAAATGAGTTCTGGGCAATGCTGAAAGTTTGTCCTTTCCATGATCAAGAACTTTTAATTTTTTTTTTTTAATTTTCATGCCAAAGGTAAAGTGTAGGCTGTAATGAATATGATGATGCTAATTAAAAATTGATGCTATTGAAAGTGAAGTCTTATAAATTTTTAAAAACTTATTAAAGCAAATTACAAATGTTGACAGACGCAATATCAATTTTCTGAATTCAACAAAATCGCATGAGATTAAAAAGATTTAATACTTTTCCAACTAATGTATTCATCCAAAATAAATGCTTATTCGATACAAACTTTAAATTCAAGTTCAAATTGACGTCAGCAACACAATATAGCGTCAACATTTACAGCAAAAGTATAATAAAATCTGCTCCAGACTATCAGTAACACAAACAGAAGTGAAAGAATGTCCAACTTGCAAGAACAACTTTTGATTATCATAATCAGCCATAGCCAGAAGAATGGGAAGTGACGTCGAAAAGCAGCAGCAGCACCGACCAAAGTATTGTTAACAAACAGCAGTTTACAAGTAATGGAAAACAATTTAAAGGCAAAAACGTCAATAACAGTAAAGCGTAGAATAAAGATGAAAGTCAAAGTTATAAAAATAAATATCAACCGGGGAAGCAAGTCCACACAAAAAAAAAAATATTTATGTAGATTAAAAAAGAAAGGTCCATAGAAATAAATTTCAACGCTCCCCAAACGATGTTCTTCGAGTAACGCAATGCGTAACTGTGGCGTCAAGTGGCTGCTACAACTTTAAGGAATAGGACATTTCCTGCGCTTAGGATAAAAATTGTGTTATAGCACCCAGTTACTTGTAGATGGTCAATTTAAAAGAAAATAAAAAATATCTACAGCACAGCAGGGGCTGAGATCTTTAAATAATTTGAGTGTAAGAGAGCCAAAGATTGTCATAATCGTAAATTATAGAGACAGTGCAGTGGTGGGTGGTGGGGTATTAAACGAACCCACAGCACTTAACAGCCGTCGTCACTATCTCTTACACAACATTTTCTGTTAATGAAGTGAGAAAGGATTTTGAAAATGTGAAAATACAACGTAAGCTATGGGATAAACGTAGAAACATTCGTTAAACAAATTTTCATACGACGAGTAAAAGGTCGTGTCCCATTTAACCCGCTGCTTCGTGCTCTTTTTCTGACGTTGTTGTTATTGTTTTTGTCGCAATTAAATTGAGATTTTATGCAAATTCATAAGATGTAAATCTTTGCATGTTATTTTTGTCCCTATTAACGTTTGTGTTGTAGTCGTTGTTGTTGTTGTCGGCTATTTGTGTATGTTTTTGTTGTTCTACAACAATTTGTAGAAAGGATGTGACTGTAATTAGCAAAATTGTTATTAATTTCATAAAGAATACGTTTTTAAGCTGTGTCTCCGTTTGTTTTTCGGCTTTTTTGTTGGGGTGTGGATCCCTAATTACTGGCTGTAAGCTGTCGTAATTAAATTTGGGTAGGTCAAACCTTTTATTCGCAATCAGCTTTATTGGCGGTGGCTTTTTGATTAACATTAACGTTGTTGCTAAATGTACGTTGAACTTTACTCAAATGAGTCTGCAAGAAATGTGTGCGGGAGTGAGTGTAAGATGTTTTGCTGGATCTGATTATATCAGGAGCTTAAGCTTAATATCAAGAATCGTGAATGAGTTATTCATATCATTACACTCAAGAGAGCAAGTCTAACATTTTTATTTCTATCTTTTGAATGAACTGAAACGTAAGTTAAGTATTTAAAGAAAACACAAAATCATTGCATCTTTTGATGATAACTTAGCTTAAAGCTCTTCATTTTGCTCTCCTGAAAAGCAAAGATATGACTATCTTACTTCTATAGAATTTTTTTAGTTTTCTTTAAATAAAAAATGTTTATATTCTCTGCCAATATAAATACCCTCTCGTTGAACCAGATTTCGTAATGAAAGTAAATAGCTGACCTATACTAACATGTCAAATAAAAACGACCCAAGTGCTTTGTGGCGTTTTCTAGCAAGTGCGGGACAGGAGCAGAGAAGATGTTTAATATTTTGCTCTTTCTCCACATCTCCTTAACTTCTACAGAAGTCAAAAGACCTAACACCTAACCTCTCTTCATGTCTGCCGATGAGGCAGTGGCCAGTTATGACTGCAACAACTGACGAGACGTAATGTCTAATGCGAGAAATTAGTTCTGACAAACGCTTAGCATCCCATTTCGGCCAGATTTGTCTTGTTATATTACAAGTTGTACCTTCTGTCCCAATAAGAACGTAATGTGACATAAATTCCAAATGATCAAAATCACATGCAACAAGAACGTAATGGTATATAAATCTCGTGACATAAAGTTCGATTTCATATACTCATATCGTATATGATTAATAATAGAAATATCATGAGATAAACTGTCTTTTGGAAAAGGTCGTCTAATATGAATCTAACGATAAATTTCGTGAAACAGAAATCTATTGAAGATAAAGACTTTTATTACATACCGATTCAAATTTTATGCCGATTCAGGAATAAATACAGTTTAATGCGATCCTAAGCACCATACAAAATCCACTAAAAATCGTATAACATAAATATAAATTAAAAGTGTTAAAAATCTCATAAGATTTAAGTTGCACTTGTATATTGCACTATTTAGAATTGTGCATACATATGCAATAGAAATTTCATGAGATAAAGCTTTCATGCGATATAAGCAAGAGGAAGTCAGACCGCTTTCAAAATAAAGGACTCACATATGCTCATACAGTTTTTGTATATAGAATTTTAGGAAATCTCATGTTAATTTCAGCTCCTTATTTTTGAGTCTGTTTAAACTCTTAATAATTATTGTTGTTTTTTTCTTGTTTTGTTATTTGTTACTTGCAAATCATGATGTGTATTAATAGTTGCTAGAGTTTGCCATCTGGTGGAAGTTTAAACATTCTAGTGACAATACAAAATAGTTCAGTACCACTAAATCTGAATTAACGCCATCTCTTCTAAAAATAAAGATCATTGTATCAGGTTACCCAATCCGTATCCCTATATATTCTAAGGGTTAAGTTATATTTTTATCCAAACTGGTCCATATATGTGAACACATATTACCCTGTTAAGAGCGTGACATCACTTACTTAAAAGCAAGAATCTTTACTCAGAAATCACTATAACTCCATACCAAATTTCGAATCAACCCATTTATTTATCAATGGAAATGTTTCGGTTAAATTCTGTACTGCTTCACTTCACAACCTTTCCAACAAAAACAATTCAAGCGATTATGTTATATATAGATTTCTGATTATTTATTTCAACCAAGCCTCAATTTGTAGACAATTCTTCTTAAACTTGATCACTAAGAAGGTAGCAAGTCAAAAAATGAAAAAAATTACTGAAAAAACCGTCGCTGTTGTCGCTCTCTACAAAAGAGTTATTCCAAATTTGTTGGACATTTTTTAATAATGCTCCATTTTTTAGCAGTTTTATTGAATTTTGCTGAAGATTTCCAAAATAAAATAGAATTTTGGCGAACCGTTTTCTATCATTGAATTCCATTAATGAAGCTCAATTCAATGTTTTACTTTGCTCTTTATTTAATTTTTTTAAATCTTTGTCTTTAGACTAAGATGTTCATATCTAATAGAAATTATCATTTATTTTAACTTTACTACGTTTTTATTAATAAAAAGAAATGTTGTCCAAAAAGTTATATTTTCTCATTAAGAACACAGCAGGCGTGTAGCAAGGACTGCCGCACACCCTACACAGGGGTTCTATTACAACGACGTGTTGAATTAAAAACACAAAAATAAGTTTTCACTCACAGATGCACAGCTTTGTTTCATCTATTTTATGATTTTACTAAATTGAAATTATTTAATGTAAACAGCTGACATTCCTTTGCTTTGAATAGCAATCACCTGTTGAGCGCTTGTGTCAAACTCATAAGTGCCAAGTCACGGAAGGATTCTTTGCACGTCAGAGCAGAACTTTGCCGCTGGTTTGGGTGCTTCATGTAATTTTATTGGTATCATGGGCAAAGTTTTGCCTAATTGTTTGCTGCAAAGTAATTACGTGCATATTTATAAGTATGTAGGTTGGAGTACCTTTTATAATATTAACTATAATTAGTAACTAATTAGGGCGACAATCATTGAATCATTCACCTCGATCATAATTATGAGTTGATTAATTGAAAAAGTAAAAATCACTTTATCAATCTTATGATTTCATTCATTTGTTTGAAACGTGATTAAGCTAAAAAAAAACTGTGAACATAATATTTAAGAAACTGACCACAAATATGTGTAATTAAAACACTTAAAGTTCATAGGAATAAATAAAAATGAATACATTCTTATAACACTTTCAGTGAACTTTGTCGCAGCTGTGATATTTCTAATGAAACCACCAGCAATTAAACGACAACGGTGCACAGTGGAGTTTTTTATATCTTTAGGTGATTAAAAATCTATAAACAAATTTTATGAAAATTTTAACCAATTGTGGTGTATTAGAACATAAATTAATTCATGATTATTTAACTGACCTTAGTGTACACTAACAATAGGTGTCAACACCAAAAAATGTACAAAAAACATAGAATAATACAACAAAATACGGCTAAAACTGGCCATACTAGTTTCATCAATTTCTAAATTAAATCATCAGTAACTTTTGAGTTGATTTTAGAATATTTTTAAACTAAGGCTCTCAACAAATCTATGCTAAAACGAAAACGTATCTGATGACTAATCGGCTCAAAGGTCACTGATGATTTCATTTAGCAATGGATGAAACTTTAATCATTTTTGTTTTTATATGTCTATTTTTTTTTTTTTTTTTTTTTTTTTTTTTGGCTTACACACACTAAGTAAGCTTAGTAAAATAACAATAATATTGGCAACCGTTAGAACACGTTTTGTGACATTAAACTCGTATTATTTTTAATATTTTATTTTTATATTCTCTCAGTATTTCATTGCGAAGCAGAGTTAAAATTTATGCTGCAAAAAACCACAATTGCAACACTTTGTTATTCTTCGGCAACATGGTGCTTTGATTTTATTTTATTTCATTTTATTTTATTTATATTTTTATGCTCCTTGAAGCTATGGTGGGTGTATTGGCTCGTTCATGAAACAAAATCGAAAATCAAAACAGCAGCAACAATAATAAAAATGTCATAATGGCAAATCACAACTTTATTGATGTAGAGTGTAAAATTTATGATTGCTTGTGTTGCGCGAATTGTTGTTGTTGTTGCTGTTATTCTTGGCATAAACTGTTTGATTGGCTTATGTTTTCTGGTGATTTATCGACACATTAATGAGGAATTGTTGCTGTTATTATTATTGCGAATTAATTGTTGATAGGAGTATCAGACTGAGAAAATCTGCTGTTAATTATGAAGTAAATTTCTTTGTAATAAAGTTTTTCAACAGAATAGACAGTGAAATATATTTAGTTATGTGTTCTAACAAAATTGTAAGATAATATATTGACTGATTATATTCAATTGCTAAAGCGATATCCCAATATGGTTTTTTCAATGTTCGTATAATTGACTACTTGAATTAACTACTACTCTTATTAATAAATTTGACGCAGGAAAACTGACTGATAACATTTATATGGATTTCAGTAAAGCTTTCTTATATCAGGAAAATTGAATTTAATGGAATTTCACATGACGCACTGGAGAAAAGTTGAAGTCTGATAAGAAATTACAACAAACAGTGCAAACGATTTCGTACAAAACATTTACAAAGGTTGTGTTGGAAATAATACGCCCAGCGGTGCAATTAAGTTCAGTTTTTGTGTAGGGAGTTCACAAGATAATAAGACTCTTCAGACTCTACAGTCACAATGGATTTTAAGAACTTTAATTATACTCGTAGTATTATATTATACTCTTAATTCGTTCAGTTATTCGCTCTGACACGTGAGTCCAAGATTTATAGATTACTAGCATTACCCTGTGGGCTTTGCTTCACCTTAAATTGAAAATATCGTCCTAGTTTTAAAAGTGGTCTTATGAAAATGCTATTTAAAAAATGTTTTTTTTGTGAGGCCACCCTTATGAAGTTGCCTAAGCTGTGCTTCATAACATAACAGCTTCGTGGTGTAGATTCGGTGTGAATCGATTAGCCGTCGAAATGATATTTTGAAAATATTTTTTCTGTGAGGACCAGCCTAAATCAAAGTTTTCCCTTAGCTATGCCCTTTAATATAAAAGTTTAGTGGCGTAAATTCAGTGTGAATCGATAAACCGGCCTTCGTGAAAGCGATGTTTTAAAAATATTTATGTATGAGGGCCACCCTAAATATACATCTTAAATAAAAGTTTTATAGCCTACGACACACGCCTGATCGATACTAACATACTGTAATTTCATCAAAATCGGCTGGGTAGTTTTTGCGTCCATAAGAACCAGACAGACAGGCAAAAACTGAATTTTATATGGTAGATATGGACGCAAAATGTCCATTAATGCAACATCGTTTACTCTTAGACCAGTGACATGTACAATGCATCGAAAGCTCTGCTCAAAGCTTATGATATATTCTTGAAATGATGTCCCATATTGCTAATGAGCGCCTCTTAATATGATCTTGTAATCGAAAACCTATCCCAACTTTCAAAGACAAGATCTTTTAGTGAGTTCAATTTTAAATGATATTCTCAAATCTTGAAATCAATTTCGAGAATATCCGAATACTTTGCACAAAAGTGTCACAACTACTTCTTCGAATTCAGCTTTTTTGACGCCAGTCAGTTTTAACTTACCCTGACTTATGAAAGAATCATTTGATTGCTTTAAAAATCGATTGATTGTTTTTGGCCTTTGTTGAAATTATAAGTTATTTAAACCATTTTTTCACAAATATCAAAAACCATAGAATGCAAACAACAACTAACCTTATCTTCAACTGTGCACAGTTCATCACTATAATGGAATATGAGTAACATTATTAGCCAAAAGACCGATGGTAATTTCATTTCTGTGAGAAGTACAACAATGATGCATGGATGCACTCAATTAGGTGACAATTATGTGCATAAGTAAAACTTAGTAAAAAAATTAGAAGAAAATAACTGTATTGAACAAAAACCCCTCAAAAGTTTAGAAAAAAGATAATGTTTGAAAAATGTTATGATGCCAAGAATAAACTTATAGAAAATTACCGAATATCAAAAGAATTACCTTAATGTAATCAGGTTTTCAAGATATTTTATATTAATAAGCCAAGCTATCACTTTTAGAAATTCAAATTTCAATAATTCCTTTATTTTAACTCATCCTGCCTACTTAGCGTAGGCAAACATTAGGCAGCATATTGATTTTGATAAAGAAAATCGTTATGTTTAAATGAGTGTTTGAGTTTTTACGTACTCAATACTATGAGTGTGCTAAAACTTTTCCGTCTAAAACTGTAAAAAAATATTTTGAGTTTTAATAAATAGCTAATTAAAACTATTTAAAATAATTATCACTTTTATATATATAAATCAATTTGATTGATTAATCGCAAAAATGTTTTAGCTTTTGGTGCTCTTATTTCAGATTGAATAAATAAATCTAACAATAAAAGATAACAATTTAAAGTGCAAGACAATGTGAACCTATGTCATTAAATTATTCCCAAATTTAAGATATGGATACATATACTTATGCTCCTAAAAGCTGTCTTTTAAATTTTTACACTTGACTTATTTTGCACAAGTAGTTGGTATTCCAGACCACACACATGCATACATACAAATGCTTTGTGCTTTACATTGAATATGCTAAGCCGCCACACACATGTGCATGCTGTTTACACATAGATATGTACAAATCATACATATAAACAGAGAGACAGAAGCACAAATAAACAAAATGCCTACAGTGAACTAACTGCTTAAAATTCCACAAAAGTTGCCAGAAACAGTATCCTGCTGAGAGCAAGAACAAACGAACCCAGCTGTAATTGCATACCAAGGTATCAAAGATAGAAATAATAGAAAAGTTTTTGGGATTGTAGCCGAAATCACTTTTGGTTCACTGGTATAATGTTCGACTGTTGTGATTTTTCTCTTTCATTCAATGTACAGCAAATAATTGTGTACGACTTTAAGGAGTCCTTATCACCAGCTGGTATCTACCAACCGATTGATTTTTATTCATCTCACTACCTCTCAACTTACACTGTATTGTAGTTATTATGACTTCCCAGTAAGCACCTGAGCAAAGTGTCATCCGGAGAAAAAAAGATGTCAGTTTTGCTGCATGCAGCATTAACTACTCATAACCAGATCCCTATGTAATACATAGCAGGCATGTTAGCATGGTCAACACTTGCCTCTTTTGAAAGTGCATATTGTAAGAGCTATTTTTTCTCATGATTTTTTTTTTCTTTATAGTTCTTAATTGGTTTATGGGAATTTTGGAACAATTCAAGCTTTTTTGACACTTAAAAACTGTTGGACATACACGATGTAAGTTGCTCAATAATATTGACAAAAATATGTGTCAACATTTGTGTGTATCAATTTTAATTATATCGATATTTACACGTAACGATTTATCATCAAAATATAATGTTTACGTAGTTCTATTGTTCGCCATTAGAAACGGAACCATTTATTTGTATTTTCTTTTAAAAAGCACAACTTTTCCAACTTCTACTTGAAAGCGAAATACGTAGGCCTTCTTTTCTTATTTCAACTTGATAGCTAGCAAAGAAGACGTGAAACCGATAGTCCTATCCAACCAAGTCAATTCATTTAAAAATCATGTAAGTTTGAAGAGGCCCGCCTATTACGTGCTACTTACTACTGCTTTTGCCTATTGGGCTAATTCGATTTTGGTATGCAACTTGCGAAATCACACATTTGAATTTTCGTCTTCGTTTAATTTTTTCCGCTTGGTAAAAAGAAAAATCCCAAAATGTGAACAGCAAAGTACAAAATATTCAATATACTTAAATTTCAGGAATTGAAATCTGTAGGATTTTAATCAATAAATAGTTTGAAAAAATTCTTTTGCTTAGTTTTAATGTGAAACAATTCGTGGTGCATGCCAATTTATTTTTAATATCATTTCTCTGATTTTGTAATCTTAGTGATTGCTGACTGCGGTTATACCACACAAACGCAATAAACAAATACTCCCAGCAGTAATTAAGCATTTGTGGTTATTTTCTGCAATTGGAATTTCAACCATCCGAAGCAAAGTCCAATTTCAAAATTCACTGTTAAACGACTTGAATCCGATTGCAATTTTAACTTTAATCGAAAACCTACTTTCGTACAAATTCTGCAGTAACCAAAAGACCACATCAAGTTGAGGCTGCTTGGTTTCTTCTGGATGAACATTTTGAACATAGTGGTTGCGGGTAAAAATTAACAAATCGATCTAAGGAACCTTTTTTGGGGAATTTTTGATTTTGATGTTCATTCAGTTAGTAGCACTGTCTATGAGATATAAAACTAAAGGTATAAAATGGAAGTCCGATTGGGAAAATGACTGCATGAAGCGATATTCGGTTTGCTGAAAAACGCTTTTATGTGCATATTCCTTAAGATTTCCAGCCGAAATTCATGACTCGAGATATCAATTTATTTAGTGCATAATGAGTTCTATGAAATTGAATATGAAACAAATCAAAAACACGTAACGTCCTTACCGGAGTATTTAAATCAAATAATTGTAATAGCTGAGGACAGTTAATCCTTATGGAAACAAGACCTTGAATAAAGAAGAGAATTTGAATGAGATTTTAAGCCTTAGAACTCAAAGCGATTTGTTTTTGACATTTAAGGATAATAAGATAATTGTCAGCCTGCAAGTTTACAGATTCCTTCTTATCCGATATTTTATTAAATAATTTAATGAAATCATTTGCTGGATGTTATTATTGGTACTGTCATTCGGTTTTATTACACTGGCCAAATAAGTAACTTCTTTTATGCAGGATGTGCCTATCACGAAGCTGTAGCTGGCACAGGTTGAGCGGATAACCACGCTTTTCGTTTATTTTATGTAGGTTTTCAGACCTACTTCTTCCCAGTGAGATCGTACTGTAGTGAGCTTTACTTGCACATTGAACTGCCTGGTAACGAGGAGACACAACGACATAAGCGCGGTCTTTCAGATGATTGCTAAAAGTCTATTGAATGAGGATATCGTCAAGAACTATCAGCAACAAGATTGGATACAGCAAGCAATCTTTGGACACACTTGGAACGTATGTACTCAAAATTATCAAAAAGTTTCCCGTTGTGTGATACTCCACACATGAAATATCATTATTGAGCCCAAATAAGACGAATGTTCTTGGATGTGGTAGCTTGTCTGTTCAATAAATCTCAGATGTAATTTCGGTCGAAACTGTCAAAAGCAGTGTGTATCAATTTGAACAACACACGATCTGATCGAACGAAAACCGTCCTGTTGATCTGGATATGTGGCTCTATTTTTTCACTGACTCTGGTGAGGAGAATTTTTGTTCAAACCTGTGACAGAATTTATAAGTTCATGATACTACTTTAGGTCTGGCATAGCGATAAGTTCCCTTTTTTGGGACTTTTGCCAAATTTCCTTTGAGTCAGTCTTCTGGTATTCGTTTTTTTTTCAAACACTAGAATAGGGTTCATAAGCTTAACAGTGAATTCGAAGAAGCTTTCAACTTTTTGGCGATTATAAAAACCGCGTTTGCTGATTTATTGTTTTAAAGCGATTTTACACAATCCGATATCCCAATTAATGAAGGCGGGCACGATGCCAATCGTAATACCAAATATTTACATTTTATTGATTCTCTTAAAATTTTTATATCTTCGAATATGACGCTACAGCTCACATTAAATTTTATTTTAATATTTTTTGGCTATTTCACTTATTGCCTTACCCCCTATAGATTTGATAAGACTTGGCCACTTTTGGATTTATTTTAACATTTCTTCTGAATCTTAAATTTTTTTTTTTTCATTTATTTATGCATTAACTTATTCATTATGAGATATTTTTTATTTATGAAATTCACTGCTCATTCATTCAGTCGTCAGTAAATTATTCCATGCACGTGAATGAAAATTAAGGAAGATTGCATAGGAATGACTTGTGTCTCATCGTGACAAACAAAAATCATGTAAAATAGCAGAAGTATTGGGAAATCTAAATGATGCGCCACAAATGCTCTAGATAATTATTAGAAGTATGAGCACTTGTACTGAATTTAGTTGAAGAAGAAGATAATCGTCCGTAGTACAGTGTAATTTTATATTGATGAAATGCTAATAAGAGGAGAGACTTCATTAAAAAAATTGATTTTATTAATGAGGCTATGCTGCTGCAATACCGATGCTTTGTATTTTGAATAATAAGTTACCTATGTCAATGTAGCCAACAGTGTTATTTTGTGAAAAATTAATGAATATTTTCTAGTTTGCATAACAATCAAATAGATTTAGTGAAAAGAAAATTTCAAAATTTAAAACGAGTTTTTCATTTGTTACGGAAACTTTGTAGATTAACCTTTAATGTTAATCTTTATCAATCTGTTCCCTTAAGAAAAAACATCCTATCTTTTTTCCTATGATGATAAAGAAAAAGAAAGGTATATCTTGCTTTAAGTATTCAAAGAACTTTACATGTGAAAAAAATTCGTCAATTTTTTACAAAGGTGATGCTTGGGTTCATTATCTTCAAAAAAATCGTTTCAGATAAAATATTAAAATATTTGCTTATATGGGAGTTTCCACGCCCTCTTGCTAAACCATTTCTTGTATTTATAGTTATAGTTAGTTTGGGTACATTGCTTTTAATCACCTTTCAGCAAAGCGTTTTGAAGTTTTCTCTTGTATGGCAGGTGCCACGCCATCTTGTTGAAATTCGCCTAATTTCTCACAGAGCTTGTTCAAATAATTTTTGGAATTATTTTGAAATTTTAATGTATTAAATAACTCCCTCTGTGTATCGTTTTAAAATTTTACTTGTATTGTATTGGTGCTGGGCCAAAATATTTGTATATCGGTGCGACATTTGGTGTTAGTATCTTAAATAATATTTTCAGTAAAGTGTCTGGAAGCTTATGCTTGTATGGGAAGTGCCACGCCTACTATCGATATGCCGGAATAATTTCTTGCCTTTATGTGAAACTTGGTTTTATGATCATGAATAACTTTCTCAGTGTTGCAATTTAAAAATGTTATTCGTATGGGGCGATAGGTGTGTTTGTAAGCCTATTTTGGTTCACTTACACTCTTACAAGCTATAAGTCACCAGCCAATGTAATAATTCTCTTTAACTTAACTCGCTTAGATTTTCCGTTCTTGATTCCCACAAACAGACGGACATAGTTAAATATAAACTCAGAATATGACGTTTATCAAGGTATTTTCTATACCTGTCACGGTCTCTAATATGCGTCACGAACTGTAAAGTTATTATACTCCACGAATAGGGTACAATTATGCATACGAAAAGTACCAATTAAAGGGCATCAAGTCAATTCCGCAATGCCCACGCATTATGACAAAAATAACAACAACTAAAAAAAAGCGAAAACAAAAGAACCCGAAAACAACCACCGACACTTTAATAATAATAATAATAATTCCACACTTTGCGTATTCCATGTCCTTTTAACCAATGTCCTTTTTTTTGGTTATTTCCCACACCCACATGCCACCGTAGTTAAATGCCAAAGTTTGTTGGCAACATTTAATTTAAATGTTTTATGCTGTGATTTTTGGTTGACTTTAAAAAGTTTTTCATTTCCTTTTTTTTTCTTCTAGTGCTACTTTATTATTTAACATTTTATTTTATGCCCTTGGAATTCGTCTTTTTTGCTTTGCCTACACACAAAGGAATCACACAAATGTTTTGAGCAGCAACAGTCTGAAGTGGTTTAAAGGATACTTTTTAAGATTTAAAATCAGTGATTTCGATGGATGAATAATTTTACAGCTGAAAGAAAATTTTGTTTTTTTGGGAATAGGGGCACAGAAACAGTCGGCCTATTCGGAACTTAAGCTACAAAAATAAATAACTGAATTCGAATAATATATATTAGGAAAATGCTAAATCGACATTTGAAATTATACGACTTCTGGGTGCTCATGAAGCGAATATCGCACTTGGTTTTATATTTCAAAAAAATAGTTCTCATATCTTATTTATTAATATTTTTTGAACGTAACTCCAACTTGCTTCCAAAACTGTTGTATTTCTGGATACTCTTGGTTTTGTGCTAAGTTTGTCTGGAAATTTTGAGGCACTCAGATGCTCCACTTTGACTGCTTCATTGAGTGAGGAAAGACGCCAGTTCCCATGTTCAATAGAAATTCTTTGTTCTTCAGTATCTCCAGCGCTCAAGCTGAGCTAGACCTTGGGGTCTAGCAAATAATACTGGAAAAATTTCAAAAATACTCAGAGTAAGAGAAGTGGACTCAATTACTCTTATGCATGAAATATTTTTGCAATACGTTTGCGGTGCTTTTGTTATTTATCGGCTGTTCAAATTTGTTTGCTCATTGTGTCATATTATCTTGTGCCTGCTGTTAACAATGGATATTGTCTGTTGACAGTGCTGTTCTATGATGTGTTGCTTGTGGGTTTTGTTGATGAACTGTTGATACGCTGATCTTTTGGCTCATCTTAAGAAATGCTTAGGTCAGATTGATGTGAAATGGACTCTACTTTTTTCTTCGTATCTTACAGCATTAACAAAATTTGTTATGCCATCTTTATATAATAAAAAAGTTCTGCGCCCAAAATAAAAATAAATTTTTGTTCGCTTAATATATTTAATTACACAAAACCTATGATAATGAGACGTATGAGTAACCTTCAACTAACGTAAATCTCTCAAAAACTTTGAATTCAAAGGAGCCTCCGCTTACACTCGATAAAAATTCATACGAACTCATAAGAATTCATCCTTTTTCTATAGGAAGTGAATGTTACTCACACGGCATTTTATCTATAAAATAATTGAGAAATGGTTTTTGAAAGACAGTAATTTCCAAATCAAAAACTTTTTAGCCGTATCTTACATGAAATTTTAAGATTTTAAGCAATTGATATTTAGTGTGGGAATGCCTACAGCAGCTTAGACAAACTAAAATCACTGAGTATAGAACTTCGAAAGCATTCTTAAGTCTTTTATCAAAATACGCACTTAAGAAGTCTCTCACTTGCGAAATACTTAATTTTTGGACAAATAGTGTACAGTGCTTCTTTGAAATAACAGCTTTCCACACTGAAAGCCTTAAATTTTCTTAGTAAGAAAGCTATAATAATCATAAAAATTTTCGAAGCTAAAAATTCGCAACTTTTTTCCGTGCATACGAATTCGCCCAAAAACTGATAATGCCACACTAAACGCGGTGCATGGTATACAAAACAACTGTTAAAGATTTGCCACTTAAAAGGATATTAAATGCTTAAAAGATACTTCTTAGCATTAGTAAGCGAAAAACGTGTCACAATAAAAATATGAAACTCATCCTCGAATCCTGAATTAATAACAAAAAGAATTTTTTACATAAAAGTACGGAAGGATAGATGGTGGTGGAAATGATGTTCATTTTTGTTAGTGTTGCTATTATAGGACTTCCTTCTTTTCAGCTCCTTATGTGCATATACATAAGCAGTGGAAAGGGATTTGTTTCAGTGAACTGTGCTTTGTTTTAAAGCTTTTGTCGCATGAATAAGCACATGTGCTATTTTATATAATTAATAAATAGCAATAATTATAATGTTTAAAAAATATCATGATTTCTACAAATTCAATACATTTTAGCATCAAACGAGAAATAACCAATTAATTGTTTAGTAAAACTTCAGACTTCTAAGGAAGTTTTTAGAATAAAATCGATGAGCAAAAGACAAATCAAGTACGTTTAGAAAGATTTTGAAACTTTTTTCCCAGTTTCTATTCATGTAGGACGTTATAGGCAACACATTTATTTTGAGCTGATTTGGTTACAATTTCCGAGCTGCTGATCCGGCTGTGATAAGTGAAAGGTCGTTACATTTACATATCTATGAAAATCATTCAAGAATATCAAACTTTAAAAAACTTTTTTTTTTCTTAAAATACTTTAAAAAAAGACTTATATTTCCATTATGAAGAGCAAAAATATGTTTTAAAAAGTTACCTACAATGCTAGCCGATTTTCATATACAAAAGTACCCTCATACTGTCCAACAAAAAGCAAAATTGAATCGCCTCATTGCAAAGACTAAAAATATATAGAGGCCACACTCTACTACTTAGAAGCGGCATTGCGACAAAGGCCATGAAATAAAATTCATTTAAAGACAGCAATAAGATTCTACGAGACTATGAGAAGAACAGTCGAAGGTTTGATAACTTCAGTCTGATTAGAAGAATGTGGACCATTTTTATATAAAATCATATAACGCAACTACACTGAATTTCATAAAAATTATTTCTTAAGACTCTAAAAACTTTGTTAAACTTAAAGTGTAATTCAACACACAGCAAGTACTTGAATTACATGCTCAATCAATAACGCTGCCTTTTTGAATATCGCAATTATAAAATACAACAAAAGCAATGCGAAAAATAGTCCCATTAATGCCAAGAAAATGCCCATAAAAACCTTCTCCCATCCTAGCGTCCACCTAATTTACAAGCAGCAGCAGCGACAGCGACAGCAAATATCAGTGCTATAATGAATTATGGCAGCAGCAGGTAGCAACTGCTCACTTGTACTTTGACTCTGTACAACAATATGCTGACGTTAGCAAGTGAGGTGTTGTTGGAGGGGTTGTGCTTTTTGACCGTAAGCCAACTAGAAGTTTCTGCCTAGAAATTTGATAACAGAAAACTATTGACGTCACGTTGGCATTTATTAAAATATAATTTATGAGCTTTACTGTTTACTGTTTTCATTTGAGATGGGTGGATTTTTTTTTCTATTTTTGTTTCTGCGCTGACAATGCGTACCTGACCAGAGTTGCCAAACATTGTTGCTACAAGAATAGCAAATTGAAATTGCTTACCTTTTTTGGAAACCCTAAACAGCAGCATAATTTATGTGAAAAGTGTCATAAAATGGATACTTTCGTTCTTTTATTTTTGTTATTTGGTATTTATTGTTTGGACCGGCTTTTGTGGTTTTTCAATAACGTGGGCATTAAAATGAGCTAAAATAATTATTGGCCATTATTCAAAATGTGCTTTATATTATATGAGTATTTGAGTAAAATTCATTTATAGTACGTAGCTAGTAGCGGGTTTGGGTTCGTGCAACATAAGTAATAACTGGGTTTAAGTCCCCGACACCTTTTAAGCAACAATTTCAATAATAAAACCCATTAATGATTTATTAACAACAATAGAGTGCGGTAGCTATAATTATTATCAGGTACTTTCTACATATTTGACAATAAAACTTGACAATCAATCAAATTATGTGGGTGTTTATTCTTGAATATATAAAAGTTATAGAGCAGCGTCAACAATATTTATGTTTTAGTTGCAGTAAAGAGTAGATTTTTTAAAACAACTGTACTACATGTTTCAATTTACAATTAATATTGCTGCACAGAAATGATTACACTGCGTCATTATAGATCTAATCTTCGATAGAAAGTATAAGAGTAATCCATTTGCAGGTATAAAAGCACTTACAATTTATGCTTATTTTGAATTTTGAATTTTGAACTTTGTTTGTTCAAATAAGCATTTTTGTTTCAATACAAATTCAACAAAATCTATTTAAGCAGTAGGTATATAAAAGTATATACTTCAAATAAAAGTTCCACATCAAAATGCGATCGAAATTTGCGTTCAATCAAAGCAGTTTTTATACGATCCGATCTGATATCCACGGGTTCTCATATTGGTAAAAGTGCGTTTCAGTGACTTTACTCGATCGCAGTATACGATTGATTTTCTCCATTCTACGTAAGTCTTAAGTCATTTTTTTTTAAATCAAAAATTCAGTTTAATTTTGATGAAAACTGGAAAGCTTATCCACCAAAGAATTAATAATATATGGAGATGAGTTGTAAGTAAAGCTTTGCGCAAAGGACTAAATTTAAATGTTTCATATCTCTAGAACTATAAAGGATATTATGAAGCAACTTGGGTGAATATGCATAAGAAGCTTTACTGGCATTTTTCTAAAAAACTGTTTGATGCACTTCAACAAATTTTGAGAAATAAGGCACTGCTGGATTTACAAGTCAACGGGTCTATGGGCACAAGAGTGCCCATTGACCCTTTCAACATGTAAAATTGCTTATTCAAAGTTGAAAGATACGCTTCGCTACGAAAAAATGCACGAGCTGTGTCGATTTGGTTACTTTGGTTTACATATTTAATTATTTAAAAAATGCACGAGCTAGGTCGATTGGGTTACTTGGGTTTGCATATTTTATTATTTAAAAAATTGTACCTGCTGAGTCGATTCGGTTACTTATAATTGATTCGGTTATTTCGTACCCTGGGACTTTTCTTTCATTCGCAGCCTGAGTCATTCCTTCAATAAATTTTTTTTACTAGCGTCATATATTGGTGGGGGCCCTTATTGGTGGGAGCCCAGGGGCACGTGCCCGTAGTGCCCTTATGTAAATCCGGCACTGAATTAAGGTTCCAAGGAGATGTTAAGAAGATTTGAAAGAAAAATACTCGAATAATTTTTTATTTGAGAGGGATGGTCATCGAAACATTACTTTTAGCTTTGAAAAATCGTTTAAAAGATGTCAATACCCAGACATGTACTTATAAAAGCTACAGCGATTTGAAAAATCTGCATTTTCTGATAAAATACTCAATAGAGATTACTCATACGACCTGTTGTCTGTAATGAACATATCGCTCACTTACAACAGGAATGGCATAACTCAAGACACGTGATTTTTGAGTAAATGATGCAGAATTATTCACCATTTCATGTTTTATTTGATGTGAAGAAATGAGAAAGGTATTTTATAAATTTGTCTTGTGAGAGGAGTTTATGCCAGCGATATGTCACACAACAGTAATGAATAGAATTCTCTCTCCTCTCAAGTTTTTTCCTTTTTTGTTGAAAAAAGCGCAGTGAAAACACAAAAGAGAATTGGCGTTATATATAAAAGTTTTCCCACCGGAATTAGAATGTGGCCAATGCTGAAGAGAATGAAACGACTTTGCCTTTAGTACATAGTTCCATCATGCGTTCCGCACATAACTTTAAAAAATCATAAAGCACTTAATAGTGTTTTTCGATCCTTTAACTTACTGTTAATGCTTACCGTGTGGCAGGTTGAAAGAACTTAAAAAATTTTTATCAATTTATGCGACAATCCTAAATTATTATATTGCTACTTAGATGTACCTCAACTTCACCGCAATGCCGACCAACAGTATTCACAGAAGCTGCAAGATTTATTATTTTCAGTGATGCTGTAGCTACCGCACTTTAATTTTATACAACAAGAGGCAGCGTTTAAAAGTGAACATCAACTGTGGTAGCAAAATAATGGTGCATCTTGCTTGCAGTGAAAAGCTTTTAAAATTGCAATAGGGTACATTCTTTTTCTGGCACGAGTGCACGTGTTTACTATGGACAATGGCGTTAAATCATTTTACATGGATTAAACTAAAGTTTTTGCGCAAATTTTGTTCGACAATTTTAGCTGAATTAAATCGAAACTCTTCCAGGTAATGCAATATTTTTAAACAAAATTGAAATTTAAAATTGTGTGCCCAAATGTCAAAATAGCAATATATTGTTTCATAAATTATTTCAGCGCCACCGTACAATTGTATAGCTTTAGCGCTTATCCAGCCACACGTGGATGAAGTACTTAGTTGCGGAAACTATTATCAAGTTGAAGATTTACGGCATCGTTGCTCGTACAAGTACACACTTTTGTTATCTGGTTGCAGCCAATGTGGAACATGCTGTTGCTCGTGCTGCATTTCATTCACATATAACATTATTAACTGACAGTTGCACGGACAGGCGGATTGACTGAATGACAGCTCAACTGGCATCTTTACATCTAGTTTTTTTTTAATGGACGGTGGCATGTGCATAATGGCGCATACGTTTAATCATTATGTCAGCTTGCGAACGCCATTGGAGCTGCTTAATTTGATTAATCGACCCACATGAATTGAACAATGCAATACTTGATATTGCTACTTACAAAAGGCAGATTTACCGTGCTAATTGCTTATAAGTGCAAGCTGATTTCTATGCTAGAAAACTCCTTTATGTATGAATTTAAATTTACCTCGAAGATATGCCTATTGCATACGTTGTTCTTATGTAAATTTGCGAAAAATATCTTATAGAAAGCTTGATAGAAATTTCAAAAAAGTAGAGCAATGCCAAAAATATCCTTTGAATCCTTTCCAAGATCCTGTCGATAATCCTTCTTACGAAAATCAGCAAGAGACTACAGCAACCAATTCGGAAGAACTGGCTGGTTTTAGCGCGAACTGATCATGTTACACTTACACGCCCTGTCTTTCTCTAATTAAACTGCACCGACTTTATTACCGGTTTTGGTCAAGGCTTCAAGTCCACCGCTGTTTTCATGCTTAGCAATTTAAATGTCTCAACCGAAATACTCTTCATAAAAATCTAAATATAATTTTATTTGTTTTTTATTTTTGAAACATTGCATAGTAAAATTAAATTAATCAGCGGTGTGCACACAGAGAAGAATATTTGGCAGACTTGAAAATTTTTTTTTTTTTTAAAAATATAAAATAAAATAACAAAACCAGGTGCTTTACTTAAGTTGTGACTATTTTTACAAACTTAATAAGTCAATCCAACATAAATAAAAGCATTAAAATTATGTATTTCCTTAAAATGTCCGTATAATCAATATAAAACGAGCCTTATCTAATTGTTTATCTTAGAATTTGGTCAAATTTCATATAGATTCTCATAACTAAGAACTCATTCGCCCCTGTAAGCAACTACGTGTGTATGCATGTGCATTTCTTTCGAAACCAGCAACACACCAACTAACACACACACATGTATCTTTCTTGTCGACAAAGTAGTAAATTTTACAAGCTCTAAGATACCATAAGCAGCATCATGCTGCTGTCAACATAAAACTTTGTTGCGCTTTTTCTTTAAAAGTATTCAACCATGAAAATAATTCTTTGCTTATCTAAGAAAAATATTTGGCAAACTTTAACGTTTAAGCGTAACATCATCGAAATTCTTTAAAAAATTGAAATTCTTTGGCAAAATGTTCTTGCATTCATAGAAAGTTGAAATCTTATGCTTACGTTGGATTTTTTCCCCTTGAACTGCTTTAAAAAAACACACACACATTTATAATTTTTCATTTGCTATGGAGATATAAAATATACTGCTTCTGTTGTACAAAAGGTTTTTTAAATAAATGACCATTTCTTCGCGTAAGGAACTTAGATGGATTCCTTTAAAAAATTATCAATTCAAGATATTTACATACAACTCAATTAAGTGTGCTGGTATATTGATAGGTCCTTATAACACATGTTAGTAGCGTACTCGTATAACATTAATCGTTATTGGCTGCTGGTGTTGACTGATAATATAATAACGGATTTAATTGATTTATTTGTTGCCATTTGAGTTGTGGCAATCATAATTTATGCCTCACTTACAACACAATCAATGCAAGAACACACAAGTTAATATGCTTGGGTCCAAGTGTAAATTAGGGTGTAACCTCAAATTTTGTTCGGTTTTTTTCAAAATTATAATTATATACTATTTTAAATTAAAACTAGCAAAGATCGATATTAATGTAAATTTATAATCGACCCCCATTTTTTTGAAAAAAAGCACAGAGTAATTTAACCCAACAATTGATTACATTACGTCATCAGTCCATTTCTGGTGAAATTACACCATGTGAGATTTGAACGGCAGAAATTGAATTCGTTGATCGATTCGTAAACTTACAAAAAAGTCGGTCTTTGCCAATGACTGTTGTTTCAATTGAAAATTATGTTCTTTCAGTGCTACAAAATGTTGGTCATACTAAGTTGCGTATTTTGAACACTATATGAGTTATTAGTAGTTTGAAAATTTCAACAGCTTAGTAATAAAATGAAAATTTTGCAGCTTTCTGACGATGTTAATTTTGATAATATTCCAAACATATGTTGTTGCTTGATTTAGATATTTATTTGGACATTTTTAACTTAATATACTTAACAAGTTTTCAATAATTTTGTTTGTCGATGTTAGTTTCATACTCTGAATCAATTTCAAGAAAAGTTTTTCGCAACATACCCTCCAAAATTTCTTTCATCCAATTTTTTACAAAAATTACTAAGCAAATGTTGTCATCAATGATTTCAAAAAAAAAATCCTTTGTTCTAAGTTTTTTACATAAATTTTCCGAAAAAAAAGGTAATGTATAAATCGAACACACACTAGGAGTGAATTTTGAACCTATGTAAAGTAGTCAAATCATATTGCATAGTATCGAATTATATGAATAATATCAAATAATTGGAGAACATCAATTCGTGTCGAAAAAAGTCTATAAACTTGGAAAACTTTGAAAAATACTAAGAAAACCATCAATATATAGCAAATCATTGAAAAGTTACAAAATGTCGAGAAGTGCCAAAAAGGTCGACAGAGTCACACAGCACCGAAAAATTCGAAATATGTGCATCGAAAAACTTTGAAGAAGTCAATAAAAGCTCAAAGAGTAACAATTAGTACAATAATCTAAAAAAATTTCACTACAAAAATTTTTCGCTTCACTCTCTTACGCATATCCTGCAGGTTAAGCCAGTAGCATATGAAATACTTTTAGTTGGATATGAAGCGGCAGCAACATGTGGCATGTGCTCAGCGGCACAATGTTTCTTCCAATGTCATGCATTATGACCACCGGATGTTCTTGGAAAACTACAATTAGTAAACGTGATTTTGGTCGGTAATAGCATATTCGTTACTTTATAGCTTTATGTGCCAACTTATGGTAAAAGTTATTGGGCGGCATCGAATAAGCAATAAGCCGAACAATTATATGACGCTGACAAAACAAATCTTTCCGAAACAGTGTTGCCCAGCATGCTACCAAGCAGAAAACTTTGCAAAGAAAAATAATTTGCTGTTGTTGCTTCAGGAATCAGTTTTCTTGTGGCGAAAAATATTCGAATAATTTAATTTAAAAAAAAAATTATATACGCCTCATAAAAGTTAGGCTTTGGTAGTACTTAAGCATTTTCAAAAACTTTAAATGAAAGGTAGTTCAATACCAATGATAGTTTTCCAAAGGCAAGAAAGAAGAATCGATCATTTAAAAATTTGTTTCAATAGGGAAATCAGACGTAAGATAAAATTTCTTAACAGATTTTATATCCCTTGCGTAGTAACAATCGTTTAGAGATTTGCTTCATTTTTCATATGCAATAAAAATTGTTTAAGTTTTTTTGAAGAATTTTTCATCATCAACTTAATGTTTTTTTCTCTTCACATCTCTACTCAAATCATATATCTCAACAAAAGAAATGTAATTCTTCACAACTTTTAATTTGGCAACTTAAGTACAAACCACTAGAATATCGACAACAACGACGATTTGCAGAATTTTTATGCCTTTGTCTGGGACATTCGATGTGGTTGCCACTAATTTACCGGATTCACCATATCCATTCAAAAGGCTGCTCTAACGAACGGGCAAGAGGCAACTGCAATTGCAACAGCAAAATCAACACCGAATACCGATTGTACTACGGCATAGCAGATGCCGTATAACGAAATGAAAATGTTGCCACTTCATTGGCTTTATTTGCCTCCAGAGGATATGCCAGAAATATGGCATTTAACACATATACACCCTACACTCACATGGCAACACAAGCGTTGAACGCACATATACACGCATGCATACATATTGCATACATGGATAACTTATGTATGGAATTTTGTGAACACAAAACCCCATTAAAACTTGACGTTATTCTGGGGAAAACTTTGTATGGATCTTTTTGTTTGTGCGAGTGAGGCAGATTGTAAATCGGCAACAAGAAGTTTATCATGTTTTTTGTTTGTGTGTGTCTTGTTCATTTGGTAACGATTTCGGCAACTACGTTTCTGTCAAAGTTGCTTCTTTTTTTTTTGACTCTGTGGTAGAATCTGAGTAACTACATTAAAATTAAAAACTACAACAAATCATTCTGTAATTTTTTTGGGAATCGAAGTCTTTTCCATTTGTTGGTGACAAAAGCAATTTAAACTTTCTGAATTGCAATAAATATCACTGAGATTGTAAACTGACTCCTTTTTGTATATATACACTAAGAAAATACTTAAAACTTCTTCTTGGTTCTGTGAAGTAAAACTGTAATTTAGTGAACGAATTAATTTTTAGATATTATAGCGTGTGCACCATCTTAATCCGATCAAAAGAAATATTTAATAACTTTGTCAGTTTGAAGCAAAATTCACCCATGTTCCCATACAAAGCGCATATGATTCCATAGATTATTGGAAACAGACAAGCTGCGTCGTTTCGATTAGACAAATATTGTCATTCGAATGGTTTAATTTTTGGAGCGAATACTGGTGTCCGACGAGGCTCATTTCACACGCTCTTGCACCAACAAACAAAATAGTCGCGTTAGTGGCACTGACATAACCCACATAACTTACGAAATACCATTTCACGATGTGAAAGTGACAGTTTGTACTGGTTTCTGCTCTTAAACCATCATTGGACCATTTTTCTTCAGAAATTATGAGACATTCAATAGTGATTAATATCGCTGGATGTCGGCACACTTTGTGTTACTGCTGATGCACAAAAAGGGTCTGAAAGAATTTTGATGACATGGCGCACAAGTTATTAATTACAGTCGAAATTGATTTAATTTAAAGTTTTTTACTTGGCTGTACTTTTATTAGGGTGATTTAAAAATTTTTTTTTTTTTTCAAAACAGCTTCTATAGTTTCAGTTACATAAGAGAAAAATTCTAGTGCTAATAATATAAATATTTACTGGTGGCTTATTCAACTTTTAGTTTTCCACACGATTTATATTGGAAAGAATGCTTCGTTTGAGAGTTTCAACTTGGTCACGTCCGCTTGAGATATTTCTTTCACAAGATACCAGATAAAACTGTCTTGTAAGGCATTCTTTCCCATGTGATTCCTATGGAAAACTAAAAATTTCAATGAGCCACCATTAAATATTGATAGTATGGGCTTTTTGCACCAGAAACTTATATCGTATACCAGCACATTTTAGTCTGTTTGAAGCACAAAAATAAATTTGTATCACCCTAATATGTATATTGGTCGACTCAGATTCAAAGAATATCAAGCCTGGTAATTTAGAAAACTGTAGATATCATTGCTGTGATACCGCATATCATACTATGCGGCTTATGGCTGTCTGATAAGCTGGTAAAGATACATGAAAACTGATGTAACTTGGGATGATATTGCAATTTTAAAATCGAAAATTGTTTTTTTTCCATTGTTCCTCGGTCAATTTTCAAACAAAGTTGAAAAAACCTAAACATGGACTCAAATTCCTCGCTCCAAAGCACAATTTTTAAAATAAATAATTTTCTGCAAAACTTGACAACTTGAAACAGTTAGTGCTAATCCAGTCTTCAATTGTATTGAAAATCCTATGTCTAGACGTCTAACACTTAGCAAAGATATCCGCTAAAACATCGTAAAAACGAACAAAAAAATGATTTAACCGCTCTAAGGATTCTGAGATATCTTAAGATACCGCAAGTCTCAAAGTTTTACATTAAAGTTTTGCATTTAATTTTTCGTTCGGTCAACCACAGCACTTTCCTTTTTTCCAGCACTACCTTAGCACGATTGAACGAAATATTAAAGGTCATGCGAAAAATTTGAAGTCAGCAGCTTGGAATTTTAACAGCAAAGCAATGGATTCATGAGAATATTTAGTTTTTACCAACTAAACGTACAACATAATTATCTTAGAAATAAACCTACGGCAAAATATTTTAGCAATAAATTGACACTAATATAAATCAGCATTAATTATTCATGAATGATCTTTGAAAATTTATCACCTTCTGAGATACGCCCACCACCTACCTATGCAGCAAATGCATTAAACTTAAAACTTTTCATCAAACGTACAAAAAAATTGCACAGAATGACAACAACAAATAGTACTACAACATAACAACAAAATGTAAATTATGTTGTTTTTGGCCATAAGCATTACCACTTCAAGTTACATTACAGTCGCCATAAACTGAAAACGAAAATGCAAATTTCGTACGCTTGTGCCTCTTTTTGCGCGATGGTACGAAATAAAAAGCCAACTAACAATTGCTGTGAAAACGATTTGTTAACAATAGTTGGCAGCAGCAACAACAATAAAAATTAAGCAAAAAACGCTAACAACAATCATTCATAATAAGCGCCACATTCATTTTATGGCTCTGTTAATAAGAATTTTTTTGTATTTAAAGCGCTCACGAAAAGCCAGAAAACGCAACTTGTTACCAAGAATGCTATAAACTAAACTCAGTTGGAATGAATTAAGTGTTGAGCTATTAATTTACTTAAAATTTCATGATTTTTTTTTATTATTATTATTTTCCTAACATCAGCACGCGAGCTTTGCATACTCCAGAAATGTTTAGTGAACTTTGTTGTTTGTTACATCAAAATTGGTAACAAGAAATTAGTGGCGCACATGCGCTTATTAACTCTGCTTTGATTCGATTTCTACCATTCTTGGCAAGAGTTGTTTTTTTTTTGTTGATTTGTTTGCCATAAATTATGCGAATTATTGTTAACTTTGCGCTTGATAAATTGCTTGTTCTTGTGGCAATCGACTTAAGCATGCACGCTTTTGGCAATAACTTAATTAAGCAGGTTTTATGCGATACATTATGCAATATGTTGCAACACGAAATCAAAAAAAAAATACTATGTTAAAACAGGTAGTTGAATGTCCTTATTATTTATTAAACTTAGCTGTTATAAAGATCTTAAAAAAAACATTTTTCTTGAACAATCTGGGAGTGAACCTGCTCTTGACCAAAGGTTACTGTCGATATTTCTCTACCGATTGGTGTGGCAATCTATTCTTCCAAAGCTAGGCGTCAACTGAGGTAGCGTTTGAAATTTAAATATTTACGCCGTCTACACATGGGTTGGGGAAATAACATTTTTTTTTCGAAAAATGGGTGGAATGATGGCCTGTTCATTTCAAAAATGAATCTTACAACATTCTTCATTAGATGGTGCAACAAAAATGTTTTTTTGAGATGAAACCAAAAAGAGTCATTTTAGCGCCGCGGGTGTTTTAAAAACTTTTCCTCAACTTTTCTTCTTTGATTTGTGCAAAAAATTAAAAAAATAGCTAGGGAGTCCTCTTGGTCATATGAAACAAAGCTTAAATCTGGCGTCCCGTGGGAACACTCTTCAAAGTTCAAACAGTTTTCTCCTCATTGACTATCATTTATTCGGAAAATCCATAGAAATTTAACTTTCAAATGGCTCAGAATGTCCGTAATCACCCACATTTCGTGGGCGTTTGTTGATGTATTTTTTCCAAAAATGTGCCTTCTTTGCTTGTTTAAAATGAAACGGTTACATTTTATTCGAAGTGGCTTCAAAGTCGAATATCAATGTTTTTTTCTTTAAAAGAATAGATTTTTTCATTATTCGAATAAATTTTGTCAAACTCTGCTTGGCTTCATCTTTCAAAGGTTTTTCAGTTCGCAGCGCACTCAAAACTTTTGCATACCCTCGAACTTTTTTTCTTTGTGCCGAACGAAAAAGGACACTTTGGTACTAAAATGCCCTAAAAACAATTTTAATTATATTATATCTTTGACAGCTTGCAATACTCAGTGCCCATATTGAGTTTGCAATACTTTCAATAAATTTACGTATCGTCTTTTTGATTGATGTTGACTTTGAAGAAAAGTAATGCGTTTAGCACAAAATTTGATGTCTCTTTTCAGTACAAAAATTTCTCAGTTTTTTCTTCTTTTATGAATACTTTCACTTCACTTGCTGTGCTTTCAATAACATGAAAAGCTTTTGCACAGATTTTTTCTAACAATGGACAGATGCGTATAGACATCATAGATGCTGCTATTCAACATCCTTGGAAATAGGAACAAATTTGCTAAGTTTCATGGGTTTGTTGCAAGTGAAGTAAAATTCATTGACTTAATTGAATTTTCGCACAATCAATTTCACAACACATCCGAATGAATTTCGAATATCACAAATGTTCAGAGCATTACTTTTCTGAGGGCTCTTATCTACCTACTGAAATTAAAACAGCAGCAACATTAAACAGAATAACTGAGTGTTTCATTAATTATGTTGTGAACGGCGTGAGCGTAAAGTTTTGGAAATAATTCATTAACCTATTTTGGACCTGAATTGAAAATTTAACGTATTGCCAACATATAGCGAGCTATCAGCGTAGGTCTTTTAAAGAAGCTGCTAACAGATTTTTATTTTAGTTTTATAAATGGACATGGCAACTGAGTTTATTGTCAAGCGTCGAGACAACGTTGTTTGCCCCATAAGACTTTCATCGCTGCATTCATCTGCATTCATCCGTTGAAGCAACTTATAAATATTAATCGCCTGGAAAAGGTTCAACGCACTTTAAATTATATTCCAGTGAAAAATGGGTTAATGAACGTGTTAACTACGCTCGTAAAACATTAAATGTCAAATTAAATTTTAATGCCTATAATGCGCAATGATTTCGTCTCTTAAGATACTTTTGGTGTTCAAACTAAAAAGGTCAACATCCATGATACGCTGCGTCTTTGTAAACATTTGCATAGAAGTAAAAATAAAGAGCCTTAACAGACACTTAAATATAAATAAAAAGAAAATTTCTAGCATCAAATCCAGCACATAAACATCATGAAGCTGATGGTTGGGTTTTCGAAACATAAAGCACTATGAAGTTCAGTTATCCTTAGCAATGACTTTTTTATTTTTCTTACCAACCACTTGACACTTTGTGATGATGTCCTTCATTCTCATCACAAATTAAAATTAGAAAAAAATAAATAAATTGTCCTTAACACTTCAGTGAATTATTTGCCTAAAGCTAAAATCAACAGTTTAAGCAGAATCTACGCGTTGCCGCCATTAGTTGCGTTGCTTGACCGACCCATAGGTCAAACCAAAAAATGTGAAGAGGGTTTTTTCTTCGAGACGACTTTGTTCTACACTGTTGTTAACTTGAGTGTTTTTGATGTTTGCTTGCAATCTAGCACCGCTGTCACTCCCATGCCCATTGCTGGTTGGTAACATTTGAGGCGGGTAAATTTTAAGACAAATAAAAGATGCTGTGAAAACAACGCTGCGAAACACCAAAATAGATCGAGGGTGTTGCTATTGATTGGGTGACAAGATATAATGAAAATAATTGAAAATGCTAATGTCATTTGTTGACAAGGATAATTGCATTTGAAGCCATTTTTAAAGTGGGCTTTGATTTTGCACTACGATGGTAATGAGTAGCAAAGTGTGAAAATGAAATTCCATCGTGAAGTTAACAATCAAAAAGATTCACTCAAAAAATGAATGTGATTGTACAGAGGGGAACAGAGTCTGATGCGTTATGAAATTTTGAGATTGCAAACTTGTCGTTTCTGATGCATTTCACATATCCCACTCGACATGTAGCGTTTCGCAAGCCTTTCAGAAATCTTTCAAAGTTTCGATAAAAATTGAAGGGCGAAAAATTGGTAAAAATTTAATATAAGTAGGTTGAAAAAGTTGAAAGGGGATAAATAATATTGAAGTAGTTTTAAGATGATTGATAAAATTAGAAAGGAAATGAGTAAACAAAAATAAAGTTGATAAGTTTAAAAAATCGGAAAAAAGTTCAAAAGTTCAGGAAGAATTTAAAAAAGGTGAATAAACCAGGAGCAGTTGAAAAAGATTGAAAGTATCCATATGTTGAGTAAGTTCAAAACAGGAGAAACGGATTATAAATGGCAGGGCATAGCCCACTTGAAATCAAATATTTTTCTTCAGGCTCAATATATCTCCATACCAAATTTCAACTAAATCGGTGCATTAGTTAAGCTGCTAGAATATATTTTGTGGTTAGGGGCATGGCACCACACACTCAAAACAAATATCTTTCCACTGTGATAAATCTGTATCAAATTTTATCAAAATCAGTTGATTAGCTTAGCAGTGAAAACCCATAATACGTTATCACTGCTAAACTTATCAACTACGGTGCCAGGCTTGCAAAAAGAACAAAGAGAATTTGATACTCTTCCTTAGGGTTCATTCTATCTCAATATCAAATTTCACAAAATGAGTACATTAGATTAGCCTTGGAAACGTATTGTTTTGCGTGGCACCGTCTACTATTAAAAAAAAACTTCATTCGGCCACCATCCACAACTCATCTGTTTTGCTTTCGCCTACTTATGTATAGAGATTCCCTTCAAAAAATCAAGTGCCTACTTCAACAAAAGTTTTGATAGCAATTCTGAAACATTTATATGCTTTGATAAGGTATTAGTTTTTTATGTGGCTTTATTATGTGATTCCAGGAAAATATCAACTAATGAAATATCATTCGCATTAAGAGCATTTGCTCACTTTCACGATAATTTGCTCGAATCGTGTAGCATGCAATGAGGCTTTGTTAAACCATAACTTCAGCCTTCACTAACTTCACTTCCGAACATTAAGCCATTCCTCATAAAAATTATTCTTAAATGGAGACATCATTACAATAGAAATTTCATATCATAATTTTATAATGAGCAACGTTCGAAATTCAAGGAACGTTCAATACGCCAATGCTTGACACACAAAACAACTCAAACTCACACACGGCACTACTTCATCATTTGACATTTCTAACAAGTTCATAATTTCCGGTGCTACCCACGAGCACGCCATATTTCAGTCAAAACCATTTCACAAGTAACCGCCAACGTACCCGCAGCAAAGTGCAGTCGTGCACACACACAGAATATGTGTACTGGTATCATTATAATGGTTTCACGCACTCTTTTCCCTCCTGTCCACATTGCTACGGACAGCTGCAACTCAAGGATTTACTATGGAATTTAACGACATTCCTGGAAAAAATTGCTAGCGTTGTGATTTTATTGCCGTCAACCATCCGCCTGTCGCCACCATAATTCACCATTTCTGATGGATGAAGTTCAATGTCAAGCATGACAAATACACAGCGATTTATGAATCGATGATCGGGTCGATGTAAGCTGCGTGTTATAGAAAATCAGTGGTATGTCGTATAACGTCGTTGACCCACTAAAGCCACAACAGCAACATATGCATCAGCTACAACATTAAAGAAAGCGTAATTTTAATTTTAGTATCCTTTGAAATGACCTTCGCGTGTTTGGTCAACGTACCAAACGCAGCTGCTTGAATTTAATAAAACTGGCAAGGCTAAAAATATATTGCAGGCGTTTGGAAAAGTGTGCATTATTTTATGTATGAAAGCAACAACATTAATGACCTCAAGACAGCAGATATTTTTAGTTTTACTTTCTTACTTGCCCATGATAATGATATGTCCTGCAATTTTCAGTATTTATTATTGAGTCAGTGTATATCAACATTCATTTGTACTTATATGCTACCGGCCAAACTAGTTTTCCCTAGGCCAAAGTAGTTCCTTCGAAGCGTGTTAGGATGAACCAGTTTAGTCTAGGACGAAGCATAGTTATTATTTGCTCCAATATGTTCAACACCGGTTTTGAGGCGGTCTTCAGCTGCGGTTCACTATACTTTGCAAACACGAGCTCCGCTAACACACTGGCGTTAGATATATGTACAAAAGTAAACCGCGGCCAATGGCCGACGCGAAGACGATGTTGGATATATTAGAGGATAAAAGCCCTAAGTCACGGCCGAAGGGCGCCCACTTACCCTCACATGCTAAAACTTTCCAAGGCTAAAGTGGTATATCCTAACACGATTCGAATAAACTAGTTCGGCCAGTAACATATATACCAGTAAATGTCTCTCCGATATAACGAGGAAGCTATCAAGATAAAAATACAGCTTACAAAACAGTGGTTTCTTTAAAATAGCTTGTTATTGTAATTTAAAACTTACAGTGACTTTACAGCAAAGTTTTATAATATCTTGCAAGAGGAAAATATAAGACCATAATAAAGAGAGAACTTAGAATTTCTTTAATATACGTTCTTAAAGCGCATAACACACTGAGAGTAAAGAGACTCGGTGTCATGTCTTTTATGTGTCCTAATAATGTACATATTGAAATGTTTATAGAGTAGTAACATGGCATGTTCGTGTGTGTCTTTATAGTTCACTTTTAACGTATTATTATACGTTAAAAGTATCACAGACAGCCTTAAGGGTAGCGTGCAGGACTACGGATCGTTGAGACAAAACGTAAGTCAAAATAAAATTTCATAGTAAAATAAAATATTACATAATAAATATCAAATTGGCTTATAAAGGCGCTAATATGTCTTCAAAGTCTCTAATCAAGACACTTTTTACGCCACTCTATTTCTAGATTTCGTAAGGCATCTTTTAAAGACCTCAGGAATATACTTTACCGAGAATCGGCAGATTTAAGTTTAAGCCTCCAACAGAAACGTCCTTTATATATGTATGCATTGTAAGCTTATCAACGGTTGGCTCATTTAGTAGCAGTTCGGCTGACTTAAAATCAGGTCAGCTTGCATTTTCTAGCGAGAAAAATTGTACAGCAGACAGATAAAGACATCAAAATGCAATGAAATGTTTCATGCAGCATTTTAGCATTGTGAGTGAATTAAATATGGTGCAAAATATTTTTAAATAAAATAATCCATAATTTGCAATATTATTGTAGCACTTTTACATGTTAGCCACGCCTTGTGCAATATACGATGTGTTGAAAAATAACTATATCTCTTTTTAAGGACTTAACATAAAAATAGAAAGACAGTGCTACCTGGTTATTGTCTTGCTATTTGTGCTGTAATTTGCAGCTATCGAACGTGCGTTTAATTTTGCATTGACTTATTGCTTATAGTGCGATTGATGCTGGCAGCAATTCAAGCACTCGTTGATGATGAACATTGGTGTTTTGTTGCATGTAGCCGCAAAAGTTGCTAAATACCACAATCGTGTCAAATGCAATGTAATTAGCAAAACCGACTTCGTAATACGATTAATAAGTTATGTCAAATTAATGCAGATGCTTGAGTATCGATTTCAAATATTATCTAATTTATAAAAAAAAACCAAATTTATCGAGAAATTACATAGCTTATGGATTTTATTTTTGACATTTAAGTTAATAAATTAATTGTTTTCTAATGTTGCTATACTTAAGACCCTCCATTCTTATCGCACTTCAAAATAAGCTGCAGCTTAACTTCTCATAAGTATTGTATGGGAAAAGTTGATCTAAGTCTTTTCAAATTATTCCACAGAGATATGTATATTAACCCGTTACGATTATTGCAGTTGATTTTGACAGTGAGGAATGAATATCACGCATCGCCCGCAAGGCTTTGTGTCACAAGTTTTATTCCTATTTAGCAGACCTTTTGATTTTTCATAAAACCTGCAGTAATGCCACACTGATTTGGCGAGAATCTTGATGGTGACATGCTTGTGCTCTTAGTCAAAAAAATCTTCTGGTTTCACAGTATTATCGTTTCTTGTACGAGTGATTGCGTTTTTAACATCTTCAATTGATATTAGGGAAAAGCTGCTCCCTGAAAGTAAATTTTATAACTAAAGCATTTTTGTACAGAATAAATAACTCATTTATTATTCGTCTGATATTTTAGCCACGTAGCAATTGTAAGCTCAATTATTTCAGAATTTTAACGTCATTATATGGGCTATAGCTCTCTATAAAGCACCTGCTGTAGAAGACTTCCGTTGTTGACACTTGAGGCTGTAAATGAATTTCAGTTTATTTGTGTTTTTATAGATAATTAAATAAAACAAATCGATATAGTAGAAAATTTTAATTGTAAATTAAGAAAGCTTAAATACTTTCCACAGTATTTTAGATAACACACAAAAAGCTCTCAAAGAACGCAAATATTAATGTGAAAATATTTATTTTTCAAAACAGCTAAGACTTTCCACCTCTTTGCAGCCATATTGACTTACGTTTGTATTCTGTTTGTGTCTCTATATATATATATGTTAGGTTGCTGAAAATTTCGGCTTTTCTTTGATTTACTTTTTACTCACGTAGACATATACAAACACACATACATACATACATACATAGATTGACTAAATCGAATGCAATTCATTTGTTGGCATAAATTTGCCCCAAAATGTTATACTTTTGTTGTGAGTAAGTAAATACCATATACCATAAAACGCTGCGAGTGAAATGAAGGATGTTCACGTACACCTTCACACTTACACATGGTGTATCATCATCATTAGCAACATCCTAGTTGGCAGGTGCAATAGTAAAAAGCAGCATTGATAGTCCTTCCGAACTTTCTTTAAATTTACTTACTTTCTTTTCATATGAAATAGCACAATTGAACAGGCCTTCTAAAGTAGGTCTTTTGAACGTTTATGCTACAAGGTATAAGGGAGAAAATTATGACTTCCGTGGAAGAGAGAAAGGTTGTAATGTCATAATTGCTTTAAAATAGGAAACATGAAATGTGATGATTTCTATAGAAGTAATGGTATATTGTTGAATTTTTGTGACAAAAAAAAATGTTTGCAAGTAAGGAAATATTTAAAATTGACATTTAAAAATATCAACATATTTGAATAAAAATAAAAATCGAGAGCAGATTTTGTGGTTTCTTGTTTAGATGCTGCTAGCTGGCCCTGCAATTGAACGGCACAATAGCATAAGTCAAAGATTTCAATTTAGATAGGACTGCTGTTAGAAGGTATATTGACATGAAAAGTAATTTTCAATGACTTCGCAGGCTTTCCTATACAGTGATCTCTCACGATTGTCAACTGGGGAACATGTGACTTTAACTTTATTAGTGTTCTTTATTAGTCACACATAGCACTACTGACTGATTGCATGTCTTTAGAACCACCAGTAGAAAATTCGTTCAAATTATTAAGTATCTTCTGGAATAACTGCCATAGCTGGGGTAAAATACTCCATTTCACTATCCCACTCGGCGGCTCTGCATGTGCTGTTGGATAAAAACACTCAATCAAGTTCATTTAAGTGCAGTTGTGTTTGCTTGTGTGTTTGTGCCTTCGATTAAGCGTGTATTGATTTAACTTACAACCACTTGTAAATATTTATGTAAATGTACGCGTATGTAATAGGTTGATTAAGGTTGTGTCTATGTGTATACTTCATCATTTTTGTTGTTGTTTTGTGAACTCTTGTTGTTTTGTTTAAGTTGCTGTTAGCAATGAATTCAATTAAGTTTGTTGTTGTTGTAATCCTTTATTATTATTTTTTTTTAATTTGCAAGGACTTAAAGCAATCACATTGAATTTTATTGAACATTATGAGTAGCTCAATTATATATTTTCAATTTTACAATCTCAATATTTATCTAGAACTGAAGACTTATTCAATATTGAAAAAGTTTATGAATGGTTTATTATGCATTAATTTTTAACTAAAACACCATATATAATCAAAATTTTTGAAGCTTTGGTATATTTATTATATACTTATGCACTAATGGGCACTAAATGGAAATTGGATCATAATTTTTACGATAGGTGACCAATAGAATCATTTAATTATCCTATTTCTCATTTGTATACATAAGTTATTGTAAGTAAAAATAAGACAGAATATAGCTATAATAGTGCTATATGTAAGTAGAATAATAGTTAACGAAAAAGTTCTTTAAAACCCTCGTTTAATTCAGTTAATCAAGTTTAGTGTTACGAATTTCAGAAATTTGTTCTTTTATTTAAAATAAAAGAGCGTCAATTAAAATTGAAAAGTAAATCAGAAAAAGTGCGACCAATAGCTGTCTCTACATACCACATTTAAAGCATCAAACTTTGATACATTGTAGACCACATTACAATTTATTCAAAAACTTTCTAAATTGTGATTCGCATACAGGTACCCTTTTTCAATTTATCGGATAATCTTTATTATCATACAAAAAAATCGTTTTCTGCATTTATTTTTTAAAGAAAATTTCTGCGGCTAACATTTTTTATTCTGCAGTTCCAATTTTCAATGGCGCGTTCAAGCATTTCGTGTGATATTTGGTAATTGACACGAGCTATCCATGTGAACTTTCGACTTTACATTGCTGCAAAGGAAAAATTCTAGAGTGCTCAGCTCAAAGGTCACTGATGATTACATTTAGCAATGGATAAAACTAATTTGACTAGTTCTAGCCCGGATTTTTTTGTTTTGAACTTTTTTTTTTTTTGTTCTTTTAACTTTTTGTCACTCACGGTACTGAAAAATGAGTCTAATAAAATAATTTAAATTATTAAACAAAAATTATCTACTTATTAGAATATTTGATAGCTTTGCCAACTTTGTGTCCCAGTAAATTTTTATTAGAGCTGTGTATCCATTGCCACAAAAATTAAGTTAAAAGTATGAAAATGGAAAAAATTTAAATGCGAGCATCACATTTGGAATACAATTTATTCGAATGCGATTGGACTTTATTTCGAATCGCATTGCAAAGTAAACCCTCAGGGTGCCTCCAAAAATTTAGCCTCTAACTATGAAATTGTTTTTGTAATTATTTTTCTTGAATGTGGCGTATGAATGTACATACAACAAAATATGTTTCTTTTAATATTCCATGAAACGAACATGCTTGGCATACACCTTGCTCAGAGTTTTCAATGCAGAAAAATGTACTAATCATTGCAACAAGCAATTAATTTACATGTTCACTCACAACAGCAGCGGCTACACAACACAACTCAACACTGATTTGTATCAGCAGCCGCAACAAGAACAACAGCATGAATTACAATCAATTTTTATTGCGCAGGCGCAACTGACAACACGGCTGGTACAGTGACGTACAATAAAACCTGCTGCTGGTCGGTTAGTGAGCTAACTATCAACATAGATGACAGATTTGTGCTTTGATCTTTGTAAACATTATGTTGTTGCTGTTGTGAACTTGATGGTTGCATGTGTTACCACCAGCAATTAAATGATTTTGGCTACAGCATTGATCGTTGTTACTTAATGTAATGCATGTTAATATGAGAGGCATAGTTAATAGCTTTAGCAGTTATAGCCAGCTATATGAATAAAAGATAGCCCATAAAAACCTGTGTTACGATTCTAAATAATTTTGCTTTAGGTATACTCTCAGCCTGGCTTCATGATTCTTGAGTGTTTACTTAGATTTTCTTAATTTTATGAAATAGCAAGTCTTGTAGCATTACAAAGTTATCATATATACAATATATTCAGAAAAAAAAAACAAACTCATTATACAAGTACGGAAGGCTGACTTAGCTTTCTGATAACTATTATTGAACTACGTAATAACACTACTAAGCTGAAGCAACATTGACGGAACTGCTTCCTCCAAATTTTAATGTATACGGAGCTACACTCACGTTTAAGCAATAATACCTATCTTGCCAGTATTCAGATTATTTTAGGCGGTACTGTCAAAGACCTAGCAGTAAAAATCATTAGTTGCAAAAGTGCCTTTGCTCAACTCTATAAAATATGGAAATAAATTGTCAAACTACGAATATTTAAGTCATGTCTTCCTTCAGTGTTGTCGCTCTTTAAAAAATAGGGGCCAATAACATTTTTTCCGTAATGGCTGCAACAGATAAGAACTTTGAGAGGATGTATTGGCGCTTAGTGCATTATACGTGGGCTTATAATGCCCATTTACGTATTCTGATAAGTAGAAGTATAACTAAAAAATCATCCTCAAGGTTTACGAGAGCTTGTCTGTTATGTTATATGGCCCGAATGCAATAACTGCTGAACTGTTTGCTCTTTGAACAGAAACGTTTTCAAGTCACCAATATATACTATAAGAATTGTTTGTTGCCCAATTACATGAGCCGTCGTCTGGTTGATGTTTGAAAGGCCCTCTTTGACACCTGCAGCTGGCCAGTTTCGTAACAGTCCCACGTTGAGTTAGTCTCTTCTAGGCGAGGCGCACTGTATTTGCCCGGCTAGAGACACGCAAACAAGGAACCGAAAACGAATGTCACGTTGAACAAAACCACCGAAAATTATTCATCAAAAAAATGTTAAGCTTTCTAGAGGATATAGCAATCCAGTCATTCCTCAATACAGCTCATTTTCGATCCAGTGGAAGTTTTTTACATCAAGTTCATTCACTCATACCAAATTTTACCATGAATACTGACATAGCCAACTAAATATAAAATTTAAGGCATTTCACTTGTATGTGAGCTACCACGCCCACTGATGTTATGTTTCCAAGTTTTAGCCCAGAGTTACCCAATAGCTGAAGTTATTCTCCTAAAACCACTTTTAAATTTTTTATGTATATAGCAGGCGCCACGCCCCTTATGCAATCATTTCGATTTTAACTTATTTTTAATGCTTATAGTGCCCGACAACAGCAATCCAAACTATTTTAATTTAATTAATTGTTTTCTACTTGTATAGAGATGCCATGCCTACAGTTACTATTTCACCCACCCTTGATTTGGAGATAAATTATAGCACGTAGATCTGCTACATATATTAATTTTATAGCAATTATTTTGTTAGTTCTCCTATTCAACGATTTTTTGCAAAAAATGAATCAGTCTATCATTAATAAATTTCTGAGGCCAAAAGACATGTCAAAACCCCGATTCCGAGAAAAAGACAAGACAACTTTTGCACTGTTGATGGCATTAGATTATTCTTAAAACAAATGAATATTTATTTGCTTCATAGCAAATATTTTTTATATTCAATCAAATCTTTCTCTGAACATGCACTGGTTGCATCTAAAAGTTTATTTTAAAAACTTCGAAATGGTACAGATATCAAGTAACAAACATTTTCTTCAAAACTTTCAGCAACCACACAAAATCAACAACGACCAAATCCAAATTCATTTCAGCATCAATTGATTGATTTTAAAGCTCGCGGCCATTACATTGTACACATTAGGTAAAATCAGCCAAAACAGAACTTCATTGAACCCATGATGGCTTGCATTTGAATTCAAATGAAGTTCGAGCATAGCAGTCCTCATCGATTGATTGGTGAAATCAAGACGAATAATTTAATTTTGATTTCATTTTTACCACACAATGCCAAGGCAACAAATAAACCAAACCATGTCAAAAGCCAATCAATAACAC